>OY796656.1:73455135-74069385 GCA_963680705.1 Rhagium mordax | reverse complement strand
ACAATACTAAAAAAATTCCAAGTCAGTGGCGTCGAAAAAAAGGGGCGCTGCAGAGGAAACGGGGAAAAAATTCGAAAATGTTTTTCGTTATTTATCTTCATTTTTTGGCGACGTTTACACTTAGGGTGTCGAAAATTTTTTGGGCGCCCGGCTTGACTTCTACACTGAACAAAAGGATCCAAAAAAAAATTTTTTATCCAAAGTAAAAAAAAGTATGGAACAAGACTAAAGTGAATGAATGAATGAATATACAGGGTGTGCGATTTAAGACCGGAATAGAATTGAAACTAAAATTCACAATTCTAATAACACAAAGATGAATTTGGCTGCTAATGAATAAATAAAAGGGAACATGTCGTATATCATCATGAAGATAATTTGATGTAGAATTCACACATCAGATAAAAAACATAGGTTCCTATTTAAAAAAAATGTGAAACATTCAGCTTTTGTTTTCAAATACACGAAAAAAAGAAAATGATCCTAGTAGACATTATGCATGTCAAATGTTTGCAAATAATGCTATCAGCAAAGCAACAATAAATAATTTTTTTGTTTCCACAGCCTCCCAACCACGTTTTGTTTTCTGGCGGCGAATCAATGGCCAGCTTAAATTTAGTATAAAAGTAATGTTTCGCCGCCATCTTGAAAGCAAATGTCAATGTGTTATACATCATTAGAAAGGGAATTTTATGTAGACTTCAAATACTGAAAAAAAGTTGGGTGTTCTCATTTAAAATAAGAAAGTTGATACCACTTCCGGTTAAACCGGAAGTGGTTTTAACACATGATTTATGTCAAAATATGAGAATCTGTGTATTTATTTCACCATAAAATTTTGAAATTTTCATCTATGAAAATGCCAACAAAAATGGGGGGTAACTACTTCTTGTGTCACCCGGTATATTATTATCTTGCTACTTTTATTCTTATCTTCTTTTTTGTTCTTTCTCTTATTGTTATTATTGTTATAATTGTGTTTTTTTTTTCTATATTATTATTATATATATATATTTTTTTTATTCCGTGTATAAATTATGTGTATTTTTCGTAAGGGTTGAGTGTCAGAGTAGCCAATGTGGCTAAACTCCGCCCTTTTTGTAACTGTAATTGTATGTATTACATTTACGAAATAAAGACGTTTATTATTATTATTATTATTATTATTATTATTATTATATCTTGGGTACGCTTGGCATTCTCACGTATTTGGCTCATCACTTTTCTTCCTTCAACATTTGCTGCATCAGCTAGATGATTGTGGTCTCCATTTCTCTTCACAATGTTATTACCTAACTAAATCTGACATTAAATTACAACACTTTCTAATAATAATGTGTATCGATAAATTATTCGTTCGGTGAATAGCGTTTTGATTAATTGAATTTTAGACAAATAGCATTTCAATAAATTAGCACTTCAATAAATAGCAGAGTTTCAGTGAATTGCATTAGTTAAATTTTCGTTATATAAAATGTTTTAGGTGAATTTTCCGGCTCCCAAAACAAAAAAATATTAAAATCGGTCAACGCGTTTCGAAATAATGGGGTGTTCCGGTCTTAAATCGCACACCCTGTATATAGCGAAAAACATTTTTGAATTTTTTCTCGTTTTCTTTGCAGCGTCCCTTTTTTCGACGCCACTGACTTCGAATTTTTTTAGTATTTTTTTCGGACTCGCGAGGTTCACTTTAGTCGGTTCCCATACTTTTTTTTTTCCAGATGAAAAAAATTATTGCTTCGTCCCGTCGTTTATGGGTTGTAGAAAATGTAAATTTTATCAAAAACCATAAGAATTCCGAAAGGAAGACAAAAATACTTTTTGCTCTAAAAGGAACGTAGAATAAAATTTTTCTATTAAATTTGACCAGTGGCGTACAAACAAAAAGTTCTTGTGGTTTAAGGGGTAATTGATCAGAACAAAATAATCACCCAGTGTAATATTTTGGACAAAATTTATTTTAGTTGCTTACCTTAATTATACCTGTATGTCAAATTTGAATAAAAAATTTTTATTCGTTATTGAGATATTGAAAAAAAAAATTTTTTTTCCCACCAACTTCAACACCTTGTATTTTAAAATCCATTCGTTTTTCGATATATGTTTATATGACAAAAAGTTATTATTTTTAGGCGTACTATCTGCTGGCAAAGTCTCTCGACTTAAATTCGGGTCACCCTGTCTCGGTATATTATCTCTAAAATTGTTATCTCGTTAAATGTGAAATTATCTTGATATTTTGAAATGACCCGTTTAAAATACAAAGATTTTTATGCCTTATGCCCTTATGTAAAAGTTCGCTAGCTCAAAGGGTTGGTAAGTTTCAGTAAATTTCTTACCCTTAATTGGGTGGCGAAGATGTGAACTAGTGTTTTCATTTTGAACGTTCTTTAGTAAGTACTATAATTAATTCAACTGAATCATTGACAGCACTTAACATTTTAGTCTGAGTTGCAGTGTTTTTCCTGAATTTTAATAAACTGCCAATAAAATAAACAAACGACAATCGCAAAATGGCAATTTTATAAACTTAGGGTTTTTTTAATGGAACACCCTATACAGTGTGGCTACAATTTCGTGGACACAAGCCTGTATCTATGTTATTACTTGACGGATCGTTTTCTAATTTGGGCAGATCATATATCCCATGAGAGTGCATATTTTTAGAACCTAATAGATTACATTTTAATCATAGGCGTGCGTTGCAGGAAATAAATAAAGGGGAAAATTTTTATGATTTTTTATTACCGAATCGGATAGAAAAAAAGCGATGTCATATTCTTATTTATCACCCTCGAAAACATACATAAAACAAGTTTCATCCAAATCCTATACAGGGTTGTTCAGAAAATAAAGAAATATGTTTTCTTCCGTATGTAATTTCATGTTATTAACATTGTGTCCCATTTACTTCTTCTTTATGGCATGCGTACTATAGAAAAAAATAACACAGAAAAATCACATAAACGTATTAACAGAAAAACAATTGACACTAAGCATACATTTGGGGTAATGATAAATTATTGAAGGAATTGTATGAAACAATAGACTTTTTATTCTTTTCATTTGTCATCATAACTGATATAATTAATTAATTATTATACTAATGAATTCTTCTAACTTCAACATAACCGCCATCCAAACTGATGTTCGCTTCTATCCTTTTTCTAACATGGCGTGTCACTTTAATTAGTTCGTGTTGTGATACTTTGACATGCCTCTGTAATTCGTTACCGCAATTCTCCCACAGTACGAGGCCAATTAACGTATACTTTGTTTTTTATGTTACCCCAAAAATAGAAATCCATCGGGGTGAGATCCGGGGATCTTGGAGGAAACTCTTGTAATGGGTTACGGGGATCAATCCACTTCATAGGAACATTGGTGTCAAGCCAATTTCTAACCATACGAGAACTATGTGCTGGGGCACCGTCTAACAAAAAGTGAAGGTTTTCTCTCACGTTTAACGGTAAATTATCAAGAAAATCCAGAATTTCCATTTCTATTTTCCATTTTTAAGATTGATAAATTATTGTTTTATTATTTTTAGAATTCCCTTTTAATTTGCTCTTACATTGTGTACTACGTAAATTAGTTGCTAAAAAATATCATGATTAGAGTAGAAAAGCAGCGAGAGTTCTTAATCACCGATATGCTAAATATTTCTTTATTTTCTGAACAACCCTGTATAGTATTTGGATGAAACTTGTTTTAGGTATGTTTTCGAGGGTGATAAATAAGAATATGACATCGCTTTTTTTCTATCCGATTCGCTAATAAAAAATCGTAAAAATTTGCCTCTTTATTTATTCCCGGTAACGCACGCCTATGATTAAAATGTAGTCTATTAGGTTCTAAATATGCACTCTCATGGGATATATGATCTGCCCAAATTAGAAAACGATCCGTCAAGTAATAACATAAATACAAGCTTGTGTCCACAAAATGTTTAGCCACACTGTATATTATTATATTTTCGAAATCGTTATAATTTTCTGATTTCAAGAACATACAGTATTGGCAAGTTTTAACTTAGAGTGCGAAATCTGTAATGCAACTAAGAGAGAAGGTACATAGGGGCAAAGCCTTTAGTTAACAAGAGACGCCTAACCATTCCTACACTCCTACTAAAGAGGGGATGTGTGTTGATGTGGCGCGCGACGACAGCCAGCGGTTCAGCTTACGGCCGTGCCATATTTTTACGATGTTTACATTATTTTATCATGTTTATCGCTTTTTTACAATTCTCTTTCTTTGCTTGATATGCAATAATATGCATTGTTTATAAATGACTTTATTTAGGCTTTACACAAGCATAATAACAAAATCTTATCCAATTTGATATACTCACATTGATGTTTCATCTCTAAACATACAATAAACTTAATAATTGTATGTTTAGAGATGAAACATCAATGTGAGTATACCAAATTGGATAAGATTTTGTTATTATGCTTGTGTAAAGCCTAAATAAAGTCATTTATAAACAATGTTTATCGCTGTTGCATTTGACAATACAACAGCGGTTTAAGAGTTGATGTTATTTATTAGCCTTAAGGTTGCGATTTACTCCTCTGATATTAACCGCGATTTCTTTAGGAGTAAATTTTGCAGAAACTAATACACGGATTTTGAAAATTAATGTATATAATTTTGCAGAAAAAAGTGTAAATATCCGTTGAGAAGGAAAAAATAAGACTGTACATATTGGCAATACGTAGGCAACTCATTCAATCGCTTGTATTTGCAATTTTGTATTTTTTTTGTAAAAAGAAATTAGCTTACGGCCGAATACAAAGTGTTACTTAAAAGCTCACCAAATATTGTCGCTCAAATTAACGTATCTTTCGTGAAATTGACCCTCAAAGGAGAATTTTCACATTTTTAGGTCAAGTCTTCGATTTGAGAGCACACCACTTCATTATAATAAAAATTTATATTTAGAAATTGGTATTATTCAAATCTTTAGGACAATACTAAAAACCTAAAACTATTATAAATATCACACCATATTTGTTTTTTTCATTAATCATAATAAACCAAAATAAATACGTATATTTCTCTCTTACTCTATTAAATCCCAACCTTAAACCTAAAAACGAAATAAAAACTTGTATTTTAAAAATAACAGTTTGTACTTCGCAGGAGAAAGACTTATTGATGAATAATTGTTGGGCGCGACATCGCGGCCGATCGACACATTTATTTATTAATAGATTATTAACTGCAACTTTCGTATATAAATTTTTTCTGTATCTCTTCAAATAAACTCTGTAGGGGTGTGGCTAATTATTAGGCAAAACCCTGTACATCACGATAGTAATAGCCTAATTAACGACATGCGTTTGAAAATTCTAGATGCCCGTGATTGAGTTTTATTGGTCTCCCAGTAAATACATTCACTTGCATGCATGTAATGTGATTAAGGCCAATGATTAAGACAAAGAACTGTTTTTTAATAGAATCCTAAATTAAAATTAAAATTATTATTATTAAACTAATATAATTCAGTATAAAACACATTCAAAATAATGGATGAGATAAGTTCGGACATATTAAAGACAGATGGAAATACAAATGCTTTGAGTTGATATAAAGTTGGAAATTTCTATAAAGAACAATATTTCCTACAAATTAATGAGAAATATGTGTACAGGGTACATTCAAAGTTTAATTAAATGCCACAAAGTTACTGCGAACTTTAGCAAAACAACTAACATTTCATGCTTATTGTTAAGTCTTAATGTTCTTTAACTGAACATGTTCTTTCTTGTTAAACGTCGGGAAAATAGTGTGACCTGGACCTGAACCAATTACGCCGACCTCACAGTGCAATTAAGGATAATAAACTTGCATACAGTATCGATTGACATTACGGACTTATTATATGTTTTTGAAATCAGATGTAACATTAGACATGAAGTTTTGAAACAAAATTACACCGTTTTCCGCATAATTATAAAAGATATAGTTATGTTCTAGCGTAATAAATTGAATATAATAATATAATTTATTGATGTTAGTTAATACACAAATAAACGCTGTTGGTATCATACCACAGAACGTGACAGAACACCGACCTGTCAATACTGTCATTCCCCACTCCTATTTAATAATAAATATCTCTCAGCTAGCTTTTAAATAAAAATCCGAGGTACCAGAGGTATAGAGTACGGCCGCTATAAGAACAAGCCAGGGGGCGCTGCAACGGCTGCTCTAGTTTTGGCTATACCATACTTCTACAAAGTAAGTAGGGACGTGCATTAATCAAATTCAACGCTGCGAATACCAGATTTTAAAAATATTATGATGATACGTTTATGCTCGATAGACGACCGCGCAGATATTCTTTGATGACGTTGGTGGCTTGTTCTTATAGCGGCCGGAGTCTAGTACCTCTGTTACCTCTGAGAGCGCAAAGGAGAACGTGTGACCATAATGTCCGGTCACTCTTTTAGGAATAAAAGAACGAGACGGAGCAAAATATGCCAAAAGAAGTAATTCTGGAACGTAGCATAAAGCACGTTCAAAATGAAAACACTAGTTCACATCTTGGCCACCCAATTAAGGATAAGAAATTTACTGAAACTTACCAACCCTTTGACCTAGCGAACTTTTACATAAGGGCATAAGGCATAATAATCTTTGTATTTTAAACGGGTCATTTCAAAATATCAAGATAATTTCATATTTAACGAGATAACAATTTTAGAGATAATATATAGCAGACAAAAATTATCATCTACTTGTCATTATCCAAAGTAGGTATGGTAAATAATATTGTAATGCATAACGAAAGTATAATATAGAAATAATAAATAGAACCTGGATAGTTCTTTATAATTATTAATAATAATAAATCCTTCACTGCCAGCTTATTGTATTCAATCATTTTATTTTGTGAAAATAATTAATTTTCGCTATCACAGATGCTCAGCCAAAACTTAAATCCATTTGCAATCATTGGCGGTGTTAACATGTTTGCCGTTCACGGTACTATTTGTAAATGCCGCCATTGCCTCACTCTTAAAAAATATAACTTATTACATTGAAGTAAATAAATTCTGCCGCTCTTAAAAGTTTACCGCCCTGGGCACTCGACCAGTGTGCCCAAAGGTAAAACCACCCCTGTTTATAATTAGTTTAATTAAGAAAATATACAGGGTGTTCCCGTTTTTCCCGTTCGTTCATAACTTTTGTAAACGATAGAACATACAAAAATAACATTTTTCTCTAAAACACTTCGTTTTCAAGATACGCCCAGGGCGTTAAACTTATTAAAAATGATAATACTACTTATTCATGATCTTCTAAACAAATAAAGATTTTTTGTTTATACTTAGTACTCTTAGTCATAATAAAACACCAATTTTTTGACTTGCAAAAAGTTTTCACGCAAAAGCAGTGGCGTAATTATGGGGGTCTACCCGTATTTGAACCCCCTAAACTTCTACACCAATGAAGAGAAATTATAATTTTATACAAATTTTAAAACTTTGATATATTTCCTATAAAGAAATTACTCCTGGTAAAATTAGCTAAGAGGCTATCATTTCGAGATATTTAGATTCTTTCTCATCAGGGGTATCTTATGGAATTTCTATTGACAGATTAATATTTGCTAAACAAATTAAGGAATTACTTTAATACATATTTATTTAAAACGATAAAAAATTAGTAATTTACAATAAATGCTCAAAATGATATCTACCCATTTTCTTGAATGCAACGACGGGATATCGATTTTATAAGACATTTTGTACGAATTATTGCATCACAAGTTTCTCGAATTCCATTGAGTATACCTAGTAATAATTTAAAAAAAAAATTAACACTCTGTATCTTGAAAACGAAATGTTTTATACAAAAATTAGTTATAGGCAAGACTCCTATTATTTTTATATGTTCTATCGTTTACAAGTATATAATTCGATTAACCAATATAATTGTTTCGTATTCCGCTTAAATATTCTTCAGAAACACCATGCATGTAGGTATAACGTTCTCAAGAATTCTATTATTTTAAATAATAATTTGTACCTTGTAGAAACATTAATAGTTTTAGTTTTTTAGCATCTGAAAATTAATATTAGCTCCTAAAATTCTTAAAAAAAACCGCTGTCTAATAGGAGGATACGAGATAACAACAATTTCTGTAACTAACCGCTGCATGCTGCATGCTACCGCCAAAACGGCATAACATAAAACTATAATCTGATGGCTTACAACAGCTGTGGTTTGTTATTTCATATTTTAAAAATAGATTGTATTGGACTATCTAAAATAATTACCACAAAATAGTAAAACCTGGCATTTAGTGTACAATGCTGGTGATTTTTACCATCGTAAATGTATTATTAGACTTATAATACTTAATACTCTTTTTTCTAAAAATACATAAGCTATACTGCGTTTGAAGATGTTTTAGTTAGTAGTTTCATTTAAAAATATTTTGATAAAAAAATGTATTTGCAACTTAGTGGAAAATTAAGAAGATAGATACATCAAAAATACACGTATAAACTGTTATTTTATAAGCTAAAGAATTTTTAGTACCTACTTATTTATTATTAACAGATTAAAATTTACACATATTTATAATGTATGTTTATAGAAAATTATCCAAATCACTAGCAATGGTAAATAGTGGATACATATATCTATTTAAATTTAGTATTTAATAATCGCGTCCCACTATAACTCAATTAAATTAATACAAGAAAAGTCGTGAGTTGATGCGTTCGATGTTAGGTAATATAATTATACTGTAATTGAAAATAAGTGTAACAAATGTTTGTAAAGATCTCATCGTATTTTGGTTTTCTAGAACAGTTTAATAACCGAAAATGAAATATTAAATTGTTCGAATCTAGAACTAATAAAAACAGCATGAGTGATTTGAGTTAAAAAAATATAAAAATATTATAAAGTATCTTAAAATGCGCTACATCGTTGAATTTACCAACAACCTTGTTTTATTTATTACTCAATGCCCATTTAAACTTTTGAGGTGTGCGTATAGATAGTAAACCCAGCCGATATCCACTCTATATCAACGAGTTGCCTGATGTGTTTTTAGCAATTCATTGTTTTAAATGAAACACTCTGTTTATTTTTATTAAAGCTAATAGTAAATGGAGAAGAAATCGATTACAAAATTTTGGAAGAAGACAATTATAGTTTCCATAGTTCATCATATGTGCAGGAGGAAAACATTGAACCAAATGTAAGTAAGCAACGACAAAAGTGACAAGAAGACAGGTCCACTAAATACAGAGCGCCCCAGGAGAACGCTACAGAAGCGCTAAAAGAAATTAATTCATACAGATGCATTTTAGTTTGTATTATACAGGGTGAATCTTAGAGTGGGGGCCATATTTATAGGAGGCGACACCGTTCACTATGGGAACACAAATCTACAATTTTTTTTTTTTTTCGCGCCATGAAAAATGAATATTGTTTAAACCCTTTTTATTTGAATTTGGGTACCCCGCCAGTGGAATGCGCTAGCGAGAGTTTTATATCATCTACACTTGGCAACACTGTCGACCGGTCACACGTAATGCAGTAAGTGCTTGCCCAGCGGCGCCGGAATTACAGGAAACTTGAATCGCGAATTTTTTTAAAAAATTCATAACTCGGCCATTTTACAACCTACAAAAAAAAAAAATTCGGATTCATGTTCATGACGACTAGTACTATTAACCCCAAAGATATGGCCGCCACTCTAAGATTCACCCTGTATATGTGTGTATACGTGTAGGCGAGCGTGTAGGTATGTATTGTATGTATTTATGTGTATATATATATATACTAAGAAAACAGGAACAAGATAAAAAATAATTAGTAATCGTAGTAATAGTAGTCTTGTAAGTAATAACTGTAATAAATTAAAAAAAAAAACAAAAAAATTATGGATCCTTTTATTAGAGATTTCCAGTATTTGAAAGTAAAAACAACAACACTAAGTACAACCCAAGATTGTAAGAATCTTATAAAACAAACCCCTCTTGTTTCACTATTTCATAATAATATACGCAGTGTAGCAAAAAATTTTGATGAACTACTGTTATATATAAATGAATTAAATATGTTCGATTGCATTTGTCTTACAGAAACTTTTAAAATACTTAATGAAAATGATTTTAGTATAGAAAAATATAATGTATATTACAACAGTGGAAATGTAAACCAAAATGATGGTGTATTAATGTAGGTACGTAAAGAGTAACCTAAAACATAGAACAGAAATAGTAAACTTATAGGAGTATTAAAAGTCATTAAAGTAAATATTACAATAAAAAATAAGTCAGTCTTAGTCATTGGTATCTATCGTCCTCCCTCATTATGCGTACATGATTTTTTACGCGATTTTAACACATTTTTAAATAACTTAGAAAATGCAGATTATGTAGCTATAATGGGAGATATTAATATTGACATATTATCCACTGAAAATATTGTATATGATTATTTAGATCCTTTATATGAGTCTGGTTTCATTTCTTTAATAAATGATTATACACGAGTCCAAAATAATAGCAAAAGTTGTCTAGACCATATTTTTCTAAAATCTGTAATTTTGACATCTACTATAACCGATCATTACTCAACAATCTCATATATTGATTTTATTGATCATTCTGAACAAAAAAGAATACAAAATAATAATTTATATATTTTTGAAAAAATTAATTACGATTTACTCAGAGAGAACCTATCACAAGACAATTAGAGTTACTTTTTAGAAACAAATGATATTGAATTAGCCACTAACATATTTATAAAAGAATTTAAAAATGCAATTCAGAAAGCCACTACTATGAAAAAAATGAGAACTAAAAAAAGAAAATCCTGGATATCGGCAGGACTAATAAAATCTACACAAACAAGAGACACAATGTATCAAAATTTAATTAAAGACCCAACAAATATCGAACTTAAAGAAAATTATAAAAAATATAGAAATAAGTTAAATTCTCTCATCAAAAAAACTAAAAAAAAATGTTTTTTAAACCAAATCGAAAATAGTAGAAACTGTAGTAAAAAACTTTGGAATATTACGAAACAATTAACAAACTCAATTGATAAAAAATGTAGAATTAACGAAATAAAACAAAAACATAATAATAACATTATAAAAGATGAAAAGGAAATAGCGAATGAATTTGTTACACACTATACAGAAATTGGAAAGAAAATGGCCGACACCATTAAAAAACCACAAAGAACATTTCCAACTAACAAACTGAATAGTAGTATATTTTTGACACCAGTAGATAGTAAGGAAATTATGGGTTACATTGATGAATTAAAAAATAATAAAGCACCTGGCATTGACGGCATCAAATCAGAAATGATTATAAAAACTAAAAATATAATTGCACCACTCTTAGAAAGTTTAATAAATAAAATTTTCCAAACAGGTATATGGCCCATATGTTTAAAACATTCAATAATCAAGCCTCTATATAAAAGAGGAGATGAATGCCTAGTTGAAAATTATCGGCCTATATCACTTACATCCAATATAGCAAAAATAGTAGAAAGTCACTGAAATACAGAGTTGTAAAATATTTAGAAAAACACCAAATATTGTCAAAAAATCAATTCGGATTTAGAGAAAAAACATCAACAAATGATGCCATTGCATATTTAACAAACAAATTATATGATTCAATTGAAAATACTAAACCTGCCATATGCGTTTTTATAGACCTTGAAAAGGCATTTGACACAATAAGTCATAAGAATATGTTAAGTAAGTTGGAAAATATCGGAATCAGAGGTGTTTGTTTTGATTTATTCAAAGATTATTTAAACAACAGGACTCAGTACGTAAAAATAGGTAACACTTTGAGTGATCCAAAAACTGTCTGCTGCGGTCTCCCCCAAGGAACTGTACTTGCTCCGATCATGTTTATAGTATAGGTACCTGAATGATTTACTAAAACTAAATACCCAAGGTAATATCACTTCTTTCGCAGATGACACGGCTATACTTTTTTATGGAAACTCTTGGGAAGAACTAAGAAGTACCATACACCTCGAAATAAAAATAATCAAGGATTGGTTTGACGAAAACTTATTAACAATAAATATTAAAAAAACATTTTTTTTGCCCTTTTGCTCATATAAAAATAGTTTACCCAATTTCTCTGAAATTAACATTAGTGATACAAATCTTAATATAAATATTTGTGAAAAAAATAACTATCTAGGCATAACTTTAGATTCACATTTAAAATGGAACTATCACATTAAAAATACGACAATAAAACTCAGGTCACTGCTTCATAAATTCGTACAAGTGAAACATATTATTAAAAATAAAACGCATATAAAAGTAATATATTGTGGCATGATAGAGTCAATACTAAAATATGGAATCATTAGCTGGGGTGCTGCAAATAAGACAAATATTAGACCTTTGGTACAGGGTGTTTCCTATAAAACTATACTCCCCCTTATTTCGGTCAATTACCACCGATCTTAATTTTTCAAAAACCGGTCTAACACAGAATTTTCTGTAGATTTTGAATATGCTATTACTTTTTTTCCTACTTCAACCGGATGTATGTTCTACCTGTTCACATTAGTATATGTGTGTATATGCCATTCACATATTATTTACATGAGGGGAGGCTTTGGAAAATCTGAATTCTGTTGGTATGAATGACTGTTTTAATTACTGAGGTTATGTTGAAAAGTCAAAAACATAACCACAAATTCAAATTGGTTCTACATAGTTGCCAGAGTGAGACCCTAAAAAAAGCTCAGCAATGTTATCAATAAAAAATTTGGCAATTCAGCCAAAAATAAGTGACAGTGACGATCAATTAAATCTGATACTTCAATATTTTGTCAATAGTAGACAACCTAAGAAAAACATATTATAGCCTCCCCTCATGTAAATAAAATGTGAATGGCATATATATAGGTATATGTGTGTATATATGTATCTATCAATTATAGTTTATATGTTTATAATAAATGTGTACAGGAAGGTATTTAAATCTATTAAAACTAAATATTTTCTGGTGTGAGTCGCATGCAAGTAAAATTTTAATTTAACTTTTCGCGACACATATAGAGAATAACACTAATCAAAATTTGGATTTATTATGTGCATATTATAAATATAAGATATCTGTCTAGAAAAAAATTATAATTTTGCTACAAACTCTTGAGAGCTTATGCAAAAAATCCTATTTAATTATTTAAATTATTATAAAACAAATATTTACTATGTAAGTCACTAAATTGTATCTATAGGTTTTTATAAAAAAATATTATTATTATTATTTTTTTTTTTTTTTTTTTTTCCGTTTCCGGAAGAAATTGCTGGACAGTCTCCCTGTGGCCTCCGACACCACACAGAGAGAGCGCCAGCGAATAATCTACAGCAACTCCCCACATCCCGCAGGGTTAGTCACTGTAGATTCCAGACTCGTGTGCCCTAAGTAGACGAAGGGATCCCAGGATGACCGCTTTCTGCATTTGACCAGCCAACCATTCTGCCGATGTTTGGCAGGCAGGCATGGTCTTCAATGCGGAGAGCAGCGTGGGCTTCATACCTCCGAGTACACCGATTATCAGGACGACCATTTTGACAGAGTAGCCTGGGTATAGCACTTGGAGCTCGTACCGGAGATCTCTGTATTTAGTCCGTTTCTCCTCCTCCTTCAAGGCGATGTTTGTCTCAGCAGGTGCTGAGAACTCGATGACATACATCACCTTGGTCTGATGGTCGAGGAGGACGGTCGGGAACGAGTAGTTCCAGTAAATCCGGCATTTCTCGTTCTCGACAACGGACTCGATATCTCCGGGGACGTAAGGCAGCACTGGTGTTTGGTCTATCTGATACGAGTGCCGTAGATAGTAGTATAGCACTCGTAAAGCCGCGTTATGTCGTTGGATGTAGACCGAAGTCGCATAAATCGGGCATGCAGATAATAAATGCATGAGCGACTCCGGCGCCTGACGGCAGGCCCTGCAGTTGATATCAGGTACCTCTACACCCATCACGCGACTGCGATAGACCAATGTGTTAATAACACCATCTTGGCAGGCCACAATGTATCCCTCGGTCTCCGACTTCAGCCCCGCTGACCTTAAAAATGCGAAGGTCAGCTCTGTCGATAAACCCAGTGCTTCTATGTTGTTATAGAAAACACCGTGCAGGGGTTTATCGACGTGCTGCCTGAACAGATTTCTCTGTTCGGCAGCTTTGATGTGGGCTGTCAGACGATTAGGCGGAAGCTCAGTGACTGAGTCACCTCGCCGGCCTTCTCGCCTGTAGTCGAACACGAGACCAAGTTCATCTGCGGCCCTCTGTGCTGCCCTAAACAATAAAGCGCCAACTCCCACAGCTTCATGATCTCTCACTAACTGTAGGAGTGGGTCCGAGCTCCTGATGACATTACATGCCATACTCAGTGCCACTCTGCCATGCATGCACTCCAGACTCAAGAGTCCTCGGCCCCCCCGTTGACGTGGGAGGTACACACGAGGAACGGACGATCTAGGATGAATACTCCTATGAATATTCATCATCTTGCGGGTATTCCTATCCAATTGACGCAGCTCATCTACTCCCCATTTGACTACGCCAAAGGAGTAGAGCAGAATCGGAACGGCAAGCATATTAGTGGCAGACACCTTGTTCTTCCCCGAAAGTTCTGATGACCAGATCTTTCGGAGTCGGTGTCTGTACTTGCCACGGAGAGAATCCTTTATTTGGTTCACATCCTGGATGTGGCGTTGTTCCACACCCAGGTATGTGTAGGTCTCTCCGGCATCCAAATGTCGTAGGATGCTTCCGTATTATTATTATTATTATTATTATTATTATTATTATTATTATTATATAGAATAAACAAATCAAAACTTACAAAAAGGTATTTGTTTGAATATTTTGGATGTGTTTACCTCACATATTTATCGATTGACCTATTTCATTGAAATATGGCATTTACATTTAAAATACTACTGGTGAGCAACAATTAGGCTAATTTTTGAATGATTTGTTGTGGCCAATATAGTGATTGTTGTATGAAAACAAACTGATAAAAATTATAATACACATACAGACATTAAGACATTATATTATATCAGATACGAACTGAGCCACATACATTAGAACCATATTACTCATTTAAAAAAAAAGCGAAAAATTAATTGGAAACTGAAAATTGAAAAAGTTCAAAAACTGTTAGTCTTTAAAATATTTTAAATTTCATTTCCAGCTTGATCATTATCAAAATATTTTAGATTATGACGATACAGCTAACTTTTAAGAACTAAACTAACTGCAATTACTTAAGCTACCACGAAACATTGCAAATCAGAAGACACACAACCGCACTAATTATCTAAAATAGAGCAAAATATATTATTAGTTTATCTTGTTGGTACATTTTGAAAAAACTGCACTACCAGTTTGATATTTTTATAAGGACCGAAAATCTAATTAATTGGATAAAACTTGGATACATCGCATTTTGATCGAATGTACAAAATTCCAACTGTCGATTTGTTTGCCTGGTCTGTCTCTCTGTCTGTCGTACCTGTTACAAACAAGTAGCTGAATACTTTGTCTGATAGTTATTTACACCAATGAAAAAAAGATACTCACAAAAAACTTAACAGAAGGGAACTTTTCAGCCAACCAGCGGTTCAAAATTTTGAAAGCAAAAATACTGTTATAACTCAAAAAATATTGAACTGAGGGAGATGCAATGAAAATGAAAAATTAGCCTGGTTCTGTAAAAAATGTAACGGCGTTCACTACGAAAAACTCAAAGACGTTTTCGAGAAAAACTGCTTTTTTGAAAAATCGTACGTATAAACACATAAAGGGTGGCCCATAATGTAGTGACACATTTTGACGTCTAATAACTTTGCCTCTAAAAAACCTATAGGTAAGTTTTTGGTGTTGTTCGATAGAGAAACTCAAAAAGTTTTTTTTGTGTTGCAAAAAAAATACAGGGTGTACCAAAGTATACAAATTCAAGTCAAAAAATAACTATGTAAAGTTACATTCTGTATACTACTATTTTTAACGTAAGCGTAACCATAGAGATTTATAATTGTTATAAATGTCAAATAGACAGTACAAATAGACAGAACGTACTGCCGGTTTCGAAAAATGAATAATCGCGCTTTTATTGTTGAAAATCCAGGTTTTACATCAATAATCCGCAAAATATCGACGAATTAAAAGAAAATATTCGAACAGAAATCATTAATGTTGCATAATGTTATGCGAAATATGGTGTAGAGTAGAATAATGTTCAAGAAGAGGTCATCATCTTTTAGATACAATTTTAAAAAATTAGGATAGTTATAATTATTATTATGTTAGAGTTTCCCTTGTTATTAAATTTTTTGAATTCCATATTTTGATTAAAATCGTTTTATACTTTTTTTTGCAACACAAAAAAACTTTTTGAGTTTTTCTATCGAACAACACCAAAAACTTACCTATAGGTTTTTCAGAGGCAAAGTTATTAGACTTCAAAATGTGTCACTACATTATGGGCCACCCTAATAACTTCCGGAAACATTTTTCGATTTTAGAAAAAGTCAAAAATTCACAAATGACAGGTTCAATTTGAACTCAAAAAGTTTGTTTAATAGAGTAGAGCTCTATTAAACAAACTTTTACTATTAGTAACATGCTAGTTCGATTTTACGACGAGCAACACAAACTGAGAAAACGCAACATGCCTACTCAATTTTCCCCTGAATTTCGGGGGAAAATTCAAGTTTGCTCTCTTGATATACCGCAATGGTGCATTAATTGGGAATGGTATTAACTCTGATTGAGAGCCTGATGAATTCTAAATAAAAATGTTCGTAATCACTGTATGTAAAAATCAACCGGAAGCGGCTTATTTGAGAATTTGTTAGGGCACATATGTCACCCAAGAATTATTTTTCATGAAGCCCTTAGCCGATTGTATTCAGATTAAGTACTAAATAAAAGCTATCGAATACCATTTCAAGACATGGTATACCTGTTTATGGTTATCATATAAATTCTTAATTAATCACGTTTAACGAATGTCTCAAGGAAGCAATTTTAAAACATTACAAGTACTATTTTCAAAATATACTTGTTTTTACTGTTTACTCCCCAACATCAGAGATAAGGGCACAGAGTCGGTGTATGTACTCTGTGATAAGGGCTTCTTTATATTGTACCAATAAGCCTACAAATATATTCGGTATTTTGTAAATTAGAAACCGAAACATTTTAGAAAAACGGTGTCTGAAGAATTATCTTTGAATGACAGGAAATTGGATAAAAGCTTTCGAAATATAGTAAAAATTATTATTTTAATATGTAGTTGGAAATCACAAATTTTATTGATAAATCTAAATTTTTAATTGAAAATTAATTAATTAGTTTTTTAAAGTAGGTACAAATTTATAATAACCCAGTTACATCCGGTAAATTTTTAGACAGTTACTGAAAGCCATTAATTGGAGTATTCCACTCTTAATCTGGATCTGTTAAATCAGAAGATTTAATTGAATATAGATAGATGTCTACTTGTGGTATATAGAATCGAGATGTTTTTACCTAATAATAAATATTGTTCCACAGGAAAAAAAAATGGATAGTCTAAAAAATAAAATTATAGCATACAGTCTGTCCCAAATTTGGGGGTATATGCATTGCTATCTTGATTATTATTAAAGACAAAGAAATAGTTAAAATTTTAGAGCATTTTGCGACCATTTCGATGACGTTTTTAAATTTGGCCTAGCTATGTCCATTTTCTCCATTAGACAATTAAATTAGACAGTTACGGATTTAGTAATTCACTAGTTCTCCTATTTAATTTAAATTTAAATGCTAGGCCACAATATATTTCCTAAGTGGGTTTAAGTCTGACTTGTACATCGTAACATCAGAAGTTCTACAGGGGTCAAACTTATATCACAAATTTTGGATTGTGATAATCTTCTCTTTGCTGACGACTTGAAGTTGTATGCCATTATTGTAACTCCTGATGATAATTGTGTGGTCGTAGAATTATGGTGCCGTGAAAATAACCTGTTTATGAATATATCTAAATGCAAAGTATGCTCTTATTCACGCAAAACCGAGCCGATAATATTCAATTATACATACCACTTTATCACTGTAAGTCCATTAAAGATTTTGGAATAGCCTTTGACAACAAATCATGTTTTGCCGATAATATACAACGAATTACATCTTCGGCGTTAAAACTGTTAGGTTTCATTATTAGAAACTGCACTTGTTTTTCTAACACAATTACTTTGAAAGCGCTTTACTTTGCATTGGTTCGTTCTAAACTTGAATACTTGGTATGGTATCCTTACTACAACGTTCCGAAAAACTCTCTTGAACGTGTCCAACGGCTTTTTCTGCAATTTATGTCTTTTAAAACTGATGGTATGTTTCATCACTGGAACACAGATCTTAGTCATAACTAGTCTTATTTTTTATTTAAGCTCTTGCATAATCAGATTCACTCGTACTTTGCTTTCCAAAATTTACTTTTATGTTTCCAGAGTTAACTCACGTCATATTTGTACATTTCATAGTACTAATTGTAGAACTAATATATCGTCATTAAATCTCCGGCACATATGAAGTGTTACAATTTCAATAAAATACTTAACTGGTTTGGGTGATATCAACCACTGTAGCGTAAGACAATCATTGCAAATATTTAATGGAGATTTTTTGAATTAGTCATTTAATTTATTCAATTATATCTACATTATCTGCTTAATTATTACCACTGATACAGGTTTTTGTTTATACATAATTAATTGTTTTTCTACTTATTATTATTATTAATATTATTTAATTGTTTATATTATAATAGAGTGACTTGGTGCCATAAAGTAGTCAAACTTCGAACTAATTCTATAGCTGTTTGTATTGTTTTTGCGGATTCTTAAGCTTTATGATATCAACTTCAAATATTAAAAAGGGTGAAAACAACCCCTGAATTTCGTATTTTAATACTGACTTAAGTATTACGAGTTGGTCATTGAGAAAATTCACGTATTATGTTTTTGAGGTCGCAGATTACGAATCTGAAGTCAGAATTTTAGATTTCACGATTACACTCCTAATATGACCGATATAATAGGGGTACAATGGAAAAATACATTTTGTTTGTTTTGAGCAAGTAGAACTTCTTTGCAAGTTCTTATATTTTAGGACAAGAAACTTATATCCTGATAAATAAATGATTGCTCTTACCCCTAAGAAGATGAATTTGAGTACCACCCCTAAAGTCAAAAAGTCAATAATTAACCACTGAGAACAAGTTAATAAAACTTGTATTAGGTATTTATTAATATTATTATTATTTTCGAAATATTTTTAAAATGCTAAAAAGGTACATTTTAAAGAACTTCCCGTATCTACCTAATTTGACAGGAGGTGATATTTTAATAAGTACATTGTTGTCTGTTGATCTCTATCGTCATTTGTTTTTGAGTCAATGCCACTAACTTTGGTTTTCTTAAGGGCGCCATATTGAATATTTTTATACTTAGTTCAATAGAGCTCTTAATTTCCTTTTCAACGATGTATCGCAATGTGAGAAAAAATTACTTATTTGTGTAAAATTTAAAAAAATCAATTTTCTAAATAGAC
Organism: Rhagium mordax; assembly: GCA_963680705.1. Taxonomy (NCBI): domain Eukaryota; kingdom Metazoa; phylum Arthropoda; class Insecta; order Coleoptera; family Cerambycidae; genus Rhagium; species Rhagium mordax. Next base: position 74,049,731 of record OY796656.1, on the reverse strand, counting down.
TGTGAAGAAAATTTTATATAAAATATCCCACTGTATTATCTTGAAATTTAAAAATCGAAATAGTTGTAAAATTTTCTAAAACTTTCTCTATTTACTCGTCTCTATCTCTAATAATAACCGAAATAGCAATGCATGCACCCTCAATTTGAAACAGACTGAGATGATTGGCAGAACATTTTCAATAACTTTCAATATTCTCTAAAGATGTAAAAGAACAACTGAAGTATTGTCCATGAAAATTATTTAATTTAATTAATAAACTTTCTTCATATGAGCCCATGAAAAAATGTTAGTTCAAAATTTAAGTGTTTTTTCCTGGACGACTGCCAAAATTTATTACAGAAAAGAAATGAACAAAATGCGAATTCTTTATTAAACTATACATATTGCTGAGATACAGTAGCTTATAGCAATAGCAATAGGGGAGGACGCAAACTTCTAGGCACTAAAGCTTGATCATGTAAAATTATAGTTATCAGTTGAAATCTATATATAGGTAACTGATGGTCGAGATGGTAGCGTACCTGCCTCTCACCCAAAAGTCCCGGGTTCATTCCCGGTCGTGCCAATGGAAAATACTGTGAGATGGATTTTTCCATTATACACGGATATTGGATGTGTGTCCCTTGTCTTTAAATGTGTAACCCCCTCCCGCACAAGGCTCTTCTACAGCCTTCTGGGATAAAGGGGGTCGTAATTACATGTGGTGTATTTATATATAAATATACAATACAGTGTGACCCATTTGAAATTAGGACACCTCTGTAAAGTGGCTATTTTTGGTGCGATTTTGATCAACTTGGAAAACGACATTTTGTGGCAAATTGATATATTTCTATCACAAAAATCAAGGCCTAGTAAGCTGGTAAGCTGTTTCGTAGCACTAATATACCTGACAGAAACATGTTTTATTTGATTTTTAATTAGGGAGTGGGAGAAATATTATGAACAACACGGGCAGTAGGTAATCTTGACCAGTTACGGGTTTTTTACCGGCTCTCGCTGGTGTATGACCACCCTCAACTGGTAATTAACACCTACTTATTATTTAAATAACTATAATTAACCGGGTACACAATCACTTTAATTTTTTATGTATAAATGTGGAGACTGAAATGAGTATGTGAATAATTTTTTATTCGTCTGTAAACATTTTTTCTTACATAACTGACTCATATTATAAGGGTATCATAAACCATGTTAATGCACAAAAATATTCAACTTTGACAATTAATTTCTCCTAAATGGTATTGTAGAATAATTAAAAAAAAAATAAAAATAAACGTGAAAATGTTGAAAGAAGTCTAAGTATTTACATTTTTAGTAAGTATGGAAACTCCTGAGTAAAATTATCACTGGTCACTGCAACTTAGCCTTAAGTAGTGTAAGAAGCAAGTTTGATAAATTCGGGTAGATTAAATAGACAACAACTGTATTAGCGACTTAGCCACGTTGACTGTGCCTGAGTCTATCCCAAAGCTTCACTGTCCATATTTTATCTCAATTCTATAACTCAACCCACATGTGAATATCCTTGCAAAACTGTTATTTGGCAAAACCCCATTTAACCAAAATCCAACTCCTTCATAAATAAGCTGACAATTTGGTACATCTCGAAAACAACACTCTGTATGGCATAATTGTGTGCAACTATTTTGATATCTGAAATAAGGGGGGAAAAATTTAAGAAAATAGTATACTTTTTACTTTGGCGCATCGAATTCGACAAGATTGATTGTTTTGTTTGCCATACAATCAATTATATGAAAATTCGAGAGAGTTAAAAATGTATTTCAGTGTTAAGTCAACCAAAAAGAACTGTATGTATGTAACTTGTAATAACAAAAATTCTGAAACTTCTATACCAGGTTTAGTACCATAAATGGATTTAAACAACAAGGTACTGGGCCGAACGGATACGAAAATATTACTTAATTACTAGTCGGCATTTAAACACCCAGTATTACATAAGATAAGAAGAAATAATGAAACTAAAACAATATACAAAACTATAATATCTTCAAAGCGGCTATTATGCTGCTGAATACATTTTCTTGCTCTAGTAGTAATATCTCTAATTGCATTTCTAATTACACCAGGATTATTTCTTGCTGCTTCACAAGCGTTATTAATATGTTTCGGAAGTTCTTCTGTATATCTTGCATCTTATATTAAAATTGTCAGCATTGTGTACTTGACATAGCAACTAAAACAAGCATTTAATGCACGACCGAAAAAATATAAAATGATTGTCAATTTACATTATAAAAGACAAAATCTAACGATAATTTTTTAATTTAATACTAAAATAAGTTTTCCAAAGTTTAACTATGTCGAATTATTAGGAAATTGTTCGTATGGCAGATAATTAAACTTGTTAATAGTATATTACGTAATAAGAGTTGTAAATAGCGTATTACGCACGAATGGAAAAATTATGCACGAGACGCGTTAGCGTCGAGTGTGAAAATTCCATGAGTGCGTAATTGCTTTACAACTCGAATTATGTACTATACTTTACCTACGACCGTATTTATTGAAAGTTTGTATTTCATTTTTATTATTTATCGCTTATGTCAGTTTTGACAGCGTCAGAAAATTAAGTATTGCACTTGTCATTTTTAATAATTTTTAGAGAATAAGTTTGTTTGTATTGACCGTTGCTAGGCGGTTGCTAGGAAAACTGTACGAACTGTGCGATTTTTTTTCCAAGTTGTGCGATTTTTTTACCGTGCGTAATAGGAATCTTACATTGATCGCAGACGGTGTGTTTTTAAGTAGTTACAGTAGTGGTCGTAGGTAAAATTTATACTATGTTTGTTGTTTAATCAAATCTACAGATCTCTAAATTTTGCTATTAAGGGTGTTATTTTTAAGATTATTTTTTCTAAATACTGTTATAAAGTAAATCATTTACTATTCGTTTGTCAACCAGGAAGAATGTGTCGTTTTTACATCTAATTGTTTAATGTTAATATTATATCAGTAATGACATATTATTATGACCTCGACTATGACAATCGTTTAACCTTTTTCTGTTGAAAATATTCGTACATGTTTTTCATTTGAGATTCCATTACAGATAAAAATTATTTTTAGTAAAAAAAAATTGTAGGTACATTACAAACATAATCACAGATGTAAGAAAATTATAAGTATTTTCTCGGTTCGATCATAGTCAGCATTTTCAACTTATTTCTTATAGAATTCCAATCTAAAACAATGTATTTAGACACTAACGTCTAACTGGCAATTACAGCTTATCGAAACGTCAAAATTTGTTTTTTGTTTCATAGCCACCTTAATAACTTACCTACTATGATTGAACCGAGAAAATAATTAAAATTTTCTTACCTCCGTGAGCTCGTATTGGTTACACACAAAAAAGTTGATATGAATGGATTCCCCATTGATGGTACTCTCAAATGATGTCAGAGTACCATTATGGTACCATTTGAAAAAACTGAGTTTTAAATAAAAACACGTTTTGGTATACTTTATTGCACTTGTTTCAAACTACAAGACTTTTTTCAATCGAAATTTCACTAGTGTAGCATTATTTTGAGCATTTGGAATAATTTTACGGGGTTCATGGCTCTCTAGATCGAAAAATAAAATGAGCGTTCTGACAATTGAAATATCAACTGTGAGCTATCGTTGTATTCAGAAAATGATGTAGATTTTAAAAATGCAATAATATATAAGGTGTTCCATTTAAAAATCGAAAGTTGATATCATTTCCGGCAAAACCGGAAGAGGAAAAAAATCTCCGGTAAAACCGGAAGAGGAAAAAACAAAAGAATAACTTTTGTTTTCATGGCTTACTTAGTTAGGTCTTTATTGAAGATTATTATATATTATTATATTATATTATATTATATTATATGTTCGAATTAGAATTTTTGCCTTATTAAATAAATAATTATTTTGTTGTAAAATCAGTTGAAACTAGTTCAATACGTTATTCTGAACAAAAAATTAAGAATATGTTTTTGTCATTTGAGAATCCATTTTACAGATAAAAATTATTTTTAGTAAAAGCAATTGTTTCTTTGACGGCCCCTATCTCAAACACCTTTGAACCCACTACGATGTAATCTTGTACAAAGAGGTTTCTAAAAGCTGAAGAATACCTATCTTACTAGTTTTCTTTTTCTAAAAAAATCGGTAATACTTTTTTTTTTAAATCGACCCGCTTTTTCCATCCTAGAATCGGACGCCTCTGACTAAAATCAAATGTGGTTACGCCTAAAGACTCACTTTATAGATATACATACAATTCACCACTAAAATTTCAAAATATTGGGATATCAGATGAGCGAGATATGAGTGGCTCCATGAAAAGTGGGACACACTGTATATTACTATACAGAGATAGGTAATGTATTGACAAATTTACAGTCATTACTCAACTTTTTCCTCACCATGTATTCATGTTTTTCCCTTAGTTACAGATTAAAATGTCGCAAGTACCAACTCTGATATCAATACTGTTGCAGATTAATTAATAATTATTGTTAGTAATTCCTTTCTACTATTTCAAATAATTTTCGATCGTTGTACACAAAACTTTGCCACCAACGGATAATATATTTACTTGTTACATTTCTTGGAAACCGTATCTCCTTTTCCTTCCACCAATTTATCTTGAGAGATGAATTAAAGATATTCTTTTCCTTTTTGTTACAGCCCTGGATATCGAGATCACAATGCTTACTGGATTGGAGCGTCTGATAAAACCCACGAGGGAGACTTTAGATGGTCAGATGGACTTACTTTTTCTTACACTAGTGAGTGTTTACAATACTTACTACATTTTACAATTTTAAATTATTTTAAGAATGGCAGGGATATTTCGTTAATATAATTTATATGTTTTTATATAACACCATTAATCTGAAGAACGCGAACTTGAAGAAAAATTTTAGATAATTATTGTAAGATAAAAGTATACTACAATTCGATTGTCTAAGAGACGAAGTTCATGTACATATTCATATTTTTGATAGATATTTAAATCCCAGTGGTATTAAAACATTACGTAAAATTTATGAACAAATTTTAACATGTTTCTGTGACATTTTAATTTAAACATGTAAAATTAGACTAAGCTTAAATATATACATAAATACATATAAATGAACAATTTGTTAGATACAAAAATATTAAATATTGATTAAATCTTTAAACTTCGTTAAAATGACTTAAAATTTATTTATCACCCTCAGTTTTTTGTTCTATTAAATTCTGTGTAATAACTACATAAGTATTCGCGGCGTTGGAATTTATTAATTGCTAGCTTTTATACTATCAAGACCACATATAACTTCTATTTTTAAATTAATAAAATGCCTGTAAATTAACCTCATTGCCAGCGACAGAGTTCTTAATGATATATTGAAAATGTGTTCATCAAATAAATTTTTCGCATCCAAGATCATAACATACCTATTACGACCTTACTTTAGTTATTATTAAACCTCACCCAATAATTAGACATTTTTTTTTAACACAGACCTTATTTTTACGGTTACTTAGTACTAGAAAAGTCTGTCCTATGTTTACGAACCACGCAGGGGGGACGCGCCATTTTTTGTTAGTGTGACTTCAAAACACGATATTAAATTTAAATCGACTTTTATTATGTACGATCATTTCTAAATTCGATTAAAAATTTTAAAAAATATTAGGTAAGGATATATTTTCAGTAAATTAAATAATACATATTATCGTATTTACTGACAAACATTTTAAAAAGATTAACCATCTTACAGTTTAATTTAGTTGCATGCAATGGTCTACAAGTCGTACTGAATGAGAACTTCGTGTTACAATAACAATCAATTTTTCTATTAGGTACTTTTTATACAAAACGAGTCATTGGCCATCATCCGATCAACTAAAATTTCATTATCTTATCGTTTACATACTACATTCAGTTTAAAAACACATTCCCATACATATAAATATAACTTCCACTTTTAGCTTCACAAAAAGTGATCAATCATTAAACTTGATTTTAGGAAAAGAAAATCCTCAAGTGTGGTATAAGTAGTAATAAAAATAAGATCTTTTATAAATGGTGTTTATCGATATATTATGAAAACTATTTTATAGACTTTTATAAAATATGAAAATAAAACATATTTTATTTAGGTTAGTTTATGAATAAATACAGACAATAGTCTGGCTAAAGTATTTAAGTGTGTATATTTGATTTTAATTTATGAATCTACAATAGAAAATAAAATTAATATTATTCTGTTTAAAATGTTGCTTCCTGAAGAATTACTTATATTAAAGGCTAAAGGCAAGTCACAATGCCATACTATTCTAAGAACGCAAAGAAAATTAATATTATCACTAATTTAAATGGATAAAAGTTGCATGTGCACATAAAAACTATTTCAGATACAAAAATAAATAGATCATTTATGTAATGCTAGACTAGTGGTAACATTCTCTTATTTACCACCACCTAATAATTTTGAGTTTATTAAAAGAACTAACTAACAAGTCTACTAAGTTTCGAAAGCACTGAAAGTGTTGCCATATAAGCTGTTCCAATCTAATTTTAACTCTCTTGAGCCCAGTAACATAGTGTAAATATTACCGAATATCTACTGCTGGCAGAGATTCATAAAACGATTTGAGCTATTTCCAGCATGGGGTTATAAATATCTGGTGACGTATTTTTGTATATAATCTTTGGTTACCTACCTCCCGCACTGTGACGAAATATACTTATTAAGTCATTTGCATACTGTTAACCACTAAAGAAGAAGCAGACTATATTTAGAATATTGTATAGACTTTCTCATAAAATAATATTTTGTTTTTATAGTTTGATCATATGTTTCATTCATGATTTATATTTAGGTTTATAGTATTTCCTTTTAAGATATAAGTATACTTTCATGATTTATTTAGTATTTAATACTTTTTAGTGTTTAGAATTTGGAAAATATTGATTAAAGGTACTTGATTAAATTAAATAAGAAGTCGTTATTAATTGTATATTGTATAAATTATGCCGAAAAATTTATTAAAAAAATTACAATAGGTAATAACATAATAATAACATCAATATTCTCCTTGGATGGTAATATACTTAAAAATAGAAATAAAGAGGCAGGTATACTACTAGATAGGCTTTATTGACCTGCCCAGTGATAAAATCGTTACAATAAGTAAATATAATAACAAATAATAAATATAATCAAAAGGTGTTAATTGATTGATGTTCATATAAGAGTCTGTCTGGCAGTACAACCACGGTCGCAATAATAATAAAACTGTAGATGTAATAATACAGTAATAACAACATGTTAAATAGCTTAGTAGAAATGCAATTGAATTGCTTAGAAGCACTTGCGGTGGACAATTCCAGGGCCGGATTCATCGTATTCTTGCTTGGAGATCCACATCTGTTGGAAGGTTGAGAGGGAAGCCAAGATGGAACCACCGATCCATACGGAGTATTTCCTTTCTGGGGGAGCGATGATCTTGATCTTGATGGTGGATGGAGCAAGAGCGGTGATTTCCTTTTGCATACGGTCAGCAATACCTGGGTACATGGTGGTACCTCCGGAAAGTACAGTGTTGGCGTACAAGTCCTTACGGATATCAACGTCACACTTCATGATGGAATTGTATACGGTTTCATGGATACCGCAAGATTCCATACCCAAGAATGAAGGTTGGAAGAGGGCTTCAGGGCAACGGAATCTTTCGTTACCAATGGTGATAACTTGTCCATCAGGAAGTTCGTAGCTCTTTTCGAGGGAGGTGGAGGCAGCAGCGGTGGCCATTTCTTGTTCAAAGTCGAGGGCAACATAGCAAAGTTTTTCCTTGATGTCACGGACAATTTCCCTTTCAGCTGTGGTGGTGAATGAATAACCTCTTTCAGTAAGGATTTTCATGAGGTAGTCGGTCAAGTCACGACCAGCCAAGTCCAAACGGAGGATGGCATGGGGAAGAGCGTAACCTTCATAGATTGGTACAGTGTGGGTGACACCATCTCCAGAGTCCAAGACGATACCAGTGGTACGACCGGAAGCATATAGGGAAAGTACAGCTTGGATGGCAACATACATAGCGGGGGTGTTGAATGTTTCAAACATGATTTGTGTCATCTTTTCACGATTGGCCTTGGGGTTGAGGGGAGCTTCTGTAAGGAGGACTGGGTGTTCTTCTGGGGCAACACGGAGTTCATTGTAGAAGGTGTGATGCCAAATTTTTTCCATATCATCCCAGTTGGTGATGATACCGTGTTCAATGGGGTATTTTAAGGTGAGGATACCTCTTTTGCTTTGTGCTTCATCCCCAACGTATGAATCTTTTTGTCCCATACCAACCATTACTCCTTGATGCCTGGGACGACCAACGATGGATGGGAAGACGGCACGGGGTGCGTCATCACCGGCAAAACCGGCTTTGCACATACCGGAACCATTGTCAACGACAAGAGCCGCAACATCGTCGTCACACATGTTGTCTGATGTGGTTGATCACTGCTCACTAGACAGAAATACACAGCTAATAAGCTAGGATGCGACTGAATGTTAGAAACCAAGAAACTAGCTTTTATAGGATCCGCTACCAGTGGCGCCGTCACAAAATCTATTTTTTGTCAAATACATACTACCATATCTCGGCATTATTATCATTGCAAACGATGTATTTTAAAATGACACACACAAAAAAAAGACCTGCAGTATTAGTATTTAAAAAATAATCATTACACACTGAATCTAATTTGTGTAATGATAGTAATAATAAATTTAATACGATATAGCTATTTTGAATTTTAAATTAGTGAAATATTACCGAACATTTCGTTTAATTTCCTGAATGTTAATAATGATCATTAAAATTTTATGTAGAAGTAATTTTTTTAGAATTGTTTTTACTACTTTTATTCAATTCTAATATATAAAAATTACGTTAAATATAATTTCATTTCAATTGCCACCTATGTAAAATTATAATTTTGATTTCCTATAGTTTTGCGCTTTTGCAGCAAATGTAAGTGACATCATTTGTATTAAGTAATATATTTCTCTAATATAGACTTATAACAATTTGATGTTACTTTATGATTCATTTTATGTATATAGTAACAATTTTAAATCATATTATAATAAAATGCATCCAATAATAAATAATTAAATTTGTACTGAAACGGCAACAGCAATGCCATTAAACTTTGATAAACGACATTTAATGATGTCAAAATTCAATTTGCTGGGAGCTGCGTGGCATTACTTCAATATTGATATTATGATTAATAAAATTATGCTAAATATGGACAATTGAAAACCAGAATAAGTGATATAATAGTTTAGTCTTTGAATTCAAAGAAACATAGCAAATTTGATATGATAGTGCAAAATAAATAACAAATATCTCGATGATTATTAAAAACATACCTATAACATTATATAAATATTAATGTTATTTCAGTTAGACCAATGAAATTAACTAGGTTTATGATTTTTTGAGAATTTTACAACATCATATATTATAGTAGATAATTTTTTAGTTTCTGTTCTTGGAAGATTAAAACATAAACATGATTTTGCTTATCTATACAATATTATTATTAGGCTTTAATATGTACTATATTTTGGGAGCATATAAGGCTATATTATGTTTTGCAATTTTAAAAACATATATTTCAGTGCAATTATCTGTCAAGGAGCATAAATAATTGTGTGTCCGTTAATTATTGGAAAATCCCTTGCAAGCCCTCAAGTATACGACTATGCCTAATGGTGGCTGCCCAAAATAACGCGTACCATCCATGTATGGTTTGGCTCGGGCAGCGACGCAGTCGCACGGCGTCTCCCAAATAAGACATCCGCGTTGTTAGTGGGAGGCGCGTCGTTGCGGCGGATTTCACAAACGTGGCAAGGTGTATGAGCCTCCAAAATAGTACCTCTAACCAAAAATGCATGCTTGTAACTTCATTTTCGACGATCTCCGACGCCGACATCTCTGTAGCCTGTGTGTTCGTTTATTTCTTGTCTCGCTGTCTTGTTCGATTTATTTATCTTTTGTTCTTTAAAAAATGTGTCTTGTAAGTATGACTATCCTAAAAGATTTCTATAAAATCTTCTTAATAAAAAAAGAATTAAATCTTAACAATTAAAGTAAATTTAAAAAAAACGTTTGAGTGCCGATTTTATTAAAAAGTTATTTAATTACACTTTAATTTATACATGAGGGCTTAAATAGCTCACTGATCAGTATATATCCATAAGAACAAAATTAATAATGTCAAAGACCTATCCAGGCGTATGATAGATATTTAATTTGCACTGAAAATATTTAATATGAAATATTCGATTTTCTTAAAATCTAGGTCAAATATAGTGAGCTACCTACTCGTTTATAATATTTCGTGATTCTATTTTTTGTTGGCCTCGCGGATACATTACGAACCTAAAATTAACCATAAACCTTTTCACCGATAGACGCGGTTTGTAATTTTAATATTTAATTATTAATAAAATCCATTCACATTAATTCATACATATTAAACATATAAAATTTATAAAGTATCATTATTTAATTAAGATCGGCTGCGTTCTGTTTAGATCTGCTTTTGAGTTTTAAAAAAAGGACTATTCACAACAGAATTCGTTTTCTGATTGCCTAATCTGATATTTATTTCTATCAAAAGAAAATTCCTCATAAGGATGATTCATGATGAAAAATTCAAATAGTCGTTTATTTGGTCTATGTTTTGAAAGCTTTTAGGGAAAGGAAACGTGCTTACAAAAGGAAAAATGTAATAGGTAGTGGCATATGAGTCATCTTGTATGTAACTAAGGAATTTATTTATTTATGAAAATTCACGTTGAACTAAACTAAATAATTAAAATAGTTTTATTTTAGACTAAATTAATTTTGAACACTTCGGATGCAAAATCCTTGAAAATTTTAACATGTGTCTAATATTTTCGCATGGTATGTTGTCCCTTAATCTGGAATATTAAATTTTAGATCATTTTTATTTTTATAGTCAAAATATAATAGATTAGCCTTTTTAAAATTTAAATTAATATGCAACCTAAAATAGTTTTAGTTGTATAAAATGAATTGCTAGGTTTTTAAAGTATCATTATAGTACTTTATTTGCTTATGATAATATCAACGAGAGATATACTCACCAGTTTATATTAATTATTAAATAAACGTAATATGTAAAATGCCTTTCTTGTAAAATGTACCTAAATATGGAAAAATTCATATTTTCATTGAATAACATGAAATATTTTAATAACGGCGCGTGGCGCGTGTAGGTATATATTTACAAAATGAATCATCCACGAGGCTAAATTAAGGTTTAAAATACTAATAGTACTATTTTTTTTTTTGTTTCATAGAACCAATTCAATAATTTGTGTAATAGTATTATGTAACAAGAATATTTCAATTATTTCATCGACTTCTCAAACATTCCCATTTTTTGTCAAATTTTGTCCGTAAATGTGTAAGTTTTAAATTGGTTGTTTAAAATGTTTTCTTAATCGAAGTAACCCCCGGAAAATCCTAGAATTTTTAAAGAGAGACGAGGCCATACAGTTTATTGTAGTGGAGTCCGAAGTAAATTTACAATTGGATTACAAACCACTTTGTTTAGGGTTAACCCGAGGTTTTGATAATTAATTAATTCGCGTACTTTTTGAGAAGGCTTATATCAACTAAAATATTCCACAACTTACACAAAAATTTTTATTGTAAAAAATTAGTATGCAGTTGAAAATAACCTAATACAATGTTTCAAATACTTAATACAAACCTACCAAATTTAGTTAAAATTCGATAGTAATTATAAAGTCAATATCAAGTTGACTGTATGGTAATCTTGGCTTGGCCTTGATATTACTTTTAGAACTGTTAAATATGAAATATAGGGGTTTGTTGACCAGCCGAACAATACCCATTCATTAGGAAAAAGGACCCCCTAATTGTATTTTATCTATTTTTTGTATATATTTTTACTTTCAGTTCATATCAGATTAGCGCATTTCTAACAAAATTTGTCATTTTTAAAACTACTGAACCTCGTTTAATGCAGTATGCGTTTTTAATTTTAGCGATAAAATATTTTTAATATAGTGTTGTTAGTAAACCCATCAGTAATAATATGCATAATATGAATTTTTTCTTCTATGCATTGAAAGTAGTGTAATTTTACTTCCTCATAAATATAAGTAACATTCTGCAACTCCCTGTATATTTAAACTAACTTGTGCGGGAGAAAGTACACACTCGAGACAAAGGACACACACTCAGTAACCGTGTATAATAAAAATAATTTCTCTCAGTCATTTCCACTGCCACGACCGTGAATCAAACCCGGAACATTTTGGTGGGAGCCAAATATCTCGACATGTCTTATGACATATCTCTGTACATTTACAGAGAGATAAAAATACAATACATATGTACAGGGTGATTGGTTATAAATGCCACCCCCTTAACTCCCTTATTTTTGAATTTAGAAAAAAAAGTTTCAAATAAAAGTTGTACAAGCTGATCTGAGGTTTGTAAGGGTGCTACACAAATTTATACAAGGTGTTCGAGAAAGCGTGACCGACCAATGTTATGTTTTTTTATTGGAACACCCTGTGTATTATTGGATTTTTCGAAATCTATGACTTATTGCGCTTCCGGCAATATAAATATGTTGTATACTGAATACAATCCTTTCCAAGATATATTGCTACAAATGAGCCATAAGTTGGCATACTCACGCTGAGCTTCGTACATGTTGTATCTGCTCTTTACATAAATTTCATAAATTTTTCGTTCCTTTTCATCAGACAAGCCCATTTTCAACTTAATATGGCACACATTCACTGACAACAAATGATGCACAATCGTTGTTATTTTTTCATGGCTAACTTAATTTTACTTATGAATCATTTATAGCAATATATCTTGGAAAGGATTGGATTCAGTATACAACATATTTATATCGCCGGAAGCGCAATAAGTCGTAGATTTCGAAAATCCAATAATATGCAGGGTGTTCCAATAAAAAAACATAACATTGGTCGGTCACGCTTTCTTCGAACACCCTGTATAAATTTGTGTAGCACCCTTACAAATCTCAGATTAGCTTGTACAACTTTTATTTGAAACTTTTTTTTCTAAATTCAAAAATAAGGGAGTTAAGGGGGGGTGGCATTTATAACCAATCACCCTGTACCTACAAATTAAGAACCGTTTGTCTTTTATTACGAATATTCTTCGTGTAATTATTGTGATCGTAGAGGATTGGATATCAAAACCTCGACGAAATTATTTCTCTTCGACCTTACTGAATTTAAAAAATTTGTCGTTTTAAGGCTGTTCTAACGCCGACACAGACATATGCGTGTTAAAAATAACATGCATATGTTATAAAATAAAAATTTATAAGGTTTTTACAATTATTTTTGCATTTATTTAGTAAAACGCGTTTTAAGTTTCTCTTAGTTCTCATCCTCATTAATCCCCTGTAAACAAAAAAAGCGTATTAGCTCGCCATCGACTTAAATATTGCGTTGCAAGCGTTTGGTAGGGCAATAACTGCTCATTTGTTTTGGAACATTTATGATTTTCTCTTTTTTTAATGTAGAATACAGAAAATAATGAAGGATAAATCTATAGTATAGTATAGTTTTTGATGGTTCGCTTTATAAAATCACAATTTAATCAACAAAAACTCCAAAAAAACGGTAATTTTACTAGTGATACAACTTAAAAACTTAAGACTTTTATCCAAAATCATCCTTTATTGTTTTCTATGTATATTTGAAAAAGAAAAATTGGGAATATACTCATAGCAAATGCACAGTTATTGCCCTACCAAACGCTTGAAACGGCAAGTAAATTCAAGCGTTAGAACAGCCTTAAATACATATATGTATATGTTGGTCTATTTGTATTGGTACCTACTGGAATAACAGGTTATTTAATATATCATATTTTTCAGTTGAACAATGCTGGTCTTCTGAAAAAGGAAAACATGTTTCTAAAAAATATCTCTCCGTAATGACAACTTGATAACATGTCGAAATATTATGATGCCAAGTTCAAGTTATGCAAAACTGATGAGTACAGGGTTATTAGTTATAAATGTAACCGCCTCTTAACTTCGGTATTTTTTGAGATAAAAAAAATTTTTTAAACAAAAGTTTTAGGGCATTCTATGAACTTTTTTACAACCATATACAATAATATACAGGGTGCCTCATAAAAGCGGCACAAAACAACCTTATGTTTTTTTAATGAAACACCCTGTGTATTTTTGCATAGTATGAAACTCCTCGTTTTCCTGATTTCAAAAATATATAATATGTTGACGTTTACTATTATATCTATGCATAATTATTATTGGTTGGATCAATATTTCAGTTTTGCAATAAACAAAAACAGTACGAATTTTTTATTAATAACAAGATTTTATACATACTAAAGATTAAAAAATTATTGTAATACATTTTCAACATGTCCCCCATTTTCATCAATACATTTTCTATAGGTAACCTTTTGTTTTTGAAAATCATGGCATACTGTTTTTTATTCGATTTTTATGTAAAGAGCAGCCGCTGTATATCGAAAATGGCCACAGTAAAGTCAACATTATACATTTTTGAGGATTTTCATAATATTCAAAAATATACAGGATGTTCCATTTAAAAAAACATAAATTTGGTTTGTCCGGCTTTTATGAGGCACCCTGTATACTATTGATTATGGTAGCAAGAAAATTCATAGAATGCCCTAAAACTTTTGTACAAATTATTTTTTTCTCAAAAAATAACGAAGTTAAGGGGGTTCCATTTATAACCAATAACCCTGTACATATGGGGACGTAGAGAGCACTGCAGGTGGTAAAATTTTTACAAATTCTGAATTTAATTCAATCTGGTTATTCTAATACATTTCTTATACAATGTCACAAATACGAATTATTTGAATTAATTGTTAAATATTATAACTTACCTATGTAAAACTGTCTTATTTACATTTTATGTCAAAAGGAGATCAATTAAGATGTATCTTATTGAACTGCATATTTATATAATATAAGAACTTTGAACTTTGTTCGCATATTTCACATATAACTTAAAAAATAATTAATGATACTTTTAAATATATGTATTGTATACTGACTCTAAAATTTATTTTTTATAAATATACCATAAGGTATACACATATTCAATGATATTTGAATTATCTCCTTTACAATAACTTTTCTTGATAAATATTTCTTCAAATTGTTTAAGCCCTGACCTGTCCTGTCAGAAATAGATGCGTTCTAAATATGTAAATTTTAAATATAGTTGGAGTTTATAGAAAGCACACATAACCCCTCTGCTAAGCAATTCTGAAAAAGAAATAAGTCCAATTTTTACCTACTTGCTTTTATTTTTATAACATTAACTTGCTTACTTTAACATTATTTATAAAACCAATTCTTTAAAAGCTATAAATTCGTGACGAGAAAAAACTCTTGTATAACCGAGGGATAAAGTCATAACCACTATTAAGTTATTTTAAAAGAGGAATATTCAAAGGGGAAACATTTACTATTTTCCTTAATCGTAGATATACAATATACATACAGTATGTACTATGTACATAAATTAAACTATGTACAGGGATATCCAACGAAAATGACCACCCCTAATAACTTCCTTATTTTTGACGCTATAAAAAAATTTTTTCTATAAAAGTTGTAGGGTTTATTGAAAGCATTTAGAATATGTATTCAGAAAAATAAATGAAAGTCGTTTAGAGGAGATATGGTTTTAACTTGCATTTTTACAAATGGAGCACCCCATTTTTTTTGAATTTTTGAAATCAAGGTACTTTTCTCATTTCGAATAAGGTATCGGCTTTGTATCGAACATGAAGGGCGTCATTTTGAACAGTTTATGTAGGATAGTTTTAATTACTATTATTTATAGTTGTAATTAATATCTAAATTAGCCAAGACTAATGCATTCTAAAAATATTTGTTCTGTTATTTTATTTCCTTGTTGTTTTCGGGCCACAAAAATTGCAATAATTAGAAAACCCTAAAAGATAATATGATATATATCTATATATTCGAAATGAGAAAAGTACCTTGATTTCAAAAATGCATTTGAAAAAATGCAAGTTAAAACCATATCTCCTCTAAACGAGTTTCATTTATTTTTCTGAATACATATTCTAAATGCTTTCAATAAACCCTACAACTTTTATAGAAAAATTTTTTTATAGCATCAAAAATAAAGAAGTTATTAGGGGTGGTCATTTTCATTGGATATCCCTGTACACGTAGAATAGATTAGTTTTTTTTAAAAGCTTAGATCTAAAATTCATGTAAATTTATATATTTCATGTTTTTATCTGAACTAATTTCCCTTATTCTCATCTAAAATGAGCATCTATAAATAGAAGCTATTAAACGCTGTACTTGACCTGTTAAAGGTATTGCGTACCTACTACCTATCTAAGATTCTCGTTTGTATCATTTTCTAGCATCATTTTATATTATCAAAAACATGAAAAGCACTTTTTTATTCAGACGTGTATTATGATTTTCATTACTAAATAAACAAAAACATAATATGCTTCTATCATTCAAGGCCATGTGTCTCAATAGCGGTCCTATTATATCGAATTCACAACATGAGTACATTTTTTCATTTTATAAAAATATTTGGGACTTTCAAAGTGTACCTCAAGATTAAAAAAACTAACCCTTTGATATATTGGTTGGGAGTAGGTTGTTCACCTCGAGCATAAAATGTGTTCACATGAATTATATCTTACCAACTAACTTTCATTCACTATCAACATTATCCGAAATTAAACATATTTGAAAAAGAAATAAAAACATATGCAAAAAAAATACTATTCACAAATTAAATAAAACGTGATTTTCTAATCACACAGGAAACATTAAAATCTCTTACATTCATCAGGACACTCTGTACAATCTGTACATATCATAATAAGCAAGAGCTTAAATTATTGTGTTGAATAACGTTCAGAAGCAACATAAAATTTTCTGACTTGCTTAAAATTTTATTACCATTTAGAAAATAAACCAGTAAAATTCCACTTTTTGGAACTAAACTTATTCGAAATTTAATTACGGTTTACCAACTCAAAATGGAATAGCATATGACAATTTTTTTAACTGAAATTTAGGACTTTTAATGAAATATAAGAAAGAAGAAAATTTTCTTATACAAATAACTGATTGTACAATCACGTGCAATACATACATACTGTATTAATATTTGACTATTTGAGGTGGTTAAATTTTCGAAATGGGAACTACTCTAAGGAGGGATGACTTTTTAAATATATGTATTCTGTATCTAATCGAGAATTCGTACCTAATTTTATCTCACTGATGACCTGTGGAGCCTTCTTTGACTTTTAAAGAAATATATTATTCTGAAATCGCTTACTCAAGAATGTCTACTTTCTCGGCGCAATTTTAGACCCCAAAAGAGCCTATTTTAGTATTTTATTCCGTTGCTAAGCAACCATGTTCGTTGCTAAACAACCATCCAGGAAAGTTATTTTATTTCATCCCGTCCGGAAAGTACAACACTACAGTATTCATATGCGGCCGGAAAATTACGGTATCAGAGCCGGTAAAGTACCGGAAACCACCGGAAACTTATTACGAACCAATCACAAACTGTTATTATACCTTTTGACAGTTGTTTGACATATAAAAATCAACCGTAAATTAAAAAAGTGTCAAATGTCAAATGACATAAGAAAATAACCAAGTGTCAAATTGTACAAATATACTAATATACAAGAAATGACGGGATGAAATAAAATATCATTCGACACACGTCCGAAAGGTGTTGTTGTTCCAGCCTCGTTTAGATATTCTAGACTCGGCTCCTGACGTCGCCTCGTCCATAATATCTACTCGACTGTAACAAGTCACCTTCCGGACGTGTGACGAAAATTACTATTCCCGGCCGCGGCCTAAAGCCGGGAATGTATAACTTTCCCGTACGGTTGGTTTTTTATCTCAATTAATTAATTTATAATAATACTGATTGCGATTTCAGAAAAAATAGTATGTGCACCTCGTAGTAAAAGCATATTCCCGGACTCCGTGTTCCGGTCGTCCGGGAATGTTAGGCTTTTCCTATTAGGTACACAATGTACTATTTTTTTATACATTTTAGTGACTATAGTTCTATTTTGTACAATTGAAAAAAAAAGAGAAAAATCAGTTTTCTTCGTTATTATTTTCCTTATAGAATCAAGTAGTTACAAACCCGATAAACCTAAAAAGAAAACGAGAAATCCAAAAAAATTACTTTTTAATCTCTTTTTTAATGAACCTCACAAATAATTAATGGATTTAATTCAAATTTTGGGAAAAGATACTTTTTATGAAAATATTTAAGTAAATCAAATATTACTTTTTTATGTACTTTCTTTGTATATATTGCAAGTTGATTTTTAAGTATTTCTACTGATATTACCTATGAAGGTAGGGAAGTTGCCGCTTTGGTTTCTAACTAATTAATATCTGTTGTTTTTTATTTTTAATATTTTTCATTTTTTGGCGGGAGTTCTCGTCGAAAGAATTGACATCTGACAATAATATCTACTAAGTGATAATTATTTTTTCCAAAGTTAGGCATGGTTTTATCAAGTAAACTGAGTGAATGCAAAATTCGATGACTAGATTCCATCCTAAACAAATAAAAAATTTATTTGTAGTATATAGATGAGAAGGATACTTTATACACTAGATGTGGTTCGCACTCCGCATAAAACTGCAGTACCTGATCTCCCTTTCCGAACACAAAATTCTAGTAGAGGGTTACTTGAGTGACTTGGAAGGCAGTTAGGGAAACAATTGTTTAAGTGAATTGATTAAGTGGAATAGAGTGTCAATTTTATGACAATATATGAGTGTCAACCGAAGGATAACCGTGCATAGTATGTTCAATTTCAAGTTGACTTTGATAACATGTAATTTGCTAAGCATTGAGTGTTCTTAACGCTTTTTTTATGTTCGTTCTATAATTATTTATTTTAATAAAAAGAGACCAAATTCTGCAATATTTGTAACCATTATTTTGACCGCATATCATGTGTCAATTTTTCTTATTCTGTAATATAACAAAATTACAAAGTGTGAGACAAAGAAGAAAACGACAAAATTTTAAATAAATTTTGAAACAAAAGCAACCCGTATAACTGTTTATGATTGATATCATGTTAATTAAAGAAAAAAAGACTTTTACCTTTATTTTGAGACAATTAAGAACACGAACACGAAAATTTTGTTAATAGGTACCTAATACCTACTTACTTTTAAAAAATTTGAAAATTTAGTTTTGCATTTTCGTTTGAATGTTTAAAGATGAGTGTAGACATTTATAATATTTATATAAGTTTCCAGTTGCCAGTTACCTAGTGATTAAAGTTGAAAAATGAAAATTGGAATACCTAGAGTAATTACCATTGTCAACAGGTATTTTGAATTTACTAACCCAAAAAATTTTTCATAGAATTTCAAGAAAAATTGATTCTTTAATTTTTTCCGTTTCTTTATTTGTTGTTCAACATAGCCCACCTATGAAATTATGTTGAGATAGTTTAAGATACGATTCACCTACAAAATACCATCAACATGTTTCAAAAGCTACTGAAGTTATCCAAAATACAAACAGACAAACATATTCGGAAATTAAAATGTTATTTTTATCTTGATCATAATATTTCCGTATATTACGCATATAAAGAATTAATAGTAGGTATTAACAATTATTATCAACACGAATCATGCATGTTTTTCAAAAGTATTTATAAGTTAAAAATATTAGAAAGTATGTTAGCTTTTTATTTTTAAACAGTTCCAAGAGGTTATTGAACATTCCTGAAAATAGTTTTAGATATATTTAGGTAGTAATTCTTCTCGCAAACTTTGAGTTAAAAATAACTACTTCCTTATATGAATTATTTTAAAAATTTAAGACTAGCATACCATAACAAAATAATTAACATTTCCCTAAACGCTCAATTTTATATAAAAAACTACAAAACTTTATGATTTAATGATTTAAAGAATAGTACAATACAAACAAACGAGGGATATTTTTTTATATTTTTATTTTTGATACAGTATTTCCTTATCAACATCATTATATAACGAAGTAAAAATGCATGAACGAGATAGAGGTTTAACAATATTTTTCCATCATTCATTGTTCATCATTCAAAATTCAATGGTCTCAACTGAAAATTTGTCAGATTTAAAAAAATGTATCCAAATAACACGAAAAAGCCATCATAACTGACAAACAGACAAACAGATAGATATATGTAATAATTTTTTGGACCCGTTGAAATTTAATTCTTTTGATTTCTGCCTTCCTCTATTTATTTTTAACTGCACTTAGCCTGGTATACCTCATGAGGTGTTACTAGCTACCCAAATATTACCGAAATATCTCACTAGCTTTTAAAACTCATTTAGTAGGATTGAAAACATTTCTTTAAAACTAATAAAATGAGAGATTATATGAATGAAGATGAATTCCTCTTCCAATAACTAATATTTGAGTGTTATTCCTTAGATATTGGCTTAAGTAAGATGCAGAAAGCATTTTATAACTACAATAAAATTATCCATAAATCAATATATGTTTTATAACTATTTATCTGTTACTTAGAATGAGATATGTAGATTTTGAAGTCGGACGCATAAGACTGAGCAACCGCCTACAAAGGGAAAGTTAATGATTTTTTTTTTAAGTTCTCATCCCAACAAAAGAACTGAAAAGATAGCATGATTCCCAATTTTATGAGGAATAGAACTTGATTATTTAAATTTACATTCAATCACGCATTTCCCTGCAAATCCGTAAATCAATTTTAAAAAATCGAGTTCTACCTTCACAAAATTGGAAATCATTCTATCTTTTCAGTTTTTAAAATTATGAATACGTTCAACGCTGAGACCAAGGCTGCCACCTACTTGGTGATAGCTTTGCGCATGAATGCGCGGCGAAGTTTTACGGTGCTTACAGATCGAGTTCAGGTTCCAATTCTGCAACGATCCAAGGAACATAGAAATATTAATTTATAAAAAAATTTACAACTTCTAATTAAAATTGTATAAAACTAAATTATTAATTAAATTAATGTATGTACCTACTGGCAGCATTAATTAATTAAAACAATTTAAAATTAGAACTAACCATGAGAGAAAATTCAAATAAATTCTTTAAGTTCATTTATTGCCAGCCTTCATCGCCAAAAAGGTTGATAAACATTTGATTTTAAATTATTTTTACTTGAGTCATAAGTTGGCGATCTCACCTAGTTCAGGAGGCGTAAGTACTACGCTACCATCACTACTTGGAGAGTTTCCTAATATTTTCTTATGTCTAATTGTGTATTATTTACTTCCAAATATTTTTACACTTTTAATATGAATCAACGCGCTATAAATAAAATAAATTCCACTTTTGTCTAGCTAAACAACTGCTTGCTGTGTGTGATTTGGTTCACATCATTTATTCACGAATTTATTTTAGGATTTCATGAATTATATTCGGTTGCATAAAATATAATGTATTACTTTAGTGAATATTTCTTAAAATAATTTTCATTGCAATCTAATAATTTCAGTTACATTACAGACAAACACACAATAGCATAATGCATGTAATTAAGATACTCATACTATAAGTGCCTATTTTACATGCGTTAAGTAACTACAAGTTACAAACATTGAAAATTACTCGATTATAAATTTATAATAATAATCTCGATAATAATTAAACTTCTTTATTTGGCAATTCACATACATACATCGATATAAATTTAAAAGTTTAGCCTTAACATGTAACCATGAAAATGCATACCAGCAAGACAATATTACTAATCGTAGTTTATTCGTGGTTTATTTTTTAAGTTTCTTAAAATACCAATACCAAATTTATTGCTCATACGATATTGCTGATTAGAGAAAAATTAAATGATTACTTTAATTTTAATCTAAATAGCATTTCCTATCATTTCTATGATTATGATAACATCTATATTAGTTTTACTTTAAATGCTCAACCCCTGATTTCTTTTTTATTGTACGCGACAATAAAATACCATTAACAGAGCCTTGTTTTTATGTCTCCCTTATACCATAAATTTTTAACATCTTCAACTACCTTTTAAAATAATGTTATTTTCAAAGAGACATAACAGATATGAAGCAAATATGACTCATAGTTCAAGTCGTTAGTAACTCGGGACCAAAAGATTCTATAATTCCAGCATTGCTACGTTTACTGCTTAGCAAATACATATGAAATTTTACTCAAACTTATAGTTTTCCACCAGTTTTTCTCAAGTCTTTTTTTAGTTTAAGTTTAAAGATTGATAAGTATGACGAAAAATGTAATATGCACCGCGGGCCGTACAGTGAAGTTTTTTGGTCTCGAATACTTACAAACCTCGGTCCTACGGACCTCGGATTGCAAACTATATTCTCGACCAAAAAAGTGTACTTGCGACGCTTGGTGCATAAATAACTATTAAGTGTTTATGGGATACCTAGCGTTCTTTTTAAAAAATATGAACCCTTAAGTTTCGCCAACAAAATGTCAGAAATATGAAAAATAAGATATACTGTCAGTCTGAAAAGTGGTAACAGAAGTGTAATAACTAATTAGCATTCTATTACGATTTCGTATAACTTCGCAAAGGTCTTTAAGATTGCTTGAATTCGATAATATTTAATAACATTGAGTCCTCAATTTTTCAACCACATAATTTTGTTAAAAGCATTCCGCTGTTACCAAATTATATTATTTCAGTCAGTCAGTTTATTTCGGAGACCAAGATGGATGTTTTTCAAATTCTTGCCTTGTATGATTGTCGAAGAAAATTGTTTTAATTAACAAGCACCTAGCACAATATAATTTAAATTCAGAAAATTTATAAGATTTCTGAATATTGGTCCTACATCAAACATACTGTTAAAGTTTTCATTTGCCAAGCATAATATGCAGTGCAGTCTACGGAAATTCGAACAAAAGTATCGCTGTGATATGATCTTGACGTCTAGTCTGCTCAGTTTGAGGTATTTACTCACTAGAAAACAATAAAATACCATTAATTACTTATACCATAAACTTTTAATATACCTATTCAACTACCTTTTATTTCTTCCATAACTCCTTAGCTATACAGGGTGTTCCACAAAAAACTTCCAACGCCGATTCCTGGTCTCCAATATTAAAATCGGTTAGCGAATTAAGTTTTTCATGTCTTAACTTACGTTTTTCAGCTTTATGCAATAAATTTTCATGGGCTAATGTAATCATTTGTAATTTTTCCGGACAATGTTTTATAGGTATTCCTAATTTACGCAGCAAAGTTTCATCGCGAGGTTTTTCCCAATGTAATCCGTTAGGCGTAAAACCGGTGCTTTCATGAATAGCTTCATTCAACCAAGTTTCAGTTTGCTTGACAACATGGGCCCATTTTGAATGACTTTCATGACACATGTGACGAAGTAAACGACCTACCTCCCTATTCGATCTTTCTGTTATATTTCCTTGAGGATAATAATACGTTGTATGACATACGCGAACGCTTTCTATATGTAATAGTTCTTCCCATCGTTTTGTGAATTGAGTACCATTGTCTGACAAAATTAACTCTGGTTTTCCTACACGTTTAAAATAATCGGTTTTGATTTTATTGAATATAGCGATAGTTGTGGCCTTACGTAATGGGTATAATGACACTAATTTTTAAAATACATCTATAACGACCAATAGTTGTGTTGCTCCGAACCTAGAAACCGGTAATGGACCTATTAAATCCAGGTAAACCATTTTATTCGGGCCATAAACTATAACACTGTGAAACTTGTCGTGTAATCTCAACGAAATTTGACTTTTCTGACACAATTCACAACCCCCTAATACTCTTCGAATATGTGCTCGCATTTTAGGTCAAAAGAAATATTTACGAAGAGCCAAATAGATTTTAATCGAGCCAAAGTGACCGTGCTCTTCATGTTCTTGTGTGATTAAAGGTATTACTTGTTCTTTCGGTACGCAAACCCTTAAACCCTCGCCGTCTTTCTCGCTTCGCCGATATAAAATATTATCTTTAATTATGTACCACTGACTTACACTTGCGGGACAACCCTCAGAATTTAAAATGTGTATTATTTTTTTACAAAATATATCATCTTTTTGAACTCGCGGAAGTTTATTCATATTTTCTAAAGTAATTTTAAACGACTCCCCATGTTTTATATTAAAAATCTCCATAATATTAGATTGACTTGGTTCATCACTTTTTGAGCCTGAGTTTACCAGATACCGTGATAAACTGTCGGCAAGGATATTATCTTTGCCTTTACAGTATACAATGTCAAATGCATACTCCTGAAGAAACAAAGTCCATCTAGTCAATCTGGAATTTAATAATTTACATTTTAACAGAAATGACAAAGCTTTATGATCCGTTACCACCGTTAAAGGCTGCCCTAAAACAAATACCCGCCATAATTTCAATGCATGTAATATGGCCAACGCCTCTTTCTCACTAATTGTATAATTCATTTCTCCTCCTCTTAAAGTTCGACTTGCAAAAGCTATAATATTTTTATCTTGGGACATTCGGTCAAGCTGATATAGACAAGCTCCCAAAGCAAATCCCGAACTGTCGCATTGAACATAGAATCTATCACCCATAACCGGGTGTTGTAGAAAACTAACGTTTAAATAGGCTTGTTTCAAATTAATAAAAGCATTTTCCTCTTTTTCTCCCCATTCCCATTTACTGTTTTTTTTTTAATAGATGAGTTAGTGGTATCGTAAGGTCTGAGTAATATCTAACAAAACGCCTGTCAAAGTTACATACGCCTAGAAATGACCTTAATTGCTTAGTGTTTTTCGGTCTAACAAATTTTGAGATTGATTCAATTCTCGCCGGATCAATAAAAATTCCTTTACTTGTGACCTAGCGAAACAACATTTTCGTAATTTAATTGTCATGTTGGCGCTACTTAATTTTGCAAAAATTACACCCAAATGGTGAATATGCTCATCGGATGAAGAGGAAAATATTAAAATATCATCCACATATGGAATTGAAAAACTACTTGTTTCGGGTCCTAATATCTTTGTCAGTCCTCTAATGAAACTAGCCACTGATGTACTTAGTCCAAATGGTAATACTTTATATTGATATGTATGACCTTCAAATTGGAAACACGTATACTTTCTACTGGATTCCTCTATAGGAATCTGCCAATAAGAAACACTCAAATCTATAGTACTAATATATTTGATATTCGAAAATTCAAAAATTATCTCCGCGGGATTAGGTGGGATTACGTGATCTTTTACCATTTTTGTATTTAAGTAACGTGCATCCAAACACATTCTTAAACTTTTTTTTTTTTTCGTAACTCCTACTAAAGGACTTATGTATTCCGTTTGAGCAAATTCGATAACCCTCCAGTTCAACATTTCTTGGATCTGCGTCTGTGCTTCATTTTTATGAGCATGTGGAATAGGATACGATTTTAAGAAAAACGGAGCGTCATCATGCATCAAAATAACATGAGAATAACAATGAGTGAGTCCTGGTTGGTCAGAAAAAATATTTTGATGGGACGTCAATAGCCGTAATAATTTTTCTTTTTCAAGATGATCGTACAATATCATGATGATCTTCTGGTGAATAGCAATTTCGTTTTTGTTTGATATATGGTACTATTGACGCGTCCATTTTATCCGCCTCGCTAATAGAAGTAATTGAATTGTGATAATCCGCACATGATGTTAAATTAACCTCTATCCATTTATTTTCAATACACATTTTTATTTTTGACTTATCAAAATCTAATACAGCTTTATAATCATTTAACCAGTCACAACCAAAAAGGATCGGCTTTGCAAGCGTTGGTATGACAATGAAAGCAATTTCCATGTTAAATCCATAAATTTCCACATAAACTAGTATTTGTGAACTGATCTTTTTTGGTTTTGACGCAATGGCTCCCTTTACTGTTAACCCCGTTACTGGAAACATCGGTAGTAAAGGATTTTTTAGTCTTCAATATTTGAAACAATTCCTCAGATACACAATTATATTTACTTCCTGAATCGATTAGTGCCGTGGCGTTCAACCCAATAATATTAATTTCCAGAAGTGGCCATTGTAACTTATCTTTATTTACGGGAACAATGTCCTCTTCCGAAAGCAAATCGTACTCCATATTATTATTAAAAGCTGGTGTAACCCCGGTAACATTACCAACTTCAAAGCTATCTTGGATACCAATTTTCACATCAGCCGAAGACATTGCATGGCCTTGAGATGAAATTAAATTAATATTTTAATTATTATATGGTTCATTTTTATGGTCGAAAAATTCCCTACTTTGATTTTCGCGATCATTTCTATTTTCATATTGATAATTACGTCTGAATAACGTTTGATTGTTATTAAAATATCTATTTCTTAAACCGCAAACGTCTCTGCTGTTACTATTTTCTTCAAATGTTTCGTCATTTCTTAGAAATTGCTCGATTTCATCAATTTCATATAAAGCATTATTTCTAATACCTCTACGAGTCTCACGATCAAAGTGTGAAATCAAACAATCAACCAATTCTCGTTCTGTCAAGGGTTGTGACAGATACGTATTTTCGTGCACTAACCTTAAACCTTAAAGAAATGGTTTGTTTTTCACAAAACTTTAACACCCTGTATCTTTGTTAGCAATCACCTAAGGACATAAGGTGATAGGAACTTTTCCACTTATTTTAAGTCCCTCTATCACCTGCCGAGCTGAGACAAGAGAGAGTAGCTCAAGAACACCACTTTGTCACCCTGTAGATTCTTTCACGACCAACGGAGAGAGTCGTGACTTTTGAAAACATATGTAGAATAATATGCTGAAAAAGATGGTTAGGGTCTCAATAAGTTCTACTTCATGATTGGGTAGGTGAACGATTTGCCCCGCTCCACTATTATTAGCTACAGCCTCTATCCTATAATTCTATATGATACTCTATAGATATATATATATCTATATGATTAGCTAGTAGGTATGAAGGATTCTATACTATTATCTTTTCAATTAGTTTGATAACTCAGAAGGTGGTTTACAAATATTTTCAAATCCATACAAGTACTGATATAAATATAGTAATTTTAACATTTTCATATAAATATTTCATAAAATATTTTAATTGAAGACTATTTACATTACGCATTAGTGGTATTATTTCAACAATAATATTTCAGGGATTTACAAAATAAGGGTATGATCTAGAAAAGCGTTAAGCGACTAATGTTATTTTTTGAAATAATGTTTGTTGTATAGTGTAAAGTAATAAATAATAAATATACCTAAAATATGTCAATATTCAGTTATAAAGTATAGACAATTTGTAAGTTATAAGTAACTAAGTAGTGAGGGATAAGTACATCCTTCTGGTGGTCAGTTGCTACTACCAGTCGAGACATCGACGGTGTCCCTGTGACCGATAGCGGCTTGCTAAGCAAGCACCAAGAGCCACTGACCACCAGAGGGATGTACTTATCCCTCACTACTTACTTGTGCTGGGTCTGCCATAGACCAGTTTGGTTTGCTTTTGTTATTTGTCTTTTCAGCTACCTGTAGCACACTGATGAGAACATAAAGAGTTCGAAACCGGTCTGTGTCTGGTGGAGAAAAGACAAATAACAAATTTGGCTACCAATTTTGGATTTATAGGTATAATTCAATGGGAGTAGGAGCCTTTGCCCGTCCAGTAGTTGTTTCCTATAATCCTATTTATTAAATATAAGTAACTAAACAAAAATATTATAAAATTCGAATATTGCGTCACACCCTTATGCTTCTTGTTACTAGCATTATTTGCGAATTTTGGTTAAATCATCTACTAGTCTATACAAACAGTGGTCTCTATAAACTACTGAGTACTTTCTTATTCTAAACCTATAGCCGATTTCAAGCGCTCAACCGGTATAACCAGTGGTTATAACCAATCGGTTTTCATTGGATAAGAATGACCCCCTTCGAATCAACCAATCAGAACCTATATTGGTATATACCGGTTGACTGCTTGGAATCGGCTTATATTTCTTCTAATTATTCCTTTGAATTGTTGAACTGCTCATTTCTATTTTTATTTTCTATTGAATTTTTATTTGTAATTTTGTAATTTATAATCACACGTTTACACACGTCTCATATATTTATTTGTTGTACTTTGTACTTACCATAACAGTTCGATAGCACTGGGTCCGGATGTCTGCCCTAACTCAATGGAACTCACATTAAATATTTTATGTGGTAAAGGTTAGATTTATTATTTACAAAATTCTATGGGCTCCATATTCTGAATTATCTTGCTTTACTTTACTTTCTTTTGAAATATTCAGAAGTCACAAATAACAAAAAATATTGTACACTTACCGGCCTCCTGATGGTTTTATTTTCAAGATAGAATGAAAATTAAATAGGATTTCTCTCGAGGAATATAAATCCAAAAACAGAAAAACAATTGAACATCGAATAAAAGCTGTAGGACTAACAACGTCAACTCCTCATTTCTGTCTTATGCCTAAGTAGGTACCTGTGTTTTAAATTTTGCTCTCTATAGGTTTGATTGAACGTAATTGCATTTTAATATAATACTCATACAGTATAAAGAAACAATTTATCCGATTTCTTGAATTAATATTGAATTCAAGTTAACTTTATTTGAAATAAGTTTTTATGTCGTTATGATAAATTACATACTCTTGAGTCTTATAAGGTAAGGTGGTTCAAAACACAGGCCAAGTTTGTCAGGTAAACTTCGGACCACCCTGTATATTTATAAAGTAACATTTTCCACAATGATTGCTTTTAAATTACTCCAGTTATACTACACATGATCATTAAACACCTTTGTCTTAAAGAAAACAACAATAATATCTGGTGAACTTTAAAATGCACAGCAATTAAATAAGTCTATTTTATTAATAATGTCAAGTAATTGACGTTGACAGATTACGAAATCTTTTTTTTTCCTACAGTTCACTTTTACCTTCGTTTATCGTTTTCCTTCGTATCAACGGCTTCTCCACTGCTTTTATCCTTATACCAAATTGGAAAATTACTCACTGTTCTCTGCCACTAGTTGGGCGCCATAATGTAACGAGCTCTGCTTCATCCCAGGGTCCGTCTCTCTCTTTTTCAGGTTCTTTTCAAATAATAAGTAAGTTCTTATCTTAATTTATTTCAGCCAATTGATTTACAATTATTATTAATTATTTTTACATTCAACTAAATACTCTAATTATTCTTGCTTCTTCCAAATTATTCTCTTATTATTCTCGTTGCGATCGCCACCCCTGCTTCTCCTGTTTTCCGCAATGGTCACCTTACTTTTGCACTAAATTGTAGTTCTATAAGGGCGGCATTTTACAAGAGGCACAACTGTCAAAGTTTCAAGATTCTAGTGTTGTATTTTTTTGTCAATAACTACCTACAGAATTATCTACAATTCTGCACTTCACACAATTGTGGGATTATAGGTCCAAGGGAAAAAATCAACAACACTTATTGGATTGTATGCCGACGTTTCGAAAAATTTATTTTTTCATTATCAAGGCTCAATTCATAGTGTTGTTTGTGTCTACAAAGCAGGAGTTTGTTACGAAACACGATCTCATGATAATTATTAAAAAATAATTTTCAAATAAATTAAAAAACTTTGTTAACAAAAGTTAAAAACTTATACAAAAACCAGGTAAGACCATACATATACACACATTAAAATAGGTACTATACTACTGGGTTCCTTTGGTGAATTCAAACGTCGGCATAAAATCCAATAAGTGTTGTTGAATTTTTCCCTTGGACCTATAATCCCACAATTGTGTGAAGTGCATAATTAAAAAGAATGTCGCTACACTCCCGTATTAATTATCTACAATATTTAGGGCTGTGCAACCAAATTATAAATACCTTCCCGTGGCACTAAAAATTGATGACAATACTGAAGCTATTGACGAAAAAATACACTAGAAAATCTCGAAACCTTGCGCCTCTTTATATTATTTCTTTACCCGATGGCACAGCGTTATCTTGATAGATCATAAAACAATTTTGAATTTATGCAAAAATTTACTGCATTTTGGTGCATTTGAAAAGCCAAAACGGGACCGATCAAAAATAGTAACAAATGTTTAAACGTTGCATTGGTTCTCCAGCAGATTAATGATAAGCCAAGCATGTCTTTGAGAGAAATTAAGAGAAATACTAATATGTACCAGAAGAATTCTTAAACAAAATAAATGCTATCCTTACAAAACGAAACTGGCACATAGTTAGAGCCGGGTAACCCTGAAAGACGCATGAATTTTTTGGCAATATTTGATTATTAAATTTATTTGGCCGTGATTACTATTTTTTGGAACGATGAAAGTAGATTTAAGAAATGAAGTTGTAAATAGACATAACATCAGTCATTGTTGGACACAAAACAATCCCCAATGGATGACTGAAATAGGTAACCAGTGCGTTTTTGGAATAACTCTGTTAAGAACTACCGGTTAGGACGCCGGTATAACTATTGTGTTCGGGCAAGTGGAGAATTTTGAACAATTGTTGTAAAATATTTTATTTCCTATAGATTTTAGATAAAAAAATTGACTTTGTTTAAAACATTTATATCTCTTTGTTTAAATATTTCACTGATATTGTTCTGTTTATGTAAATAAAAATGATATTCATTAGCTGGTCATTTAATCTGTCCGTTTTGACAGTTAAAATTTAGGTTCACAGAATAGTCAAAGCCAAAGATGCAGACAATTTATTAGATCGGTAAATTTCAATAAACGGCATTTACACTTTCAATGTTAAATAACTTCGAAATGAATGAAAGAAACAAAAAAGGCTAATTATAAAAAGACTCAAAATTAAAAGTACCATTGGTAACTTTAGTTTTCAAAACGCCTGCCATCAAAAACCCTCTTCCGGTAGTCGCGTCGCGACGCCTATACCATTAAAGGCGTCGGTATCTAATGTAAGTCGAAATATGGCACTTGATCCCACCAATTATCTGCCATTTACAAATATTTAATACATCTTTTAGTTTTCGAGTAATCGGCGTTGTATATTTTATGTAGAAAAAAATCTTTAAAACAAAACTATTTGTTCAGCAATCAATACTGCATATTCCGGAAATATTTCTAGTTTCATAGGGTGTTCCATTTAGGCTGGGCAAAAACCAACTTTGTTAATTTAACCGGAACGCTTCTTCTTTTGAGCGGTTTTTAAAATATTCTAAATTTTCTCGAAATTTTGACAGATGTATATTCTATTCACATTTTATTTACATGAGGGGAGGCTATGGAAAATCTGAATTCTGTTGGTATGAATGACTGTTTTAATTACTGAGGTTATGTTGAAAAGTCAAAAACATAACCACAAATTCAAATTGGTTCTACATAGTTGCCAGAGTGAGACCCTAAAGAAAGCACAGCAATGTTATCAATAAAAAATTTGGCAATTCAGCCAAAAATAAGTGACAGTGACGATCAATTAAATCTGATATTTCAATATTTTGTCAATAGTAGACAACCTAAGAAAAACATATCATAGCCTCCCCTCATGTAAATAAAATGTGAATAGCATATAGGTAGAACCTAAAGAAAAATGTCATATTTTTCAAGTTAAAAATAATTTTAATATTTTTATTGTGGCAGCTGATTAAGCTAAATACGAACTTTCAAATGATGTATTAGAATTTAAACTTTCATCTACAGGGTGTTCATAATTTAAATTCGAATATGTAGATTTAAAAATATCAATACCTTTCTTATTTTAAACGGAACACCCTGTATATTATTTCATAATCAAATAGAGAATTACAAGTGTTTTCTGACGGTCCCCCCACACATGATATTTATTTTGAGTATATTAGCAATAGTAATAATAAATAGTAATATTTTATTCCAATAGAAGCAGTCAATTACATCAATTTTATCTTTTGGATTGCCTAAAAGTTGATGTAATTTATTTCCCGATGAATGAACGACGGTCATCCCTAGATCTTTGAAAATCCTAGTTAGTCCACAAGTAACAATTTTGAATTTTCCGGGTCATTTTGAAAAGTCGTAGAGTTTCGAAGTGTGTCCTTAAATTAACGTTTCCTAATTAATTTTCCCACTAAATCTGTGGAGTAGCCATTACAAATAAATTTTAGGCAATCCAAAAGATAAGATTGATGTAAATGATAGATCGGGGATTTACGAAATTAGTTGCAGAGATTGTGATCAAAAGTATATTGGGCAAACGTGACGACCAATTCAATCTAGATTCAAAGAGCATATGGCTCGTATCAAATATGGAAGAACAGATAAGTCTAGTGTTGCCCAAAATGTCTTTGAGAACAATCACAGAACCTTAGGTTAGTTAGAAATATTACTAATCATAGACAATTGGATGGATTTGGGAGTCTATAAATTAGAAAATGTAAGAATAATATGAATAGAGACAAAGGACCTACCCCGCTTTACTGGTTGGTTGACAACGGTTCGTCGAACCGTAACAATGTTGGTTGCGGTTCATCGAACCGTGACATAATTTAGGTATAAATAGAGTAGGCTCTTAGATTAAAGTCAGTTTTAATCAACTCCAGATGATGCCAACTTGGTTGACGAAACGCACGTCAAGTGCAAAGGTATTGTTTTGGTGTTTGTGGAAACTAGGGTGGCTAAAAACAATACAATGTTAAGAAATTTCAGTTGATTAATTTAGCAAAGTACCTATCTTTACCTATAAAAATTTTAATTCAATTAGCCATCGTCTAATCAGCAATATGTATACTACGAAGTATCCTGGAAATTGCCCTTGGGAAATATAAAGTTTAAATTAAAATTTTTTGTCGGTTTTACACACCTGCCAACATGAACAATATACAAAATACGAATAAAGTTCTTTTTCTTAGTAATGTACAGGGCGAATTTGAAATACATTGAATTATTTTAATCCGTTAAGCTCTATGGTCCGTAAAAATGAAACACAGTCGAGAAAAAATTATTTGAATATTTATTTAAATATTCACGACGCTCCTGAGCAGAACAGCTGATGTGTGTAGCGACATAAATACCTGCACTCCTACTCTTCGTAGCTACCGCGTTGTTGGCGTAGTTCAGCCTGTTCATCCATGATGTCAAGTGTGAATTTTTCCTAGTCTTTTAGATTTAAGTTTTGGTTTTATTTGGTAAAACTAACTTGGTATTTCTATTGTTTTTGAGGCTAATACTGTGTAGAGTTATTTATTCGTAACAAATTCAATGTCAAGTTCACCGATCAGTGTATCCCCAGTGGGACGAGTTTATGGTTTTTTCTTATGAAACATTAACTATGGAATATTGAAATTAAAACAGTGCGAATTCATTAATTATACTATAAGAAATTACAGATAAAAAAATTCAGTATGTTTTAAATTCACCCTGTATATATTAGGAACTTTGAAAGACCGAAATTAGTGAATATCAACATTCTCTGGTGAATGTCGACATATACACAAATGCCATTTTATGTTGTGCTGATGATTATAATATGCCTAGTGTTCAGTGGTCTATAGATGTTGAAAATCAATTTATGAATGTTACTTCCACAAATTCCGTGTGGGAGTCTCAAGTGTGTGGCGTGTGATAATTTTAATTTTATTAATTTATATCAATTTAATAATGTAACTAATATTAATAATGTCATACTAGACCTGGTATTTTCAAACTATAAGGAGTTGGAAGTTACTAAGGAGAATTACTCCCTCGTAACACCAGATGGGTATCATCCACCTTTACTGATTAAACTATAGTTTATACAAAGTCAATTGAAACTGAAACGTTTCATCTGCACCGCCTTAAAGGTAGTCGGTACTTTGTCGGCACTTTTAAGTTATGCTTGGATTCAATTGACTTTGTAAACACTATACCATGTTCTGATTTTTTACCTCCTTTGCAAAATGAAAATACTTGAAGATAAAATTTTAAAAAAGCTGATTATGATAGTTTAAATGACTTCTTTAGTTCTGCAAATTGGGAACAACTTTTTTTCAATAATGCAGTTGACTCATCTGTCTCTATCTTTAATAATACTATTTACACTGCCTTTGAGCTTTATGTGCCAAGATATTATGTAAATTCTGGTAACTTTCCATCATGGTATTCAATGATTACAAAAAAAATTATTAAACAGAAGAACAAAGTTTATAATAAATACAAAAAATCAAATAATTTACTGTTTCTTAATAAATATAAAGAATTGAGACTCCATGCTAAAAATCATATTAATAATGATTACAATAGATTTGTAAATTTTGCTCAAACTAATATTCAACTTAATCCGAGGCATTTCTGGAGATACATAAATTCAAAGAGAAAGGCTACATATATACCAAATGTTATGTATTACAATAATATAATGGTTAATAATAACTTAGATATTTGTAACTCATTTGCTGAATTTTTTTCTTCTGTTTATACTAAACATGATAATGAATCGACAGTTAACTATAATAGTTGCTTTAATAATTGTAATACCTTATCCACAGTCGAAATAAACTCGGATATAGTCTTTCAAAAACTTAAACTCAATTTAAAAGAGAGTTTTAATGCCGGACCTGATGGTATTCCTCCTTATTTTTTAAAATTATGTTGTCCTTCACTGGCTATGCTGATTTAATTAATTTTTCAGGTGTCACTTAATTCAGGTTATTTTCCGGAATTATGGAAATCTACATTTGTTTTTCCATTATTTAAATCGAAAAATAAGTCTGATATTTGCAATTATAGACCTATTTGTTGTTTTTGTTGCATAGGTAAAATTTTTGAGTCTATAATAGCCGATTGCCTTCTTTTAACACGTTCGCGGACAGAGCGGCATATGCCGCCCCATGTACAGGGACAAAGCGGCTTATGCCGACCAAATATAAACTTCTCTAGTTCATTAAATATTGTAATGCGTTTTTGGCAGTCTCCATTTTCCGCTAATGTCTGCGAACGTGTTAACTTACAAGAATGTTATTTCTCAAGAGCAACATGGTTTTTATCCTGGTCGTAGTACAGAGACAAACTTATTATTATTTACAAATTTTATTATAAACTGTATTGAAGATGGTGGACAAGTGGATACTATTAACACTGATTTTCGTAAAGCTTTTGATCGAGTAGATAGTAGATCATAAGTTATTGATTTTGAAACTTGAGCAATATGGAATAATTGGCAATCTGTTATTATGGCTCAAATCATATTTGAGTAATAGAACACAAGTTGTGAAAATTGGTTGCTTTTCATCGCGTATAATTAATGTTACATCTGGTGTCCCGCAAGGTAATCACTTGGGACCCATCTTATTTTTGTTATTCATTAATGATAATCTAATTTAAAAATTATTACTCTATTTAGTTTTGTTGTATAAACTACATTTTCATTTGGATTGTATCATTTGGGATCTCTCCTGTAGATACAAATTGAATATAAATAAATAAATAAATATACCAAAAAGGTTGATAAAATACCGAATAATTGTTAATATTATTATACTCTTTGGACATTCACCGGTGTACCTATGTCGTCATACACAAATAAGCTCTGGTGATTATTAGAAAATACCGTTGATGACATAGGGAACCTGGCACGTCTTCATCAAAAACACTGTAAGAACAACAGGAGTTAATGTCTGTAAAAAGAGCAGCAGCTAAATTGTACTACTTACAAGCAACTAAAATGATTCGAATTTCAAAAAGAAAATTTCCACCTGCTCAAGTTGGTGATACCGTACGGATGCAAGTCCCAGATGTCGATTGTGGTCACATAGATCGCCGAAAAGCAGTTGTTGGAATACAGGTACAGGATACCGACTTTTATAAATTGGCCAACAAAAATGGTACCTGCAAGCAGCACTTTACCTGAAATCAGTTCGTAATTTGTAAAGAAGAGTTACTTTTAACTGATGAAATTTCTTCGCAAGAAATGTCGCTGATGAGAGACACAACAGCTTCCGCTAATTCGAAACGTGCAGAGCAGGGCTATTATAGGCTTTTTAGTTAACACTTTTTGCACGATCATAGAAAAGGACATTGTGCAATTCAAAGTGTCAAATCATAATAGTTTTAGTTGTTGCAACAAATAAAATTATAAAATGTTTGGTCACAAATAATTTATTATTATCTGCTCTTATTAGGTTACATATTAATTAATCTAGTTTTGAACAATTAATAGCTTCCATAAACAAACAGCGTTGAGTTATATTCGTAAAAAGTCACGGTGTGAATCTTTGTTTACACCAATCTCCTTTAACTTTCATGCCTAGCCGGTCCAATAGAAATGGGAAACCTTTTATAAAATGATCTTATCACTTTCTGAAATACTTAAAGATTACTCGTAATATTACAAATTTTGAATAAAAGTATAGAAAGCAAATAATTACAAAGAGACACTACATCCTAATATTACACTTTAAAATTATCGTAGAACCAACTTAATTCTGATCTATCTATTGCCTTGTAAGGTCAAATTTAACTGAAGTCCTTATTATTATTATTATTATATTATATTATTATATTATTATTATTATAAACAGCTTTGTTCAAAAACACTGCACTGCACTAGTGTTAAATTATTACACTGGATCCATTATTCACAAACTCTAGTGTAGATGTCATCTGGCATAAGTCAAAAATATTTAGCGTTCAAATATTCCAGAGTAATGCAGTAATGTGTCACACTTTTACACCAACTTGAGAGATACCTAGTGTAAAAGTGTAGTGTAGAATGTGGAGATTTAAGAACAAGAAATACGGAAAATAAGGTTATGCTTGAGGTGTCATTCAACCGATGAAAAAAGAAAATTTACCAATTCACTTTAATGCTTCAAAAAAATTAAAATAAGCACAACACCAGGGATCACCTCGATCAAAACATAAAAATAAGGTTAAATTTGAACTGTGTTCAGAAACCAATTATATTGCATAGACAATTTACTACACTTTTTACAAACTGCACTCTACACTACACCGGTGTAATGTCACAGTGAAATAAACTTACACTACACTACATATGTGTGCCATTGCACTATACTAATCAGGGATTAAATGGCACACTGATAACACTTAGCCACAAACAATCTGAATTTCCTTTTCAGAGCACAGTAAACCTACTATTACTAGGTATGTAAAATGCAAATATATTCTGCTCTCTTGGAATCTGATCCCAAAGTTTAAATTTCATATACATTCCAAAATCGAACAACACGAATGATCAGTGATTTAACAATTTAACCCTTACGCATTCAGTTACCTCTTTGATACATCATCGTAATATTGACATTTTCACCTTCCATCAATATTTTCATGGTAACTGGTCATTGACTTTGTTATTCCATTAGATAAAGAGGCTCTTAGAATTGAAATAAATGGGTATCTTCTCCAATCTCTCCCATTAACGGGAGCCTCGTAAAGCCTCAGTAAATTAAAAATTTGCCATTATCCCAGAACAAAGTCGACAATGCAAAAAATTACTTGATTATGCCTCCAGTTATCCTTTAAAAAATAATTTATTATGTTTTGTGTGTGTGTGTGTGAGTGTGTGTGTGTGTGTGTGTGGGTGTGTGTGTGTGTGTGTGTGTCTTTGTTGAGTGAAAAAATAACTATGCTAAACTCCACCAGTAGGTACGTTAATATTAATAAATTAGGAACAATTGTTTCCTTAGCATTGTTTACAATCATTTCGAAAGGCTTCATTCACAGTTCTTCTTCAGGAATTAAATTAAAAGGGTTCTTAAAGGCTTGCTATACTCTGGTCGGCGACCAAATGGAAATCGACTCCGCCCCATTAATTTTATGGCAGCGCAGAACAGTGCACGCAATAGTTTTACACGATGGAAATTAAGGAAAGTTGTGATAGCTTCAACAAAATTTGTTTATTATACGTGTTACATTTTATACTACAGCTATACTATATTTTTATAATGTTTATACCCATTAAAGCTTCTAATATACATTTTCAATTTTGGACTTTTAAAAATATTACTTTATTCCCGCAAAAATTTTAACGACGTTTCCTTTATTAGTCCGCACTGCGCAAACTCAAGATACTTTATTTCCTGCCTCGGCCAGCTGATTGCCTGGTTTGTTTACGTTTATATTCGTTTTTAGGTTAGGTTCGTTCGCGAATTATTTCCACAAACTTAGGGTATGGTCCGATAATCACCAAAGTGGAACCATCAGAAACCACGGATTTTGACAGCGGTTAGTGATGGTAACCTGAAATCTTGGTTCAATTCGGACCAGCCAGATAGATACCTTCAACAAATTATTAATTTAACATTTTTATTTACCATTTTCATGCGTTTACAGATAATTACTATATTATAAATATTTTATCTATGGATAATAATACACTCCGAATCCGTTTACGACGTTTGACGTATACAAACCACTAGTTACCGGTAAAAATAGATCGGTAGATTGGTTGACAGATAAGTCACCGTTTTTTCAGGAATCGCGTTCCTAAAGTAACCGGTTTTTCAGATATCAGACAGTAACCGCTAATTTCGGAACGCGAAACCAAATTTGTGGTGAATATCGGACCATACCCTTAAAAGAACGTCCGTGGTTATTTAATTGAAAAAAGTTTAGTTTGTGATTTACTGTAACAATTTCACATAGGTTACTTCACTGGAAAAACCCCAATGACCCCAATGCAAGCTACTCAAAAATAGTCATATCTGCTAAAAGAGTCGTTTACTTTTCGGTTTTTTTTACAAATAGGCGTGGAATGTTCAAGCAATAAAAACTATACAAAGTACTACATCTTGTTTTATTTTTATTGAGAAAAATCTTTAAAAACCCTATCATTTGCTAGAAGGCGAGAATTTAACTATAAGTTTTAACATGTCCAAATAAATAAAACGTGTTGTTTACCTACCTATTTTTTCTTAATTTTCACAAGTTTCTACTACATTTCGTTTAAGAAAGTTACGAGAGATATAAATATAATATAAAATAGAATGCTTTATTCATCATTTTAATACATTTGGTAAATCAGTAGAAAAAATAGACTTTCAAAGCCCTACGTGTTGCATATAACAAATTTGTAAATAACATAACAACGATAAGTAATATAATTCTCAACGAAACCGTCCTCGGATCCTATGTGGTGGACTATAAGATGATTTCCCTTGTCCGATGGATTTTTTAACCCCATCGTTAAACTTTGGATGAAAACCTGCCTTGGAATCAGGATTGTCGTGTCCTTCCATACTTTACTTACAGTATGGCCAGCGTTCACCCAAGTCTCATCTAAAAAGTACAACTTCTTATGCTCTTCCCGGTATTTTCTGATGTCTCGCAGCAATGTTCGCCTCCAAGAGATATCTCATTTTTTCCCCTTGGGCACTATTTAGTTAAAAACCTATAATGCCAAACACAATAATTACATTACAACACGAAGAAATAAAAAGTCCGTTTACTCACTGAAAGCCAATTTCTCTTCATCTCCTTCAAAAAAATAATGGATTATAGGCTTGAGAGCACTTTTAGTTCCTTCATCAATATTGTCCAAAACTGCCATTTATCGGTGGTACACTTTTGGTGGTTGAAGTTGGTGCGTTTGTTTGTATTCACTAAGAATATTATAAACACTTGCAACACTCACACCTGCTGCCGTTGCAGTGAACTTTATGCCTTCCATCTTTGGTTTCTCCAGATTTTCCCCATCGTACGCCTTAAAAATGTTCAGCGCGCTTTCCTTGTCTTCTACCGAAAAATATCTGGACGTTTGTTTTTTCGGTGGAGAAGTTGGGTCCGGGCCCCCTTCAGCCAATTTTCGATTTAACCTTAAAAAAAAACCGAGATTTTAACATTTTATCAATGATCATTTTAATCGTTTGCATTACGTAACTTAATACTTAATACACAAAACATATAATGTTAATTTAATTCTTATAAGTACCTTCACAAAAATGAATGTAAACTGTAGAAATTTCAAATATCAAAACACAGACAAAGAATAATACAGCAGTTGACAGTGAGGCTGGCTCTCCATTTATTCGCGTTTTCCATATGTTTAGCGTTTATACGTTTCGCGACAATGATAATGCTGATTGGCCGGTTGCCAAAATACGTAAAAATTTAATGTATGACGCGACTATTTTCCCAGATAACACAAAGTAGTCCTATGGATGCACAATGGACGTCCCTTTATGTACGAATGGACGTCCATTGCCCGTCCGTTTCTGTCCTATGGACGTTCACTGGACGTCCATTCAGTAACCATTTGTCACAACATTGGACGTCCATAAAGCACCCATAATCGGACGTCCCTAAAGCACCCATAATCGGACGTCCATAAAGCACCCATAATCGAACGTCCATAAAGCACTCATAAATCGGACGTCCATAAAGCACCCATAATCGGACATCCATAAGCCATATACCAGCGGACATCCATAACGCAGCCGACAGTTTTTGTCAGTGCATGTCCAAAATGCAAAGAATCTGTCACATGGTCAATATGTCATTAAATGGGGCTAAATTGAGGAGCAAACACAAGTTGCTTTAAATTATAAAAGGACGAAATACATTTAAACTAAAACGACTGTTTCTTCCTTTTATAACGTAAACATGCAGTATCTATTGCTAAATTTTAGCCTAATTTAATGACATATTATATCATTGGATCAAGTGACAGGTACTTTTACTTTTTGGATTTACTTCATAGATTTTATGGGACAGGTGGACAGGACGTAAAAAAAATAATTTTAGAAAGACTTTATATAAACTTCGAACTTATGCGAAATAATAAAAAACTTAGGTATATAAAATAATAAAACACTACTGCACTTCTTTCTTCGCACGTTCCGTACAGCGCCGGAGCCATTTAGCAATGGCCACCTCAGCTTCCTTCTCTGAACAATTGGGAAAAATCTTAATAGCTGCTTCTGAAAAGCACAAAAATAATAGTATAGAAAAATACGTCTATCTACAGGAACACTTACTTTTTAGCAATTCATTCAAAAAATAGTTCTATGCTTCAGTGTTATAATTAAGTCAACATGAACGCGACAGTCATCGGGACCGTTTACATCAGTTTAAATGCACAAATAACTGATAATTTCACTCACTAATTATTCTTATTACTTATTATGAATATACATATATATGCAGTACGTACCATTCAATTTGAAGACGCCCAGGGAAAGTCGTTCACACTTCACAAACAGCAAACCGCACAAGTGAATGCAAAAATGCAATGGTAAATAATGGCAATGGCGGCTACGTCGTCGTCGCCTTGTGCCCTTGTGTGGAATGTCTTTTGTCTTCCTGCTCCGTCTTGTCGATCGCTTCGGCCACGAGCTCGAGCCACACCGAACGGCATCACGTGTTTCTACAGGAGCGTATGAGAGAGCCGTGCGCTGCGGTATTGCCAGATTGAACAATTTAGTATCCGTCACAAATAAATTTAAGTTTATTTTTATTTAGTTTGATCTACGTTCCACGTGAAATGATGTAATTAATTATTCACTATCATCAGGAATAACCTATTTTTAAATAAAATGCCATCAAGTTTTTGGGAATAACTTGTTTTTACTATAAAATGATTTAACTTTTCAGTGGTCAATGGTCATATTGGTGTTACAAAGCGAGAGAAATCAGACAACGTTTTGCTTGCTTCTCACAATACACCAGACATATTATGGCGGGATGATTTAAAATATTTTGACAAATATAATTTATTATAATTGGAAAACGCTCCTAATTTTTACCTAATAAACAACGAGAAAATATTTTGAAAATGGAAAGGATTCTCGTTCGGCAATTTTCAGAGAAAATCTTTTGGAAATAACATCACGAAAATCTTACGTAAATTTCTTGAGAAATTTATTTGGCAAAAACTTATTAAGGAAATTGTGGAAAAATCTTTGAGGAAAATTTTAGTAATGAAATCCCGAAAAGCTTCGCGCGGAATTCTAAAGAAATCTAGTAAAAATCTCGGAGGAAATTTAAAAGGAAATAAAACGCGAAGGGAATAAGTTTCATATATACAGGCGGTAAATTTCAGAGGACATCTTGGGGGCGTACATATGACGTCCGTACGTGGGAATGTACGTGCTGTTTTGGTCCATAGACCTACGGACTTATAATGCACACTAAACGGACGTCCATAGGGCGTACTTTATAGCCGTACATAGGCCGTCCATGTGGCAATGTCCACTGTACGTGCTGTTTTGGTCCATAGACCTACGGACTTATAATGCACACTAAACGGACGTCCATAGGGCGTACTTTATAGCCGTTCATAGGCCGTCCATGTGGCAATGTCCACTGTACATGCTGTTTTGGTCCATAGACCTACGGACTTATAATGCACACTAAACGGACGTCCATAGGGCGTACTTATAGCCGTACATAGGCCGTCCATGTGGCAATGTCAACTGTACGTGCTGTTTTGGTCCATAGACCTACGGACTTATAATGCACACTAAACGGACGTCCATAGGGCGTACTTTATAGCCGTACATAGGCCGTCCTTAGGGGAACGTCCATAGTGCATCCAAATTTGATCCGTGGACCAATGGACTTAAAATGGGTACTAAACGGACGTACATGGGACGTTCGGTGCTATCTGGGTTGTAGAGTCGGCTTTCGTCAAATTTAGTGGTTGCTTTGTAATTCGGGTTCAATAAATTCGACCAATAGAGAAATTCCATTCAAATGTTGCGTGCATTTTTGGGGAGGAGTCGATTTCCATTTGGTCGCCGACCAGAGTATAGTGAAATCGTAAAATTAAATTACTTCGATTCACAGAAATTAAATACTATCAAACTTTGTAAAAAGAATCAAAGTGAAAGCTACAGCCACACCGCATTTTTTAAATTAGACGATCACGTTAAAGGGCCAAATTTGTATATCCTCCTTTTCCGGAAAGCGATTAATAAACATACGAGAATGGTATGAGGTGTCACAAAAGATATATTAATAGGTAGACAGGTAAATAGATAGATATGAGCACTAAATTCA
Organism: Rhagium mordax; assembly: GCA_963680705.1. Lineage (NCBI taxonomy): Eukaryota > Metazoa > Arthropoda > Insecta > Coleoptera > Cerambycidae > Rhagium > Rhagium mordax. The sequence goes on along the minus strand of OY796656.1, from coordinate 74,006,612 downwards.
TCATAAAAAGTAAAACTGTTGACGAAAAACATAGTTTTTTAAGTAAAGAAACAGGAAGAAATCAGGAACGATATTATCGAGATAACGGGATGACGTAAATTTTAAGCGATCATTCTATCGTCACAATTTTTTTTGAGAAACTGAGTTGTGGTATATGGTATATGCTGTTTGAAATACCCTCGAGTGAATTCATCAACATGTAATTGTTGAAGGTCTGGTCTGATCACATAAACATTTTCTTTAATCCAGAAAAAAGAAATAAAATCGTTTTCACGCAATAAGTAGGTAGGTAACTAAAAACCCACTTTATGGGTTTATAGGATTGTTTCAACATATTCTTGAAGATTTTTTTCATGGATACTGAATTCGCATATTTTAACTTTACCACTGACATTACATCATACTTTTTCGGTGTAAATGGCAATATTATGAATATTACATATTTTTTACATTCACAAAAGAATCATTCGTGGAACGTAGTAATACAATATTTTATCGTGCAAAAGAGAACACTCACTCACTGTGCTCCGCGTTAGTCAGGATGCGAATACGTTCACTCACCGTTTTAATTTTAAGTTAAATAAAAAAGTTCAATTGAAACTTAGACTGCACTTCACATTTTAATCTGACATACATATAATTAAAAACATACGTTCGGAAATTTACTTATTTGCCCTTGATCGTGTTTTCGTTGGTTTCTCTGTATTAACAACATTTTAATTTATTTTATATATTTCTGACACATACTGTAAATTTCCGTTAATAATTCAATCTGATAAAACACATTCATCAAAATCTGTCAACTATTATTACACGTAGGTATAAGAAAATATTTACCTAATTAATTTAATTATAATTATATAAATTTTCTACATCGTCTGCCATCCCAAGTTTTCAAAATGATTTAATCAAGTCCACTTAAGTGTATCAAGTATTTCATTCAGCAGAACAAATTTTAGGGATCCTCTTCATATTATTATACTTCAAATAGAAGCACTCAACAAATTTACTGAACAGTTACTTCAAATTATAATTTTAATACCAAGAATATTAATTTGCAAATTGATTCCATCAACTAAACTAAATCCATTTGTATTGGGAGAAAAATCAAATGCACATGAAATTTTTCTATTGTTTATAACGCACTTTTATATGTCATTCTTAAATTATTTTCTATACCAGAACTGCGATTCGTAATATTCGTATCATGGACACTATTTGTTGCCACATCAAATAATTATGCAATCCAACGTACCACATTTTTCCATTTCTAGAATTTCTTTCATATTGCATTATTGAATGAACACTAAGTTGTGTAGTAAAGCGTTGATTACTTATTTAATTTTTTTCTTTAAAAAAGTTCATGTCTTACATTTAAAAAATATATTTATACGTAAAATGTATCTATTTTTTTTTAATTTTATTTATTTAAAACTATATTAGTATTTTCCAATAGAATGTTGCAAATCAGACAAATTAGTAGAGTTAATTTTTTGAATTAATTTTACTTTCTGCTGCTTGGGAAAATTGAGTTTCGTAATTTAAAGAATCATTTCTGTGTTTACTTAAAATATGATTTTTTTTTAATAAAACAAAACATAAAGCTAAATATTGTCTCAATTATTTACATACATGTGTTTTATATTAGATATATTTTAAATGTAATTCATTAAGTATTTTATTATTATATGAGAGGTGGTAAATTGACATGTATAAGTACAAAGTAAGTTTAGTTACCAGCAATAGGTATTGACTGTTAGGTTTATTACTAGTGTATAAAATATTACATCCATTTTTTAAATTGTCGATAACGGACTTTTACTAATACAAACAATGGCTAACAATTATTGTTTTTTATAGCAATCATTTTCAGCTAATTAAGCTAGTTAAGCGAGCTACAGACGATCTGATTGTATCAAATCGATTGTTACTTGCAGGAAAGGCGACTAGCTGGCACCTAATATCATCAGTTGGTTTTCAATTTATCCAGGAGGTGTTGCACGGTTCGATTCCTTACGTCTTTCATTATAGAATTACCCCATACAAATTTCAATCATAAAATCATGTTCGGTAATTGCGATCGACATTTTTATGTAAGATTACCACGTTATGTTAGCACTAGAGTTTAAAGCCCAACCGTCATCCAACAACGGCTTCAGATGGCTTGATTTGGCCAATTGGGCGACCAGATGCCCTGGCCACGAAACATCATCCGACAGTTGGTTGAGAGAAGAATTATAAAGAGATACAACCTCCTAATATTGCTGGCAGCGAGCAATAGAGTGTGATAATTTAACCAATTTTAACCGATATTGTGGAAGTGCCATCTATTGCTCGGTGCCAGCAGTATAAGGCGGTTGCTGTTATGTATCTATAAAATAAAAACACATAGTTTTGATATTTCTTGTACAGATCCTTTTTATAATAAAGACAATCTATCCTCCACGGTCGTTTTATTAACATCGATATGCCATGGCGCTGCGAACAAGTAAATGGCTTTAGTGATAATTGATTAAATGAACAGAAAATAAACATAGTTATAAATTATAAATGAAACCAAACATGGGTGATTACAAAGGTATTTCGCCTATGAATTTCAGTGGTAATTTAGCAGAGAACTGGAGGTTATGGATAAAAAAAATCGAAAATTATTTGCTAGCTACTGAGGTCAATAAAAAATCCGATCCTGTAAAAATTGCTCAGCTTTTACATTTTATTGGTGAAGAAAGGTTTCGAATATATGTATAATTCATTTTCAATAGAGAATTCAGCAGAATTAAAGTTAAAAGATGTCCTTGACAAATTTGAGGATCATTTTCTCGGAAAAAATTTGGCATACGAAGGAACGTTTTAATTTTTTTACAAGAAAACAATCGGTAAATATTGTCTAAAAGTTATTTGTGGCATCTTTCTCTTTCTTAAAATATAAATAAACTAAAATAAAGACGATGAGGTTTTGTAGACGTTTCGGAAACTTAATCTGGTTCCTTTTTCAATGCTAATAATGTTTCTCTTGTGTAATTCGTGAAATTACACAATTTTAATGTTTATTTATATCATAACCGTAGACTACGCTCACAGAAAAGTTGATCAGATTAGATCTTCAAGTTGCTAAGTTCTTCTTTTAGCATCGGTAACCATATTGTACAACAATCTACAGAATAATTTGATACCTACGCATTTGTCTTCATTTAGTAAAATTATTGCAGATTCTTTAATTTTTCTCTTTTTACTGTCCGGTTCTTTTGTTAAAATTTTTGCTCCATCCCAATTTATTGGATGTCCGTTTTCGAAAGCGTGTTCACAAATTTTTTATTTTTCAATTTCATTTTTTCTAATATAACTTTTGTGTTCACCCAATCTTACATTGAAGGGTCTGGATGACTCACCAATATAATATTTGTCACATTCACAACACGGAATACTGCAAATACAGTTTTTTGAATTTTGATCAAACTTAACCGGTAAATGAGACAATAGAACAGTATGTAACCGGTTTAAAAAATAAAGCACAAAGTTGTGAATTTGGAGATTTGAAAAATGGTTTAGTTAAGGTTATTTTAACCTGTGGACTAATTAATCATAATATTAGAGAAAAGCTATTACAAAATGATGAATTGGACCTAGATGGAGCAATAAAATTATGTATATCTATTGAAAATTCACGAGAACAATCTAATTTAATAACAAATAATAGTTCGATATCTTGCCGATATCCATGCCCATACAAGCAATTAATAGAAATAAAAATAAACAACCTGTGAAATCTTTTCCACAATCATCGAGGGGTGATACAACAAATTTCAGACAATTACAACATGAACGTCCCTCTACATCGTCAGGTCAACGTCTTCATGGAAACAGTTTGCTACAGATGCGAAAGAATCAGTGTTCTGATTCTGCATATGGAAAAAAGTGTAGTGCATGTGGCTTAGTGAATCATTTTTCAAAAGTGTGTAGATCAAAAAATGTGAATGCAATAAATTGTACAAATGACCCTGTAAATGATTATGTATTTGTAGGTTCTATTAGTAAGTTAAAAAACAATCGAGAGCAGGAAAATTATGGTAGTTGGTATGTCAATTTATTTTTAAACAATTGCAACGAGGCAAAATTTAAAATTGATACAGGGGCTATAATAAATATTGTAACTAAAAATATTTTAAATGAAGTAAATTTTGATTTTCACAATTTAGAAAAAACTACTCTAAGTTCATATACAAATAATTTACTATCAGTAATTAGAAAATGTTTTTTAAGTTGTATGTATAAAAATAAACAGTACAACTTTGAATTTTTTGTAGTTGAGTTAAATACAGTCTGCATTTTAAGTTTAGAAACAAGTATTAAATTTAATTTAATTAAAAGGGTTGATAATATTTAACACATTTCTGTACCCTATGAAATTCAAAATTATAACAAATTTATTGACAATTTTTGACAATTGTTTACAGGACTTGGTTGCATAAAAGAAAAATATCATATAGAACTCATAAATAATGCAAAACCCGTGATTCATCCTCCCAGAAAAATACCAATATCATTACTAAATGAGTTTAAAAATGTTTTGGAAGATTAGAAAAAAATAACATAATAAAAAAAAGTCGATGAACCGACTGAGTGGATGAATCCGGTAATAATAGTTCGAAAACCCAATGGTTGAGAAATTGCTTAGATCCACGAGATCTTAATGTGGCTATAAAAAGGGAACACTTTCAGCTTCCAACTTTGGACCAAATAACAACAAAATTAGCCGGTGCTAAATATTTCAGCAAATTAGATGCAAACTCTGGGTTTTGGCAATTAGTTTAGACGGGGAAAGTGCAAAGTTACGCACATTTGCTACCCCGTATATGGTAGGTATTGTTTTTTGCGTCTACCCTATGGTATCAAGGTTTTTCATAAAAGATATAAACACATATTTGACATTGAAGGTGTAGAACTGTATATTGGACACAGTTATTTGGGGTACTACAAATAGCCCAGGGTCGATCCAGTCAAACCATGAACAAATTAGAGACAAGCTGAAATTTGGTATATAAGTTTATATTGGGGTCCTTAATATATCACCAAACCCCACCAGTAATCCGCCGTGCCTGTCACCCCTAAACAACCCCCGAAAGGGGTGAAAATCGGACTTTTTCTAGTTATTTGGCAATATCTTAAAAACAAAGCTATATACGAAAAAATATGAAGATAGAAAAATTAAAGCGCATAAAATTTCCTATAAAATTGCGTTTAGCAGATATATTTTGCTTCGCCAGTGGCGGAGTTATGATATTTTTAATAATTGGATATTTTGTAAAAATATTCTCTAGCCTTTACTTATTGGATTTTGACATTAAATATACATAACAATGTATATGGATATTTTGGTAAATACATTTAATACATTCTTACATCAATAAATTAGAAATAAAAAACATACCAGTGGAGTACTATATTCTAATTTCATACATTATTTTGTATTAGCTAATAGAACTTTAACATTTTAAGTGCCTATTAAATGTAACAAAATAATTATTTTAAATATCCGTGAATTTCTGTTACGAATTGAGAGGAATTATTTTTATATTAATAATATTAAGGACATATACCGCATGTCAAGGCAACTGAGTAGTTTTCCGCGTCGCCATTCTCCCCTGTATGTATGCTCTCTTCGAATATTCTCGATACGACTCAATAGGAAGAAGTTCGAAACCAAATAAAATCACTAATACTTCAAAGTTGCAGCATAAGTTGGGACCTTTAATAAATGTTAAATAAATAAAGTGTAAGAATAGTATTTTGTACTAAACTTCGCCCATCAATAAAGACGTTTATTATTATTATTATTATTGCCATGTACGCCATTTCCGGATGTGATACTACATCTGGCCTGTTTACCAGGAGAAAAATTAATTTGGTCAATACTGTGAAAAAGAAGAAGTTAGTTGACCTTCTTGAAGAATTTTACAATCCAAATATATCCAAAGACAGATTGAGGACCTTTATTTCGACATTTTTTATTTCCGTATACGTCAAAAATAGAACAAGTACCTACCGATTTGAATAACGTCATATACATTCTCTACCAGCAGTATGTAGCAAAGCAAAGTTTAAATAAATATTTTAATCTGGCATCTTAAATGCAGCTCAGTACCATGCATATAGGGCATTTCATCCAGCAACTCTACATACATATTTTATTTACATGTATGATTAACTTTTAGGTTCAAGCACGGTTGAATAATAGCTTACCACTCCAGGACTGGGGATGGATTTCTAGTGATTCCGGAATCTCTCCAGTCCAGATGGATCAAGATATAGACCCCACGGGTTCCTTAAACAAATTTTTTGCAACTGTTCATCAGGTGGTTGCAAAAGTGCATGCTCATGTCGTAACCTGTTTTAATAGGGCAGTTGAGGATTTACAGGCGGAAGACATCTCAACATGCAGATAAAATATATTGGATAATAAGTAATTAAAAACATACATTACATTCATTTACTTAAACATAACCTGTAAGTATTTTAGTTTATTTAAGAAAAAGCAACTGTGCTACTTACTACATAAAAAAACTCATATTTTATGTATTATTATAGTTTTAATCTGTTTTGGTGTAAAAGACGTAAAATATATTAATGTAACGTAATTATTTTGTGGGAAATGTGTATTTTGTTAAAATATACTGGAATTTACAATACGATAACTCCACCACTGGTAAAGCAAAATATATCTGCTACGTACGTAGCTTTATAGGAATTTGTATGCTCTTTAATTTTTCTATCTTCATATTTTTTCGTATATTGCTTTGTTTTTAAGATATTGTCAAAAAACTAAAAAAGGTCCGATTTTCACCCCTTTCGGGGGTTGTTTAGGGGTGACAGGCACGGCAGATTACCGGTGGGGTTTGGTGGTATTTTAAGGACCCCAATACAAACTTATATAACCAAATTTCAGCTTGTCTCTAATTTGTTCATGGTTTCCTATACAAAGCTTCAGATCGACCCTGGGCTATGCGGTATTATGTCCTAAATATTATTAATATAAAAATAATTCCTCTCAATTTCTAACAGAAATTCCGCGGATATTTAAAATAATTATTTTGTTACATTTAATAGAAACGTAAAATGTTAAAGTTCTATTAGCTAATACAAAATAATATAATGAAATTAGAAATATAGTACCTACTCCACTGGTATGCTTTTTATTTCTAATTTATTGACGTAAGAATGTATTAAATGTATTTACCAAAATACCCATATATATTGTTATGTATATTTAATGTCAAAATCCAATAAGTAATGGCTAGGGAGTATTTTTACAAAATACCCAGTTATTAAAAATATCATAACTCCGCCACTGATAAAGAAAAATATATCTGCTAAACGTAATTTTATAGGAAATTTTATACTCTTTAATTTTTCTATCTTCATATTTTTTCGTATATTAAATATTAAATCTTTGTTTTTAAGATATTGCCAAAAAACTAAAAATAGTCCGATTTTCACCCCTTTCGGGGGTTGTTTAGGGGTAACAGGCACGGTGGATTACCGGTGGGGTTTGGTGGTATTTTAAGGACCCCAATACAAACTTATATACCAAATTTCAGCTTGTCTCTAATTTGTTCAAGGTTTCCTATAGAAATCTTCAGATCGACCCTGGGCTAAAAAGCAGAGCATGATAAGAGATTGTTAGAAGTTCTTAAATAGCCTAAGTTACATAATGTAACTTTTAACAAACAAAAGTGTAAATTTGGATTAAATGAAATTACATTTATGGGTCATTGATTTACAATGAATCAAAAATTGACGCCATTAAAAATACCTATTCAAATTCAAGATTTTTGGGCATGATTACATATGTTGGTAGATTTCTCTGTTACATTGTCAGTAGATAGTAGCAAAGGTGGTGTTGGCGTTTGTTTAATGCAAAATAATTTACCAGTGGCGTACGCATCACAAACTCTAACTGAAAGTCAAACAAGGTGCGCCCAAATTGAAAAATGTATTCTGTATTATTTGTCTGTAACAAAATTTATGAGTTCATTTATGATCGTACTTTTACAGTCGAAAAATGCAAAAAATGATCCAGAGTTGCAATTGTTAAATAAATTTATTAAAACTTAAAAAATTACCTCTCGAAATAAAACCGTATATCAAAAATATAAACATGAGCTTGTTGAAAGCACAGAATTCTTGTTTAAAGGTCAACAATTAATTATTCCTAATAAATTGAGCAAAGACATTATAGACAAAATTCATTACAATCACTCACGTATTTTTAAATGTAAAAATCTTGCTAATAATTAATTTTTTTGGAATGGTATGTGTAAACAAATTGAAGATACTGTTTTAAATTGTAGAATTTGTTTAACATATAGAGTCTCTCTCCCTAAAGGACCCTTAATTTTACACGATATACCAAATTTACCCTGTATTTAGGAAATACTATGTATTTGTTACTTATAGATGATTACAGTGAGTGGGTAGAATTAGAATATCTACGGTTAACTGCAACTTCACGTGATGTTATAAATCGCCTAAAGTCAATTTTTTCACGTTTGGGTCTTCCTGCTTATTTACTACACTCATATGGAGGTCCCCAATACGCTTCAGCCGAGTAAATTTACTAAAGATTGGTCCATAACCCATAACAAGTCAAGTCCTAGGTATCCTATTTCTAATGGTATGGCAGAACGTTGCAAACAACATGTTAAAAACTTCTTAGAAAAGCTTTCGAAGAAAAAAGAGAAATAAAACTAGTATTGTTAACTTATAGGAACACGCCAATTGATGACAAAATTTCTCCTGCTCAAATAATGATGTCTAGAAAATTAAGAAATTTGTTACCTATTCCTGATTTTCAACTAAAACCAACGTTTATAAATTTTAAACAATATAATAAAAATATAAAATATAAACAACAAAGTCAGTCACACTATTACAATAAGAAGTCAAGTGAATTATTAAAACCTTTAAAAATAAATCAAAGAAACTGTTATCAAGAGAGAAAATGTTCAAAATGGTATTTTGGTAGTGTTTGAATAATGTAGAAACCGTTCATATAAAATTAAACGTGATGATGATTCGTGATTAATTCGAAACAGACGTTTTATAGACATCGTACCAGAAAATAATTCTACGAAAATGCAAGTTAGTTATCAGAATTTAAATGATTTATTTTTCCGTGACAAATCGATTAGCGAAAATTATAAAATTCCTCTACAAACTAAATGTGGTAAAATTATAATACTAGAAAAGTTAGGATATAATTATTAATCTATTTAGGATATACAATGTTTTCAGGGTAATATTTTTGTAGTTGTAAATTATTTTTTTTATTTATTAAGAATATTATTAATTTAATTCGTACTATTTTCCTTAAAAAGGAAGGTGTCACGTATCTATAAAATAAAAACGCATAGTTTTTATGTTTCTTATATACAGATCCTTTTTATAATAAAGACAGTCTATACTCCACGGTCGTTTTATTTACATCGATATAACAGTTGCGTCTCTTTATAATTTTTCACCAACGATCCGACATAATAAATCTGATTTGACCAAATTGACCCAACCGTCTTACCAAATACCAACTATATGACTTTTAACAGATTGAATTACAGAATATGATGTAGAGTTACGGGTTTTTATTTTCTTTTGTAAATCATTTATTCATTACCTATATATTAGTATATTTTTAGTTTATTGTTTCAAATGGCTAGCAATTAACACGAAATAGGTGTTAAATCTATAATAAGGTACTGGAGGGTACCTAATAATCTTAAACATTTTTCAAAATATATTTTAAAAAATTAACATTTATTCAATAGTATAAACATTAACTTAAACGATATCTTCTTTGGAATAAAATTTATATTAGTAGGTAGGTACTAGAAAATAAATTAACGCAAAATAAAGAAAAATGTCATTCAATAAAAAGTCTACCTTGGGCCTTATTTTTAGAAAGTATGTAAAATAAGGCCTAAGAGGAAAATATATTATTATTCGCATTCACCACAGATAAATACGTTTGTATCATTGGCTGTAAAGCACACATGCCTCGTGTACCCAGGTATTACACTGAGCACATTTACGCATGTCCATCTGCACATCTTCATTACAAATATAACAGAATCACAAATCTTCTGTCACGTTATTAATCTTCTCGTTGGGTTGTTGTTTAGTGTTTGGAACCTTCTTGGCATTTGATTGTTTTGATTGATCATTTTGTTAGGCTCTATTTTCAAAGACTCCTCAAACAAAAAAATTCATGGTTTCTGACTATAAAAAGGCGATAAGTTCAAGAGAAATAATATTCAGTTAAAACCTCTATCTACAAATAAGGCCCGATCCATAAAGAGGCTGGAATAAAGCCTGGGATATATTTTCCAATACTCATGCTATGGTTAGATTGTTATTTTCTCATAAACAAATGCATAACCTAACACTTCGTATGCATGGACCTAAAAATTAATGTTAAAACAGTACTTCATCCAAAACAGTAGAAATGTACAAGTACTCCAAATAACAGCAAGGTGATACTTACATTTTGAAAAATTTTATAATTTTCACTTAGTTATAATTAGCACTCTTGCAATTAATAGTTGCAACCAACGTTTAGGCGGGTAACCTCTTGGATGCAACTAGATTCATCGTTGCCAACATGTTGGCGAAAGTGCGTGTGTTGACGATTCCTTGTTGCGAAATTTGAACGTGGGCCTTATTTTCAGATGGGCTTTATTACCCTTCCGCACCTTATAATAATTATTGTTAACTGAATTTTAATTTGAAAATTTTGAAAATGTAAAGTACGAAACTAAATGTACACCCTCCTAAATGATCCCCTTAAGTGTTACCCTCTCTCTAAACTATCAAACTGTGAAAAATTATAGTGTATAAAAATACACACCTTATACTAGCGCCGACATCACTGTTTTATTATTTAACCATTAGATTGGTGTATCGTAATTAGATTGATAATTACTGTCAGATGCAAGATTAACATCATGTTGTCGGCGTCCACATATCTCCGACAAAGTTTAGTGTTTATTGTGTGATTTTTTTTTACTGTTCTTGATTTACACTAGTACAGTGAATATAGGAATGTAATTCCTATATTCACTGACTAGTATTAATTTTCAATATAGAAATACAATTTTCTGCGGAAAGTATCCTGCGTCCTTTTATGACAATAACAAATGATAATGTGGAAATAAACATGAGGAATAATTTTCTACCATAAATAAACTATAAACAATCGTAAATGGGGTATTTGCGTCTACTATGTCATTTTAAAATTTTATATCTCGAAAGATGTGGGATTGTCATTGTTTTTAAATTGTGATAGTAATGGTTTTTGGTATTTTATTAGAGGAGATAACTATATTTCTAATCACAAAAATGTATTATAGTGTAAAGTTAGGTACATAAAAAAGAATCGAAAATAATTATTGAAAATCCTAATGATTAAAAAATGGTTTTCTTAAAATATTTTCTTAGATATTGGCAGTTTCTTTTCTATTTGAGTCTGAAGCAAACCATAAATACATTTTTAGTTTGCTTCAACATGTATTCGAATCATTGATAATGCTGTTGTTTTATTAATTTGAAAAGTATCTTTTTATATTCTCGGGCGTCTGTCCCCTTTGCAAAAAAAAAAATATGAAACTTCTTGTCTGAAGTTTTTCACGCAATTACACATTTATGATATATTTTTTGGATCAGGAAATTCCTTCTGTTAGAAACACAAATTTCCATCATTTAAAAAAATACCAAAATGAAATCATAATATGCGCAAACATACTCAATTTATATTATCTTAATTGGTTTTTCTCAGCTGTTTACATTGTATTTCATAAGGGCCGGTTCATTCATTATCTGCATGAAAATTGACATACATTACGCTTTTATGCTCTAACCCCCAGCTAATATCGTCTTTATGAACATTGTACATTAAAGAACAAGTTCCTGTGCGATTGATTAACAATATTATAATGTCACCCTAATAGTGTTCATTGCTATAGATTAAATCTTCTTGCACCAACATAACAAGGCAATAACGGCATAATTTAAAATAATGATCTACCTATTCCGCAATCGCAGCTCTGTGCAAAATTTGTGATAATAATAATTGCTTTAATGTTCTAAAAATACCTACGAAAGCCATCGCCGACGCGACAAGTCAGTTGGTTAGATGAAAAATATTATAAGGTCGTCTTACTTTAGAAGAATATCTTGGGCAGCTGAAAATTGCTTATTTTTCTCATAAAAAAGGTATTGGGCATCCAAAAATTCCTCTTTTAGATTAAAATGCAAATGAACAGTTTGAGATTTACCAATATTCATATTCATCTGTTCTGTGTGGGCGTTAGTGTGTCACATGGAAACTTAAATAAGTATCAGATACCTAATTACACCATTTGAAAGGGTAAATCTATCTAATCTTAATGATATTGTGTATTCTCTCAAAAACAATTTTCACGGGAAAAAATATTTTGAATTAAAATTATTTAAGATGACAAATAAAGTCAGAGAAGTTTCTTGCAAGAATCTTTTGAGATGTCATTATCGAGGAAAACGGTGCCAAAATTAATATTATATTCAAGTGTACAGAATAGTTACTTTATCTTGAGAACATCTTGATCTGATATAACTTTTTTATTTTTAAATTTATTACTATGAATCAAAATCCAAATAGCAAGGTCGCTTAACAGGTTTTTTTTTGTCATCAGAAAAAACAAAAGACTGTCAATTGTCAAAGATAACTTCTTGATTTCGAGGGATACGGTATATATACGTCTTTGAATGGACTAATCCTGGGAGGTCTTGCCAGTGCTGAAGTGTTTTACTCTCGGCCCAGGCTGAGACTGCTGTTTTGGCGGTACCTGACGATTGTGATTGTGATCCTGCACCTTTTCAGCAATTTCATTGCCCCCCATTCCAGAATGTCCAGGTATCCAGGCCAAAGTTATTTTGTTGGTTTTTCCCAGTTGGGTCAAGGTTTTCTGACAGTTCCATAACGTTTTAGAATTAATTACATCGTTATGATTCAAGAGCCTTGAGACCTGCTTGACTGTCTGAGAATATTTTTATTGATCTGAGCTTGAGATGAGATTGTTCTAGCCTCCGCAAGCATAATAGTTCACTGAAGTGAATTTTAGCCCGAAATATAGTTGCATTGATCCCCAGGCTTGTGGATATCCTCACCTTTGGATTGCAGCTATACACTCTGGCTCGAGTCCCTTCAGAAGTTTTGGAGCCATCAGTAAACCAACAACTGTCTGCCTTTAATAGGTCGATTTTATTTTCTTCCCATTTGTCTCTTCCAGGAAATAGGACGTTAAAAGGCAGTTCGGTGTTAGTTTTGGTAGGCATAACATCTGAGATCATTCTTAGGATACTGTGACTTTCTAGGTCATCCAGCAACCCATTGTGTTCCATGATGCTAAAATCCAGAAGGATTTCCATAGCAGCTGACGGGGTGGTGGTGATTGCCCCAGTTATCACCAGGCATACTTGTCTCTGTAGCCCAGAGAATTTGGTTTTAGCCGTCCGTTGTAGCCCCCTTCGTCCACCAAACTATGGAGCTATAAGCTACCATCGCTCTTATGACATGACTGTGATGTAAATCCAATATATTTGTTTTCCGCAAATTCTTCGGCATGTCCACAAGGATAACCTTGCCTTGTTGATCACATTCTCCAGATGGGAGTTCCAGTTCAGTGATTTGTCTAGTGTGATTCCTAGATATTTCACTTCCTCCGCAAATGAAATGATTTCACCTGATAGGGAAGATGGTTTTAAATTACTCTTCTTACGTTTTCTGAACAGACATCTGTTCTCTCTCACAGCGGCTATGTATCGTATTTAATATGTCCTGAAGGGTATTGGAGATCATCCCTTCAGAGTTTCCTCCTACCAGAATCACTACATCGTCCGCATAATATGCTTGAACCTCAACATCCCAGAGTTAGAATAGTAAGTAGGTCATCCACAAGTAGTGACCACAGTAGGGAGGAGAGAACCCCGCCTTGTGGACACCCTCTTGCGGCCCTAAACCTGACAGTTTCCCCCAGTATAGTGTTAGTTCAATAATATTTTACTTAGGTATCGACAATATGGTGGATGCGCCGCGCCGTGAGATCATATATTGTAAACAGAAAACTTAATTTTGGATTTGTGCCCATCTTGCACTAGACATAGCTTGATCGGGCTACAATAAGACCAATGCTCTACGGTTCACAAACGTTTTCAGAGACTTTGCTTGAACCAATCCAAAGTAATGAGTGAACAAACCCAAAATAAAACCAGGTTGAATTGAAAACTTTACTCCTTGCTTTTGACGTTGGCGTCTCGTCGGTTAAAAAATAGAACCTGACATTTCACTACTATACGGTATCATGTAAGTTCGCGTTCTATCACAGCCTACTTTACTATCAGTAGGCTGTGGTTGATTATTTGAACTGTGAGTTCGATGTACAGGGATATGATATCCCACGAAAATGACCACCCCTAATAACTTCTTTATTTTTGATGCTATAAAAATTTTTTTTGTATAAAAGTTGTATGGTTTATTGGAAGCATTTAGAATATGTATTCAGAAAAATAAATAAAAGTCGTTTAGAGGAGGTATGGTTTTAACTTGCATTTTTTCAAATGGAGCACCCCATTTTTTTTGCATTTTTGAAATCAAGGTACTTTTCTCATTTCGAATATATAGATATATATCATATTATCTTTTAGGGTTTTCTAATTATTACAATTTTTGTGGCCCGAAAACAACAAGGAAATAAAATAACAGAACAAATTTTTATTTTTAGAATGCATTAGTCTTGGATAATTTAGATATTAATTACAACTATAAATAAAAGTAATTAAAACTATCCTACATAAACTGTTCAAAATGACGCCCTTCATGTTCGATACAAAGCCGATACCTTATTCGAAATGAGAAAAGTACCTTGATTTCAAAAATGCAAAAAAAAATGTGGTGCTCCATTTGAAAAAATGCAAGATAAAACCATATCTCCTCTAAACGACTTTCATTTATTTTTCTGAATACATATTCTAAATGCTTTCAATAAACCCTATAACTTTTATAGAAAAAAATTTTTTATAGCATCAAAAATAAAGAAGTTATTAGGGGTGGTCATTTTCGTTGTACAATGTAGTCATTTTATCTTGATAACATTTTGATCTGATATAACTTTTTTATTTTTAAAGTTATTTTATTACTATGTACCAAAATCCAAATTGTAGGGTCGCTTACCAAGGTTTTTTTTGTCATCAGAAAAAACAAAAGACTGTCAATTGTGAAAGATATACACATAACTTGTGTTTTTAAATGGAACATCATATATATTTTTAACCAGTTGGATAGCATATTTTGTTCTGATTTGAATGGTATAGCACACTTTATATTTTGATCCAGCAGTTTCCAATTTATTCACAAAAATGTAAAATATGTAGCACTCCTTTCTTGAACACTATCGAAATCGAGATGTACTGTATAGTAGGCTTACTTGCTTAGAACTGTCTAAAGACCACCAGAATGCCAAGTGACGTCTCATTAACATCAAAAGTGCGATTTTCTTGCAAGTCCATATTCATTCAAATTAAAATTCGTAGTTTTGCTATTAGACTTCCGATTCAAAAAATTCAAAAACCTCCCAACATTCATGTTTTTAGCGCAACAACTAAGAAATCAAAATTTCCGATGAGATAATGATGAAGTCGCAGCGATTTTGTACTGTTTGATATATTTACTTAAGATGCTTGGTTTATTGAGATTCTAGTTAATAAGATGGATACTATCTACACATTGGTAGAAGATAACAACGAATTGAACTTATTACCTAATATCAATTTGAAACAGTGCATGCACTTCATGGAAAACTGATAAGAAAATATAAAGGTAACCCCTATAACCCATACTATCCCTTAGCGACAATTAGTTTCTTTCATATGACACAGGGTTATTGGAAGATGAAATATAAGGATATCGAGTTTCATTAAAAAATCTTTAGCTAGATATTGAATATTATGTTTTCAATCTTAATTTTTTAAGGGTTTTATTTTCATAATAATGTATTTTTTTGGAAAAACTTCGAGAAAAACAGTATCAGAAGAAATATCTTATTTTTCGACATAAAGTCGTATGATTATAATTTGTAATTTTGAATCATTCTGTATATGATTAACAGCATAAAGTTAGCAGGATGTTTTTATTTCTTTATGCTTTTAATACATTGTTATGATCTCACTTCGATCTAATTCTATAGCAGTTTTAAATTCAAATATTTTTAGATAGTTTGATTCAAAATAGATCAGATATGAAATATTAAAAAGAAAAGGAATAAGGCTGCCTTTTCGTTGGGGGAGCAGTTTCACCCCAACTCAGGAGTTTCGAAGAAAAATAAAAGTGATTGTTGGAACGTCGTCGTCGAACGTAAAACAAAAACCTATCACGTTATTTATGCTTTAATACCCGCCGAATTACAGGAGGTTGAAAACTTTGATTTTTAAAAAAGAATGCTTATTTTTCAAAGTAAATTACTCAAAGATGATCACATTTTCGAAAAAGTTTGTCATAACAAAAAAGTTAGCTTAATTAATTCATGTCGTTTAGCAAATTTTGATATATGCTAAAATCAAAAATGAAAATGAAACTACGCAAAATGATGAATGTATTGTCTAAAAGATATATTTTGAAAATTTTTGAAAAAATTTAATTTTTTGGCTTTAATGTTAAATAACTTAGTAGGGAAGAATCTTGGCTGAAATAACTAGAGACAAAAATTATGGCAGTGACTTTAGGAAAAAGGTGCTTTTTTCATTTTTATTTTTTTTTATAAAGATAATAGAGAAATGTTTGGAGTTAACTCCTAACTTTTATTTTTCTTAATTGACGCATTTAAGATGAATATAGTAAAACTGACAACCTCTATACTGTTTTGAGTCCCCTAACGAGGATTAAAATACCTTCAAAATGCTTTTTTTGGATGATTTTTAGCATTAATTGCCAAGGAGATATGACCAAAATAAGAAGCATGCCTCGTTTTTGCAAATTACGACATTGCTCGTTTGGCGGTAAATTATTTTCAGTACTTCGTAAATTATTGACTTTCTTACTTTAGGGATAGTTTTCACCGTCTTAGGGACAGCTAAAAGTCAGAATGCCAAGTCACCTCGAAAGTGTGAAAACAAATATTTTTTCTCTTCCTCTTCTTTTTTGGGATTACCACATTCCTTGATATTCCTATCCAAAAAAATTCGATTTATCTAAAAAATATTCAAATTAACCAGTTTAAAACTGGGAAATAACCTCTACGCCTTTGACTGTTTAATTTGAATATTTTTTAGATAAATCGAATTTTTTTGGATAGGAATATCAAGGAATGTGGTAATAAATCCCAAAAAAGAAAAGGAAGAGAAATAATTTATGAAATGCCACAATTAACATTTAAACGATATTTAAACAAATATTTCTCATGTATCCTTGAATATGTCGACCTATATTGATCTAAACTCAACTCGAGTTATATATTTTTGAAATCAGCTCAAAGTGTACTACAAACCTCAAGAAATATACAGGATATTCCATTTAAAAAAAAACAACTTTTTTTTTACCACCCTGTATGTATTGGCGCTAGGTAATTTTGAATATTATATTTGAAAAATTCGGAAAGGTCTGATAAATTTTAAAATATCTTCACAAATAAGAAAACAGAGGGGGGGGGCAAATTAGAGTTGACACTCTGTACATCAAAAGTTTTCATGAGCTCTCATTGTTTTTAAGCTATATTACGTAAAGAAAAAAAATTTCTAATTATTGCAACTATGGGATAATAAAAAATACTTAATTTTATCACAAATCATAGGATTCAGTAATAAGTTTCGAAAATAGGTGGCAGTCAAACTCAATCGACTTGCAGGTTTCAGTCCTCTTTATAGCCACATCAACAAAAACCACCCAAAAAAATTCGGGGTTTACGGGTTGCTATTTAAAAATACATTGTATATCATGCATGCACCAGAGACGGACGACGTCACTAATTTGCCTGTGACTTTAACCAAGTGGCTAATGATGAGATATTTAATAACGTGTAATAAGGGCTAGTTCCAGACACTAGGAAGCCCAAAAATTGTCCTTCCTTTTGTTTAAACAGTTAGAACTTGATCAATTTCAACCCTTTTACGAACTATTCGAGTTTTTAAGGAATATGGCAATGCTATGGCTATATGCCATGGTTTTTGTGTTATCGAGGTATCGGTTATGACCTGTCTGGAGTATAGTCAGGAATCCAGTGAACTAAATTCCGCTTATTTCTCTGTTGCTATGTAATTTTTGGACATACTTTTAAAATTAGGTCCATGTTATGTAAAATTTTCTGCCGAATCCATTTCCGGAGGGCGATTTTCGATATGAGCTCATCCCCTATATTAATTTTTCACCCCTTTTCGGCGATACACGATATTTAAAATTTTTCAGATATAACTCCAAAATTATCAAACCTACAGAGATCAAATTTTAGACGGAGGTTATATGATGTATGGCGACTACGATAGCAGCGTTAAAATAGTATTTTGATTATTGATCTTCCAAGAAAAAAATAAAGTACGCGGGGGTGCAGAGATATTGTAGAGAAAAATGTAGCATTGAGGTACTTTTTCTATTTCTAGAGATACTATATCGGTTATGTGGGCGATATTGTAGTAGAAAGTTCAAATTTCATTTTGGTAAAAGAATTTTTACAATCGAAGTATTCTAGCGAAAGATATAAATTATTTAGTATCGGGAACGATATCGCGCGTTCCGATCGCTTAGGCATGAAGTGTTGTTTTGTGAACTGTGGCAGAACGCGCTCACCATTCGACCGACCGATGTCGTAAAACATACGAATACAACACTTAAAATAACAAATAGAAACGTGTGTGTACAGGGTTATTGGTTATAACTTAACTTCGTTATTTTTTAAGATAAGAACAAAATTTTAAACAGAAGTTTTAGGACATTCTATGAATTTTCTTGCTACCATATTCAATAGTATACAGGATGCCTCATCATGTTTTTTTAACTGAAATACCCTGTATATTTTTGAATATTATGAAAGTCCTCGTTTTCCTGATTTCAAAAACGTATAATATGTTGACATTTACTGTGGCCATTTTCGATATACAACGGCTGCTATTTACATAAAAATCGAATGAATAACAGTATGACATGATTTTCAAAAACAAAAGGTTATAGAAAATGTATTGATGAAAATTGGGGACATGTTGAAAATTTATTACAATAATTTTTTAATCTTTGGTATGCATAGAATCTTGTTATTAATAAAAATTTCGTACTGTTTTTGTTTATTGCAAAACTGAAATATTGATCTAACCAATAATAATTATGCATAGATATAATAGTAAACGTCAACATGTTACACAATTTTGAAATCGGGAAAACGAGGACTTTCATACTATGCAAAAATACATAGGGTGTTCCATAAAAAAACATAAGATTGCTTTGTGCCAATTTTATGAGGCACCCCGTATACTATTATATATGGTTGAAATAAAATTCATAGAATGCCCTAAAACTTTCGTTTAAAAAAATTTTTTTATCTCAAAAAAGAACGAAGTTAAGAGGGGGTTCCATTTATAACCAATAACCCTGTACAAATATTGCAGAGAAAAATGCTTGTTTTCAAATTTAATGTAAGGAAAGAATTGTAACTGATAAATCTGTCAGTGTACACAGATACAATTAGTTTTGAATCAAGAACATTTTGCCTCATATAAGCGCTAATAAACAAACTCTTCATATAAATATTTTAGTGGCAATTTCTAAATGTCTTTCGTAAATAAATAGATTTTTTACAAACCCATTATTTTCTTCACAAAATTATTTAAAAAGGAACAAAATGCAAATAGTGGTTAATATTATAATGAATAAAGAATAGTAAATAATTTGATTTGCCTAATACCTACAAATTTTTTTTTTTTCATAACTAACAAACATAAATAATCATAATTTTAAATAAAATTATTTATTCTATATGGGGAATATATTTATATGCGTGTATATGAACCAGATAATTTTTAATTTCAATCATTATTTGATGTTTTACAGAAAGAAGCTATGTAGATAGATATAAATATTTTATTTCATGAATATTCTAATCAAATTTACAATTTCCCATGCAAACGCAGCTTATTATGCAATCAACTCCTAGCTTCTTGCAACAGAACCTTATACTGCACTTATTATTTTTACACTTACACATTGTCACATTTGTTTGTTCCGGTTTCGGGTGTTTTGTGATCATGATGGGACTTAAAATGTTGCGTTCATTTTTCCAACCATATTCATGACTGTTTAGTAATTTAGGGGATGGTTTGTGCAAGAATGCTAGTGATCCATTTCTTAAATTATTGAACAGTCATAAATATGGTTGAAAAAATGAACACAGCATTTTAATTCCCATCATGATCACGGAACATCCGAAACCGGAAATATGACAACGTGTAAGTGTAAAATTAATAAGTGCAGTATAAGGTGTTGTTGTAAGAAGCTGGGAGTTGGTTGCATAATAAGCTGCGTTTGCATGGAAAATTGTAAATTTGATTAGAATATTCATGAAATAAAATATTTATATCTATCTACATAGCTTCTTTCTGTACGACAACAAATAATGATTGAAATTAAAAATTAACTGGTTCATATACACGCATATAAATATATTCCCCATATAGAATAAATAATTTAATTTAAAATTATGATTATTTATGTTTTTCTATTCTATTCTCTTCTATTCTATTCTATTATGCAAATCAAATTATTTACTATTCTTTATTCATTACCTATCCTATAATATTAACTACTGTTTGCCTATTGTTCCTTTTTAAATAATTTTGTCAAGAAAATAATGGGTTTATAATAAATCAATTTATTTACTGAAGACATTTAGAATTTAGAACTTGCCATTAAAATATATGTTTATATGAAGAGTTTGTTTATTAGCACTTATTATATATAAGACAAAATGTTCTTGATTCAAAACTAATTTTATCTGTGTACACTGACAGATTTATTAGTTACAATTATTTCCTTACATTAATTTGAAAACGAACATTCTTCTCTGCAATATTAGTACATACACGTTTCTATTTGTTATTTCACGTGTCGTATTCGTATGTTTTGCGAAGTCGGTCGGTCGAATGGTGAGCGCGTTCTGCCACAGTTTACAAAACAACACTTCATGCCTAAGCGATCGAAACGCGCGGTATCGTTCGCGATACTAAATAATTTATATCTTTCGATTGTAAAAATTCTTTTACCAAAATTAAATTTGAACTTTCTACTACAATACCGCTCACATAACCGATACAGTATCTTTAGAAATAGAAAAAGTACCTCAATGCTAAATTTTTTTGTACAATATTTCTGCATCCCCTCTTACTTTATATTTTTCTTGGAAGATCAATAATCCAAATACTATTTTAACACTGCTATTGTAGTCGCATTACATCATATAACCTCCTTGTAAAATTTGATCCCTGTAGGTTTGATAGTTTTGGAGATAGCACGAGTTATATCTGAAAAATTTTAAATATCGTGTATCGCCGAAAAGGGGTGAAAAATTAGGTAATATAGGGGATGAACGCAAGCTCATATCGAAAATCGCCCTCCGGAAATGGATTCGGCAGAAAATTTTACATAACATAGACCTAATTTTAAAAGTATGTCCAAAAGTTGCATAGGACTGAAAGTAAACGGTCTCTGGATCCCTGACTAAGTAATTGCTGAATTTGTGATGAGGTAGAATCAGATTTTCTGACTGCTAATAGATGTTCACTCTACTGTTAATCCATCTGTTGATTTGACCAATGTAAGTTTTAGAACAGTCAGAGCAACGTATTTCATAAATTCCATGGGAGTCGTTAGAGACTTGATCTTTCAAATGTTTGATTAGGTCGGAAATAGTCTGTTGGTAGGACTTTTAACATTATCACTGTGACGCCTTTAACATACGGTGGGAATGGTTTATGCTGTTCAAGTCGGTATGTTTGAGATGGATTTTGTGCTTTATATAAACCGTGCTATATGTTTTCTATATATCTATTTTCTATGTAAAAGTGCTTATTCTAATATTTGCAATTCGGTGTGTCTCTTATGGTTGTATCAGTTAGTCTGTTTATTATTTACGTAAGTAAATTAGTTGTGTTCGGTGTATAGTATTTATGCTAATAAAATTGGGGAGAATAGATAACGGAGGGAGGGTTAAGTGAACGAGCCAGTTACCTTGTTAATTCTTTAAATCTTGCTGACCCTAAAAACACATTTTTATTGTTTTAATTATCCGATGCTAAAAAGATTTCCCTAGATCTCCAAGTCACACGGAAGAAGCTCGAATTATCTATAGCCACCCATCAGGGTCTGATATTCCAGAATTATGTTAAACAATTATATTATGTAGAATTATAACCAATTAATTATCTACTTGGGAGTTTAAAAGTTGAAATTGTTTTCAGATTGGTTTCCTGGATGGGCTCAACATGGACATTATAACAAGCAGCCTAATGATGATGGGTTAAGTGAACAGGACTGTGTAGAAGTACGAAGGATATATTCTCTTCCCGCTTCGTCCGCACGTTTAACGTCAACTTTCATGTGGAACGATAGGGATTGCTCAACTCCAAATTATTTTATCTGTGAACGCCTCCAAAATGATGGTACGTATGTGCAATAAATAGATATATTTATTACCCTTGTTGAGCTTTATACTACACGCAGCTCAACTTGATCACTGACTATTTATGTATAAATTATACTTATCTATAATTATTCTGTTTGAGAACAAATAAATTGTTTATATTGATTATTAAAATATAAATATTCAACAATCACCGTTTTATTTTTTACTCAATATTGAAAGAATGTATTTATAAATCTTGCTGTGTGAAAGTAAATATAATTAATAATATAAACTTAAAAACTTTAATAGAAACTGCATTTTAATCAAAATCAGAAGATATTCTTAATTAAATATTTCGTCCATAAAGTTTTACTGTTTTAGTATCAGTTACCAACACAAAGACAAGAAAGTTAATATTTGAAAAGAGTGTTCGATTGAATTCCATTGTGAAACGTACAAAAAGTCTCCCTCAGGATAATAAGACGAATCAATCAAGGCTAAAGTAGTCCCTTGAGAGCTATCGAAAAGGCGTGAAAATTTAAAGACTTTCTTTCAGTGAAATATGTTTTAGGTAGTAGATACATGATGTCTGTTTGAAATGACTGTGGTGTAAATTCCTGTGTAATTCGTGATTGGTGAAAATTAGTTTTATCCAAAAATATTTCTCTAAAGAAAAGTTACAGTTCGTCAAAGATGTAAATAAAAAATAAGAAACGTACTATTATATTAAATCATGACATATTAATTTAAAACCGTCTACTGCTACAAATGACTTAATCTTAAGAAATTTAAAAAAATTAAAATGGTAAGGATTTGTTTTTAGGGTAATGGATCGCTATAGCTCGCCGCTCGCCATTTCATTTAAGGTTGGGATTTTGTAGAGTGAGAGAGAAATATACGTATTTATTTTGGTTTATTATGATTAATAAAAAAAAACAAATATGGTGTGATATTTATAATAGTTTTAGGTTTTTAGTATTGTCCTAAAGATTTTAATAATACCAATTTCTAAATATAAATTTTTATTATAATGAAGTGGTGTACTCTCAAAGCGAAGACAGACACTTTTATTTCTAGATCCCACACTATTTTCACTTTGAGAGCACACCACCACAAATTTATATTACCAAAATAAATACATATATTTCTCTCTCACTCTACAAAATCCCAACCTTAACACACTAGCAATTTAAGCAAATAGCATATAGTATCAATCGTGCGTAAATTTCTCTTACTGCAAACATATACATCATGTTTGCACCTTCGTGGTCTTCACTGTATAGGTAAATTGGATTAAACAAACTTATTTTACCTCTAGAAGAGATTGACATACTCTTTTGAAACATATTAGGTCTGTTCCAGCAGCATAAGGACTAGTCCGGAACCAGTTCGGGATTTTACTGAGCATGAGCAGAGACCGATAAGTGTTGCCTATCTGCTACTGCGCATGCTCAGTTAAATTCCGAACTAGTTCGAGACAGTTCTTATGCCTGCTGGAACAGACCTTTAGTATAAGTCATAAGCAAAGCATGCAACCACTGGAATGAAATGTTTTAGTCGATTTCTAATCTACAACGTACGTTGTTCATGCTTGCATTGCTTGCGTTCACGAAACAAGAATGACGTTGCAACGAGAATATCTGTAGGTTTACTTTCTAATTTACGAGTAACGTTAATACATTTCGAAAACAAATAATGTTTTTTTTTATGTTTGATGAACAATAAGGACGCTTATCATTATTAATATTATTATTATTAAAGATAGAAAGAAGAGTCCGATTATAATACGTCACAATAATGTCATATTATGACAACATCGAAAAGTAAGTACGCCAGTGTATACAGTAGAGCTTCAATTAAACTAAGTCGCAGAAAATGCGGCAAAAACTAAAAAATGCATTAAAAATTGTTTTAAAAGGAGATACATTTGAATATAAATTCTACTTTAGGTAATTTTTTGTCGATCATTAAAATACATCACATCATACTACTAGTATTTCTCCATATATGGTAGTATTTAGATGGGATTTGCGTACAAGGTTTACTTTATCGAAATACAATTTAATAAATAAACTTAAATACAGTTTCTAGTGAAGGGAATATACAAATACAGCGTTTTGGTGGATAAATAAGATAAATGAAATACCTCTCACTATAAAAAATAAGTTACCTGTAAGAGGTAAGAGAAATATTAAACCTCCACAGACTAAATTATTATTATATAACAAGAATGACGTTGCAACGAAAATATCTGTAGGTTTACTTCTAATTTACGAGTAACGTTGATACATTTCGAAAACAAATAATGTGTATTTTTTTTAATGTTTGATGAACAAATAAGGACGCTTATCATTATGAATATTATTATTATTAAAGATGGAAAGAAGAGTCCGATTATAATATGTCACAATAATGTCATACGATGACAACATCTATAAGTAAGTACGCCAGTGTATATAGTAGAGCTTGACTAAAAACGCAGTAGATTGATGTGAACCATACGAATATTTACGAATGGGTCTCCTCGCTGGTGATTTTTATAGATTTAATAATTCCCACACTAGTATTCTATGGTTCTTTGATCCCTATCATAAATTGAATATGGTTTGGTATTGATGAAGTTATATTTGTCAATCGTAATCAACCAAATGAAACTTTTGCAAATGTCAATCGACTTTAATAGCTATTAACATATCAAGGAATGTTATGACTATCATAACTGCCGCAGATGTCGGTTTGAAATACGAGCTCGTAGAGCGAGGATTTTAAGACATCTAAGGCTGTTATGATTCATAACATCCGTGATTTGTTCAATAGTTTATCGGTTTCAAAAAATAAAGACATTATTAATAGATATTACCTTTTGATATTCTCTTATTAATAACATTTTCATTTCATTAGTTGGTCAAGTCTGTATGGGTTGATTTGTCGCCATGGTTACAGTTATATTTTGTTTGTTTTTATTTGTTACCTTTTTTCATATTACATAAATGTTTACATTTATAATGTCACAACGGCTACATAAAAATGGACCTTGGATTGCCTGCCTCAGTATTTAATTATTATTGTTTGGAGTTTTCTGTCTGTTTGTATTAATATAAATAGCCCTATAGTTTCATTATTTATTATTTCATCTGTTGACAGTTATTGACAAATCTGTATTGTAATATTACCGTACAAGCAATAAATATAACTGTACAACTTTAGTTATGACTTATTTACCAGCCTACTTTTGCATATGTAAACAAAGGATTAATATCCTGAAACCGATAAAATACATTACTGCTCTCTTCTTTTTCTTTTTTGGGATTTATTACCACATTCTTTGAGATTCCTATCCAAAAAAATTCGTTTTATCTAAAAAATATTCAAATTAACCAGTTTAAAACTGGGAAATAACCTCTACGCCTTTGACGTAAGGTCAGAGGATCAGTTAGAGGGTGTTTTTTGACAACTAATAGGAATTTAATTAATACAAAAATACTTCGCTGACGTTTCGGAAACTATATCCGTTTCCTTTTTCAAAGTTTAGGCTTTAGATTTTTATGTAACGTGTAGAATAACACGGCATAAAATAAAAATTGTTTATATCATTTCCATGGTTAATTTGAATATTTTTTAGATAAATCGAATTTTTTTGGATAGGAATCTCAAGGATGTGGTAAATCCCAAAAAAGAAAAAGAAGAGAAATAATTTATGAAATGCCACAAATAACATTTAAACAACATTACTGCTCCTGACAGATAACTACCTAACCTGGCAATGAAGTCAAATAATCAATCGTTAGGACTTTATTTATCCAGCTAAATTAGCAATTATCATTTTCATCAAAAAAATTAATAAAATTTTATCTTAAATGGGTTTTTGGAGAAAATACTTAGTCTGATGATCACAATTTAATGCAGATATTACTTGCTGGATTACGTTCAAGTTAAAAGATATATACAATTAAAAGATATATACAATTGAGTATCATCGGCACAATAATGTTGCGAACATGAAATAAAACTTGCTGGAAAATTTGAGGTGTATATACTGAAAAGAAGGGGACCCAAGACAAGGACTTGAGAAACATTTTAGAAATACGTAAAAACTTGCAAAGAATTACCTTCATAAACCACAGCTTGAGATCAATAACTAGTGCAATATTAAATTCGATGTACGTTCTGTAAAACCTATATATTTTAAGATTGACAATAACATTTTATGATTTAATGCCTTCGAAAAATCAAGTTAAATTACCTTTATGACTTGCTTCAAAAATATCATCTGTAACCTTCACGACTGCAGTTATACAACTGTGGCCAGATCTGAGGGCGGATTGCTTAGAATGAATAATATTATTTTTACACACATGACTTTCTAGTTGAAATTCAATATTTTTTTCTAAAATTTTCGAAAATGCGGGGAGGATACTGACTTATATCTTATATCATTTAAACTTAATGGATTGGTGACTTTAGGTAAGAGTATCGCTTGAGCTTTTTTCCAGCTTGTTGGAACTACACTATGGCATAAATAATAATTAATAATGTGTGTAATATGCGATAGTGAAAACGGAATACATAACCTTATAATCAAAATACCAATACCATCAATACCAACCGCTTTACTTTTGATATTCATTATAATATTCATTACATCTATCTCACTGACTGACTCAAAATTAAGTAGGTACGGTATGAACAGAAGTTTTTATATTAGTATAAAATTTTGAGGTCATCTGATGTAAAATAAGGTATAGAATTTATAAAATATGAATTATTAACATTTAAATCAGACAAATTACGGTTTTTTTTATTTAGATTAAGTAAAGGTTTAAATGCAGACCAAATTTTTTTTGCTGTTTTTGATTTAATTTTAGCTGTATAAATGTTTTTTTTTCTTTGTACAGTCAAGGTAATTGCGTAATTGTTTGTAAGTTAGCCAGTCTGCAAGACTTTTAGTTCGATTGATTTATTTTATGGCTTTATCCCTATCATTCATCATTAACGATATGGAAAATTTTACAGTTTCCACAGTTGTGAAAGCTGTTCTATTAATAAGAACAGTCCTTCTAAAATAAATTACATTCATGGGTACAGTCTGAAGAATATGTTTCTAAAATTCTTATATTTTGATTATATGATTCCATTTTAAAGTTTATGGGATTTATGACATTTTTAGGAAGATTTAATATGAACATATAACAGCATATGCATCGTTTTGCCCTCAATTAAAATAAGTCGCAGAGAATGCGGCAAAAACTAAAAAATGCATTAAGAATTGTTTTAAAAGGAGATAAATTTGAATACAAATTCTGCTCTAGGTAATTTTTTGTCGATCATTAAAATACATCACATCATACTACTAGTATTTCTCCATATATGGTAGTATTTACAAATACAATTTAATAAATAAACTTAAATACATTTTCTAGGGAAGGAAATATATACAGCGTGTTTAATCCATTAAACATACAGTTTTTTATTTATCTCATAAATTAATTTTCTTTCGTAAAACATTCAACCGAGGGTCAACAAAATGCAAATACTGCATCTTCGCTGACACAGTTATGAGAGTAACAGTTCAAACGAAATGCAAGTAATCGCAAAATTTGCAAGCCACTGCATTCTTTAGTTAATATTCTGTAGGTCAAGTTTTAACGTTTTACATGTATAATTGTTTTAAATATTGTTTATTGTTTTTATTGTTGTAAATAGTATAAATAGAAACGTATTTTCTTAAATAAATCAGTTCTCAACTAAACCTTGTTGGACTCACTAATCAATCTTTCCAAGCCTAACTAGGAGGTGAGGCTGCCTCCAGGATTGATTATACCCACCGCAAAATCTCCCTACAGTCCACTGGTCCCAGAGCCAGTACACTAAATAATTACCGATAACTGCATATACCACAGCAGTTATTTCTACGCTTTGCCACTGATCCGTTCAAGTCCCGAACATCATTGGCCAAGGGCGTACATTTGGTCCTTCGAGCCGGATAATAAGATACATGAAATACCTCTCACTATAACAAATAAGTTACGTTACGTTACCAAGAGGTAAGAGAAATATTAAACCTCCCCAGACTAAATTATTAGTATCTATATTATTGTATATTTTTTAGAGACTCGTCAAAACATTTTTTTTGTCAAATTCGTATTCAGCACGTCAAAATACATAATGATAATGAAGAATTTTAAATTATAATGAAAAGTGCAATTTCAATCCCAAATAGGGGTTAGAAGCGGGTGCTAGCGGAAAACTGACAAGTTAAAAAAATATGTTATTGTCAAATTCAGCGCATCAATATACATAAGGGTAGTTGGGAATTTTAAATGATAAGGAAAAGTGCAATTTCAACTCCAAATAGGGGTTAAAAGGGGGTGCTAGCGAAAAATTGACTGATGGTTAAAAGAAATTTTTATTGTCAAATTCGATTTCAGCACATCAAAATACATAAGGGCAGTGAGGTTTGTTCTTTGGGTCTGAACCTTTCTTTTGTGCCTGTGTAATATAAGAATGGTTTAAACATCGATATTTTCATAATACTTGTAAATATTTCTATATTTAACTTTAATAATAATAAAATAAAATTTAGATAAAATTGTTATTTCATGTTTAATAAAAAAAAATATTGGTTTTTCGCTTGCTTGCTGATTAAAATGATGTTTTTGTCATAATTTGTAACTAATAAAAGAAAATAGCTATTAGTAAAGCACAGAACTGGCAGCAGATGCACCTAGTACGTGACTATTAGCGAATAAATAAATAATAAAAAATATCCTAAATTAGAATGGTGTAAACATACAGCAAGATTAAAAGCGTCACATCAGTCGATTTAGCTAGGTATTCTTTTTATTTCTGGCAGTATTTTTCTAATTAACTAGACTATCTGCAAAAAAAGACTCGCCAAAATGAAAAACTTAAGCAAGATAATTAAGAGCATTAAGGACAATAAACTCTAATAGAATGAAGCGAATGTGACCATCCATTAACACTTTAACATTGGTGTGCCATCAAATAGGCACGACGGTAATAGTTCACTTACCAGGTCACATACTGCACGTTTCCTGGCGTCGTTACAGAAGTTAAATATTCGATAGGCATTTTTCTTTAATTTTCAAAAGTAACATCAATCATTTATTTAGAAAATAATATTTTTATTTAGGGATGTAATACAATGTTCTCATACGTATTTGTTTCACTATACATTATGGCAAATAATATCTTTCAAATATTTGATCTATTAATATCCTTTTGGGACCACAATTTGTGAGTGAATTTTAGAAACAACAGATTGTAATCTGTTCTCTGTTGCGTATAATAGTAATACGACAATTAAATAGACTTATTTAATGGACTGTATTAATTCATTACATTTGATAGTTATATTAGTATTTTTTAATTAATTAATTACGTCATCTTAACAGTCACTCACTTCGATGTACAAAAATTAATGTTTAATATTTGGCGTTAACATGCCGCCCGCCTTGTAATGACAATGTCTTGCAGCACGTTTCACTATTTGTACTGAATTGCCACCACACGGGTGATATTGTCCTTTTCTAGATGCATTTCCATTACTCTACCAAGCTGCCATTACAGCAGAGGTTTATTATCTTCATTTACAAGAACAAGAGAACCAATTTTTAATAGTACACCAAAATTTTCTTTCCATTTAACCCTGGTCTGAAGCTCAGAAACATATTCCTTTTGCCACCGGGCCCAGAAGTGATGAATTATTGACTGGAGTTGTTAATAATGATCTAAGTTATTGACATTAAATACTCCTTACAACTTGTTCAGATAGTGATGTCATTGTTCTACCATTAAGAAAATGGGATGGTGTCAATGGCTTATAGGGTCCGTAGGATCAGTCAAGAGGGGACATAATGGTCGTGAATTTAGAATACCCTCGACTTGAATAATTAGTATCGTAATAAATTCATCATAATTTATTGTATAATTGCCAATTACTCTTTGTCTACCTATAGAATTTCATACTTTTAATTCGACTTTCCCACAAACCAACGTGGTTTGGAGATCGAGCAGGTATAAAATGCCTTGATATTTTATTCATTACTAAACTTTCTTGAATTCTATCTGATTGGGAGCTAAGATATTTCAAATCATTTTGAATAACTAATTTTGGGTTGATATTGAGACAATTAACTGTTTTTGATTTACTGGAATTGTGATGAAAGTTGCCATCGACTATCCAACCTAGTTTTGTTTCTTGAAAGGTTAGTATAGACTGTTTTAAATTAAATTGATTCATACATAATAGATCCCAAAATTAGCTACTGCCTAGTAAAATATCAATATCTCCTTGTATATTGAAATTATTGTAATCAAAAGAGATTATTGGTAGTCTTTCAGTTATCTTAGGTAATACTAAACATGAAATGCTTGACTTGTATTGACAATAATAAAACTCGAATTCAATATTGGTTTTATAATTAATACCCGAAGATAGTTCTCCTATGTCACTATTTGATAGTTACATTAGTATTTTTTAATTAATTAATTCTGTCATCTTAACAGCCACTCACTTCGATTTACAAAAATTAATGTTTAATATTTGGCGTTAACAATCTCTTTAAACTTATACAATTGTCAACCTACAATAAGAAGATAATATTTTAATAATGGAATTTTTTTCTATAATTAGTTTCGTAACAAAAGGCTTTATCTCTGTTGTGAGTGTTGTGCCATTGCAAAACATTTATACATTTTCCAACTGTCTGCAAACTTGTTTAATAGTAATTTTCGTCACAAGTCCGGAAGGTGACTTGTTACAGTCGACTAGATATTATGGACGAGGCGACGTCAGGAGCCGAGTCTAGAATATCTAAACGAGGCTGGAACAACACCTTACGGACGTGTATCGAATGATATTTTATTTCATCCTGTCATTTCTTGTATATTTATTTGTATAATTTGACACTTGGTTATTTTCTTATGTCATTTGACATTTGACACATTATTTTTAATTTACGGTTGATTTTTATGTCAAACAACTGTCAAAAGGTATAATAACAGTTTGTGATTGGTTCGTAATAAGTTTCCGGTGGTTTCCGGTACTTTACCGGCTCTGATACCGTAATGTCTCATTTTCCGGCCGCATATGAATACTGTACTGTTGTACTTTCCGGAAGGGATGAAATAAAATAATAATATGTGATATAAAATATGTATGGATTCGGTTTTACTTTCTTACAGTGAAATTATATAAAGGAAATATTGTGGTCATGAAAAGAAAACACTGAGAATTTGACAAAATTATATTTTTTTGACTACACTGAATTCAAGACATTTTCTTTAAATGTCTGTCGACCTAATCTAACTAATAATTTTTGACAAAAAAGTCTTTGAAAATCCATCAACATAGTTTAATATACAAGGGTGGGCTGCTTAAAGTGGAACATACTGTATATCGAATTTTAATAATATATATCATTTAACATTTAGAAAATCATGTTTTGAAAAATTTATTTTTAATTTATAAAATACGAGTTACTAAAGTCGAGTATATTTTAACTTGGCATCTGTATGAGTTGATATTGCGCGAGTTACATCAGCTATCTAGCTGACACCACAGTGAAACCCAACACCTAGAGCTGAGATAAGAAGTTCACGGACTTTACTTTTATTTAACATTTTCTTATTCAGTTGTATTTTTATACTTGTACGATTAACATCAATCGAATAAATTTACTTCTCGCTTTTGTATAAAAAATTTTGTTTTTAAAAATCCTTTTCAAAGGACTAGTAAGATAACTGGCGCAGTCGGTAGGATAGTGAAGGGCAGTTTTGAGTGAATATCAAACGTGAAAGTGAACAAAAATCGTCACAGAAGTCCCATCTGTTTTTACAGAAAATTCACTATTTGAACACCATCTTCCAAGTCCGAAGAATAAGGGAAACAAGAAGTTTATACACCACTGGTAGAGGACAAACATAGCCAAAACCAGCTCCAAGTCCTGGGCGAAGAACGAAAATCGTCAAAACCTAGAGGCAGTAGAAATAAGGCAGTTAGTTTAAGAAACAGTTGGAGAAGAAAAAACGAAATTGCACATTACACTCGTTACATCTCTAATTTAAGAATAAGAAGAATGCACCACATTGTCATCACAACGTTAATGTAAGTGCTCATTTTCCTTTTATTTTCCATTTTCTTTTCGTACATTATTCTTGTGTGTATAATTGTAATTTTTAACGGCAAATTTTTAAGTCTTCTATAATAATTTATGTCTGATTTGGATATCGACGATTTAGTAAACCAAATTAGCAACTTAACAGTAACTCTTGATACACTTCCAAACCAAGAATTTCCCACAATGCCAAATCCTGAAGAAGCACAAATAAATTATCAACTTCTAAAGCTATATATAGACACTATTCCAAATTACGAAGGCAATCCTCATACTTTAGGAATTTTTATTGATAATTGCGAAAATTTAATTGGTACATTTTTCAGCCCTAATGACCAGTCTATTAATAATTTTATTTTACGAGCTGTTATCGGTAAATTAACAGGTAGAGCTCTCAGTTTAATAGGTTCTAGAATAGAGTTGAGAACATGGACACAAATTAAAGATGCTTTAAATCTTAGTTTCGGAGACCAACGTGACATAGACTGTCTAATCCAAGATCTTATTGTTTTGCGTCCACAAAAAAACGAAACGCCGTATAATTTTGGTATGAGATGTCAAGATGCTAGGAGTTTAATTATTTCAAAATTAAATACTTTAGGATTACCCGACAATGAAAGAATTATTCGATTACATAGTTACGATGACTTAGCACTAAAAACTTTTATTAAAGGTCTTTCAGGCCAAGTTCAAAATAACGTGCGTTTGCGAAGTCCAGATAGTTTAGAAAAAGCTATGAGTCTCGTTATCGAGGAAGAAAATTTCCTCTATTCTCAACAAAGATCTAACACCTTAAATACCCAAAATTCTTTTAGACCTTTGCAACGTTTAGCTCCATCCCGGTTTAATAATACCTTCCAAAACCAACAAAGACCTCCACCAAATTTTGGTAGACATAATTTTCAAACAACATCTAATTTTCCACAAGTTCAAGCTCCCAGACCAAATTTAACAAACCCTCAACAAAATTTTACGAATAATTTTAATACCCAATCAAACTGGCGTCCATTTAATAATTTCAATACACAAAGACCTGCATATTTCTTGCAAAGACCAAGTCAAATCGTGCATAATCAACGACCCCAAAATTTTAATCAAAATTTTAATCAAAACTTTAATCAACCGTTCAATACCCCATCTCAAAGAACCAATAGAAATTTTAAACCTGAACCAATGGACATTTCTTCAGGAAATTCACGAATTCCTCCCAAAACAAACTTTACTCACAACGAACTTTTTACACAAAAAGTAAGCGTTGGTGACCATCTTGAAAATTCTTCCGAAAATCAAGTAAACACTTCTGAACCAGACTATTATGAAAACCCACAATTTTATTCGTACACTGATTATCCTGAATATTCAGCCGAAAATCCAGAAAACACACTGGGTGCCGGATATAATGAATACCCAGTAGAGGAACAATTTGGTAATACTTGTTATCAACAACCCGACTATACCCTAAATCAGTTTGACAATCAATATCCTGAAACTTCAAATTTTCAACAAGATACGACTATGAACAACCAAACATAATACAATTGAACTTTACAAAAGCCAACTTGCCTTACATATTTATACCCCAATTAAACGCAAATTTTCTTATTGACACAGGTAGTACTAAAAGCCTAATAAATCCAGACTTAGCTTACAAATTTTACAGGAAATTTATTTATAAAGAAAAATTTAACATTCAAACAGCTCATAATATTAGTTACCACGACGAAGTGATAACTATACCAGTTTTTAAAATTTTTAACGTAAAAGAATCACACAAATTCTATCTTTTTAAATTCAGTCAGAAATATGACGGACTCATAGGAGTTGATTTACTTAAACAATTAAATGCTAATATAAATGTTACAACACGTCAATTAGCAACACCAAATGCAATCATTTCAATAATTTTTGAACCGGAAGAAAACACACAAAAATCTAATATTAAACAATTCAGTCACATTGTCAATATACCACCTCGAGTTGAAAAAATAATTAAAATACCCGTAAAACAACAAAACGGTATAGGAATTTTAAATTATACTAAATTTTATAACGGAGTAGAAATGCCAAAAGCTCTAGTAAATGTTCTAAATAATTTCGCTTTAACAACAGTAATAAACACTACTGAAAATCCTGTAGAATTAGAATTCTCTAAACCATTTGACATTGAACCTCTAAATTTACTTGAAATTAATATTATTGAAAAAATGGATGTAAACAATGACGATAATCCTTTTGATCAGAAACAAGATAATGTCTTAAAACAAAATTTAAAAAACATTAGGTTAGAACATTGTAATAAAGAAGAAAAAGACGTTATTCACAGACTCTGCTTTGACTATAGAGACATATTCTTTTGTGAAGGAATACCTTTAAGTTTCACCAATCAAATTACCCACAAAATTAACCTTAAAAACGATTCACCTATTTTTACAAAGTCATACCGTTACCCCGAAGTTCATAAAAGCGAAGTAAAGGCGCAAATTTCATCCATGTTAGATCAAGGTATTATTCAACATAGTACCTCCCCGTGGTCCAGTCCTATATGGATTGTGCCGAAAAAATTAGATGCATCCGGACGTAAAAAGTGGCGACTTGTTATTGACTATCGGAAATTAAACGAACAGACTATAGACGACAAGTACCCCCTTCCGAACATTTCAGACATTTTAGATAAATTAGGGAAAGCAAACTATTTCTCTACTCTTGATTTGGCTAGCGGATTCCACCAAATTGAGGTAGATCCCAATGATGTACAAAAAACCGCATTTTCCACCGAAGGCGGACATTATCAGTTTAAGAGAATGCCGTTCGGGCTAAAGAATGCTCCTGCGACATTCCAAAGAGTTATGGATAATGTACTGAGAGGATTACAAAACGAAACTTGTCTCGTTTACCTCGATGACATCATTATCTTTAGTACTTCGCTGCAAGAACACGTAGAGCGTTTAAAATCCGTATTTGATCGACTTAGGAACAGTAACTTTAAAATTCAACTTGATAAGTCAGAATTTCTGCAAAAATCGGTACAATATTTAGGCCATGTAATCACACCAGCAGGAGTAAAACCAAATCCTGATAAAATAATTGCAATTAAGAAATTCCCTATTCCCAAAACACAGAAAGACATAAAAAGTTTTTTAGGACTTTTAGGTTACTATAGACGGTTTATACGCGACTTTGCCAAAATTACGAAACCCATGACCAAATGTTTGAAGAAAAATGCTAAAATTATACACGACAAGGACTTCCTAGAATGCTTTAAAATTTGTAAAGATATATTGACCAACGATCCAATTTTACAATATCCCGACTTCCAAAAACCTTTTATACTAACGACGGACGCGAGCAATGTAGCTTTGGGCGCAATATTATCTCAGGGTGAACTACCCCATGATAAACCAATCGCTTATGCTTCAAGGACATTGAACGAGACTGAACAAAAATACAGTACAATCGAAAAAGAATTATTAGCCATCGTATGGGCTTGCAAATATTTTAGACCATACCTATTTGGTAGGAAGTTTACTATCTATACTGATCACCGTCCCTTGATTTGGCTTTTTAATCTGAAAGAGCCAAATTCGAAACTAGTACGTTGGCGCCTCAGACTCGAGGAATTTGATTATAATATTGTATACAAAAAGGGTAAAATGAACACCAATGCTGACGCACTATCTCGCATAACAATTAATGCATTAGAAAACGAATCGCTAATGAATAACCCGGGGGAAGTAGACAAAGAAATTCTTGACTATTTAAGAACACTTTCTGAAGACCCTGTTCAAGACAAAGACCAACCCCAAACTTCCTCAACTATGAATCCCTCACAACCCAAGACACTACAAATTCATGAGAACATACAAATAAACCCACCTGAAAATGAGACTTTTAATACGCCTCACTCATGTAGCAACGAAAACGTAAATAATGCCATCCCAATCTTAGACGAGATAATTAATAATAAAAACAATCAAATAATAATTAAACCAAATGTCCATAACCAACTTGAAGTCTCCAATAACGACTTTCAACACTTAAAAATTCTAGAAATAAAAATTCCAAGATCTAACGAACAACTTGTTTTTGAATTTCTCAGAGATTACACCACTTCCGAGAAACCATTTTATTTGTACTTTTATGATGAAGCAAACTTTTCAATTTTCAATAAGGTTTACATGGAAAAATTTTATATAAAAGGCTTAAAATTAATAAGATGTAATAAATTGATAAATTCAGTTCGAGAAAGAGACGAACGTTTGCTGTTAATAAAACATCAACATGAAGGTAAAAGTAATCATAGAGGTATTCAAGAAACTTTAGAAAAACTAAAACGTAATTACTATTGGCCTAACATGAAAGCAGATCTGACCGAATATATTAATAATTGCACAATCTGCCAAACAGCCAAATATTCGCGAAATCCACCATACGTACCACTAGTTGTAACAGAAACACCCGTCAAACCATTTGAAATAATACATGTAGATACTTTTAAATTCGACAATCAGGCTTACTTAACGATTCTAGACAAATTCTCTAAATTAGGTCAAGCTATTCAAATTAAAGGTACTTCAGCTATCGAAGCCTGTAACGCTCTTACAGAATTTTTTAGTTATTACGGATTACCAACAAAAATTGTTATGGACAACGGGAGCGAATTTAATAATGAAGCTATTAAGGAACTCTTAAAATCACATAAAATACAAATTCACTTTACAACACCCCTGCATCACGAATCAAACTCTCCAGTTGAACGTTTTCACTCCACTCTCCTTGAACATCTTAGACTTTTAAGGAACAAATACAAAGACGATCCTTACTTAATAAAATACGCCATTATTGCTTATAACAGTTCAATTCATTCAACAACCGACTTTACACCCTATGAATTAGTTCTAGGACACACGACCTCACGAGACCCTTCAGAATTATTGAATACAACATTTTATTCTGACTATGTACACAACCATAATGAAAAATTAAAATCAGTATATAAAAATGTAACTGAAAAGTCACAAAAATCTAAAGAAATCGTTGTTGAAACTAGAAACACGCAGGGCCCCGAACAATATCAATTTAAAGTAAACCAAACGGTATTCAAAGCTTCTAATAGACGAAACAAAAAGGAAAATAAGTTTAAAGGTCCTTACAAATTAATTGAAATTTTAGAAAATAATAAAGTTAAAATACAAAATTGCAAAAATAACAAAACAGAAGTTATACATATAAAAGAACTAAAAAAGCCTTCTGTTGTTACAGAACCATACTCAGCGTCGCCGCAAGAGTTTCCTCATATCCGAAATTCCACAACCTAAACGACAATCCAGGACTATTAACCGTAAAGCTAGGTAATGCTCAAAATAAAATCGACCATTGGACTTTTATACAAATATATGACATTTCTGACATAATCAAAGAATTTTACACAGTTCGACAGTCATATTTTCAAATAAGAAATGTAATCGAAAATTCTACTTATAATATTAGTTATAGTAATGGCTACTATAACTCCTACCATCTCATTGACACCCTGGAAAATAAAATATTAAGCCAGATTAACCAACTCAACCCAGTACTTCCAAAAAGAACTAAAAGAGGTCTAATCAATGGACTCGGTTCTATATTAAAAACTATTACTGGTAATTTAGATCAAAATGACGCTGAACGATACGATCAGGCTATAAAGACACTATCAGACAATCAAATTAAAACAAAATCTTTAATTAATGAACAAATTACCTTACTCCAAACATCCATTTTGAAATTTAAACAGAATATCGAACTTCTCGCTCATAATCAGATAATTTTAAAAACCCATATCAATCAGTTAGAACAAGTAATACAAAGCACACAACTTGAATATATAGAAACTCATAATTATCTTTTATTGCAAACCTTAATATCTCAATTTATAACCACCTTCCAAATAATTTACGACATACTAGAAAGATTAGAAATTGCAATTACATTTTCAAAATTAAATACCTTTCATAATTCAATAATTGAACCAACGGATTTGCTGTCGGAAATCCTAACCATCACAGAAAACTTGAACGGAAATATACTACCGTTTGAACCTATTTTAGAGAACATTTTATTATTCGAAAAAACAATAGAAATCAAAAGTTACAATAAAGAAAATCAACTAGTATTCATTATAGAAGTCCCCATAGTAAAAGCTGAAAGTTACAATTATTATCACTTATACTCCCTGCCTATCCCTGCAATAAATTCATTTAAAACTATAATACCGCATTCCAAATTCCTTCTACTAAATGAGCAAATTTACGCATTCTCCGATACCCAATGTCAAGAAGTCATGCCCGAAGAATTTCTCTGTCAGGAAACAAACACCGTAAAAATTCAAGACAATGTACCATGCGAAGTTCAACTATTAAGATATTTAAAAAATGCCACAAATTGCCAGTATGTACCAGTGAGTCTAACCAATACCAAGATTCAGAAAATAGGAGAAAACAAGTGGATTGTCATCACCCCTGAAAGTGTCGTAGCTCAACAAAAATGCGGGAACAACAAGGACAATCTCCCACTTAATGGAAGTTACGTGATCGAACTAAATAATCAGTGTGAGGTACAAGTACAAGACGTTATAATAAAAACCTTTCAAAATTTAAAACCCAAGTTTAAACATATAAAACTACCAAGTATACAAACTCCAAAAAACTTTACTAAAAATAGTGATTTTTATTCGAAACCTTTAGAAATTGAAACAATCAATCTGGACGATATAAAGAAAGTGTATAGTGTTTTAAATGATCAAAAGATCAAGATGGACACAATCGATGAACCGCCAATACATTTTCATAAAACTAGTTTTTACACAATTCTGCTGTATATTCTGTTAACTGTTATAATAATCTGTATGTTGTACCGCCAGTATTTTCGAAACAAGGTTCCTCAACTAAGAAGAAACCCCATGGAGGAGCCACAGGTCCATGGCCCCAACAACTTGTCCTTATCGAACTCTGGAACAACCCCATAGTTCTCTCAAGGGCCGGAGGAGTTACATCAGCTATCTAGCTGACACCACAGTGAAACCCAACACCTAGAGCTGAGATAAGAAGTTCACGGACTTTACTTTTATTTAACATTTTCTTATTCAGTTGTATTTTTATACTTGTACGATTAACATCAATCGAATAAATTTACTTCTCGCTTTTGTATAAAAAATTTTGTTTTTAAAAATCCTTTTCAAAGGACTAGTAAGATAACTCGCGTACGATTTAATTTTCTCTCGCACTCAATGTTAAAGCAAGAGCATAACACTCATTGTTCCCGTACGTCGACCAAACTTCTTTGTCCCTCCGTTTGAGACGGAAATATAAAATATACACTGAAGAGAGAGATAACATAATCTAAGTTTTCAATATGTTCAGCGGCTATCAAACTCTCAAGATTTGCCAATCGTTACCACAGATTAACTATACCAGATGCGAATGTAAGCATGGCGGCTTGTCCAACGGTCCCCACTACTTCCATCCTCATATATGCGGAGGGTTTAGTACGAGAGCATTACCGTGACAGCATGTAGCAGAGTTTACGGCGATATATTGTTAGTCCGAGCGTTCGGATTTTAAATATCAAAATAGTGTCATACGAGTTTGTTGGTGTATACAAATAGAGATCTAAAAACATCAAAAAAACCTGATAAAACAAATAGAAAACTTACAATATTATCCCATTTGTAAACTTACAATTTCATATTTGTTTTAATAAAAAATATTTTATAATATATTTTTATTGTTTTTCTCGAGCGCTCAAGTGGTGCAACTAACTCGCATCCACAAAAATAAATATTAAAGTCTTGTGGTGCAAAGAGCATGCAACGTTACGAGTAGCCGACGGGCCTTTGTCTAATACGGAATACAATCTTACTTCAGACGACGTAGCGACCTTTGGACCGGCCA
This sequence comes from Rhagium mordax, assembly GCA_963680705.1. Lineage (NCBI taxonomy): Eukaryota > Metazoa > Arthropoda > Insecta > Coleoptera > Cerambycidae > Rhagium > Rhagium mordax. The sequence continues at coordinate 73,965,869 of OY796656.1, read as the reverse complement.
ACTTAGAGTATACTCGACTATATGTATTATGTAGGTATTTTTTTCATATAACTTTTAATAAAGATCTAAAATAATTATAATTACAAATCATATGTAGATTAAGATCAGGTCACTGTTTAACAAAATCTTATAAACACAAAATTAAATTGGTCAATTCTCCCAGATGTGAACTGTGTGAAGAAGAAGAAAATGTACAACATATACTTTTAGAATGCAGAGAATACATAGATATTCATTGAACTTAATTCTGGGAATCACGCCAAGTTCTAAAAAATAAATAGAAATAAGAAAATTGCCAAAATATGTCAAGATAAAAGTGTAGTATCAAAGGCAAACCTCAACAGTTTGCCCCAGAAAACCACTGTATATAGTTCTAAATGAATATAAATAGACCATTAGAAGTTAGAATATCTGAACACAAAAATAACGTTAAAAATTACCAAGTTGATAAATCTACACTGGCACAACATGCTTGGAGTAATGGCCACAGATTTAGTTGGACACAGGCAAAAATAATTCAAACGGAGACACATTGTAATAAACGAAAACTTAAAGAGAGTGCCTGTATTCAACTAAATAGTACCGACTGCGTCTCTACTAGTTCAGTGTTGCTAGACGAAGTCTGGCTACCGATTCTCCAAAAAGAAGTACGTGACGGAAATATCAAAATAAATTAGAATTCTTTATCTAGTGATCTATGAATTAATTAATAATCAGTGTCAGGTGTCAAAGTGATCTTTTTTGACAAGTCATTTTTTGTAATCACAGTTGAGAAAGGACCTAGACTTTGGTTCGAAACGTTCTGTTAAGATAAGTTATTGTTTTATAATTGTTTTTTACATATCATATAAATATATATATATATATATATATATATATATATATATATATATATATATATATATATATATATATATATATATATATATATATATATATATATATATATATATATATACGGTAATCATACAATCCTGAGCCAGTGATAGTAACTTGAACGCACAATCCTGAGCCAGCTTCGCAATCCTGAGCCATATATGTGGTTCAGGATTGCTCACTATGTTAAAACGCTTGAGGCGCATCTGGAGGACAGTTTGTGAAATTATTGAAATGGCTTAGGTTTGATAGAAATCTCTAAAATTTAGTTCACCATATTGTCGCCTGGGGGCGCTCGCGTTGGACCATTTGTATATGTGTATATGTGTATTTTCCATACAATCCTGAACCAGAACATTGTGGCAACACTGTAACCATAATATTCGTTTGTCTTCTCATTCTGGTACTATAGTCGCGGCACAATCTGTTTTGACCTAGACATTTTGACTACTGAGCTGAATTTTTCAGAATATGTAGTTTTTGATATGTATAATAACATACTAAAAGTCCCGAAGAATCCGAATTGAGCGTTAGCCGCCATGTTAAAGAAATGGCTTGCGCGCGCAGTCGTAGAAAATATTTTTTCCTTGCCTTATTTATTAACCGATTTTAATTTTCTAAAAAAAAAATTGTAACCAAAGAATGAGGCTATAATACATATTTTATGCATTTTACTAAAATCAGTCTAAGTGATAAAAAATGTACTTCTAATGAAAAAGTTTGTTTTGAGAATTTTTATTTATGCAATTAAAGAGAAACCTGTGGGTTTTATGAAAATATTTGTTAAATAAAAGTTGTAGGCCATAATAAATCAAACAGAACTGTTTTTTGAATTATTTTGTAGCTCTAAAAATAACGGAGATAGAGCAATTTTATTATATAACATCATATGTTAGGATCGTTAGAATCAGAATTAAAAAGGTAGGATGTGCATTTCAATCACGACGCAATCAACCACAACAAATGTTATTTCCCAGATAAGTTTTCACAGGGTGCGTGAGTTAATAATTATAATAATAATGAAAGAAAAATTTATAAAAATAATAGTCTAACAAAATAAAATAATAGCCTACGCTGCTCTCGACATCAAAGACCACTTTGGCCTGCCGAAAGTCGGCAGAGTATCCGTCTACCTAGGTCACACGACTCTGGAATCTACAGTCACTATACCTACAATATATGGGGAGTATACATTCGGAGGCTATGGGAGGAACTATCCATTATCGAGATTCGAAAATAATGATAACCTTTAAAATTCACTCCAACAATAAAAACAATTGAAAAATTCCACGGTTATGTTTAACTTCATCTCTATAATATTTATCAAAGCGGAAACTTTTGGCATTACATATTTTAACATGTACGTGATGTAAAATATTTATGGATTTGTGATAACATAACCTAACCATGATGAAAGTAGGGGATGGACATCGCCTAACCGCAGCCTGGAATTTTGCAATAGTAGCTGCATTTTTCACCTGTTTAATTAATAATAATACTACCTGAATGGAAACATATTTTCCGATTTCCACATCTACAAAATGTTAAAAAAATAAGTAACTATATTATTATTAAAAGCTTTCATGTAGTTATTGGTTACGGCTTTCACACGTAAAAAGTTGAACTTTTTCACGATTTTATTATTCAGTGCTGCATTTATTCTTGGTATCATCAAACAGAAAATTAATGTTTGCTAAATACTATATAATATTTTCTAATTCAACTAAGAGCAGCAAAAAATTAATAATTTGTAAAACTTATTAACCTTTGCTGAAGTTTGATTAATACCTATAGTTTATTGCTTGTAGAGTTGGATAATCCTATTTTTCTTCATTTTCACTTAATTCCTTAAAAGTGTTGATTGCTTACATTTTATTATAGTTGTATGTTTCTAAACAACTTGATTAGGTGTGTTTCACTTCCCTCGCAAGGGAGTATTGTAATCGTGAAAAAATCACCCTCCAAGATTTTTGCGGATTTTCGCGTTTCATATGACGTAGATTAAGAATTTTGAAGTGGCTTGATTCCGTCGGTCTGTTTGTCTGTTAGCGCGAAATATAAAAACTATTTGACGGAGAAGAACTCTGAGAAAAATAATATTTGGCACATTATAATTTACGCTATTACCAAGGAAGAAACCGAATATATTTTCAGTAAAAAATATGGACACCCTGAAAAAAATGTTAAATTTAAAAATCTCGAATTTTTATATTTTAGATGACATAGATTATGAAAATTATGCTGAATTAGAAACTTGATATACTTTTAGGCAAAAAATGTACAGGGTGTGCACCCTAAAAAAAAAATTGAACTTAAAAAATTCGGATTTTCACGTTATATATGAAATGGAGTGTAGAGAAAATTTAGTTGGGTTAGAAATACGATATACTTTTAGGAAAAAATATACAGGGCGGACATCCTAAAATAAATGCTGAAATTAAAGACTTCGGATTTTCACGTTTTAGATGTCGTAGATTACGAAAATTAAACTGGATTAGAAACCGGATATTCTTTTAGGGAAAAAAATATTATATTTTTATTCACATCCAAAACATATTCTGAGGGGGAAAAAATCACAAGCAATTTGAACAGAGAATTTATTGCATGACAAAAAATTCAATTGGCGAAACGTTGGCCTTTAAATTGAATTTTTTGTCATGCAATAAATTATCTGTTCAAATTGCTTGTGATTCTTTTCCCCTCGGAAAAAAATATACAGGGTAAACACTGTAAACAAATGTTGATCTTAGAAACCTCGGATTTTCACGTTTTATATGACGTAGATTATAAGAATTAAATTGGATACTTTTAGGAAAAGAATACACAGGGTGGACACCCTAAAATAAATGTTGACCTTAAAAATTATTACGTTTTAGTTGACGTAATTTACGAAAATGAAGCTGAATTATAACCTGATATACTTTTAGGAAAAAATATACAGAGGCTGGTCACCCTAAACAACTGATGACTTAAAAACTTCGGATTTTTGTGTTCTAGATGAAGTAGATTATGAAAGTTAAGCTGGATTAGAAGGGAAGTTTTGTGTAAATACATTTACAGATTTTTATCTAATTGATATATCAAGATATATCACTTAATCTCAGTTGTCGCTCTCTTTCTCTCCCATTATTAACAAGTTTTATTCACTTCAGCGAATTAAAATTTACTGATATTTTATTGGTGAAAAAAACGCACCTAATATTATGAAATTGATTAAAATTTAGAAACGTACAACTACAGCGTGTCCTATTTTGCTTGGAACCATCCCCATTAAAGTTAATTTTGAGTCCGATCTGGACCACGTTTTTTTTATTATGTACATTGTACAGCTTAAAAATGCATCTGCGGAGTCTATTAGATGTTATAAGGTATAAAAGCACGGCCTGCTACGATTTTTATACGGGGTAAAAAATTAAGAATTCTTATCAACAATCTTTTTATTTCAAATCAGAGTATACAGTGTGTTCACGGATGGAGTTACAAAGAGGGAAAACTTTTTTATTATTGACTTTATAAAAAACCATTCTTTATAAAAAATTTTGCTCGTCATAAAAATTGTAATACCATAAAAAAATCGAGATCTGATATACGAGGTGTTCAAAAATTAAGAAAACTTGAAATGGTTCAAGAGAAAAGTACATTTATTTCTGATTTTAGAGAAATAAGTCATAAGTAAAACTAAATACAAAATTTGATATCCATCTAAATTATTAAAATTACGCGAAAACAATGTCCAATAAAAATAAAAGTACTTTCTCTTGAACCATTTTCAAGTTTTCTTAATTTTTGAATACCTCGTATATCAGATCTCGATTTTTTTTATGGTATTACAATTTTTTTTACGCAAAATTTTTTATAAAGAATGACTACTTCCCTCACGGAAAGTATTGTATTCGTGAAAAAATCACCCTCCGAGATTTTTGCGAATTTTCACGTTTCAGATGACGTAGATTAAGAATTTTGAAGTGGCTTAATTCCGTCGGTCTGTGTGTCTATCTGTTGGCGCTATATCTTAAAAACTATTTGTCCGATGAAAATAATATTTGGCACGCAGTTCACACTATTACCAAGGAAGAAGAGCATATACTGTGAGTAAAAAATATACAGGGTGGACACACTAAAAAAAATGTTGATCTAAAAATTTCGGATTCTCACGTTTTTAGATTACGTAGGTTACAAGAATTAAGCTGGATTAGCAACCGGATATACTTTTTGGAAAAAAATATACGGTGTGGGCACCTTAAAAAAAATTTGCACCTAGAAACCTATGAAAAAGATTATAAAAATTAAGCTGAATTAGAAGCCGAAAATACTTTTAGGAAAAAATATACAGGGTGGACACCCTAAAAAAAATTGAACTTAAACATGTCGGATCTTCATGTTTTAGATGATGCAAGTTTACGAAAATAAGGCTGAATTAAAAACCGGATATACCTACTTTTAGAAAAAAAATATACAGTTTGGACACCTCAAAAAATATGTTGAACTCAAATAGGTACTTGGAATTTTTATGTTTTACATGACGTAGGCTACGAAAATTGAGCAGGATTAGAGTCTCGAAATACCATAGTGAAAAAAATATGCAGGTTGGACACCCTGACAAAATTTAGACCCTAAAAACTTCGAACTTCACACGTTTTAGATGACGCAAATCATGAAAATTAAGCTGGCATGTAAACCGGATATACACTCAGAAAAAATATACACAGGGTAGACACCCTAAAAATAAATTCGCTCTGTCAGCGAGGGAAGTTTTGTGTAAATACGTTTACAGATTTTTTAATAAAAAAAATTTCCCTCTTGGTAACTTCATCCATGGACACACTGTATAATGATAATCAGAACCGCCTCAAATACATTTGTACCGAATTTTAGATCAAATTATACACTACAAAAACTATTTAGTCATTTAGTCATTTGAGTTGTTTTGCGACTCCCTAGCTATCTAAAAAAAATGTAATTAAATATAAAACCTAAACGAGAAATATCAATGTGCTAAATATAGAACCTAAAAGAGAAGTATAGTGCGACAAGAATAGCTAGGCGGGTGAAGCAATCTTCGCTCACTGTTGCACACTGGTTACTATCTATAAGATAGTAAAGGATAGAATGCCCATATTCACCCGCCTAGCTATTATTGCCGCACTCTACCAATGCATTAGAATAACACCTAAAAGAGAGGTTATCAAAGTCCTAAAATAAAACATCTGATACAATCTACAGTGTGTCTCACCTCTCGCCTACACACCCTCGTATCTTTCTTAGATATTTTCAGAACAACTTCAAATTTTTGCGAGTTGTGCTGTGCAATCAACAAAATTGAATGTTTATGTTGCCAAAAAAAATTTTTTTTCGTCGATCACGGCCTACTGAGAACAGTTTAAAAATATGAGAATTTAATGAAACATATTAGGCTATGTTTAATAGAAAAACAGCATTTGTCTGGATTTAAGCCATTAACTTATATAAATTTCATTATAGTCTAGGAGCTAGAAGGTTGTGACAGACGGAGAAGCAGGCAGACAGAATAGTGAGAAAAATAGGGTTACGTTTGCACTCTTCTGGTACGGAATCCTATAAATATATCTGATATCTTCGTTTTTATTTAACATGATTATAGCAAACTAGGTATGTACAATGTACTATCGCGGCCGAAAAAAAGTAATCGATTTTTTATCAAGTAGTATGTTTTTTCGAAAAATTTTCAATTGTAAATGGGAGTGTTTACATCAGTTATGTCAATTAAATTATTTTGACAAGAAATCATTGGTGCGGTCGTATTTATTAAAAAAAAAACTAATAAGAAATAAGTTGTTAATATTTTTTAATTATAAGAAAACAATTAATTAGTATGGTTTTGAGAGAAGCAGAAAAAAGCTACATCATCACCACACTTGTAGAAGGGTGGTCTTAACAACTAATGGCAAGTCAAATTAATTGCAGCAAAGGCTCAATTAAAAAACTAAACAAAAAGACAGACCTTCCGCTATTATTTGTTTTGTACAAATATTCTTCATCAAACTTATGACCCCTGGGACGGTAAACTCGCAGTTGACCATTGTAGCAGGACTGAAATATCTTTTCGTCGGAAAGACCACTCTCTCCCAGTAACGATCTTATTCGTTAATAAAAGTATTTGCAAACTGCATTCTTGCCTCTTTATTATCATCTGTTAGTCGGTGTTTTTTAGCACTGGCACAGTTAAATAGACCTTGATCTCGCAACCGTTTTCTTGCTGTCCTAACAGACGCTGGGAAGTTGGTTTGCTCTTTGGCTTCAATAGAATTAGAAAATGGGTTTAAATTCACATAGTTAACCAGGGGTATTGTCGTTTTCTAGATAACTCTTTCTTGGTCGCCCAGAACCCATTGCCCTGCTCAGATCATGAGTTTCTTTCCACTTTTTGTTTCGTTTTTGAATCGTGCTTTTGCTGCAACTAATTTCACTTGCTATTCGTTGTTGAGACCACCCTTCTCCAAGTTTGGCGATGATGTAGCCCTCGATGTAGCCTTTTTCTTCTTCACTCAAAACATGATAAGGCATGATTATTATAATACAAAATTTATTTTGCGACACTGAATAGAACCATAATTACAACGGGAAAATCAGTCGATTACTTTTTTTCGGCCGCGATAGTACATTTAGACGCATAAGTAATGTCAGAAATGTCAAAACATTTGAAAACTTTTTGGCAAAATGTAAAGTACTTCTGACGATGGCAGTTCCCTAAGTTAGTAAATAGGTACACTAATTTTCTGAGGCACACAAAAGTTCAAGTTTCCTTTTCCTTGTTTTATAAAAGCAGAAATAGTTTTGACAGTTGTGACATTACTTTTGAGTTTATATGTACTATCGCGGCCGAAAAAAAGTAATCGACTGATTTTCCCGTTGTAACTATGGTTCTATTCAGTGTCGCATCAATCCCAATTTTTTATTAGTGTCAACGTCATTTGTCATATTAAGCAAAAATAAATTTTGTATTACTTAATCATGCCTTATCTTATTTTGAGTGAAGAAGAAAAAGGCTACATCATCTCCAAACTTGGAGAAGGGTGGTCTCAACAACGCATAGCAAGTGAAATTAATTGCAGTAAAAGCACGATTCAAAAACTAAACAAAAAGTGGAAAGAAACTCATGATCTGAGCAAGGCAGTGGGTTCTGGGCGGCCAAGAAAGAGTTCTCTAGAAAACGACAATACCCTGGTTAACTATGTGAATTTAAACCCATTTTCTAATTCTATTGAAGCCAAAGAGCAAACCAACTTCCCAGCGTCTGTTAGAAAACGGTTGCGAGAGCAAGGTCTATTTAACTGTGCCAGTGCTAAAAATTACCGACTAACAGATGATAATAAAGAGGTAAGAATGCAGTTTGCAAATACTTTTATTAATGAATAAGATCGTTACAGGGAGAGAGTGGTCTTTTCCGACGAAGAGATATTTCAGTCCTACTACAATGGTCAACTACGAGTTTACCGTCCCAGGGGTCATAAGTTTGATGAAGAATATTTGTACAAAACAGATAATAGCGGAAGGTCTGTCTTTTTGTTTAGTTTTTGAATTGTGCCTTTGCTGCAATTAATTTGACTTGCCATGCGTTGTTAAGACCACCCTTCTCCAAGTGTGATGATGCTGTAGCTTTTTTCTGCTTCTCTCAAAACCATACTAATTAATTGTTTTCTTATAATAAAAAAATATTAACAACTTATTTCTTATTAGTTTTTTTCAAATAAATACGACCCCACCAATGATTTCTTGTCAAAATAATTTAATTGACATAACTGATGTAAACACTCCCATTTACAAAGGAAAATTTTTCGAAAAAACATACTACTTGATAAAAAATCGATTACTTTTTTTCGGCCGCGATAGTACTATCGCGGCCGAAAAAAAGTAATCGACTGATTTTCCCGTTGTAACTATGGTTCTATTCAGTGTCGCATCAATCTCAATATTTTTTTATTAGTGTCAACGTCATTGTCATATTAAGCAAAAGTTTTGAGTGAAGATGAAAAAGGCTACATCATCGCCAAACTTGGAGAAGGGTGGTCGCAACAACACATAGCAAGTGAAATTAATTGCAGCAAAAGCACGATTCAAAAACCAAACAAAAAGTGGATAGAAACTCATGATCTGAGCAGGGCAGTGGGTTCTGGAAAGAGTTCTCTAGAAAACGACAATACCCTGGTTAACTATGTGAACTTAAACCCATTTTCTAAGTCTATTGAAGCCAAAGAGCAAACCAACTTCCCAGCGTCTGTTAGGACAGCAAGAAAACGGTTGCGAGAGCAAGGTCTATTTAACTGTGCTAGTGCTAAAAAGCCCCGACTGACAGATGTTAATAAAGAGGCAAGAATGCAGTTTGCAAATACTTTTATTAATGAAAACGATCGTTACTGGGAGCGACTGGAGCGAGTGGTCTTTTCCGTCGAATAGATATCTCAGTCCTGCTACAATGGTCAACTGCGAGTTGTCCCAGGGGTCATAAGTTTGATAAAGAATATTTGCACAAAACAGATAATAGCGGAAGGTATTCCGTCTTTTAGTTTAGTTTTTGAATTGTGCTTTTGCTGCAATTAATTTCACTTGCTATGCGTTGTTAGGACCACCCTTCTCCAAGTTTGGCGATGATGTAGCCTTTTTCTGCTTCTTTCAAAACCATATTAATTAATTGTCTTATAATTAAAAATGTTAACAACTTATTTCTTATTAGTTATTTTTTAATAAATACGACCCCACCGATGATTTCTTGTCAAAATAATTTAATTGACATAACTGATGTAAAAACTCCCATTTACAAAGGAAAATTTTACGAAAAAACATACTACTTGATAAAAAATCGATTACTTTTTTTCGGCCGCGATAGTACATTCAAACTCGATGTCTCGTTAATATTCCGCGAAAACGGAAAAAGAAAATCCAAAACTGTTTTAAGAATATTAAATGGAACCAATCAAAGAATATTTTTTGATGAAAATCTTTGGCTCCCAACCCTGACAAGAAATATTATTTTCCCAGAAACATAGCAATATTTTTCCACGGTTGGAAAGACCATTCTTTTTCCTATCTGTTTCATGTACCAATATTTTTGTATCTTTTTTAGTTTAAGGTAGCCGTCATTCTTATAGAACTTCAGAACATTTTATTGTGTTTATAACTATGTATAAATTGAATGGTCGCATTTAACTAAATTGTTTATAGAACGTAAGCCGGAGTAAATCACGGAAATATTTTAATTAAAAATGTTTATTAATTATGATATGTCAAATTGTTCTTTTATTTTTACAGGTTTCATATTCTCATTCAGCGGAAATATATATGTATGTTAAATTTCTAGATTCTTCTTCTAGCACAAGAATAACCCAACAAATTGTCAGTGAGCAAACAATCGCTCTATACACATTATTTTTATTAACGTCCTGGCGAAGTTTAGATTAGAGCTATTCTAACACTTAACCAGGACACACCACATACACCCATTCCCTCCGAGATTGCCATCTGCCGGAGCTGGGACTCGAACCCAGGAGAGAGGCAGTAACTAGTCGCCTTGTGCCACTCAAGGGCGATCTAGCCCGCTGCACTATCCTCGGTAATGTAATGATATACGGTCACCCATCCAAACCCCGGCTTCGACAAACGCTGCTTTACTCCGTTGATCGAAGACCGGCAATTGTACGCATGACCCCATCTCACTACGAACGTTATTATTATCTCATATAAACGTAAATACTGCTCAACTGACGCCATAATTATATTCAATAAATCTGACAACATCGCATTGGCTCAGAATAGTGCATTCGTTTTTATATTCTTGTATATTTTGGCTTAACTTTGTTAGAAATATGGTGGGGTTCAGGATTGTACTATTCGAATGTAAAAATAGTGACATATACATCTTCCTTGTTTTAACATATTTCGAGTGTATATGTATCTTCAAGGCTAAAATAGTCCTTAGCTAATGAATATATGTCGCCAGTAGTTTGCTAACTGTATTATTTAAGGGTGGTTCAGGATTGTATGAACTTCCAATTGGCTCGGGATTGATAGAAAGATCTATATATATATATATATATATATATATATATATATATATATATACGGTAATCATACAATCCTGAGCCAGTGATAGTAACTTGAACGCACAATCCTGAGCCAGCTTCGCAATCCTGAGCCATATATGTGGTTCAGGATTGCTCACTATGTTAAAACGCTTGAGGCGCATCTGGAGGACAGTTTGTGAAATTATTGAAATGGCTTAGGTTTGATAGAAATCTCTAAAATTTAGTTCACCATATTGTCGCCTGGGGGCGCTCGCGTTGGACCATTTGTATATGTGTATATGTGTATTTTCCATACAATCCTGAACCAGAACATTGTGGCAACACTGTAACCATAATATTCGTTTGTCTTCTCATTCTGGTACTATAGTCGCGGCACAATCTGTTTTGACCTAGACATTTTGACTACTGAGCTGAATTTTTCAGAATATGTAGTTTTTGATATGTATAATAACATACTAAAAGTCCCGAAGAATCCGAATTGAGCGTTAGCCGCCATGTTAAAGAAATGGCTTGCGCGCGCAGTCGTAGAAAATATTTTTTCCTTGCCTTATTTATTAACCGATTTTAATTTTCTAAAAAAAAAATTGTAACCAAAGAATGAGGCTATAATACATATTTTATGCATTTTACTAAAATCAGTCTAAGTGATAAAAAATGTACTTCTAATGAAAAAGTTTGTTTTGAGAATTTTTATTTATGCAATTAAAGAGAAACCTGTGGGTTTTATGAAAATATTTGTTAAATAAAAGTTGTAGGCCATAATAAATCAAACAGAACTGTTTTTTGAATTATTTTGTAGCTCTAAAAATAACGGAGATAGAGCAATTTTATTATATAACATCATATGTTAGGATCGTTAGAATCAGAATTAAAAAGGTAGGATGTGCATTTCAATCACGACGCAATCAACCACAACAAATGTTATTTCCCAGATAAGTTTTCACAGGGTGCGTGAGTTAATAATTATAATAATAATGAAAGAAAAATTTATAAAAATAATAGTCTAACAAAATAAAATAATAGCCTACGCTGCTCTCGACATCAAAGACCACTTTGGCCTGCCGAAAGTCGGCAGAGTATCCGTCTACCTAGGTCACACGACTCTGGAATCTACAGTCACTATACCTACAATATATGGGGAGTATACATTCGGAGGCTATGGGAGGAACTATCCATTATCGAGATTCGAAAATAATGATAACCTTTAAAATTCACTCCAACAATAAAAACAATTGAAAAATTCCACGGTTATGTTTAACTTCATCTCTATAATATTTATCAAAGCGGAAACTTTTGGCATTACATATTTTAACATGTACGTGATGTAAAATATTTATGGATTTGTGATAACATAACCTAACCATGATGAAAGTAGGGGATGGACATCGCCTAACCGCAGCCTGGAATTTTGCAATAGTAGCTGCATTTTTCACCTGTTTAATTAATAATAATACTACCTGAATGGAAACATATTTTCCGATTTCCACATCTACAAAATGTTAAAAAAATAAGTAACTATATTATTATTAAAAGCTTTCATGTAGTTATTGGTTACGGCTTTCACACGTAAAAAGTTGAACTTTTTCACGATTTTATTATTCAGTGCTGCATTTATTCTTGGTATCATCAAACAGAAAATTAATGTTTGCTAAATACTATATAATATTTTCTAATTCAACTAAGAGCAGCAAAAAATTAATAATTTGTAAAACTTATTAACCTTTGCTGAAGTTTGATTAATACCTATAGTTTATTGCTTGTAGAGTTGGATAATCCTATTTTTCTTCATTTTCACTTAATTCCTTAAAAGTGTTGATTGCTTACATTTTATTATAGTTGTATGTTTCTAAACAACTTGATTAGGTGTGTTTCACTTCCCTCGCAAGGGAGTATTGTAATCGTGAAAAAATCACCCTCCAAGATTTTTGCGGATTTTCGCGTTTCATATGACGTAGATTAAGAATTTTGAAGTGGCTTGATTCCGTCGGTCTGTTTGTCTGTTAGCGCGAAATATAAAAACTATTTGACGGAGAAGAACTCTGAGAAAAATAATATTTGGCACATTATAATTTACGCTATTACCAAGGAAGAAACCGAATATATTTTCAGTAAAAAATATGGACACCCTGAAAAAAATGTTAAATTTAAAAATCTCGAATTTTTATATTTTAGATGACATAGATTATGAAAATTATGCTGAATTAGAAACTTGATATACTTTTAGGCAAAAAATGTACAGGGTGTGCACCCTAAAAAAAAAATTGAACTTAAAAAATTCGGATTTTCACGTTATATATGAAATGGAGTGTAGAGAAAATTTAGTTGGGTTAGAAATACGATATACTTTTAGGAAAAAATATACAGGGCGGACATCCTAAAATAAATGCTGAAATTAAAGACTTCGGATTTTCACGTTTTAGATGTCGTAGATTACGAAAATTAAACTGGATTAGAAACCGGATATTCTTTTAGGGAAAAAAATATTATATTTTTATTCACATCCAAAACATATTCTGAGGGGGAAAAAATCACAAGCAATTTGAACAGAGAATTTATTGCATGACAAAAAATTCAATTGGCGAAACGTTGGCCTTTAAATTGAATTTTTTGTCATGCAATAAATTATCTGTTCAAATTGCTTGTGATTCTTTTCCCCTCGGAAAAAAATATACAGGGTAAACACTGTAAACAAATGTTGATCTTAGAAACCTCGGATTTTCACGTTTTATATGACGTAGATTATAAGAATTAAATTGGATACTTTTAGGAAAAGAATACACAGGGTGGACACCCTAAAATAAATGTTGACCTTAAAAATTATTACGTTTTAGTTGACGTAATTTACGAAAATGAAGCTGAATTATAACCTGATATACTTTTAGGAAAAAATATACAGAGGCTGGTCACCCTAAACAACTGATGACTTAAAAACTTCGGATTTTTGTGTTCTAGATGAAGTAGATTATGAAAGTTAAGCTGGATTAGAAGGGAAGTTTTGTGTAAATACATTTACAGATTTTTATCTAATTGATATATCAAGATATATCACTTAATCTCAGTTGTCGCTCTCTTTCTCTCCCATTATTAACAAGTTTTATTCACTTCAGCGAATTAAAATTTACTGATATTTTATTGGTGAAAAAAACGCACCTAATATTATGAAATTGATTAAAATTTAGAAACGTACAACTACAGCGTGTCCTATTTTGCTTGGAACCATCCCCATTAAAGTTAATTTTGAGTCCGATCTGGACCACGTTTTTTTTATTATGTACATTGTACAGCTTAAAAATGCATCTGCGGAGTCTATTAGATGTTATAAGGTATAAAAGCACGGCCTGCTACGATTTTTATACGGGGTAAAAAATTAAGAATTCTTATCAACAATCTTTTTATTTCAAATCAGAGTATACAGTGTGTTCACGGATGGAGTTACAAAGAGGGAAAACTTTTTTATTATTGACTTTATAAAAAACCATTCTTTATAAAAAATTTTGCTCGTCATAAAAATTGTAATACCATAAAAAAATCGAGATCTGATATACGAGGTGTTCAAAAATTAAGAAAACTTGAAATGGTTCAAGAGAAAAGTACATTTATTTCTGATTTTAGAGAAATAAGTCATAAGTAAAACTAAATACAAAATTTGATATCCATCTAAATTATTAAAATTACGCGAAAACAATGTCCAATAAAAATAAAAGTACTTTCTCTTGAACCATTTTCAAGTTTTCTTAATTTTTGAATACCTCGTATATCAGATCTCGATTTTTTTTATGGTATTACAATTTTTTTTACGCAAAATTTTTTATAAAGAATGACTACTTCCCTCACGGAAAGTATTGTATTCGTGAAAAAATCACCCTCCGAGATTTTTGCGAATTTTCACGTTTCAGATGACGTAGATTAAGAATTTTGAAGTGGCTTAATTCCGTCGGTCTGTGTGTCTATCTGTTGGCGCTATATCTTAAAAACTATTTGTCCGATGAAAATAATATTTGGCACGCAGTTCACACTATTACCAAGGAAGAAGAGCATATACTGTGAGTAAAAAATATACAGGGTGGACACACTAAAAAAAATGTTGATCTAAAAATTTCGGATTCTCACGTTTTTAGATTACGTAGGTTACAAGAATTAAGCTGGATTAGCAACCGGATATACTTTTTGGAAAAAAATATACGGTGTGGGCACCTTAAAAAAAATTTGCACCTAGAAACCTATGAAAAAGATTATAAAAATTAAGCTGAATTAGAAGCCGAAAATACTTTTAGGAAAAAATATACAGGGTGGACACCCTAAAAAAAATTGAACTTAAACATGTCGGATCTTCATGTTTTAGATGATGCAAGTTTACGAAAATAAGGCTGAATTAAAAACCGGATATACCTACTTTTAGAAAAAAAATATACAGTTTGGACACCTCAAAAAATATGTTGAACTCAAATAGGTACTTGGAATTTTTATGTTTTACATGACGTAGGCTACGAAAATTGAGCAGGATTAGAGTCTCGAAATACCATAGTGAAAAAAATATGCAGGTTGGACACCCTGACAAAATTTAGACCCTAAAAACTTCGAACTTCACACGTTTTAGATGACGCAAATCATGAAAATTAAGCTGGCATGTAAACCGGATATACACTCAGAAAAAATATACACAGGGTAGACACCCTAAAAATAAATTCGCTCTGTCAGCGAGGGAAGTTTTGTGTAAATACGTTTACAGATTTTTTAATAAAAAAAATTTCCCTCTTGGTAACTTCATCCATGGACACACTGTATAATGATAATCAGAACCGCCTCAAATACATTTGTACCGAATTTTAGATCAAATTATACACTACAAAAACTATTTAGTCATTTAGTCATTTGAGTTGTTTTGCGACTCCCTAGCTATCTAAAAAAAATGTAATTAAATATAAAACCTAAACGAGAAATATCAATGTGCTAAATATAGAACCTAAAAGAGAAGTATAGTGCGACAAGAATAGCTAGGCGGGTGAAGCAATCTTCGCTCACTGTTGCACACTGGTTACTATCTATAAGATAGTAAAGGATAGAATGCCCATATTCACCCGCCTAGCTATTATTGCCGCACTCTACCAATGCATTAGAATAACACCTAAAAGAGAGGTTATCAAAGTCCTAAAATAAAACATCTGATACAATCTACAGTGTGTCTCACCTCTCGCCTACACACCCTCGTATCTTTCTTAGATATTTTCAGAACAACTTCAAATTTTTGCGAGTTGTGCTGTGCAATCAACAAAATTGAATGTTTATGTTGCCAAAAAAAATTTTTTTTCGTCGATCACGGCCTACTGAGAACAGTTTAAAAATATGAGAATTTAATGAAACATATTAGGCTATGTTTAATAGAAAAACAGCATTTGTCTGGATTTAAGCCATTAACTTATATAAATTTCATTATAGTCTAGGAGCTAGAAGGTTGTGACAGACGGAGAAGCAGGCAGACAGAATAGTGAGAAAAATAGGGTTACGTTTGCACTCTTCTGGTACGGAATCCTATAAATATATCTGATATCTTCGTTTTTATTTAACATGATTATAGCAAACTAGGTATGTACAATGTACTATCGCGGCCGAAAAAAAGTAATCGATTTTTTATCAAGTAGTATGTTTTTTCGAAAAATTTTCAATTGTAAATGGGAGTGTTTACATCAGTTATGTCAATTAAATTATTTTGACAAGAAATCATTGGTGCGGTCGTATTTATTAAAAAAAAAACTAATAAGAAATAAGTTGTTAATATTTTTTAATTATAAGAAAACAATTAATTAGTATGGTTTTGAGAGAAGCAGAAAAAAGCTACATCATCACCACACTTGTAGAAGGGTGGTCTTAACAACTAATGGCAAGTCAAATTAATTGCAGCAAAGGCTCAATTAAAAAACTAAACAAAAAGACAGACCTTCCGCTATTATTTGTTTTGTACAAATATTCTTCATCAAACTTATGACCCCTGGGACGGTAAACTCGCAGTTGACCATTGTAGCAGGACTGAAATATCTTTTCGTCGGAAAGACCACTCTCTCCCAGTAACGATCTTATTCGTTAATAAAAGTATTTGCAAACTGCATTCTTGCCTCTTTATTATCATCTGTTAGTCGGTGTTTTTTAGCACTGGCACAGTTAAATAGACCTTGATCTCGCAACCGTTTTCTTGCTGTCCTAACAGACGCTGGGAAGTTGGTTTGCTCTTTGGCTTCAATAGAATTAGAAAATGGGTTTAAATTCACATAGTTAACCAGGGGTATTGTCGTTTTCTAGATAACTCTTTCTTGGTCGCCCAGAACCCATTGCCCTGCTCAGATCATGAGTTTCTTTCCACTTTTTGTTTCGTTTTTGAATCGTGCTTTTGCTGCAACTAATTTCACTTGCTATTCGTTGTTGAGACCACCCTTCTCCAAGTTTGGCGATGATGTAGCCCTCGATGTAGCCTTTTTCTTCTTCACTCAAAACATGATAAGGCATGATTATTATAATACAAAATTTATTTTGCGACACTGAATAGAACCATAATTACAACGGGAAAATCAGTCGATTACTTTTTTTCGGCCGCGATAGTACATTTAGACGCATAAGTAATGTCAGAAATGTCAAAACATTTGAAAACTTTTTGGCAAAATGTAAAGTACTTCTGACGATGGCAGTTCCCTAAGTTAGTAAATAGGTACACTAATTTTCTGAGGCACACAAAAGTTCAAGTTTCCTTTTCCTTGTTTTATAAAAGCAGAAATAGTTTTGACAGTTGTGACATTACTTTTGAGTTTATATGTACTATCGCGGCCGAAAAAAAGTAATCGACTGATTTTCCCGTTGTAACTATGGTTCTATTCAGTGTCGCATCAATCCCAATTTTTTATTAGTGTCAACGTCATTTGTCATATTAAGCAAAAATAAATTTTGTATTACTTAATCATGCCTTATCTTATTTTGAGTGAAGAAGAAAAAGGCTACATCATCTCCAAACTTGGAGAAGGGTGGTCTCAACAACGCATAGCAAGTGAAATTAATTGCAGTAAAAGCACGATTCAAAAACTAAACAAAAAGTGGAAAGAAACTCATGATCTGAGCAAGGCAGTGGGTTCTGGGCGGCCAAGAAAGAGTTCTCTAGAAAACGACAATACCCTGGTTAACTATGTGAATTTAAACCCATTTTCTAATTCTATTGAAGCCAAAGAGCAAACCAACTTCCCAGCGTCTGTTAGAAAACGGTTGCGAGAGCAAGGTCTATTTAACTGTGCCAGTGCTAAAAATTACCGACTAACAGATGATAATAAAGAGGTAAGAATGCAGTTTGCAAATACTTTTATTAATGAATAAGATCGTTACAGGGAGAGAGTGGTCTTTTCCGACGAAGAGATATTTCAGTCCTACTACAATGGTCAACTACGAGTTTACCGTCCCAGGGGTCATAAGTTTGATGAAGAATATTTGTACAAAACAGATAATAGCGGAAGGTCTGTCTTTTTGTTTAGTTTTTGAATTGTGCCTTTGCTGCAATTAATTTGACTTGCCATGCGTTGTTAAGACCACCCTTCTCCAAGTGTGATGATGCTGTAGCTTTTTTCTGCTTCTCTCAAAACCATACTAATTAATTGTTTTCTTATAATAAAAAAATATTAACAACTTATTTCTTATTAGTTTTTTTCAAATAAATACGACCCCACCAATGATTTCTTGTCAAAATAATTTAATTGACATAACTGATGTAAACACTCCCATTTACAAAGGAAAATTTTTCGAAAAAACATACTACTTGATAAAAAATCGATTACTTTTTTTCGGCCGCGATAGTACTATCGCGGCCGAAAAAAAGTAATCGACTGATTTTCCCGTTGTAACTATGGTTCTATTCAGTGTCGCATCAATCTCAATATTTTTTTATTAGTGTCAACGTCATTGTCATATTAAGCAAAAGTTTTGAGTGAAGATGAAAAAGGCTACATCATCGCCAAACTTGGAGAAGGGTGGTCGCAACAACACATAGCAAGTGAAATTAATTGCAGCAAAAGCACGATTCAAAAACCAAACAAAAAGTGGATAGAAACTCATGATCTGAGCAGGGCAGTGGGTTCTGGAAAGAGTTCTCTAGAAAACGACAATACCCTGGTTAACTATGTGAACTTAAACCCATTTTCTAAGTCTATTGAAGCCAAAGAGCAAACCAACTTCCCAGCGTCTGTTAGGACAGCAAGAAAACGGTTGCGAGAGCAAGGTCTATTTAACTGTGCTAGTGCTAAAAAGCCCCGACTGACAGATGTTAATAAAGAGGCAAGAATGCAGTTTGCAAATACTTTTATTAATGAAAACGATCGTTACTGGGAGCGACTGGAGCGAGTGGTCTTTTCCGTCGAATAGATATCTCAGTCCTGCTACAATGGTCAACTGCGAGTTGTCCCAGGGGTCATAAGTTTGATAAAGAATATTTGCACAAAACAGATAATAGCGGAAGGTATTCCGTCTTTTAGTTTAGTTTTTGAATTGTGCTTTTGCTGCAATTAATTTCACTTGCTATGCGTTGTTAGGACCACCCTTCTCCAAGTTTGGCGATGATGTAGCCTTTTTCTGCTTCTTTCAAAACCATATTAATTAATTGTCTTATAATTAAAAATGTTAACAACTTATTTCTTATTAGTTATTTTTTAATAAATACGACCCCACCGATGATTTCTTGTCAAAATAATTTAATTGACATAACTGATGTAAAAACTCCCATTTACAAAGGAAAATTTTACGAAAAAACATACTACTTGATAAAAAATCGATTACTTTTTTTCGGCCGCGATAGTACATTCAAACTCGATGTCTCGTTAATATTCCGCGAAAACGGAAAAAGAAAATCCAAAACTGTTTTAAGAATATTAAATGGAACCAATCAAAGAATATTTTTTGATGAAAATCTTTGGCTCCCAACCCTGACAAGAAATATTATTTTCCCAGAAACATAGCAATATTTTTCCACGGTTGGAAAGACCATTCTTTTTCCTATCTGTTTCATGTACCAATATTTTTGTATCTTTTTTAGTTTAAGGTAGCCGTCATTCTTATAGAACTTCAGAACATTTTATTGTGTTTATAACTATGTATAAATTGAATGGTCGCATTTAACTAAATTGTTTATAGAACGTAAGCCGGAGTAAATCACGGAAATATTTTAATTAAAAATGTTTATTAATTATGATATGTCAAATTGTTCTTTTATTTTTACAGGTTTCATATTCTCATTCAGCGGAAATATATATGTATGTTAAATTTCTAGATTCTTCTTCTAGCACAAGAATAACCCAACAAATTGTCAGTGAGCAAACAATCGCTCTATACACATTATTTTTATTAACGTCCTGGCGAAGTTTAGATTAGAGCTATTCTAACACTTAACCAGGACACACCACATACACCCATTCCCTCCGAGATTGCCATCTGCCGGAGCTGGGACTCGAACCCAGGAGAGAGGCAGTAACTAGTCGCCTTGTGCCACTCAAGGGCGATCTAGCCCGCTGCACTATCCTCGGTAATGTAATGATATACGGTCACCCATCCAAACCCCGGCTTCGACAAACGCTGCTTTACTCCGTTGATCGAAGACCGGCAATTGTACGCATGACCCCATCTCACTACGAACGTTATTATTATCTCATATAAACGTAAATACTGCTCAACTGACGCCATAATTATATTCAATAAATCTGACAACATCGCATTGGCTCAGAATAGTGCATTCGTTTTTATATTCTTGTATATTTTGGCTTAACTTTGTTAGAAATATGGTGGGGTTCAGGATTGTACTATTCGAATGTAAAAATAGTGACATATACATCTTCCTTGTTTTAACATATTTCGAGTGTATATGTATCTTCAAGGCTAAAATAGTCCTTAGCTAATGAATATATGTCGCCAGTAGTTTGCTAACTGTATTATTTAAGGGTGGTTCAGGATTGTATGAACTTCCAATTGGCTCGGGATTGATAGAAAGATCTATATATATATATATATATATATACAAATGAACAAAATTCACAGGGATTCCCGCAACCGCAGACACGTGTTTCGGACTTATTGGTCCTCATCAGTACGGTGTAGCTAAGTTCAAGGATGTAAGTGACTTAGAAGTATCAAAAGGAAACAGTTAATTCGAAAGACATTGACCAGAATGACACAGACTACGACAATGGTCAATGTCTTTCGAATTAACTGTTTCCTTTTGATACTTCTAAGTCACTTACATCCTTGAACTTAGCTACACCGTACTGATGAGGACCAATAAGTCCGAAACACGTGTCTGCGGTTGCGGGAATCCCTGTGAATTTTGTTCATTTGTTTATGTACTCCCCGCGTCTAATAACTACCGACTTTTGCTTTTATATTGTCCCAGGGTTGGACTTCCATGCAGGTAGTTATATTTACCTCCGTGGCGATGTTGTGTTGATGCCCTGGAATTCAGGGTCTTCCGATTGAAGCCTCAAATGTGTAACTGGCTCCTGTAACTGGTTTTCCTTTGCTTCCTTCCAGTTTTTTCTAACTGATAGGTCAGAGTGATTTGGACTGTTGCGATGAAGTACGTCGGCATGGCGGCAATCTTGTGACAGCTGTGGTTGGGTTGAAATCCAGTGACAACTATAGTGGGTCATATTGACCTAGTGGCGGCTATAGGGGGTTTTGACTCTAAACAGGAGGAGGTTGTTGCTATTGCTGTTGTTGCTTCATCGTCGTAGTCTGTGTCATTCTGGTCAATGTCTTTCGAATTAACTGTTTCCTTTTGATACTTCTAAGTCACTTACATCCTTGAACTTAGCTACACCGTACTGATGAGGACCAATAAGTCCGAAACACGTGTCTGCGGTTGCGGGAATCCCTGTGAATTTTGTTCATTTGTTTATGTACTCCCCGCGTCTAATAACTACCGACTTTTGCTTTTATATATATATATATATATATATATATCTATATATTATATAACATACATTTTGTTATATTTTCTAGTGTAAAATACTAGAAAACCACTGATACGAATTTTAGATAATAATATTGCATTTATATTCATTTAGAACTATATACAGTGGTTTTCTGGGGCAAACTGTTGAGGTTTGCCTTTGATACTACACTTTTATCTTGACATATTTTGGCAATTTTCTTATTTCTATTTATTTTTTAGAATTTGGCGTGATTCCCAGAAGTAAGTTCAATGAATATTAACTATCCGCCACAAATAAACTACAAACAATAAATACATAGATATATTAATACTGTTCAATGAAATATGTAAAATAAAGGGTGTAATGTTCCCATTCAATTTAGGATACTTGTTAAGTTTAAATAGAGTTACTATATATTATCATATATACAATTTTCTTAAACAGATTAATGTTTAAATATTAACACAATAAACTTATTATTGTTGTTATTATTGTTATTATAATGTAAACATATAATAATGATAATAATATATATAAAAAAAAGTATGAAGTGCATGAAAGATATCATTTATAGTAATAATAAAGAAAACTGGTCAAATAGACATCGGTTCTAGGACCATCAAAATGAAAGAAGAAAAAAATTATAATTAATAATTTCTTTGAACTTTATAAATATCTTTTGGTATAGTTTTTTTAACAAGTAAACGCGTGGATTGATAGCAGTAAAGTACTTTAAATATTAAATCATAGAATGCTTTGGGAGTCTCACCAGTCACAAAATGGTAGAACCGGCCCATCGAGATTATTCACCAACTGGTGTGTCATCCTCCCAAAGTGTTACCACTGGGCTCGGGCCACTGAATTCGGACCACAGCCTACGGGAACTCTTTTACTGTTATACTCTCGATCATTGAGAAACTTAACTTAATGGCCAAAACGTTAGGTCTGTGACCAAAGCCTTTGAGCGGAGTTTTACAAATGGCACTTTTTTTCTCTAATAAGAGAAGATGCCTTAACAGCGACTTAATCATATATATTTTGAAATGTTTATGATTTTGGAGGTGCATATTCACCCCTTAGACGGCTTGCAAGTAAACGCTCTTCTAATATGTTGTCTGATGAATTATTATGTACAATCCCTGTGAATCACAAAGTGATAGGTACCTTATTTTGTTGGTACATTTTCTGAATTATTTATAATTTTGGAGGAATATTTTGATTCCATAGACGGCTTCCAAGTAAACACCCTTCTAGTATGTTGTTTGTCGAATTATTATATACATGTGAGGAACAAAGTAATACTTCATTTTGCTCATACATTTTCTGAAATATTTATGATTTTGGGGGTGCGTTTTCATCCCTTAAACGGCTTGTAAACGTTCTTCTAGTGTATTATTTGTTGAACTATTTTGTTCCCTTTGAAGAACAAATTGATCTTTATTTTGTACGTTAGTGTTAGTACAAGAGCTGACCGCAAAAAGTCGAGCCGATACAGCCACAGGATAAAATGTTTTTAAAGTGTTAGTATACACAGCGAAAAACAAAAATTGTGTCAACAAAAGTTGATGAATAACTTTTCCTATCCCCACTTCCGTACAATTTTTTACATAATAATACCATTAGATTTACAGCTTAAAATCATTACTATATCCATCACCTTACAGCTTCAAATTAATCTTAACAATGATAGCTAACCGCTTTATGTCAAAAGTTGTCCCCAAAAAATAAAAATTGACATGTCTCGGTCATTTTTTATAAAATTATTTTCTCAAGAGTTAATAAGGGTCTTTCGTTTTAAATGGGACGCCCTGTATATATGTAGCTACAATATTTGTATAACATTTTTACAAAGCACCTTTTAGCAATGTTAACCCCTTTCGACGAAGGATGCTTAATTGGCCTTAGTAATTTAGGGATTATTCCAGTACTTGGCCTACGAAAATTCAACCGTCCAGAGTGGTTTAAATTATAGGATGACTGATGAGAAATCTCTTCAACCACATTATAAATAGTATTAATTTTTCAGTTCATTAAATATTAATCATTTTAGTTATTTGTTTCTCTATATAGCAGTTAATCTGCTTTATTATTTAAATTTGAAAAAGTTTTTGTTGTTTTTGAATCAGATTAATACTACTTTTTAAAATCAATAATATTCATAACACTAATGCTAATGCTAATTTTTTTCGTTTACAGAACCTTTAGAAAACAGTTGGACTCCAGATTGCAACAGAACTGTAGTTCTTTCGAGAGAACAACCCAAAGCGTCAGTATCTAGTCCAGGATTCCCCCGGCAATACCCAGACAATGCAAATTGTGATATTGATATAGTTGTTTCTTCTGGATATAGAATTATATTAGATTTTGAGGAACTAGTACTGGAAAATGAACCATCGTGAGTATTTCTTAGCTGCTAAACACCTAAAGAAATTAACATTTTTATCAAGATATAGGGGTAATTACACTAATTACTAAACAAAAGATGTAAACGATAAGAAGTCAAATAGATAGTCAGATAACTCTTAGTATGTGGTCACATTAGAATAAATTTATGGAAATAAGGAACTGGATAAGAAGTATCGATTTTTCTTTACGATTTTGTGGGTATCATCACGAACACGCATGTATTTTTTTGTATTTGACACGTATGGTATCTTTTTTGAATGTTTAAAAAAATCCTTTTTTGGTTTATTTTAGTGACTATGTCTGATTCTATCGGTTTAATTGAAAAAATAAAGAAAACGGTTCTCGTCGTTATTAGTTTGCTTATAAAACAGCGTAGCATAAAACCTTATGAGTTTAGAATGTAATAATAACACAGATTCTCTACATTCTTTTTAACGTTTCGTGAGAAGTTGCAGCAGTTTTTAATGCCTATAAAATCTGCTTTTAATATGCATTCTTTCATTGTTTGACTGGAAATAGTTATTAATTTGCAACTTTCTTTATATTTAAATTAACATTAAGAGTGGTAATTGAGAATATCAAGAAAAATGCTTATTGTTGTTTAAAAATATAAATATTTATTGTAGTGGATAATTGATTGTTACTATTTAAAACAATGTTTCATAATATCAGTTTTAATCTAACGTCTTGTTTTGATATTATCTTTGGGATCGTCTGATATTTTGGTATCGCTGATTTAATAATTACGTGAAATAATGTCGAATTCATTTTTATTTTACATTGTTTGACATATTGATTTTCTTCTGAAAGTGCTTCAAATTCAGATTATACTATACTATAGGTACACCAAATTCTTTAAAATCGAAATATGAGTTTTTGCACAATATGATACTCCTTATTATGATTTTAATAATAATTAATATTAATATTAATATAATTAAATTGATAGTAAGGGTAGAAACAAAAAATTAAAAAGAAATTACGGAATTGCAAATTTTATAAGTCACCCAGTCCTAAATCATATTTTAAAAAAATTCTGTAGTGTCTCAAAATACATATTTATGAAATGTATTGTTTATCACGTCGCACCACCACGTAATTCCCTAATTAAACAGGTGTAGCGCAATTATTGTGATTTTAAATAAATAAATAAAAAATTTTGGGAGCTCTCCACAATGAGTTTTAGCTCATTTAAGAAGCTTTTAGGGTTAAGAACTTTTATCAATAGTTTATAGGAACCGATCGAAGAATTACAAGCACCGTTTTCAGAAATTGTAAGTATAATGAAAAGCTATTTAAATTTTTTTTTATTGTTTACCTACCTTAAATATGTTTAGTACTATCGAATTATATTTCGGACAATCCCATTCAGATTTAAAAATAATGGGTTCGAAAACAGTGACCATCTTGTACAGGGTGTCCCAAATTGCTTGATTTTGGCTGGTTTTCCTATTTCCAGACCAGGTAGAGAAAAACTGACATATGAGTCTAGAGCTCGATTTTTGTGAAACGCCGATTGGTGAAAACCACATTTCGATATCTCTAACCGTTTCCGAGATATCGGCAAAAATTGACATTTTACAGATTCCGAAAAACTTTTTTTAATGTTAAAAAATGTCATTCTTAAAGAGAAATGTGTTATATTGGCAGCAAGGATGACTAGACATATCTTGGCATATATATTTTTGGAAAGCTTATTTTTTTTTCCTATTTTCTAAAGTTAAAGCCAACTATGGTTTCCACAAAGTTAGCTTTGATATCAAACAATCGAAAAGCGATATATTTTTTTTGACAAATGCATCTTATTCTACGTCAAAAAGTGCATGTAGAAAGTTTTTACCGTTTGAAAAAATATCCACAAATAAAAAAGTTGACAGTTTTTCGGAATCTGTAAAATGTCAATTTTTGCCGATATCTTGGAAACGGTTAGAGATATCGAAATGTGGTTTTCACCAATCGGCGTTTCACAAAAATCGAGCTCTAGACTCATATGTCAGTTTTTCTCTACCTGGTCTAGAAATAGGAAAACCAGCCAAAATGAAGCAATTTGGGACACCCTGTACATTTCTGTGTTGAAAGTAAACAAGCACGCAAGAATATAACGAATATAAAATTTATTATTAGCCTAATCCACATTTTAAAGATTTAATTTTACATGAGAATAATATTATGAGATGACTAATACAAATAAAATTTAAATATGATTCAACAGTGTCAAGAAAGTTTCAAGGTTTTGTTACCTACCCACAAATTTCAAAGTATTTGTATCTCTCGATAATTTGAACTAAATAAAGTATTAAGTAATAATATTACAATTATTAAACCTTTAACCTATTTGGTAAAATTATTATTTCAAACGTCCAAATTATTTGAAATTAGGGAGAGTAATTTCTTTACATAAAAAAATTGTACAGAAATAATGGGCCGATAGATAATGGTCCCCTATGTTTTTTTGAAAATGTTTGAAATATTGCTATATAATAATAATAAATCCACTTTATTTGGCGAAGTTCAGTTATTACAACTACTCTTACACTTAACCAGAACTACTCTTACACTTAACCAGACAGGGTGTCCCCGTATATTTTGCAGCACTGGAGCCTTTATTTTTGGAACTAGAAAAAAACTTCTTATACAAGAGTTGTAGGATTTTTCCTAAACCATCAGAATATGTTGTCAGATAAAACAAATAAACAACGCAAAGTTAGGAAAAAAGACAAAGTTATGTTTGTTTTAATGAAATGCCCTGTATATTATGGATTTTTACGCTTTTTCCCGATTTCAGTTATATAAATATGTTATATGTTTTCTCCATCTGTTTTCACAATATTCCGTATTAACATTACCTAACATAGAAATAATAGAAATATTACATCATATAGATTGACATGGAAAAAACAATACGGCCGATAATGGTTACCGTCAATAATTTGTTTAATTAATTTAACTTTTTTTATAACTTGTTTATTGTTTAAATTGTGTGTAACTGTTTATTTGTTTTATGTTAAGAGTAAATTTTAGTTAAATGAATGTTTAAATTTCACATCACACTTCGAAAAATGCCAATGTCTTTAATACCTCGCGTCAAATTATTGACAGTAACCATTATCGACCGAATTGTTTTTTTTCGTGGCAATCTTTATGTTGTAATATATGTATTATTTCTGTTTGGAATATTGTCGAAACGGATAGAGAAAACATAACATATTTATATCACTGAAATCGTAAGAAAGCATAAATTTACAAAAACCCATAATATATAGGGCGTTCCATTAAATAAACATAAGTTTGTCTTTTTTCCTAACATTGCGATGTTTATTTGTTTTATCCGACAACATATTCTGATGACTTAGGAAAAATCCTGTAACTTTTGTATAAGAAGTTTTTTTCTAGCTCCAAAAGTAAGGGCTCCAGTGGTGGTGCAAAATATACGGGGACACCTTGTACATACATATATACCGCACGTTGCATTTTCTTGATGAATATAAAAAATTAATCGAGAATCTACATAGATTTCGATGTTCTAAAATCAATCAACACTGCAAAAAACTAATTTTATAACAGAGTTAACTATATGTATTGAAGCAGGAAACTGCCCTGTTAAGATTTTTTGCGACCTCAACAGGGCGTGTTATCCATTGTCTATTGTTAAATAAGTTATTAAGTTATGAAATCAGCTATTGATTAAAAATATTCATATATTCGAAACTTAAAAGTAACCTCGACTTCACCACACCACCACATTGGCTTCAAGACATTTAACTGTTCTCCTCAAAACTTAAAACAGGATCGACATTTGCACAGTGTTAAAATAGTACTTATAACGTTTTTGGTGGATAAATGTTTGTTAATATGTCGATAATAATTTTAAACTATGGAATTAAATACATTCTAACAATAATTTCTATACAAATTGTATTGTCCTAAAGGGAAATAAATATATTATAATATTATAAGTATTTCATAAAGAGAGGACTTAATTAACGCAAATAAAACAAAATACGTGGAAGTCAAAAGAACACCAACCAACAATAACAACAATAACTACAATACAACATCCCAATCAAAAACTATCCCCTTGAATGCGTGGAAGCCTTTACATACTTAGGAGAATACTTAGCCAAACCAAATTCCATAGCAGTGAAATCAAAACACGTTTAGTAAGCGGAAATTGATGTTACTACGTCTACAAAAAATTAATGACAAGTAATCTGTTATATAGAAACACGAAAACGAAAATATACAAAACCTTAATTAGACCAGTAGTAACATATAGATGCGAGACCTGGACTGTGACAAAAAGAAACGAGGAAATACTTCGAATATTTGAAAGAAAAATTCTGCGATAATCTGTTTACATAGGCCAGTCCAGGACGCTGATGGAACATGGAGAGTCCGCATGAATGCTGAACTGAATCAGGTGAATGAAGGAAGTGAAATTATTAAATATATAGAGAGTCAAAAATTAACATGGTTGGAATATGTCAACAGAATGGAAGACTCGAGAACAGCTAAGAAAATATCGAAACCTGCAGGAAGACGAAGCAGAGAAAGGCTTAGAATGAGCAGGATAGATGACGTAGAAGATGACTTGAGAACTTTGAGTATTTGAAACTGTAGAAGAAAACTCAAGAGAGAACAGAAAACAGAATGGAAGAAAGCCAGACAGGCAAAATCCCACCCTAGGTTATGATGCCAAATAAAGAAATATTTGCATGTGATCATAGTTTAAAAAGTGAGGTGTTTGTTTCACAATATTAACAAGCAAAAATATAGAGAAGTCAAATGCAAAAAGATAGAACAAACGATGCTGCAACCGTAGAGCCCTTAATATAATGAATATTAAAGAAGATAAAGAAGATTTTGATGACTTGATACTCATTATTTAAACACGATAAATTATAGACAAAAGTATTAATAATTGCCTAGATACTATTACAAAAATATATCGAAACTACCCTAGGTTGTTCTAAATTGATGCACTTATTTATATTTTTTTTTTTTTTAGATTTATTGATTTCGTAATGTCTAATAAGACAATTTTTAGCAGTCCCGAGAAACTTTTAATTTAAGTAGATATTCCTAAATCACCAACCATTTTTTAAATAATATGACAACTTTGGCTTATAACACTTATAGTAAAGTTCCCTTTGGGCTTCATCTGACAAAAGGTTGAATTTATGGTTTTTTATTTTTATAGCTTTTGTGGTATTTCATTAATATCTCAGTAAAACTATTTATTATTGTGTAAGTATTAACTTGGAAATATTTTAATTATTTTATTAATGATAATAAAAAATTAATTAGCAACAATTTATTTTTCGTAACTAATAATTTATAAAGCGTTTCTTCCACAAATACCGTTATATTGAAAATGATATGACAATTCGGTATATCATTATTAACACTTCATTTCCTAAAATCTCAAAGTATTTTACCGTAGGCGATCAACTTGAGGCTTAATATTTTTAAAACGTAGAGAATATCTAACGCTATAAAAATAACAACTCAACTAGTGCATCATTTTTTTCTTTTTCAGATAGTAAACGGACTCAATTATATCCAAGCCAGTTCTTGTATTTTAACTGTCTTTTTAATTTAATATTCCTACATATAATATCCTGAACATATGATATTATTAAAATTGTTTCCTATTCATCTTCGCAGTTATTATTCCCAGTACATAATGTTATTCATTACTGCAGATATAAATTGCTTTAAAATTCAAATCACTAGCACTGTCGGTGATTAAGGTGCTTTGCCAACGATCCATTAGAAGATTTTTAAAATCAAGCAAAAGCTATTTTTCTGAAAGTTATCTCGGTTATTATAATGAATGCAATAATGATGTAAATGTAGGATCAGGGAAGTTGCCGTGCCAAGCCGGGCTCATTAATTAACTGTAAATATTGTCTAGTTACTTCCTTCCCGGCGACCATAAATAATAATTAAAAGCCCATTTTACCCTCCGTAAAATTATACCATTTATATAATAATTGATATAAAAATATCTGAATTTTAAATGCACAGCTTTAACGTATACAAGGTGTCCCAGAAATAAGTGCACAAAAAGAAACCACATATTCCCGACGTCAAAATAAAACGATTGGACCAAAATTACCTCTATACCAAAATGGACCTACAAGAGGTGCCTAAATGTGAGCCCGTGAAGACGGGTTTCATTTATTACAGATTTAGATTTTTGGGGTATTAGGTCCAATTTAATTGAAACACTATTACATTAACTTGCCGACGTTTTTATAAAATGAACCGAAATATATAAATAATATTTAAACAATTACTTAATCATTATAGGTATACATATTGAAGGAAATACGTACTTATTTTAGGCACTTTAATAATTCTATATTTAAAACCAATAAAAACAATATCATAAACAATTACTTACATTAAAATTTAGTGTTTCTCGTGCATAAACAACTTAATAGCAGGAACATACTTAGATATCTGGAGTTTGTTGAAAATTACTCTGTATATAATAACTGATTATAAAATTATTAAAAAGTGTGTTTTTCGCGTGAAGGCTGTGATACGAATGAGACTCTGTTTCTATGCAATATTAAGCTTACTGTATAAGGGATGAATAACTGTTCAAGTTAATGTGATGAAATTTTGCACATCCACTAAAGTTTCTAAGCCCAACAAAATGAGGTAAACATCATCTCAAAATTTTTACCAAGGGTGGGTCAAACTGTAGGGGTGCTGGGTAAAAATTACCACAACTTTTTTATTTGTAAGGTTTTTTTTGAGTTTTGACATCAAATTATGAATTGTCAGGTAAGTAAGTGGACTAATTTTTTCCTTTTCTCGTCAAAACAAGATTTAAGAACCAGATCAAATCAAGATTTTATTATTTATTTTAACAACTGCTCAAAATGCTTAAATTTTGTTTTGACGAGAAAAGGAAAAAATTAGTCCCCCCAATCATTTTAGGGCATGTATTTGAATATTAAAATGAATTTATCTCGAAAACGGTGCCTCCGATCAAAGTCACACAAGAGGACATTTTCTTTGTAAAAAACTCTGACAATTCATAATTTGAAGTCAAAGCTCAAAAAATAAATAAAAAAGTTGTGGTAATTTTTACCCCCACCCCTAAAGCTTGATCACCCTTGATAAAAATTTTGAGATGATTGATTGAAAATTTCATCACTTTAACTTGAACAGTTTCGGACATAATAAATAAAAACCGTCTTCAGGGGCGCACATTTAGGGGCCTGCAGCTCTCTATTTTGCTATAAAGAGGTAAGTTTGGTCCAATCGATTTATTTTGACGTCAGGAATATGTAGTTTCTTTTTGTGCCCTTATTTCTTGGATACCCTGTATACTCGTACAATTAAATTTAATACAAAATAAAAATACCTCTAATGGTTCTCTGTATTATCATGAAATAGTAACAAAATATGAACATATGATGACTTTTTAATCAAAATAATTGCTATTTCAAAAATCGATGACGAATAGTGAAAGAAGTTCTTTGCCCATTCTTACAATAATATTCAAGTAAATATTTTAGACATAAAAATACTAGTGATAAACGACATACTGGTCGCAGGCAGTTGATTTATTATCAGTAATAATTATTCTATCACGTAGCTTCATATCAAACAAATGTCACGCAACAATATAGGAATTGCAACATAACAACAGAACATGACAATAGTATACAAGAATTATATCAATTTTTTTGATTAGGAGAAACTCATATCAGCTAGAAATACATGACAACAAAAAATTTAGGAATTCTATTTCATTCACAATAGGGTCCTTGCACAATTTTTTTTAATATGGTAAAAATGACTCTTTATATCTAAATATTACCTCCGCAAAGTATTTTTGTAAAGCGTTTACTTATAATAATTTTATACGCCAAAACGAGGCGTGGCCATCTCAATGTAGTGTGACGTCACGAGGCTCGTTCCGCTGCCGACGATTAGGTATTAGTTTCGTATTGTTTCAGACAAAGCGCTTATCGCGTGACGTCATATAATCTAGACTGGACCACTGATCTATACTACCATTGTAATTGTATGAAAGTGTCCGTAATTGAAACTACGTATCTACATATTATAACTGGCAAGCGTGCGCACTGGACAAAATCGCAGTGGATTATTTAAAATGCTAAAGGTGGGATTCCACAGATACCATACTAAACCCTTCATAATTTAGTTATTCAGTCCAAAATCCACAATATTAATGAAAAGTTTAAATATTATATAATAATACAACAATACAACACAAAATGTGAAAGCGACACTATCAAGTAGCAACCCACAGAGTGTCATCATAGCCTAACATTCCGAGTGAGTCAGCTGATAATACAAGGTGTGATTTCGACCACTAATGCTCATGAGCACCGATTAAAATAGCGCGATTTTCGACCTTATGAAAAGATGCATGTTCCGGACAAAAATTCCTCGCGCATACGCATGTAGTGCTCATCCAGATATAATATACAGGGTGTCCCAGATTTAAACGGACATAGTGAAATGGTAGATAGAGCACACTTTGCTGAGTTCAAAACACCCCCACACTTACCCTTGAAAGTGAATGGTTTTCGAGATACGGGGTGTTTTATGGTTCTTGGCCATTTATTCATACCGCCATATTTTCGGAATGGCCGCACATATCGGGATAAAATTTGGTACAAATATTACACTCTTTTAGTTCAATTAAAAGCATAATTTATTTTTGAAAAATTCCAGGACCGGACTCGTTTTTTTTTAATGTTGCTATCAGTGCTTCGAACAACACCCTGTGTATCATTTACTGGAAAATGTTAGTAAACATTGAAAAAGACAATGGATCAGTGTGTAAAATAATGTCATAATATTTGATGGCACACTTACTGTTATGTTTTAATAAATTTTTGAAATTGTCGTTTGACCAAATATTAAATTCGACAAATAAAGTAGTCAGCAAACTATAGTCATTATATTGCTAATTTCACTGAAATAGCCGACAATAGACCTTATTATTTGTTTTTCTGTACATGAACCGTATTTAAGCTTTTTGAGCTTAAAATTCCATTCAAAATAACACAATCCATTTCACTCATAGAAAAAATTAAAATTAGCTATAAGTAGGCTTCTACTAATATGTACGATTAAAATTAGTTACGTTAATACATTTTTGACGTTTAAAAGGATCAATAATTTGTTTTAATAAAACAACAAACTTTACATTAGGTACGCGTATCTTAAATTTTGAGTTAGATGTTTTATTAACTAGTATTAAAAATCCCAAGTAGGCGTTTGTCTAATCTGTCACTAAATGAAAAACTGGTGTTTTCCCAACGCAGATTTAATATTATAGTGGGGTCGGATAGCTGAAAAAAACTTCACATCTGGCAACCAATGCGCCCCTTTGGATTCTGATAGTATATGGATAGACGAGTCTAAAAAGCCCGGGACACAAATTTTCCTGGCCCTCGAGCGGTGGTTATGACGTAATCAATATGGCCGCCAAAGTTTTGCGACACGCTTCTGCATTTCCCTGTATAACTCGGGTTTGTATTTTGATATTGATCTATATTATTGGTGATTATTAATGAGGAGAAAACGCGCTTTCCAATGGTATATTTGACATCATTGTTTAGGTTCATAATACCAGAAATATTTGTAACTTTATTAAAATGTTTGTTTTTATTTTGATTTTTTCGAAACATTTTACTAAATAACTTGGAATCCATTACATGTAGCTGAAAACGTGTCCTACACTTTTTTGTTCGTCAAAAAAATACCTTTGGAACGGTATATATGACTTCTATTTTATCACAAACAGTTGCTGAAAATTTGCCTAAACACTGTAGCGTTGCACGGCGAGTCGTTATGGCAATAATGTAATTTATATGAGGTCCGAAAAGAAATAGCAGCGGCTTTATAACTGTTTAAGTAGCAAATGTAATTATTGTAATTTTTTATGTATATGTAAATAAATTCTAGCTTTATAGGGGGCATTTTTTATCGAAATTTAAATTTTGGGGGGCAACTTCAAAAATGTAGGTAATAATAAATAAAATAGATTAAATAAATAAGATTCCATTCAGTAATATATACTAAATGTGTGATTCTTTTTCAGGCAGACGTTGTGTGAGGAACTTCACCGAGTAAAGAAGATATTGCTTTCGTCTACCTCATAGAAAGACAGAAATTACTCAATCATGTTAACGAAGAGGAAAGATGAATTGGTTGATGCTACGACTGACCGGTGGCTCCGTTTTTATAAGACCGGGGTGTTTGTTATGCCAGAAGCATTCAAAAGAGCATTTAATCATTCCGAAGTAGGAAGGTTATTTAACAATGGCGAAGAATCTTACAATTTTTGCTGAACATGGTGAACTTCCAAGTACTATAAGAAATTTGGATCAGTTGGACGATGGAAGTGGTCTTTCACAAACATTAGTAGCCCATGCAGCAAAATATCACAAATCTTGCAAGAACAAATATGACAGTCAAAAGACTGAAACACTATCTGGTGAAAAGAAACAGAAAGGACAACCCCATTGCTCGGACAAGACTCCATCCACATCAAAATTAACAAGATCATTATTATTTTGTTCAGATGTGAAAAAGGTGTGTCTGTTTTGTGATGAAGGAGAAGGCA
This sequence comes from Rhagium mordax, assembly GCA_963680705.1. Taxonomy (NCBI): domain Eukaryota; kingdom Metazoa; phylum Arthropoda; class Insecta; order Coleoptera; family Cerambycidae; genus Rhagium; species Rhagium mordax. Next base: position 73,930,959 of record OY796656.1, on the reverse strand, counting down.
GAGACAAACTTGTGACTGCATCCACGCTGGGTATTGGGCCTACAATTTATAGTCACGCTGTACAATTATAAGATGAAAAACTGTTGAAGAAGTTATCGTCAACAGATTTGGTAGCATTAGAAGTCAAATACCACAAACTATGCTGTACTCGCTTTCTAACACGTGCAAGAACTACTGAACGTTCTCGAAGAGGAGATTACCATAATCCCGAAAAAATTGTTTATGGTACAGTTATAAAACGGGATTGGTTGAATACATGCAGGATTTGTACTCATCTGGCAGTACTTCTCCAGTGTTTAAACTTTCTTATCTTACGTTCCTTGAGACGTGTTCTATTGATATTCTTTTCGTCGGTTTGTATTCCCATGTCAATCATGCGTTGAGACAATTTTGTAAGATTCTTCAGTGTTTAAACTTTCTTATCTTACAAAATTAGTGTCTCAATGCATGATTGACATGGGAATACAAACCGACGAAAAGAATATCAATAGAAGACGTCTCAAGGCACGTAAGATAAGAAAGTTTAAACACTGGAGAAGTACTGCTAGATGAGTACAAATCCTGCATGTATTCAACCAATTCCGTTTTATAACTGTACCATAAACAACTTTTTCGGGATTATGGTAATCTTCTCTTCGAGAACGTTCAGTAGCTCTTGCACGTGTTAGAAAGCGAGTATAGCATAGTTTGTGGTATTTGACTTCTAATGCTACCAAATCTGTTGACGATAACTTCTTCAACAGTTTTTCATCTTATAATTGTACAGCGTGACTATAAATTGTAGGCCCAATACCCAGCGTGGATGCAGTCACAAGTTTGTCTCTGCCTTCTCCTTCATCACAAAACAGACACACCTTTTTCACATCGGAACAAAATAATAATGATCTTGTTAATTTTGATGTGGATGGAGTCTTGTCCGAGCAATGGGGTTGTCCTTTCTGTTTCTTTTCACCAGATAGTCTTTCAGTCTTTTGACTGTCATATTTGTTCTTACAAGATTTGTGATATTTTGCTGCATGGGCTACTAATGTTTGTGAAAGACCACTTCCATCGTCCAACTGATCCAAATTTCTTATAGCACTTGGAAGTTCACCATGTTCAGCAAAAATTGCAAGATTCTTCGCCATTGTTAAATAACCTTCCTACTTCGGAATGATTTAATGCTCTTTTTAATGCTTCTGGCATAACAAACACAGGTCCTATAAAAACGGAGCCACCAGTCAGTCGTAGCATCAACCAATTCATCTTTCCTCTTCGTTGACATGATTGAGTAATTTCTGTCTTTCTATGAGGTAGACGAAAGCAATATCTTCTTTACTCGGTGAAGTTCCTCACACAACTTCTGCCTGAAAAAGAATCACACATTTAGTATAGTATATTACTGAATGGAATCTTATTTATTTAATCTACTTTATTTATTATTTCAATTTTGAAGTTGCCCCCCAAAATGTAAATTTCGATTAAAAAATGCCCCCTATAAAGCTAGAATTTATTTACAAATACATAAAAAATTACAATAATTACATTTGCTACATAAACAGTTATAAAGCCGCTCTATTTCTTTTCGGACCTCATATAAATTACATAATTGCCATAACGACTCGCTGTGCAACGTTACGTTGTTTAGGCAAATTTTCAGCAACTGTTTGTGATAAAATAGAAGGCATATATACCGTTCCAAAGGTATTTTTTTGACGAACAAAAAAGTGTAGGACACGTTTTCAGCTACATGTAATGGATTCCAAGTTATTTAGTAAAATGTTTCGAAAAAATCAAAATAAAAACAAACATTTTAATAAAGTTACAAATATTTCTGGTATTATGAACTTAAACAATGATGTCAAATATACCATTGGAAAGCGCGTTTTCTCCTCATTAATAATCACCAACAATATAGGTCAATATCAAAATACAAACCCGAACTATACAGGGAAATGTAGAAGCGTGTCGCAAAACTTTGGCGGCCATATTGATTACGTCATAACCACCGCTCGAGGGCCAGGAAAATTTGTGTCCCGGGCTTTTTAGACTCGTCTATCCATATACTATCAGAATCCAAAGGGGCGCATTGGTTGCCAGATGTGAAATATTTTGGTATAATTTTCAGCTAACCGACCCCACTATTAATGTGTGGTGTGGAATTTATAATAACTATTTAATAGGGCTTCACATATTTGAAGGAATGTTAACTGGTGAAGTTTATTTAACCTTTCTAAGAGATATTTTGCCCGATTTATTGAGAGAGATTGATACCAAGAATATGTGGTTTCAGCATGATGGTGCTGGTCCTCATTTTGTTTTAGCGGTCAGAGATCATCTCAATCTGCATTACCCCAACAGATGGATTGGTCGAGAAGGTACAGTAAACTGGCCACCGAGGTCTCCTGATCTTACACCTCTAGATTACTTTCTATGGGGTCACCTGAGGTGTACAATGAAGAATTCGACACACGGGAACAGTTATTAGAAAAAATTTTTAATGTATGTGATGGTATTAAAAATAACCCGCAAATGATTAATAGATCAGTAAGAAACATATTAAAACGTTCCCAAGCATGCATTAACGCTGGAGGCGTTCATTTTGATGATCTATTGTAATTTTAATTAATTTTGTTACCTATTTTTCTTCTTCTTTTCTTTTTCTAATATTACGCATTGTGAATTGTTACCTAAATAAATTATTTGTTTGTGTGTATTTTTGACTTTATATTAAAATTCATTGTTTTAATATTATTTTCTGAAGGTCTTTAGTTACTGATTTTAATAGTACATATTAGTACAAGCCTACTTATAGCTAATTTTAATATTTTCTATGAGTGAAATGGATTGTTTTATTTTGAATCGAAAATACGGTTCATGTGCGGAAAAACAAATAATAAGGTCTATTGTAGGCTATTTCAGTGAAATTAGCAATATAATGACTATAGTTTGCTGACTACTTTATTTGTAGAATTTAATATTTGGTCAAAACGACAATTTCAAAAATTTATTGAAACATAACAGTAAGTGTGCCATCAAATATTATGCCATTATTTTACACACTGATCCATTGTCTTTTTCAATGTTTACTAACATTTTCCAATAAATTATATACAGGGTGTTGTTCGAAGCACTGATAGCAACATTAAAAAAAACGAGTCCGGTCCTGGAATTTTTCAAAAATAAATTATGCTTTTAATTGAACTAAAAGAGTGTAATATTTGTACCAAATTTTATCCCGATATGTGCGGCCATTCCGAAAATATGGCGGTATGAATAATTGGCCAAGAACCATAAAACACCCCGTATCTCGAAAACCATTCACTTTCAAGGGTAGGTAAGTGTGGGGGTGTTTTGAACTCAGCAAAGTGTGCTCTATCTCCCATTTCACTATGTCCGTTTAAATCTGGGACACCCTGTATATCAGTGGACTGGACGGACTTTGGGTAGCCAGCTGCGTAGTTCAACAAGTGTTTGACAGTCGAAATTGACAGTTCAATGTTTTGAGGTTATTAATACTTTTATTAATCTTTCATGCAAGTTGTTTTATTTTCTTAATTTTCTTTTTTTTTTTTTTCTTGAATGCAATTGAGCTGTGTAATCCTCATAGAGCGTCATATATTAAAAGACAACGGTTTATCGATATTGCATGGTACCCGATTGTAAAAGTGCAACGATTTCCACACCAGCAAAAACATTTATTAAAATGCCATTAGACGAGATGCATCGAAAAACGTATATGGCGACCTGCTTCGTGACATCACCACTAATGACAAGGCGTTTTCGTGTGGCGTCAATTTAAAGATCTGTGTTTGAATTTTAAATGGAAAATTAGGCTGGAGTTTTTATTTTTTATTTTTAAAAATATATGCGAAGAGGCTCTTTTTTTTTTAATCACTTATTTAACGTCGGCCTATTTCCGCTACGGAGGCCAATCACCGACGCCAGGAGACGAGCAACCCCCAACCTGGAAATTTTGCCGAACCTCTTATCTTACTAAGAGTAGGGATTTTTTACTTGCCTAACATTTAATAGACAATGGACCGACTGCTTTACATCCCCTTCGAAGAATGGTATATCCTCAATACACCTCTCGCCTACAGTTGTATTGCTTCTAAGAGGCTCTTAAATTTACCAAAAGATGTGGTGTATTAGCATTTGGAAGTAAAATAAATTATATGCAAGGTCCCTATTACCCTTCATCTCCAATCATGTACCAATAATTTTTCATCCTGCCTGAAGATTTGGCATCTCTATCAATTAAAAAAATTACTGTTAATAAGAATTATAGTTTAATTAGTAGACCTTTATCTTATCAATATTCAATTAGAAAATAAATTCTATATTTTATTAATATTATATTAATAGTATATTCAGTAGTAATACCACAAGAGATTGAATTTTCGCCATAAGTCTGTCGATTTATTTCTAACGAAACTGAGTTGCTCGTGAAATAGTCTAATAAAATACCCCTCGTGATTGAATTTATCTTATAAGTCTGTCTTTTATTTCTAAACTCAACTGAGTTTAGAGAGTGTAAACACCACGAGTCCTACGGAATTCAATCACGAGTGGTATTTTATTAGACTATTTCACGAGCAAATACTTTGGTTGATAACTTCACTTGAAGTAGCACTGAAGCGACTCATTTTGACGTCTGTTTCTATAATTAATTTTTATTAAACTGTCAAACTTTGCTTTGCCATCCGTATCCCGTATCCATGGTTACGGCCTTCCGTATCCATGGTTACGTCGTTGAAAACACCACGCTGATAGACCAATTAGAATTCAAAGACAGTCGGTGTTTTCGCGATAATACAAGCTGTCATTGGTTTGTGATTGGTCAGATTATGTGATAATTTTAAAGTGAGTGAAATAGTCTAAAACAAGTTTTACAATAGCCCACATTCCACACGAGCAAAAGTTTGTAGTCCGAGCCAAAGGCGAGGACTACGGTTCGCAAGTGTGGAACATTCTAAACGTGTTGTAGACTATACTTTCTCTAAAAAGATTTTAGAAATTATACAAAAAAAATGTTTTTTTCTTCAAGCGTATAATAATACTTACATTACATAATGCAACACGTCCTGTAGAAAGAGCCTATTATTGTATTAGTACAAATATTTTTAATTTTTTTCCTAGTACAAAAATGAATAAATGTATCCATGGCAACGAATAAAAAATCTAAGCTATGATATGTCATAAACTGTCATTTTAAAAATTGACGTCTCGCGTCGTGCTGTTTTTAAAATTTAAAAGCGAAAAAGTCTGAAGAAATGCATTGCATTGCATCTGAAATACTTGAAATTGCTAATTTACCTATGTCATGTTTCATTGATAAATAAAATGGTTAGTATTACATATATTTTTTTTACTAAGCTGGAACGCATTTGATCTGATGTCATTTTTCAAAATTAAAGTTTTGATATTTTTTATTTTAACGCTTGAAGAAAAAATAGTATATGTCACTCGGAGTTGAAGGCTCATTATGTGTTTCGCCCAGTTTGCTGCCTCGGCTTGCGCCTCGGCTGAGCAAACTTCTGGGCTCAACAATAATGGTCGCCTTCTACTCCTTGTAACATAATATACTATTTTCTTCAAACGTATAACAATACTTACATTACATCAAGCAACACGTTCTGTAGAAAGAGCCTATTATTGTACTAGTACAAATATTTCTCATTTTTTTCCTAGTACAAAAATGAAATAATGTATCCATGGCAACGAATTAAAAAGCTAAGTTATGACTTGTCATAAACTGTCATCTTAAAGTTGACGTCGCGCGTCGAGCCGTTTTTTAAATTTAATAGCGAAAAAGTCTGAAGAAATGCAGTGCGTACCACCTGAAATACTTGAAATTGCAAGTTCACCTATGTCATGTTTCATTGATAAATAAAATGGTTAGTATTACATATATTTTTTTTTTACTAAGCTTGAACGCATTTGACCAGATGTCATTTTTCAAAATTAAAGTTTTAACATTTTCGATGTTAACGCTTGAAGAAAAAGTAGTAGGTATATGTCACTCGGAGTAGAAGGCTCATTATGTGTTTCGCCCAGTTTGCTGCCTCGGCTTGCGCCGCAGATGAGCAAACTTCTAAGCTCAACAATAATGGTCGCCTTCTACTCCTAGTAACATATAATATATTATTATTGTATATATTATACTTATTATGAGGTACGTAATCTTTCGCTGCCATTTCTTTAGACCTACAAAAAACTTTCTCGGAATTGTAGATAGGTCGAGGAGGTCCAATTGAAGGGCCAGCGCGGACTTCCAACTTGTCACCTTTAGACTTCTCTTGGTCTTTATAAAATCATCGAATTACCATACCTAGCCCTTAAATTTGGAAGAACTGACTAAAGGTCTGTGACACGTCTAGAAATGTTAATGGCATAATAACGCTTAGACATTTCGGGCATTCATTGAAATAAATAAATGTACACTTTATTGTATTCAGTTACTGATTATACTCGTATTTTAAAGTTAAAATAGAATACTAAAAAATTAAAATGTTAGTGAACACCAACAAAAATGACGAAAAGTAATACCAACAAAAATGACAAAAAGTAATAACCCATGCAACACTGAAACGTTTAAAAGTCGGATATTAACCGTCTAAATGATACGTATACACTATTGGCAAGTTTTAACTTGGAGTGCGAAATCTGTAATGCAACAATGCAACTAAGAGAGAAGTTATGTAAGTACTATCGCGGCCGAAAAAAAGTAATCGATTTTTTATCAAGTAGTATGTTTTTTCGAAAAATTTTCCTTTGTAAATGGGAGTGTTTACATCAGTTATGTCAATTAAATTATTTTGACAAGAAATCATTGGTGGGGTCGTATTTATTAATAAAAAACTAATAAGAAATAAGTTGTTAATATTTTTTAATTATAAGAAAACAATTAATTAGTATGGTTTTGAGAGAAGCAGAAAAAAGCTACATTATCACCACACTTGGAGAAGGGTGGTCTTAACAACGCATGGCAAGTCAAATTAATTGCAGCAAAGGCTCAATTCAAAAACTAAACAAAAAGACAGACCTTCCGCTATTATTTGTTTTGTACAAATATTCTTCATCAAACTTATGACTCCTGGGACGGTAAACTCGCAGTTGACCATTGTAGCAGGACTGAAATATCTTTTCGTCGGAAAGACCACTCTCTCCCAGTAACGATCTTATTCATTAATAAAAGTAGGTATTTGCAAACTGCATTCTTGCCTCTTTATTAACATTTTTGTTAGTCGGGGCTTTTTAGCACTGGCACAGTTAAAAAGACCTTGCCCTCGCAACCGTTTTCTTGCTGTCCTAACAGACGCTGGGAAGTTGGTTTGCTCTTTGGCTTCAATAGAATTAGAAAATGGGTTTAAATTCACATAGTTAACCAGGGTATTGTCGTTTTCTAGATAACTCTTTCTTGGTCGCCCAGAACCCACTGCCCTGCTCAGTCTTAACAACGCATGGCAAGTCAAATTAATTGCAGCAAAGGCTCAATTCAAAAACTAAACAAAAAGACAGACCTTCCGCTATTATTTGTTTTGTACAAATATTCTTCATCAAACTTATGACTCCTGGGACGGTAAACTCGCAGTTGACCATTGTAGCAGGACTGAAATATCTTTTCGTCGGAAAGACCACTCTCTCCCAGTAACGATCTTATTCATTAATAAAAGTAGGTATTTGCAAACTGCATTCTTGCCTCTTTATTAACATTTTTGTTAGTCGGGGCTTTTTAGCACTGGCACAGTTAAAAAGACCTTGCCCTCGCAACCGTTTTCTTGCTGTCCTAACAGACGCTGGGAAGTTGGTTTGCTCTTTGGCTTCAATAGAATTAGAAAATGGGTTTAAATTCACATAGTTAACCAGGGTATTGTCGTTTTCTAGATAACTCTTTCTTGGTCGCCCAGAACCCACTGCCCTGCTCAGATGAGTTTCTTTCCACTTTTTGTTTAGTTTTTGAATCGTGCTTTTGATGCAATTAATTTCACTTGCTATTCGTTGTTGAGACCACCCTTCTCCACGTTTGGCGATGATGTAGCCTTTTTCTTCTTCACTCAAAACATGATAAGGCATGATGATTATTATAATGCAAAATTTATTTTTGCTTAATATGACAATGACGTTGACACTAATAAAAAAAATATTGGAATTGATGCGACACTGAATAGAACCATAATTACAACGGGAAAATCAGTCGATTGCTTTTTTTCGGCCGCGATAGTACATACATCGGGGCAAAGCCTTCAGTTAACAAGAGACGCCTAACCATTCCTACACTCCTACTAAAGAGGGAATGTGTGTTGATGTGGCGCGCGACGACAGCCAGCGGTTCAGCTTACGGCCGTGCGATATTTTTACGATGTTTTCATTCTTTTATCATGTTTATCGCTGTTGCATTTGACAATACAACAGCGGTTTAAGAGTTGATGTTATTTATTAGCCTTAAACCTAAAAACGAAATAAAAACTTGTATTTTAAAAATAACAGTTTGTACTTCGCAGGAGAATGGCTTATTGATGAATAATTGTTGGGCGCGACATCGCGGCCATTCGACACATTTGGCCGATTCCGTCGTCCCCTTCGACCGCGTGTTGTAAAGAATGGAAGGTGGGAGGTAGGGGATAGCGCGTTGTCTGTTTCACTTGTAAATACTTTAAGTTATCTCCGTCTGATGCATTTAATCGGCCACCTAGATTGGACCTTACCAATAGTGTATATACGTTCAATTTTAGACGCAAAATGTGCGTAGAAATGTCCGCCGAGTAAACGTTTATGAAAAACTATAAATAAACCTGAAACTACTACGTTTATTTATAGTTTCGGATACTCGTTTATATACCGGGTGACCACGAAATGACGCCCTTATATCTTCCTTGTTTTACAAGATATAAATTTCAAATTTGGGCACGTCAAATAACGATTAAATATGCATTATTTTAACCGTTTCATCATATTATGTCGCTTCCGGTTTCATCGCAAATGATACTAACTTTCGTTTTTTAAATGGAACACCCTGTATATTTTTACATTTTTGGATTCAGGAGGTCAATCTGGATACAGCTATGACATATCGAGATAATAATATTATTGACAGACATTTTTATAAGCAAATTTAATTTTTCATCTAGGCGGCCGTGATCTCAAAAAAATGTTTTGTTTTGCTTCAATAATTAATCAAAAAATACAATTATGATATTATGTCGTATGGCATTTGTGTTATAAGATCTAAAATAATTTGGAAATCGTTTTTCCAGAACAATAATTTTTTTTTAAATGGCACCATGGTGACTCAATATGTTATTTTAATAAAGCATTTCGTTACCGATAACTTGGTACCAAACACTTAATTATTTAACGTAGTATTAATCCCATGTGGGTTGTTCATATTAAAGAAGAAAAACACAAAGGTCTTGTTCCCACAAAATTCTTTTTATTGCAACCGGTTTCGTGATCAATATATTACATCACATCATCAGGCTACAAGACTACAAATAGGAAAACTTTTGTAAAAAAAATCTTTTAACAATACGATTAATACATTTTATATAATAAGTTAAGATTTTCATAAAATATGTAGGTAGTTAAATATTGTATATAAACAAGTAAAACTATTCTGATGATATCAGATATTGTTTTTTATATATAAAAAATGTATTTGTAAATAAGATAAAAGTTAATAACAAAAGATACTAAAGAAATTAAAGTCAAATGAAATTGTAAATAATTAATAAGTTAAATATAGAAACAATATACTTACATTTCTATAAATACCAAAGGTTTGTCAAAATTAGCATTAATGAAAAATTTGTCCAATTTTTTAGAAAATTAATAAATTTTATGTAAAAATACATGTATTTGAATTTATTTATTATATTAAAAACACACATAAAACAAAAGACAATGTACGAGGACAACAGATTAAAATTTCAAAAATAACAAAAATAACGTCCTTAACAACGTACAAAAAGGAACTGAATGAAGTAAGTGTCTTGGAATATAGAAAATTATAAAAAAATTTTAAGTAGTTACAACGACCTCTATACAGAAACACAAGCATATACAGGGTGTCCACTTTTTCAATGGGATTGTATGTGTAACTTCTAAACCGTATGAGACAGAAGGTCGGTTAAATTAGAGAAAAGGTTTGCATTTTTAAGCTTGTTAAGGTGCCTTTTTCAGATTTGAAAATTGTTCAATAGTTTCATAGATATCCAGATGGTGCAAATCGCCATTTCTAATTATTGCCAATAACATGTAAATGATAAGGCTTAGAAAAATTTTTTAGATGAAAGTTTAATGGTGTTCAGTTGCCTATTTGAAATTCTCAAATTTGTATTTTTATCGTTTCAACTGTAGGCGCCGCGACGCCCAACTTTTGTTTTTCTTATGGACGCCTGACTTATTTTTAAGGAAATTGGTTTGGCATCATTTTCTTTACAAAGTCTAACCATATTTTTTGATAGATGGGTCTGCACTAGTGTTATTATCACTCACTCGTAGGTACAGCAAAGTAGGCCATGAGAAACAATGAACTGTTCTAGAAGTGTCAACTTTAGTAGAACTGTCAAATTATCTTGTTTAAAATTTTCCTTGGTTACATTATTCAATAATAAAATAAATGCAGAATAGTTTAAAAATAAAAACAAAGATTGGGCGGGTAAACATACAAATTTAATAATTTTAAATAGGCAACTGAATATCATTCAACTTTCATTTAAATTTATTTTTTCTAATTTTATCATTTGCGTGTTATTTGGCAATAATTAAAAATGACGATTTGCGCTATTTTCAGGATATCTCTGAAACTGTTGCACATTTTTAAAGTTTGTAAAAGGCACCTTAACAAGCTTTAAAACGTACAACTTTTCTCTAATTTAACCGACCTTCTATCTCTTATGGTTTAGGAGTTACCCATACAATCCCATTGAAAAAGTGGACACCCTGTATAGTAGATTAATAAAAAGAAAACAACGTACAATCTAAAGGAAGTATGGACATTTATTAATAGGTGGCGCAAATTATACACAATAGAAAACTACAAATATATAGAACAAATTATTGAAGTCATATGATATATTAGATGAAACAGATAAACATATTTAAAATGGTTGACCAGCATGTGAGAATCAAAATCACCAATACAAATCCTAGAACAAAACTGAGAAAGTAAGTGAAGATTGAAAATTTAACTGTGAATTAAGTGAAACAGAATTAGGGTTTTTTATTTCTCTAAGAATTTCAAGACTCTCCAATTTGTTAAGCAAACTGCCTTTTCCTGCTAAATGTAAAATTTTTATATCATTATTGTAACTATCACAAAAAGTTGCTGCATTCAATAGTTACATACATAGATTATTGACAATACCTTTATCTTCTGAATCTTTTTCTAAAGAACTTTCCATTATTAAGTAGATTGCCTCTACTAATAATTATGACATTACATTAATAGATAAATTACTGAATAATAGACAGAATAGAATAATTCAAAATACAGCTTATATACATAATCCTTCAATTGTTGTAAATGATAGTCTTCCTTACCGTTCTTTGTCTTTCATTGGCCCAGTTTCATATAAAATTTCTAACTACTTTAAAGATAAATTTCATATTTCGTTCAAATCAACAAACTCTATAGAAAGACTTCTTTCAAATAACAAAGACAATATAGATCCATTGGATAGATGTGGAGTGTACAAGTTGTCTTGTGATTCTTGCAATGCTACGTATGTAGGCTGTACGTTTAGGTGTTTTAAGACGAGACTTAAAGAGCACTTACGTTGTACACATTCATCCTCTGGTTTTTCCCATTTCGCCAAACACCTTACAGACGATAACCATAATTACAATAATGATATAAAAATTTTACATTTAGCAGGAAAAGGCAGTTTGCTTAACAATTTGGAGAGTCTTGAAATTCTTAGAGAAATAAAAAACCCTAATTCTGTTTCACTTAATTCACAGTTAAATTTTCAATCTTCACTTACAGTTTGCCAAGACTAGCATGAGCCGTGAATTGCGCAAACGAGGGAAAGAAAGGGTCAGTGTTGAAAAAGGATGCAATACAATGTGACATACGAAAGTACAATCTGTGCCAACGAGAGCGTTAGGTAAAATGAGCCCTCCCTACTCCAGAATCTCAAGTTTCGTGCGCATCCGATGTTCACAGCTCAAGTTAGTTTTGGCAACCTGTACTTTCTCAGTTTTGTTCTAGCATTTGTATTGGTGATTTTGATTCTCACATGCTGGTCAACCATTTTAAATATGTTTATCTGTTTCATCTAATATATCATATGACTTCAATAATTTGTTCTATATATTTGTAGTTTTCTATTGTGTATAATTTGCGCCACCTATTAATAAATGTCCATACTTCCTTTAGATTGTACATTGTTTTCGTTTTATTAATCTACTATATATGCTTGTGTCTCTGTATGTACATACCTATAGAGGTCGTTGTAACTACTTAAATTTTTTTTATAATTTTCTATATTCCAAGACACTTACTTCATTCAGTTCCTTTTTGTACGTTGTTAAGGACGTTATTTTTGTTATTTTTGAAATTTTAATCTGTTGTCCTCGTACATTGTCTTTTGTTTTATGTGTGTTTTTAATATAATAAATAAATTCAATTACATGTATTTTTACATAAAATTTATTAATTTTCTAAAAAATTGGACAAATTTTTCATTAATGCTAATTTTGACAAACCTTTGGTATTTATAGAAATGTAAGTATATTGTTTCTATATTTAACTTATTAATTATTTCATTTGACTTTAATTTCTTTAGTATCTTTTGTTATTAACTTTTTATCTTATTTACAAACACATTTTTTATATATAAAAACAATATCTGATATCATCATAATAGTTTTACTTGTTTATTTATATTTAACTACCTACATATTTTATGAAAATCTTAACTTATTATATAAAATGTATTAATCGTATTGTTAAAAGTTTTTTTAAATAAGTTTTCCTATTTGTAGTCTTGTAGCCTGATGATGTGATGTAATATATTGATCACGAAACCGGTTGCAATAAAAAGAATTTGGTGGGAACAAGACCTTTGTGTTTTTCTTCTTCACTTAATTATTTGTTCATATTATAATACATCAAAATTGCATTAAACAAGACAAATGAAAATAAACTCATAATATTTAACACTGAATCCTCTATCAAATAGGTGCCTTTAAAATGTAACGAAAGAAACAAATGAATAGTTTGATAGCTCAAATGTCAAATAATATTTAAAAATCTATGAGAATCAGGTATTATTATGCTGCGTATTAAAAAATTATGGTTTATTCACAAAGTGACAAGTGATTTCTGCATATAAATCACGGGCTGCCAGACTATTTCTGCGACATTCCCCGTATATCAACAGCCTATCCACTTTGTCGATTTGTGAATAAACAAACCATAATTTTTTAATACGCAGCAAAATAATACCTGATTCTCATAGGTTTAAATATCATCTGAGCTGTCAAACTATTCATTTGTTTCTTTCGTTTAAATATTATGAGGTTATTTTCATTTATATCTTGTTGAATGTAATTTTTATGTATGATAATATGAAAAAATAATGAAGTTTTTGGTACTAAGTTATCGGTAATGAAATGCTTTATTAAAATAACGTAGTGAGCCACCATGGTGCCATTTAAAAAAAAATTGTTATTCCGGAAAAACGATTTCCGAAATGTTTAAGATCTAATAACACAAATGTCATACGACATAATATCATAATTGTATGTTTTGGGTAATTATTGAATCAAAACAAAACATTTTTTTGAGTCACGGCCGCATAGATCAAAAATTAAATTTGATCATAAAAATATTTGTAAATAATATGGTTATCTCAATATGCCATAACTGTATTCAAAATGGCCTCCTGAATCCAAAAATGTAAAAATATACAGGGTGTTCCATTTAAAAAACGAAAGTTAGTGTCATTTCCGGTGAAACCGGAAGCGACAGAAAGTGATAGTATGGTTGAAATAATGCATATTTAACCGTTATTTAACGTACCCAAATTTGAAATTTATACCTTATAAAACAAGGAAGATATAAGGGCGAGCGTCATTTCGTGGTCACCCGGTATATATTTTATTTTAATAAACGTTTATAATAATTTAATATTATACGTTTCCGTAAACACGGACGTACTTTCCACAACACCAAAACACTGTACACTATACTAGCCGCGTGTTTCGCCAACCATGTTGACATCACCTCCAGATGATGTCAACATGGTTGTCAAAACACGCGTCGAGTGTAGTGTACACTGTTTTGGTGTTGTGGGAAGTACGTTAGTGTTTACAGAAACGTATAATATTAAATTATTATAAACGTTTATTTGTAAGTGTGTACATTTAAATGCATTTATTCAAGTATAAAATTTATTTTAAGAACATAAATACATAAACAGAATAAATTACTTTGAAAAGTATATGAAAATAAAAATTTTATATTGTTCATTATCGCCTGCCTTACATGAGGACCGTCATTACCACCAACAGCAGCTAAACGATTTTTCTAAAAACAGAAAGCTTTATTAGTAAATAAAACGTAAATAATAGAAAGAGGTTAGGTTAGGTATTTCCCAAATCTCTTATATACTTTTAATATTTTACCTATTATTATTTACTTATGTATATCGGCCCTTATTACCTCATCTAACATTTTAGTGTACTATATTATTTAATGATACTGATGATGATGACTTGTCAGCTGCAATTTTTAATTAATACATTTAAAAACATAAATTCATTGTCAACAAATAATGTCATCATGTCTAACCATAATTCACTCACTGAACATTCATATTACACTACACGGAATCTTAAGTTGAGGTCCAAGATCAAAATGACTGAAACAATACGCACTTATTGCTTGTTTGCACGTTAGTTTGCAAAAAGAAAACGGTGAAAGCTAGATGTGATACAGGAATTACAAGTGTAGTAACCTCGGTAGTAACGTTTTCAATTATTATTAAATTGAAAAATATATAATTTTACCTACCTTTTGAAAGAAAACACTGGAAATATTTTGGAGCACGCTACCGCCATGATGCTTCTAGAACACAAACAACACAACACCCAACACCTGATGGGAATTCGTGCGCAGCTCGCGCATGTTGCTACTGCCTCTAGTGGTAGAGTATTGAATTATATCATGAATGAAAACTAGATTAGCTGCTAGGGGCCTAAATTATGAATGTAGTACAATAGTTGTTTAAAATCAAGTAAAAAAAATATAACGAGATATTTGAATATTTAGAAAACAAAATATATTCAAATAATTGAAACTGAAAACATATCATGACAAATATGCGTTTATTAAGTTACTCTTTGTTACCAAACATAGGCGTATATTATACAGGGCGGTTCAGAATTTACCGATTAAACTTCGGGAACTAATAGATTACGTTAAAATAAATGGACTTTCTTTAATAAACTTATATCTAAAAATGCATAGTTTCTGAGATACAGGGTGTCAAAGTTTAATTTAAAAGAAATATTTTTTTAAATATAATCTTAATTAATTGAGGTATTTTTACGAAACTTGCTTGACAAATTAACAGTAACAAGTAAGTTTTTCCGAAAAAAATTCGACTCGCTAATTTATACAGTGTCGGAGTATTTAAGAACCTAATTTATAGCTTTGCAGAACGTTTTCTGAACCAATTTCTTGGACAAAGCTTTGGGTTATGATAAAAATGTCAAGAATACAAGAATTAGTTCCCGAAGTTTAATTGGTAAATTCTGAACCACCCTGTATACTTCACATTTACGGTCATTCTACATGTAAAAGAAACTTGTATAATTGGTATACGTTTAATTAACTTCTATCACTTATATAAGAACGTACAGTTTAATAATGTTTAATTTCAAGTCTAAATATTTAAATTTAAGGAATTGATCTAAAATGCCTAAAAAATATATGCGTCTAACAATATATGTTTATTAAACGATTTATTTGCAGGTAGGCTAATAAAGGTTTCAATATACACGTATATCATTGGTGAAAATATACACTAAAACGAAAAATATACCAAATATACTATATATAACCGTTTATTAAACGAGGCAGTGTTATCTGGGAATATGGTATTGTAGTAATGGTCCTCTAATATGTTATAAATATATCTTCGACATCATTTTACCGACTATTATTTGTTTAATTATAGAATGAAAATGCTCAAAATGAAGACAGATTTCAAATAAAGCATTGCCGAATATAGAATGACGTAATAGCGTACTATGTCTACAGCGTCCAATCCAATAGAATCCCCGCTCCCCGCTCAGTGATGTCCATTGTCAATGGCATCTGTCAAACGTTTTGACGTATGTTTTGTTTTTTGGTTATGTGTACTAAAGTGAAGTGTTTATTTTGTTATTTCGGCAAAGAGGGACAAAACATTTCTTTAGAAGCATTTCAGTTATACATATTTCAACTGAAATATAAAATAAAATTTAATAAACAACAGTGCAAAACAAATCTTCAATACGGTTTTATATTTACACAAAAATTATTGATAGTAAGTTGAAAAATTGCCTCAAATAATGTTTAATACAAATTTTAATATTAATTATTAATACTCTTTCAAAAAACATGTATTCTCTATATCTAATTATCACTTAAAACACTGATAAATTACTATATAAAATTTAAATATAAAGAAAATTGTTTAAGACAGCGTAGAATTTCTTAAATTATCTAGAAACATGGCAACGTAGCAATCGTTTAACTGTTCCGGCTTGGAAATTATACCCTATTACGTCACGTCCAATAGAATAGCTTGAAAATTATCGGCAATATCTGACCGTTGAAATAGTGTTTAAGTTTACGAATTTTTTTTTGGGTATTAGATATTATTTAAAAAAAAAACAAAAAATACGGGTCATCTATTTTTAAGTGTAGATGTTATTAAAGTATTTTTTTTAAATTGTTCACTCGCGCATTATCGTACATCATTGTGACAAAAAGTCAGGGAAATAAATGAACACGCTGTGTAGGGTCAACCAACTTGTTCCCCCCCAGATGTGTTTTCTTCTTTCTTCTCATCTCAGTTAATAGGAAAAAAAATTAGATGTGATTAGGTGTACTATATGTAAGAAAAAATAATTAGGAGAAGGCAAGTTCGCTGACCCGGTATCGAATTTGTTTTAATACCACCAATTTTGTTATGCGTTAAGAACTTAGAAAATAAGGATAGTTACTATGTATGAGTAAACATTTAATTTAATTTAAAGTGCCACATACATTATTCTGATATTAGAAAAGTATTCAACATAAGCGACTAGACGTCAAATTAGAATATGGATATTTATTTAGTGTGAAAAAATCGCAAATCTATCTGAGAATATAACCCTGTTTTAAAAAATCTATTTCATTCTTTATTATTATTATTATTATTATTATTATTATTATTATTATTATTATTATTATTATTATTATTATAATATGCCTTTAATGATATGTATCTTTTTAATTTTCAACTGTTTCAGCTGTAGTTATGACTATTTAATAATCCTGGAAAACACATCCAACGGCTCAATCTCTAATAACTCAGTTTCTACAAAGCGCCTTTGCGGCGACTGGAGTTCAAAACTGAAACTTTTACGATATGTCAGCCAAGGGTCTAGAATCAAATTAAGATTCAGCTCGGATTATTCACACCATTTTGGAGGTTTTAAAGCTCGTGTTTATATGGAAAATGGTAAGAAAATACTTCTTTGAAATTTTCCTTTTGAGATACTAATACTATTAAGAAACAGATGTTTCTTGCATTTTATAGATGGTACATCTACAACCAAAAATATACCCTGACAGACATGAAAAGTGGCGCATTCGAAATTTTGTTCAAGTTTAATATGTCAAAATGTCTAAACTACTTGACTGATTGCCATGAACCTTTTTTTTTATATTGAGGAATGATTCTTTAAGTTTAATATTGGCCCTAACATTTTTATTGAATAAACTTTTATAACTGATACAGGGAAAAATAAAAGTGACAGTCTCTATTCTTCTTGGCATGCCTCTGATTAAATTAGAAATATTGATTCGAGGAGTATTATTCCACTCCTCCATAAGCTCTTCTTCTACAGTATCCAGCACCGTACATATAACACAACGGTGGTATCCAGAGTGTCACGCATCCTATTGCGAGACCTAATTCTTCGCCCCAGTTCATCCCAAATGTATTCTATTGGATTCATATCGGGACATTTTGCTGGCCAATACGTTCTATGCCAACTTCATCAAGATATTCAGTACGATATGAGCCTTGTGAGGGCACGCATTGTCATGCATCAGTATAAAATCGTTCCATATAAAGGGTGCAAATGGAATCACATAGTCTTGTAAAATGTTCTCGATATACATGTTGGCCGTGAGGGAATTCCTGGGGAGCACGGAAAGTTCTGTTCGAACTTCTAATTAAATTTCTCCCAGACCATACCTCCACCAAAGCTTACTCTTTCTAATATCTATCGCCATCTCTTTTCCACACCCTGTCCTGATATAAATCCAACAGAAAATCTTTGGAATTAGGTCTCGCTATTGAATGCCTGACACTCTGGATACTGTAGGAGAAGCGTTTATGGAGGAGTGGACAGATCAATTTTTCTAATTTCATCAGTAGTATGCCTAGTAGAGACTCTAATCAGGGCACGGGGGGGGTAACACACGCTACTAATCTTTTTTCTCTGTTCAGAAAGTTGCACCTTTATTTTATGTGAGTTCGATTTTGTGTAAAATGCAATCTTATGCCAATAAAATTTGTTTAATCGTGGCTGTTTCACATACAAATTTGTATTTTCTAAACAAAGCTCTTGCTTTTAATCAAAAAACAAAATTTAATCTGAATTCCGCTTCAAACGCCGAGGGTATTATGACCTTATTCCAATTGCCGAATAAATCTACAGGGCGTCTTAATATTCCTGAATAACACAGTCAGTAATTAAAACTGTCATTCATTCATACCAACAGAATACAGATTTTCCATAGCCTACCCCAATTTAAGTCAAGTATGAATGGCATTTATTTTATATGCATGTATGTATATATACTATATAGTGTGTCACATTTTGCTTGTAACCACCCCCATAAAAAGTCGAAATTTTTATAATGTAGATCTTTAAAAAGTGCATCATTGTGATATAATAAATTTAAACATAAAAGATCGGTCTACTGTGATTTTTTTTTTCGAAACGGGAAATGACAAAATCGTGCTAACAATTTTTTTATTTCAAATCTGAGTAGGCACACAGCGATATGTGAAAGCATATAAAATACCTTTGTAGCAAATTTAATTCATATTTTTGGATTTTTTCTAAAAGAAATAAAAATTCTGATATTACAAATTTACTGTATTTATAATAAGAAGTGCTTTGACGCAAAGAAAATTTATTTAAATGAACAATTAATCGTCAATTTAAGTAAATTTTGCTTATTTTCATTTCTACTTGCAGTAAAAATAATAATTATGGCCGCGCAAAAGTTAAGTTATCCAGAAATATTAGATATTATTAAAATTGTTGGAGATAATATGAGATCATCAAGAGAAGCTGATCGTGAATTTAATGTAAGAAATCCAAATCATCCTCCGAACGTACACCGTGTGAAAAATTATAAAGCGTTTTAAATGATCCCGGTAAGGTATACTGGCCATATGAGGCTATTTTGACATATTTTGACCAAACCCCTCGTTCAAGCCTGAGGAACGCTGTTTTAAACTTAAATACGTCCAAAATACTATTTGGAGGTGCCTGAAACAAAAATGATCTTGAAAACGTAAAAAACCGGAAACCATACAAACTGAAACTTCTGCATACTTCGGAAGTAGATGACAAAGAAAAAAGGTTTTAAAGTTTTGCTTGTAGATCCAAGGAGAATATTTAAATGGCCGATATTTTTTATCTTTATAGCAATGAGGCTACATTTACCACAAACGGAGTGGTTTCTGCATAAAATTGAAGATTTTGGACAGAGGAAAATCCCGATTTTGTAATTAATTGCAGAAGGCAATATTCCGAGAAAGTAAATGTCTGGTGTGGTGTGTTAAATGAGAGATTAATTTGGCCCTTTTTTATACAAATTTCATCAGACACAACTTTCTGTATTTTTTGAGAAATGAGTTTTGGGACGAAATCCATTCTTAAAATTTATTTGTAGGCAAGAGATGAATTATATTTTCAGGTGGATGGATGCCCTGCACATCACGCAATAATTATTAGGGAGTGATAGCCTGAAGTTCTAGATATCCGGAAATGACACCCCTTGATTCTTATTTATGGGATCCTTAAAAGTAAGGTATACAAATCTCGACCTCAAAATAGGCAGAATAAGACAAGTTTATCAGAAAAATCACCAAGGAACAACTTAAAAATGTAGTTCGGAATAATCATAAGAGAATAGAAAAATATATACTTGTTGAAAGCGATTTAGTAGAGAGTACCTACATTTAATGTTTTAGTTTTTGTTATCCTTGTTTAATTAGTAGTAATATTGAGTAGTATTGACAGTAAAATGTTACTTCGTATAGAGAAGTTATGAATATTCCTTTGGAAGTTAATTTTTTTATGTAAATATATTGGCGTGGTATTTAATATAATAGAATAATATAAAGAGCAGCATTGCAGGGTTCTTCATGTTATGTCAACTAATATCTTTAATTTTCTGATTTACTGAATTCTAATAGAATCACGCACTGTGAGACAGGAGGTATATAATACATCACCACAAAAATTGAAATGAGACAGTACCAACGAATCACATAAAAGTTTTTTGGTTTCAAAATTCAAGAACTCCCCCTTTTAATACAAGTGTTTACATGGGCGGAGAATATTAGAATCCATAACTATGCCCAGATTTCTAGCTGAATGGCATATAGCTATTTTATCATTATTAATAATAATATTTAAATCGTTTTTCACGCTTGATAGTTTCTTTTGTGAGCCAAATAAAATAACTTGTGATTTATTGGGCTTTAATGTTAAGCAGTGACTTTGAGATGCTACGAATAAGGAATTTAATCTCAGTTAATAAGAGAATGTGCATTTAATACTTCAGTTTCTTTGAAAGAATGCCATAATTGAGTGTCATCTGCGTAACAGTGTACACTACAATTATTTATACTAGAGACTAAATTAGAAGTATATACGCAAAAATAAAAGGGAACCCAAAATAGAGCATTGTGGTTAGGGCTGCCATCCGTCCGGGTTTCCCCGGATTTGTCCTAGTTTGGAGGGCGTCCGGGAAGCGTCCGGGCGGGGTTTTATATGCAGTCCGGGTTTTAAAGTCTCCTATCAAATATTTTTAGTTTCTCTAATTATTAGACGATTTATTTTTTGTTTAGAGGAGAAAGTTTAGTTTCTTTATTTAGATTTTATTTTTGTTTCTTAATAGAAGAGGGAAAGTAGACTTGATTTTTAGTTTCGTTAATTTTTAGAAGATTTAATTTTGTTATCAAAGAAAATTATATAATTATAACAATTTAAACTTATTTTATTTTATTGGTAACCCAATTGGTAAGGTAAAAAAATTTTCGGCAGAAGTGTCCGGGTTTTAAGCTCAAAAATCCGGGGTTTTCGAGCATCTTGCCCTGGTTTCTTGATTTCACAGATGGCAGCCCTAATTGTGGTACATCATTTGAAATATCTAAGGGTTCAGAAAATGTATCCTTTAATTTTCCGATTTGTTTACGATTTGCAATATAATTTCCTAAGAGACCAATAGCAAAATACGGTCAAAAGCTTTGAAAAAAATTGAATTAGAGCAGTGAAATAACCTTGGTAGCAGCTTGACAATATATTGTCAGAAATTTCTAACAGAGCAGTAGTGCAAATTTAATATGTTGCAGTCTAAAACCCGACTGCTTAACAGGTAAAATATTATTATCGTGCAAGAATAATCTAATTTGTTTATCAAGAGTATGTCCTATCTTTTGAATAAAAGTGCCACTATTTGATAATACAAGTAAAATTCGCGCAAATTGCCCATGTATTTAAACTCAAATTTCAGAACTTTTTCTCTCAGGAAAAATATGAATTTTCTTAAAGCAGTTTTACAAGAAGCAATAAATCGATCGATTAATCGGTGAATTAATTGTTTAAAAAATCGATCAATTAATAATTGTAGACACGAGCAGCATTACACACAGCGATTTTTATTCGATGTATTTTTGTTAAATCGGATGTGCCAACCATCTATGTAGTTACTCCAAAGGCAGTTGTTTGTATAAACAATGCGTTTTAGATTTTGTAACATCTCCTGACAACTTGTAAAACACCGTAAACGACAGAGGCGTCACATTGTAAAGAAAGCGCAAGTTCAAAAATTGAAAAACCAATATGCAGATAAAACTTTTAAAATGGTTTTAACTAGAAAGATGGAATTTTTTGGATCTAATCAACAACGCCAAAACTAACTTCATTGGATGCATCAAAATAATAACAAATAAATAACCTAATCTTACAATTCTGAAAGTTGATAATACAATGAAATAAGAAATATTAATGTTCTAATCGACCAATTTTAATTGATCGATAAATCTGTCGATTTTCTTACATTACACATATCAATAAATTGAAGGTCACAAAATTGGTCGATTTATTGGACTGTGCAATAGAGCTTTTGCGAAATTTGTCACAAAGGTATTTTAGATGCTCTCGCATACATATCACTATGTACTCAGATTTTAAATTAAAAAATTGCTAATCCGATTTCGTCCTTTTCCGTCTGGAAAAGTAATCGCAGAAGGCTGAGCTTTTATGATTTATAAAATTAAATATATCACAAGGATGCACTTTTTAAAGATCGACATTATAAAAAAAACTCGATCTAAATCGGACCTAAAATAAACTTTTTATGGGGGTGGTCCCAAGCAAAATGGGACATGTTGTATATTAGGTAGTTCTAGATATTTCTTGTATCTACGTCTTTAAAACTCTATATTTTCAGCTATGCAGTGCGCTGATGATCGCCTACATATGTTCAATAACTTTTGTTATCTGATCGTAAGCTATCCGGAAGTAACTTGGAATACTTCCCAACAAATATGCAATGGCATGAAAGCCACTTTAGTTTCAATATTAACACCAGAAGAGGAACAGTTCATTACTTCTAACATCCGTAAAACAGCTGAATATCGCACCAGCGCGTTATACTGGTTAGGAGCTAAATCGGAAGGAACTTCAGATTTTAAATGGATCGATGAAAATCCGATGGATTACTCAGGGTGGCTTCCAGATCAGGGTCCTACCGAAAATGATATGATTAAGAATTCTGGCGATGTTAGTTGTCTGAGTATGCAATGGACAGCATCTCCTACTCCAATGCTTCCTAGTGGTTTTTATTGGAAAGTTCAGCGATGTGATGCTATTGGTGGTTATATTTGTAAACGACGACATCAACTTGTTGAGTCCGGAATACATTTTAATAAGACTCTAAATGGCACAGAGGGAAAATTAAATACTCCCAATTACCCTGGAAGTTACTATAATAATTTAGACTTTACAGTAAAAATTTCGGGACCTGATAGAACAAGAATAATAATTAAATTTGAAATAATTAATATTGAATCACAGCTCGAATGTCTATATGATTATGTTGAATTAAAGTCTGTATACAGAAATGGAAGGCAACTAAACGATGTCGTTAAATGGTGTGGTAGTCACGATACTGACATGCATCGTTTCAATTTTGTATCTGAAACCAATGAGGTTAATATAAGATTTCATTCTGATTACTCTATATCAGGGAATGGATTTTCTCTGACCTGGAAAGCCGTCGACGTATCAGCGTGTCCCATGCAGACACTTACTGCAAAAGAAGGAATATTTACAACTCCAAATTACCCTGATTTCTTGTTGGCACATCTAGACTGTACGATAACAATACTTGCGCAAGCTGGACAAAGAATTTGGTTAGAATTCTCCTCAGTATTTCAAAATACATCTTTTAATGACCTTATGCACAGACAGAATGACGATGTTACAATTGAATTAAAATTGGGAAAACATTCACCGCTATTACAACCTTTTAAAACTGAAGGATTACTCACTGAAGGAAGTTTTATATCGACCGACGAAATCCTAAAACTAATCCTTCGCACTGGAGACCATCCTCAGGGAATTGGCTTTCGAGTTTCATACAAGTTAACACATAACAATAAAGAAGAGAGAATAATTACTCTGAATAATTACAGCTCAGGTTTACTGCTACATTTAAATTACCCAGATGATCCTCCTGCAAATGTTGATTCCATTCAACACTTCATAGCACCGTTAGGAAGCATTATATCATTAGAACTTTATTATGTAAAACTTAGCAATACCAACTGTTCAGACGAAAATGGACTTATAGAAGTATATGACAATTACTCTGACTCCAACGGAACTTCATGGAAACTGTGTTACAATGCGAACCTTCAAGAATCAGCAATTCCAATAGCACCAATTTATATTTCATCATTCTTAAACACGTTGCATTTAAGGCAGAAGAATGGTAACATTGGCATTTCACTTAATGGATCATTACGTGTTCAGTTTGATGAAAATTACAGAAATAAACTAATTAGTTATAGAGAAAGAGACGTAGAATCGTGTTATCCAAATCCATGCCAAAACGGAGGAAAATGTTTAATAAAAAAATTTAAGAAATTCTGCCAATGCACCGGATATTATACAGGTGAATATTATTTAAAATAAGACGAAAGAATACATTTTTTAAAATGCCTAATTAAAGCTGATATTTTTTTACATTATATTTGTACAATGATTACAATAAAAATTGTTTTTAGGAATATTTTGCGCTCTTACCAAATGCGAATTAGATCCCTGTACCTTCGGAACATGCAAACTTACAAATACTAGCTACAAATGTCACTGTAAAGCAGGATATGTTGGTCTAACATGTGATCAAAAACGCAAACCTTGTGAAGGCAACCCGTGTGAAAGCCGTGGGACATGCATTGAGCGCGGTGATGGTTTCCAATGTCAATGCCACGCCTGGTGGGAAGGGGCCCGTTGTGAGAAAAGAATGTTACATATTCCTTATAAACCACTTAGCGAGAGAATGCTTCATGAACCGTTTTGGTTGGGGCTTATGACAGTTTTCGTTGTAATGGGGGTAATTGGATTAGTCTGGTGTGCTAAACGACATTTTCCAGAAAAAATTGAAAAACTGTTAGCAGAAGAAGATAGTAGAAACAGAAGTACTGGTAAGTTGCGTTACGATGTTTTATTATATTATTTCTTGTTGTAAATATCTCTAATTCAGCTCCGTAAGTTCGGTAACTAAACTGTGAAATTGTAGAAAATACAGTTACGTGTTGCTGTAAAAAATGAAAATGCAATGGTTATCAAAGTATTTCGCTTTATTTAAGGTTTGACCAAATGAAATTAAAACAATTAGTTTAAAATTGAGTTTGATTCAAAATAAATGATTAGGTGAAATTCAAAAATATTTGATATACACTATTCGACAAAAGTAAAGCAACTTTTATGATAAAACCAAATTTTGAAATATCTAAAATAATATTGGCGGCAGCCATTGCGGAAATTAAAAACCATTTAGTTTAAAGGGTCATAGTAGGCTGCTGTCACAGGTAAATTGAGAATATTTTCAAATGTAAAATAAGCTAGTACGTAATAATTTATTTAAACAACTTTATTCCCCTTTTAAAATATGGCCCCAACATATTTTTTTTATTATAATACTGGCATTTTTTAAAAATAATATCATCGTAAATATATTATTATTATTATTATTATTATTATTATTATACAACGATAAGACCAGAGGAAAATCATATTATGCTCATATTAACAATTGGAAAAAATATACAGCGTGTCCCACTTTTAATGCCCCCCCCCCCCCTTCACAACTCAGTTATTAGTTATCCGATTTCAACCAAATTTAGATCGGTATCAATAACATTTGGTGTGATCTTTTTTAATGAAACAAAACTTATTTTTGTCAGTGGCGTTTTTATTAATAAAAAAAGGATTGCTTTTTCGAGAAGTCATATTAGACATTTTTTTACAGAAAATCTAACGCAATATTATTAATTAGCATGCTTTGGAACCCCCATGCCCAAAGATTTACGACATTTTGATTAAGGATTTCGGAATAACGTAAACGTAAAAATACATTTTGTTCAATCGTAAATAATTAATAACTTGCAAACGGTTTACGTTTCGAAAAAGTCTTTCCTCATTTTCAATTTAAATTGATTTACTCTATCACTCTATGCCTTGAAAAGTTTAGAATGCTGCAAGAAAAGATTTATCATTGGACGTTAAAAAAATATTTTAACCGGTTCTGTATTATTTGAGCATTAATTGGCAAAAAATTATCTTATGTAATAATAAATCAATTTTATACCAAAAGATAAAAAGATTACTCTGATATTAAATAAACTATTTTTCGAAAAATAAACCTTTGCCAAGTTAATTATTGACGACTGCGGCATTTGAAATATTTGAGGACATGCATAGTGTGATAGGGTAAATCAATTTAAATTAAAAATAAGGAATAACTTTTTTTGAAATACAAACCATTTTCAAGTTATTAATTATTTACCACTGAAGGAATGTATTATTACTGGACCCGTTATTCGGAAACCCTTAAACAAAATTTTAGACATGGAAGTTCCAAAGCATGCTGATTAATAATATTACGTTAGTTTTTCTGTAAAAAAATGCCTAATATGCTTCTCGAAAAAGCGATCCCTTTTTTCTCAATAAAAATGCACGCCATTGACAAAAATAAGTTTTATTTAATTCAAAGATATCACACCAAAGGTCGGTAATGCCAAATTTGGTTAAAATAATTGAATTGTGAAGGGGGGGGGGCATTAAAAGTGGGACACATATAGCGTGTAATATTTTGTTTACAATGGTAAATGATCAGGTCTTGAAGTCTTAAAACCGTTCAAACTAGGTGCAAACAACATCAGGCGGGCCTCTTAAATAGTTCCGAGTGAGGTTCAAGGGATATCCCCGTAGCCGTTCATCGATATATATATTTAGCATGAAAATATTCTGTATTGATGAATTTTTAATGTGAAGTGCTTTGTATGTATTAATTAAGTCACATCTGAGTTTTCATGATTAAAGCAAAGGCAGATTAAATAACGGAAGGCGTTCTTCGTATAATGGACGTTGAGTGCCAAAACTTAGGTATATGGGTAAATTTGTTACATTTTCAAGGAGATTACTACCTCGGACTAAATTTTGAGACCAGGCACTCTTAACAAATTCAATAATGGGACAAACGTACGTTTTAAGCAGTTTAGACAGAGTGTTGGAGTCTGCTTTTTTAAACACTTTCATTAGCATTCAATTTACCTACATGAAGTACCATACATTTTAAAATATTTAAAGGTAATACGAAGATCTGTAAATAGTATAGATCCTGTTATAATTCTTGATAGTTGGCAAGTGGATTCGAGTAGATCTTGCTGCATAAGAAGTCAAGTGTTGTTGTATATCGCAGGTATATAACACGAATAACAAGGGAACCCTGAGGAATTATATTAAGAACACGTCTCTCATCACGGACTGAGACCCCACATTTTAACTTTAAGTATACCGGGTGCCACAGGATACTGGCTCACCCCTATATTTCCTTTATTTTTTAACTTATCCGTTTGAAATTTGGGGGGCATAAACTACCGTTTAAAATGTATTTCTGCACATTACAAACACTATGGTACCACTTCCGGTTTATCCGGAAATTACCTCTACTTTCGATTTTCAAATGGAATACCCTGTATATTTTTACATATTTGGATGCAGGGCAACATTCTGCATACACCGTGTAAGTTTCGCGAATTTTTGAGCCGATGCTCAATTTTTTCAAGCATTTTCAGAAATCCGTCTAGAGTGCTTTGGAATTCCAAAATTCGTTATACGGTAGGTAAACTTCAAAGGAAAAATATAATTTCTGCTAACAATAAACTGTTTACAAATGTCATCATTCTTTTGTTTTATAATGTGTCAATTCGTAGTGCAAAGGTAACTATGTTAAGGTTCAATAAAAGTTATTTTGAAAATGGCTTTTATACTTTTAAACAAATGAAATAAAATTGAAAATAAATAGCATAGATATGAAATAGATATCAATGAAATCAGAAAGAAAATTACAATTTTTCAAACACTATGAGCCACCACCTTCCCATTTGAAAAAAAAAAGTTTTCGATAAAAAAGTGATATGTTCAAAGTTGGAGGTTTCGCAAACAGTTGTTAGTGAAACGAAAAGAAAAATTATATTTTTCCTTTGAAGTTTACCTACCGTATAACCAATTTTGGAATTCCAAAGCACTCTAGACTTATTTTTTAAGATGCTTGAAAAAATTTAACAATGGCTCAAAAATTCGCGAAACTTACATGGTGTATGCAGAATTTTGCCCTGCATCCAAATATGTAAAAATATACAGGGTGTTCCATTTGAAAATCGAAAGTTGAGGTAAGTTCCGGATGAACCGGAAGTGGTACCATAGTGTTTGTTATGTGCAAAAATACATTTTAAACGGTAGTTTATGCCCCCCAAATTTCAAACGGATAAGTTAAAAAATAAAGGAAATATAGGGGTGAGCCACTATGCTGTGGCACCCGGTATACGGTCCGAGAGGAATCCATGAATCCATACAAGTAGACTAACTTGAATACCGAAATGTTCTAATTTATGCGGTAGACGATTTCTGGGCACTTTGTCAAAAGCTTTACTAAAGTTTAAGTAAACGAATAAAAATTGTCATCTCAGCTTTTATGTCTTTGAAGCGACTAAAAAATAATACCATAGTACAGCTTCAATGAATTTCATCAAGGGCTAAAATTAAGATTATGCGGTACTCTTTTTCAAGAAAACTTTTAACCAAAAAATGAAAAACAAAGTATCCCTTTGCGGCAACAACTACTTTCATATTAACCAGAATATGTATAATTTAGTATAAGCGCACCAAATTTCATTAGATAGCCTGCATATCATATGCAGCCGTTCCCGAGAAAATAAGAATGTTTCACCGCTCATCTTTGACAAGCTGTACCTACATAGAATTTTTTTCTTCAACATAATCAGATGTTTGTTTATTAGTATCTACAATTTAGGATCACCTTACAGAAATATCGATTTTTAAGCGGTTCAAGAAATTTTTGAATTTTTATGTCCATCAACTTGTTAAACCCGTCAGAGAAACCAGGAAATCAAATAAAGTTTACTATTTACTCCTCACACTATACGGGATTACATATGCTGCCGCACTATTTACTTTGCAATCAGAACTTAGTGACGCATAATAGTGTAGAAGTTTGTCTCAGCAATAATGCCAGGACCTGCTAATCTACCCGCAGTGGCTTCGATCAATGCTGTTAACAGGATAATTAACGTTTTTAGTCAATGGTTTTACCATATATGAGGTGGTGGGGAATCATGTTTTTGAAATTAATCTGGAAAAATTAAAATTAACCAAAATATTTTAAAATTTAAAGTTTCGTAAAAATAACAATTACAAATGAAATGCTATGAAGAAAACAATTATAGTCTCGTCATTTTGTAAACAGTTGATTTTTTTTAGTATATTTTAATAATTTGCTTAAAATATTTAGCGTAAAGCACAAACAATAATAATTTAAAATAAATGGTAGTAATAAGTCGATGGCCGCAAATATCTAGTTGTTAGTTTTGTTGTAAATGCCGTAATTTAAAAATGCAAATAAGCTGATAATTTTAAGAAATTTCATTAGTGTCAAAGACCCCAAAAGAACCATAAGGCAGCTATGGACACGTGTTTAGGAACTCCGAAATTATGCATTATGCATTATATTTTTTTTGGGGTCTATGACACTAATTAAATTTCTTATACTATTTATTTAAAACTAAACTCCATTCTTTAATTTTTTTAACTGATATTTTTATTACTAAATCACGGCATTCTATCCTGTTCTATTAGGTAGTACAAAATTGAGATCTAAAATGTGTACAGAGTGATTCATAATAAATGGGTAATACTTTACCTGCAGATTCTATAGCGGAAAATATTAATTTTTGGGGGTCAAATATTAATGCTTACTGAGATACAGAGTGCAAAAGTTATAAAAATAATTCAGTACCTAATATTGTAATATGTATTTCAGTTATTTCTTCACACATAAACATAAAAGTCGGTACAATAATAATTAGGTTTTTTGACGTGAAAAATCCAATATGCTATCATTTTTTGTGTATCACATAGAGAGCGCTACGTAAGCTATTTTGGTTTAACAGAATCCGTCATAAGTTTTTTGTACTTCGTTCATTTATAATCTCATTGCAAATTTTTTATTTAACCGTTATTTAATTATTGGAAAAAATAGTTAATGTTCAGTTAAAAGAATACCTGGAAATGAATAATATAATACCTTCAGTACAATCTGGTTTCCGTAAACAGTATGGCACAGCAACAGCATTATTAAAAGTAATGGGAGATATTGTAAATAGCATAGACAATGGTAATATGTCAATCCTAGTATTACTAGATCAGTCAAAGGCTTTTGATTTGGTAAATCATAAGCTCATAATTGAGAAGCTCAGATATATAGGCCTAAGTGATGTTCCCTTAAAGTGGTTTTTTAGCTATCTAACCGAAAGACACCAAAAAGTCAAAATTAAAGATAAAAAGTCTAGCGAATTAATATTGAAGAGTGGAGTTCCTCAAGGGAGCATTCTTGGTCCTATTTTATTTTCTATATTTACCTTATACAGGCTGTCTATTTTACGAGGGCCACACTAAATATCTCGCTTAATATCTATTGTTGAGGAAAAAAGTTTTAGAAATAGTAATTCCATTTTTTGTGAGCTATATTTCAGTAAAAAGAAATTAGAAATCCATAGCCTACTTTGTGAGATATATTACAAAAACCTGAAAAGTAGGAAAACTACAAACGGTTATAGCTTCCTTATTTGAGGAGATACGAAAAAAGTTAAAGGGATAATAGTTGATGGCAAAGACAATAAGAATAATAATATGTATCAAAATATTCGAAAAACGCAGTTGGCTTTGACATTTGCTCTTGTGCAAAAATTAAAACAACAAATCTCAAAGTAGGCCATGACACCATTAATTTCGTTTATTTTTTCTCTTTCCAACGATATAAAACATGTCACAAAAATTTTAACTGATAGTGCCAATATTTAATATTTTACGAAAACCACAATTCATATCGTTAAATCGTAAAAATCAGCTATGCCATGATAGTAAAAATTCACTTTATAATAATTATAATTCAGTAATTATTTATTACAATTTAATACAAACTAACAAATGTCTCATAAATAAAAATAAAAGTACAAAATGAATATCCAAAAAAACGAAAAACTATGTATGTACCTACAGGGTTTTCCACCGAAAGTGATCACCTCGATAACTTTTTAATTTGTAATTTAAAAAAAAAAATTTCAAATAAAAGTTGTAGGACATGTTAAGGACTAAAAAATCCTATTTTTAGAAAAACAATTGAACATCGTATTTACGATCTACCGATACAAGTTATGTTTTTTAAGTGGAACACCCTGTATTTTTTTATATTTTTGGATACTATACGTTTTTCTGATTTTAACCATATAAATATGTCATATGTTTGCTCCGGTAGTTATTAAAATATTAATTTTATGGGAAAGCAAAACTAGCTTTCAGCGTAGTTGCAGTTTGTTACAAGATGCCGAAGGGATAGCAAAATATTATTTAAAATAAACTACCGGAGCAAACATATGTCATATTCATATGGTTGAAATCAGAAAAACGTATAGAATCCAAAAATATAAAAAAATACAGGGTGTTCCATTTAAAAAAACATAACTTGTATCGGTAGATCGTAAAAATACGATGTTCAATTGTTTTTCTAAAAATGTGAATTTTAAGCCCTTAACATGTCCTACAACTCTTACTTGAAACTTTTTTTTCTAAAATTACAAATTAAAAAGTTATTGGGGGTGATCATTTTCGGTGGAAAACCCTGTACATAATTTTTCGTTTTTTTGGATATTCATTTTGTACTTTTATTTTTATTTATGAGACATTTGTTAGTTTGTATTAAATTGTAATAAATAATTACTGAATTATAATTATTATAAAGTGAATTTTTACTATCATGGCATAGGTGATTTTTACGATTTAACGATATGAATTGTGGTTTTCGTAAAATATTAAATATTGGCACTATCAGTTAAAATTTTTGTGACATGTTTTATATCGTTGGAAAGAGAAAAAATAAACGAAATTAATGGTGTCATGGCCTACTTTGAGATTTGTTGTTTTAATTTTTGCACAAGAGCATATGTCAAAGCCAACTGCGTTTTTCGAATTTTTTGATATATATTATTATTCTTATTGTCTTTGCCGTCAACTATCATCCCTTCAACTTTTTTCGTATCTCTTCAAATAAGGAAGCTATAACCGTTTGTAGTTTTCCTACTTTTCAGGTTTTTGTAATA
This sequence comes from Rhagium mordax, assembly GCA_963680705.1. Lineage (NCBI taxonomy): Eukaryota > Metazoa > Arthropoda > Insecta > Coleoptera > Cerambycidae > Rhagium > Rhagium mordax. Next base: position 73,898,497 of record OY796656.1, on the reverse strand, counting down.
TATCTCACAAAGTAGGCTATGGATTTCAAATTTCTTTTTACTGAAATATAGCTCACAAAAAATGGGAAAACTATTTCTAAAACTTTATTCTTCAACAACAGATATTAAGCGAGATATTTGGTGTGGCCCTCGTAAAATAGACAGCCTGTATATACCAAAGTGCTTTTCTAAATGCAACCTTCATCTTTATGCTGAGGATGTACAGGTATATATATCAACTCATATTTCGAATCTGGAAGAAGCAGTCAGTGATATAAATATAGAATTAAGCAATTTCTCTATTTGGTGCTATGATAATGGTTTAAAATTAAATCCTAGTAAATCTAAAGCAATAATGATGGGAAATGAAAGAGTCAGAAAAAATGTCAATCTGAATCACCTCAATGTAAGAGTTAATGATTTGATAATAGATTGGGTTGATTCGACCAAGAACTTAGGTTTAGTTGTGGATAACAATATAAATTTTAATGAACAGATAAACCATGTTTTTAAAGGTTCTTTTGCAGCATTAAAGGCTATATATAAATATAAATATGACATAAATCAAGATACCAAATTACTATTAGTCAGAGGTCTTATATATCCAAAAATAGAATATTGCAGTTATGTCTATTATTACTATCTCACTGCATATAATAAGCAAAGACTTCAAAGAATACAGAATGCCTGCATTCGGTTTGCTTGTTGCGTCCCATTTGGTGAACACATTAGCCCTTATCTGGAAAGGTTAGGAGAAATGAATGTTTTTCAACGCATAACCTATCTGTTTTCCCTGTTTTTGTATAAGCTTGTTAAAACCAAGATCCCAGATTATTTGTATAATAGCCTAATTTTAAGGTCAGATATACACAATGTAAATATTCGCACTGATTTTTACACAATACCTCAGCATAATACAGTAAAATTAGAGGGTAGTTTTCTATATACCGCCCCTAAATTATTAAATAGCTTATTAGATATTATTAACCTACCCTTGGGATCCTTTAAAAATGAATGTAAATTAAAATTACGGACTAACACCATTACGCTATAAGTCTTATTAGGCCCGATCTTTTCATTTTCCCGTTGACTTTAGTTGTTGATTTCATTGTTGTAAAAATTGTAGCCTAGGTAAATTACTGCCGGATAGAGCTGACTGGAAGTGAAAAGACCGGCCCGTAGTATAATAAATATTTAGGTATATATATATATTAGGTTTCATAGAGTTTAACGATTATAAGATAATCAACTTTTTTGTAATTATTTGTATATTGTCGTAGATGGGGGAGTGGAAGAACGGCTATGCCGAACTCCTTCCAATTGTGTAATTTTTCTTTTACACAATAAACATTATTATTATTATTATTATTATTATTATTATTATTATTATTTTTAAACAAAAAAGGGCTATTATCTTCATAAAATGCACCCTTATCGAGATATTCAGATTTTAGTAAATTCTACGCACCCATAATTTTAAACAAACATCCTGATTAATTACTGAGTAAATGCTAAAAATGTTTAACAAAGTGTACTATGGAAATAAATTAAATATGCAGCCATATCAGATGTATTTATTTACTATCTGTCAAATACAACATTACTGAATTATTTTTATAGCTTTAACACTCTGTATATCTCAGTATGTATTAATATTTGACCCCCAGTTATTAAGCAAAAAATGTTCCGCTATAGAATCTGCAGGTAAAATATTACCCATTCCTTATGAATGCCCTGTACAGGGTGTCCCAAATTGCTTGATTTTGGCTGGTTTTCCTATTTCCAGACCAGGTAGAGAAAAACTGACATATGAGTCTAGAGCTCGATTTTTGTGAAACGCCGATTGGTGAAAACCACATTTCGATATCTTTAACTGTTTCCAAGATATCGGCAAAAATTGACATTTTACAGATTCCGAAAAACTGTCAACTTTTTTATTTGTGGATATTTTTTCAAACGGTAAAAACTTTCTACAGGCACTTTTTGACGTAGAATAAGATGCATTTGTCAAAAAAAATATATCGCTTTTCGATTGGTTGATATCAAAAGCTAACTTTGTTATTTCAAATGGAAACCATAGTTGGCTTTGACTTTAGAAAATAGGAAAAAAAATAAGCTTTCCAAAAATATATATGCCAAGATATGTCTAGTCATCCTTGCTGCCAATATAACACATTTCTCTTTAAAAATGACATTTTTTAACATTAAAAAAATTTTTCGGAATCTGTAAAATGTAAATTTTTGCCGATATCTCGGAAACGGTTAGAGATATCGAAATGTGGTTTTCACCAATCGGCGTTTCACAAAAATCGAGCTCTAGACTCATATGTCAGTTTTTCTCTACCTGGTCTGGAAATAGGAAAACCAGCCAAAATCAAGCAATTTGGGACACCCTGTATAATATAAATATTTAGTAACCGCTTACTAAATTATAGAAGCGATCCTCTGAAATCTAGGATAACAAAATATTATACGCCACTTCACTCTCGCCGAAACAAAATTGTTCGACATATTTTAAATTTCATTAAGAAATTTTAATTTTTTATACGTTACGTCTTTTATGATGAATTTTGTGATTTTTTTTCACAAATTTAATTCACAATTTTTCCCTCCCAAAAGTCCCAAAACTTCTTAATCCTATTATTCATGAGATCAATCTGGTAATAAAGAACTAAAACAATAAGTGAAGCTATGAAATTTTATTAACTATACACTAACGGCCAAAATATAAGTAATTATATGTGGTGTTATTTATTATACAGGGTGTCTCAGAAATAAGTGCACAAAAAGATACCACATATTCCTGACTTCAAAATAAATCGATTGGGTCAAACTTATCTCTGTACCAAAATGGTGCGGGGTAAAAATTACTTAAACTTTTTCGTTTGCAATTTTTGTTGAGGTTTAACATTAAATTATGATTTGTCAGACGTTTTCAAAAAGGAAATGCCCTCTAATGTAATTTGAATCGGAAGCACCGTTTTCGAGTAAAATTGATTTCAAAAGTTTAGTACTTTCAAAGCCTCGTGTCGTACAAATATCCTGGCTCTTTATAAAAGTCATACAAAAGAAATGAAAACCAGGGTGGTAGAAGGCATAAAGATATACCGGGTGGCCACGAGTCAATCTACTCCCCCAATTTCTTGGCTGTTTTTGAATTTAAAATTTCGTTTTTGGTATACTTGAGTAAGACAAAAGTGGGTTATTTTTAGACTAACAGGAACGAAGATATCACTTTTTTTTCTTAAATAGAATGACCGTGTTTTATGAAGCATGAAATTCTAACTGCAACAGTTTTTTCCAATTTCAAGATTTTTAAAAAATAAGTGAGATGAATGCAATGTGAGAAAATTACTAAGTAGGCTATGGAAATTATTAGCAAGGCAAGGTAAGCACAAATTAAACAATAAATAATTTTAATGAATCTTTTAAAAACACTTTTATTATTACACAGGATTTCGTTAAGAAATAATTATTAGCGAAAAAATTAAAGCTTATGAATCATTATGTCCGATTAATAAAAAAAAATAGTACGGTCCCATTTAAAAATTTTCCATAGGACCCCTACGGAAATGAAAATGAAAATTAAATTCCTTTTTTGAGAAAAACCTAAAAATAGTCGTATCATCAGTAATTTAAATAACTATTTTATTCTTTACAGGCAAGTTTACTACCTACTACCTTGTTAATAATTTCCATAGCCTACTTAGTAATTTTCTTACATCGCATTCATCTGACGCGGCCATTTTGTAAAAAATAAATAATCGTTCGTATTTCACTTATTTTTTAGAATTTTTGAAATTGGAAAAAACTGTTGCAGTAAGAATTTTTTTATGCTTTATAAAACACCACAAAAAAAATATGATCATTCTATTTAAGAAAAAAAGTTGATGTCACTTCCGGTTCAACCGGAAGTGATATTTTCGTTCCTGTTAGTCTAAGAATAGCCCACTTTTCTCTTATTCACGTATACCTAAAACGAAAGTTTCAAATTCAAAAACAATAAAAAAATTGGGGGCGTACATTGACTTGTGGTCACCCGGTATAGTTTAAAAGAATTTTAAAATATACAGAGTGTGATGTCACAAACTTATGCCTTATTAAACGGAATCCACGGTATATTATTACGTATTTCGATTTTCCTTTTAAACACATATCAAACAATATGCCACTTCTAGTCTACAATGGGTTGGTATTACGATATGGGTATAAGTTTGTACCAAAAACATGTCAACTTTGTGAGCTCATGGTGACGTAACGAAACATAATTTTGAGTTCTAGTTTTTTAAATACCTATAGTTTACGCCATTGTTGCCATATCTAACCAAATAGACCAATTTTTACCAAGTAAGTCACAAAATTCCAAATCTACCTTATCTCATTTTTTTCAGATGGAAAATATTTAAACACATAGTGGCACAATTCCATATTTATTAAAAAATGACAAACAATATTCGATTGGTTTATGGATTTTTGATGAACTTGGCTCGTTTCAGCAAGAAAAATTTTAAAAAAACTTTCTTTAACTAAACATACCTTAGCACAGAAAAGAACTTTAAGTATAAAATATTAAAGTTGACGCTTGATAAATTTAAATATTTTCTGAACAGCATATATGTAAATTATTCTTGTCTTGACGTAAATTTGTCAATAAAACGATTTATTATTTTAGTTTAAAAGGAAAGGTCACCGGATAACGGTTATTTATTTAATTGTCGTCTTTTCTGTTTTTGTTTCCAACTTTTTGGGGTAAGTAATACAATGAAATTAGTACTCCTATAATAAAAAATAAATGGGAAATAAATTTCTATTTAGTTGAAACTAAGGCATTTAAAGAAACAAAAAACTCATGCCTAAATGCAGCACTCTGTATATTTGAAAATATGTTTCCAACTATGCACCTTTGTGCCCTCTACTAATCAGTTTTTGAAAATGTTCGATATGTTTTACAAGAGAATCAAGATATTTGGAGACGCGAGACTGAGACACCCTGTACACATTTAAATTTTTATTTTATGTAAGTGACACTCAATAATCATTTATTTATTTTTCTCAGTTTCATCTCTGAGAAGTGCATCTGTTCGAGAACAACTTGCAGCAGCCGCAGGAGCAACGGCAGTTACTGTAACACCCAGCCCAGGTCCAGGAGCTCCCAGATCTCTATTTGGCCGTCTGGGTATCAGAAAACCATCCCTTCTCAGCCTCACCAGTCCACACGCCAGTGGTTATGTTCCAGCTACCGCCCGAACTTTTAGTTTGGACGATTTGTTAAAACCTCCCCCGAGACGTAAGGCCCCGTGCCTGAGCTATAATTGTCAACACATTTATTCTTTATTATTATTCTGTATAATCGCTCATTATCTATTCTATCTTTCTCTTCTCTCTGTTTGTAGAATTCCCCTTTTCCTTCACTTTATTGCGTGTGGCTGGTAGGTTGCACATTATTGTCACGTAATATTTGTGTATTATTTGTTGTCGCACCAATTATAGCAATTGTACATATACAGCACTGTATAAACGAGAATGTATAATGTATTTTATATTTAAAAGATACGATCAAACAATGCGAAAAAGGAACAATGATGTCTTAGCAACAGAAGCAAAATATATCTGCTTAGATTCACTATAATACTTAAATAATGGTAGTACATCAATTATAGATACTCATAAATAAATAGAAAAATTGAAGACTTCTTCGTATTGTTTTCAGTTGTCACACATAACGGCCTTGCTCGAATTACATTTAATAAACATTAATTATTGAGATGTTTATTGTGTGTAAATATATAACCATAACATTGGTATAAAAATTTAATAAGGTGGCATATTCTGATGCTTGTACCTCCTGATCGTCTTATAGAGTTAATGCCTGCAATCCCCAGAAAAATCAGACGATATTTTTTATCGTGAATGTTTATCTGTGTAAGATAGAATTTGATAGAAACAAGTTGTAAGTATGGTAAGTAAAATAAATTAGGAGAAGCCTAAACTGCCGGTGACGTGCGGCACTCATTTTTAACACATTTATACACTTTGCTAATAACAACTTTCTTGAGTTTAAATTAGCAGCTGTATTCATTACCAATATTTTTTTTATTTTTTATTTTGTTTTGCCATAAAAAATTAATTTTTCCAATTTAATTTTCATACGGACACGTAATATTACCATAATACAGTATTAGAGAAAACGAAAAATTCCATCATCGGGCGAGGCAACAAATAAATAATATTTGTATGCCAGTACACCTTTGTATAATAAAAGTTAAATACTGCAATTTTTCCTATTACCTACATTGATTTGCTTTTGTAAAGAAGATTAATATTTCCAGCGCCTCATTCTGAAAAATTTTAAAAATAATACATTAAACACCTCAATGATTTTTGTCTTAATTAGGCTTATTGCTGAATAACAAGTATATGTATATCGCTTCAAAATTTACTGCGACAGTAAGTACTTACATTAATTAATTTACTTATATAGTTCTATGTTATATAGGTACGCCGTCACCAAAAAAGAAAAGAAATAATTCCACTCCAACTAAGAAGAATGTGGCAGAAAAAAAATTAATTTTGCAACAATTAATATCCCCTGTAAATAAACAAAATTCAAGAAAAGTAAGTCTAGGTGAACTAATACAGATGGCAGATATAAAAACAAACGTTACTGGGGATACAAAACAAGAGAAAGTCAAACTAGCAGAAACTAAATTTGGTGAAAATTCTGCACATTCAGCTCTAAATGATCCAAAGCTAGAGAAAAAAGTAACTTTTGCTCGTTTACTAAATAAAGTTTCTGCTGAAATGAGTTCTGGGTCGGAAATTGAACTTGGAATCATGCAGACTAATAAATTAGGATGCATGTTTGCTCGTCCATCTAGTACACCACCGTCGCCCAACGTTGATGCTCGGTCTCCAAACAGCACCTCTAGCAATCAAGGTAGTGATTCGCTCACTAGCTCTGATCTTGCTATCCCCAGTGCTTTGAGTTCAAGTATTTCAGATCTCCTTATCAACAGACGCAGTAATAGACTTCCAAATGGTCGACAGAAACCCGCCAGTGCTGATTCCATTTTAGCGATGTTCCGAAATTTTTCATCTAGTTCGGCAGGAGCAAATCTACCATCTTCATTGAAAGTGTCTCCTTCAACTACACCTACAGCTTCTAGCCCACAAGATGATATTGTTGGAGATGATGATTCATCTACTTCCTCAATTCATACACCTGTTTCATTTTCAAGTGGACCTCTAGAAAGCCCTATTATGCAACGGCATATCCCTAATCAAAGTACCATAGAGGTCCCAGTATTGGATCCACTAAGCGCACACAAATCTTCTACTGGTGGTTGTAATTTATTACATCCGCCCACTATTTTACTGGAAATACCAAGCACAATCAACAAGTGCCTTTCGCCCATTAGAGAAATGCCCACGCCTTTACCTTCACCCATGCCATCACCTGCTCTAACTCCGATCATGAGACGCTGTGTGGCATCCTCATCATTAGAAGATGCAGATTTAAGTGATGATAGAATTTCTGTTGAACTTCCCAACATTTCTATGAGCTGTAGTGATAATGATGATGACGATATACACTGCTCTGATATTGCAATAGATCCTCAGGCAGAAGATGGATTGATTTTAGAAGAAGCTGCTGCAATGCATCATTCTGCATTATTTAGAAAAGTAATTAAATTCTTTGACACTTTTTTTATATTATATTATATGGAACAATATTTTAAATCACTTATAATAAATTATTTTGAAATTTGCGTTTAACCTACTTCTATTTATAGTGCTTGGATTTGTTGTAAAATTGCACGAAGAGGTTGTGAATAATTAAACCAGACATTTAAAAAAGGCAATACTAATCATAATTATACTATTTGACATATTATTAGAGCCTATTTATTACCTTCAACTGATAATTATAATAAAATACTAATTCCATATATTTACTTTCAGAATAGACTGTCACCTCTTGGTCAGCCAGCAGAGAAGAACAAGGACTTAATAAAGATAACAATAGATCCACCTCCCATCGTTATACCAACATTAATAATTCAAACGCCATCTCCAACTCATTCTGCTTTATTTCCGGGTTCGCCACCACCTCATAGATCAAAAAATGAACCATGTTTCCAATTTCCATCGCCAAAACCTTCTAGAAAATTGTTTAAAGATTTTGATAAACCTACTTCGTTGGATTTACCTTGTGCCCCTCCAATGATTACTATTACTTGTAACATGAGTGAAGTAGAATCTGACACAGAATCTATTTCACCTGCAGTTAAATCATCTGGCCACCTTGGTGTAGCATCAGGAGGAATGACTTATCTTAGCCCTTTTTCTATGAATGCTCGTGGTGACCATACAGCTTCTGAATCAAATTTAAGTTCATCTGGGTATAGTTCCATGGCAAGTCCTGGACCCTCAAGATGTAGTTCAAGTAACCCGTTATGTCCTTCTGAAATGGAAGATCAAGGACCACCTGGAGCAGGTAGTTCCAAAAGAAGACAATCGTTAACTCCAGTGTTAAAACTAGGTAATAACTTATCAGGATCTAGCAACATTGATAAAAATACAAAAGATAAGAGACGAGGTCGTTCGGATTCCGAAACTTTATCTGACGATCCTCTTCTGGAATCAAATGATGAAGGTATAGGTACAGACCATATTGATGAAAAAATTGACGATGGCGAAGTTAAAAGCGCAAAAGAACTAGAAGTTTTTATGGTAAGTGATAGTGATGTTTCAAAAACTTTATTAGACCTGCCTATAAGTCCACGAATAGTTAAATGTGTAAGTTTAGAAGATACTATCGAACGCCTATTACCACCGTGCGCCACGAATAATAAAAACTCCCTTCAGTTACCTTCCATTGTGGTTCAATGTGACTCTCCAGGCTGCGAAAAACATTTAAGTCCAATGAGTTCGCGCAGTGAAAGCCCTCTAAGTGATCGTACTACAGGGATGGGGAGATTTTCTCCACAGTTTTATGGAAAGAACAAAGACATATTGCCTTTTACCGATTCTGATGGCCTTTATGACTTTCCCAGTTCAGATAAAGTAAACGTGACTACTTGTACACATCATAAGAAATCAGGGAGAAAAAGGGAGAAAAAATTATTACGAAACTGTAAAACACCTAGTCCTACTAAGACACACCAACCTATTACCTTGCACCACCATTTAGATGTTCCTAGCAAAGATTCATTGTACAAAGTTCCACCACCTAGAAAGCTAAGTCCCAAACGTAGAGTTACAAGATCTCAAGTAGTTAGTTCGTCTTCAAGTTCTGACAGTATAACTTCTACACGAGAAAATAGGCTATCATCTTCAAGTGCAAGTCCGGACACAATTCGCTGGTCATCACCTGTTCCTTGGATGGATGAAAAATGTTCAAAGTTACATGATGGAACAGGAGAAGAAACATGCGAAGTATGTTATGTATATTGATTATATTATTAGATTTTTCTTGTCAGATTGTGCTTAATATGAACTTAGATCAAATGCTAGTTCATAACGTTAGATTTGATACAATACAACAGCAATCTCACAATGATATGAAATACGTAAAATAATTCACAGTGTATCTGTATCGGCGTAGATAAGGATTTACAAGTACCCTGTAAATTGTTCGAAAATATTTGTTATAGATTAATGTTCAGTGAATGTAGTTTCAAATGCCAAAAAATAGCAAAACACGAAGGTTAATTGTGCATTCAGCTATATCATTGCGTGAAAGAATTATGAAGAGCCGTAGCGTCATAATAATATTGGTTCCTAGATATAGATGGTGCCTCCGCAGCATTGGTTCAGAAATTGTCGGTGTGGTTAAAATTGTCGCACTAGTATGGACAACAAAATGACAATTGACGCTGTGATAATTTCTGAACCAATGCTGCGAAAGGCGTCACCAGAACCAGCAAGATTCTGGCGTTGTACCTATCTTTTTATAATTCTTTAACTCAATACTAAATGCAATGTACTTCTATTTCTTGTTATTCTGTTACTGTCTAACGCATGTATAGTTCATTTCTATTATTAACTCTAAATTTTGCTATTCACAGTCGTTTTCTGTTCTTGTCTACAGTAAAGACCGAGGAGGTTCGAACATGGGTATTAGTTTGCGCGATTTACTTGTGCCCGTTGTACGCAAGCGGACACAGTGGTGGGAATCGTGGATCTCCACGCTGTAGCCGATGGCTCTCGCGTCTACTGGTCCTTGTTTGGATTATTTTATAATAATTTTTATGACCTGCAACACTCGAGGTGCAGCGACAATTATTTTAATTTTATGTTGTAGAATCACATTTTTGTTGCGAAAAAACAAACAATGGAAATATTTAAATGTTTTGAGATTTTTTTAAAATTACAATAATTAATCCTATCTAGGATAAATTATTGAAATTAGAAAAATTTCGAAACGTAAATCAAATTTCTTTCAGACATGAGTTCTACATCCCAACACGGTTAAGGCTTAAACACAATGAAAAAAATAAGAGATAAGAAATAAGAAATAAAGAATATGGAATAGAATTAACAAATAATGATATCCGAAAAGCAAGGAACAATTTGAACAGTTGAATTTTAAATCGAATAAGAACTAATATATTATCGCCTAGAGTATTGTGTATTTCTTGGAATAATTATTTATCTTATTTCTTATTCCATTTTCTTATCTCTTATTTTTTCATTGTGTTTAAGCCTTTAGAGCTCTTTCACACGAGGATACTGAATGCGAGATACAGTATGCGGGATACAGAATCGCGGTCAAAGTTTTGCCGGCGACTGTATCAGATACACGAGCTTTTTATTTAGTCAGTGTGAAAACAATTCCAGTGCAATACAGTTATGGATGTTATAGATTGCGTTATGCTATCGAATATTTTAAATAAAAAGGAAAAGTAAACCCACCATGTGGGTTCATGCTATAGTGGAATTGCGGAAAGCCAGGGGAACGTATACCTACTTAATTATTTTCGGATATTTATTAAATCATTCGAAGAATTGTATAATATTTTGGAAAGTAAATTAACTGAAACTCATTCTGTTGAACTGCCATCATTTTCTCTAAATTATAGCACACAGTTAGTTCCACCTAAAACTGCAGTTTTTTATGTTTACAAAATACCTAGGCGGAGTGGACTGTTTCCCATAAACAAGGATTTAGGTCTACCAAACAAATTTTTCTTTGTCGAAAACCATACACTCCATGATTGAACTTATGGAGTAACGTGCTCATACCTCATTCACTATTAACAAAATATCCTAATCCTACCCCTACATATATGAAATGACATGACGAGTTCTGCGTCTCAAAAGTATGCGTGTCTGAAAAGGTTCCTATGATATACATGATAATTTACTATTCTCCAGTATGCGAGATACACAATTTGTCGCTGGCGGCTGGATGGACGAGATACAGAAATTTGGTATCGGGATACTGTATGCGTCGTGCAGCGCCGTGTGAAAGGCTCCATTTGAACGCATGGTTTGTCGGTATCTCGGATACGCGTATCTCGCATACAGTATCCTCGTGTGAAAGAGGTCTTAATGAGTTACTAACAACAGTCTGCTGACTGCTGAGTGAGCAGTGAATGGCCACAGCGCACTGCTGCACCCTTCTCCTAATGTACAAATTTCGAACTGAGGCGAGTTGTCGGCTACTCGTATATTGTCCCAATCACTGTCGTGTTCGAAGCATCCCGCGCGGAGATCCACGATTCCCACCACTGTGTCCGCTTGCCTACAACGGGCACAAGTAAATCGCGCAAACTAATACCAATGTTCGAACCTCCTCGATCTTTACTGTATACATTTGCATCTATGATTTACCATGTCTTATGGCTCTCATACTGCATGTGGGTAGTAAGATGGTATAATTTGTTTAAAATGCGATCAAATTTTTCGTATCGCCTTTATAAACTTTACATATTAATAGTTTAATGTATATCTAAGGGTTAATGTCTCTAATTAGTCCAATTTACTATTTTTCTCAAAACAACTAACATTAGGTAGCTCATTAAAATTTATAATATTATAAGTATATCATAACAAAAGTACGTCTAACTAGTGATGCAAATTATGAAATTATTATACGTAAATTCTCATTGTGGCTTAGTTTCATTGCATTTCTACCCTCAAGTCCATGCTATTTTTAAAAAAGTATATTTTTTTCATTGAGATCTTATAAAATGGTATTTCCCAGTATTCGCTGCGGCTTATTATCATATCATAGTATCATCCAAGATGAAAGCTAGTAAAACTGACTGATGGAATCAATAAAAAAATTAATTTTTATTAACTACTAATATTAATAAGGTAAATTTCATAATTTCAGGTAAATCAAGATGTAACTTCAGCGATGTTACCAAAAACATCAGATTTTTGTAAAAATCATTTTTCTAGTCATCAAAAAATTAGCAGATTGCGTGCCATAAGTCATCAAATAAGGTAATACATTAGTTTTAATTAAAATCATATTTTACTATACAGGCTGATCATACAATGGCACTGCTGTGGTTTCTTTGACGCGTGTTTCACTAACCAAGTTAGCCGGATATAATTAAATGATTAAATGAATAAAATCCATTCACTTAAATCCATTTTAATCATCCCTAGATGATAACAACTTGGTTGGCGAAACACAAGTCGAATGCAATGTAAGCGTTTTGATGTTTGCGGAAACTACGGCAGTGCTATCATCACATAAGAGGGTCCAGCCCTCTTCAGAATGATGTTCGTGCAATGTGACACCTTTCCTTCTTTTCCTAAATTAGCTATTAATCGCGATTCATTAATACCCTTGTCCAGTTCAATGTAGATCATTATAATTCACATAGACTGAATCGTATCTAAAACCACATACGTGAATCCAGTGACACTCAAAATTCGAGAATTAAAACACTGACAAACTAGATTTTCCCAACAAAATCCTAATATCTCCAAATTACAGTACTAAATAGTCGAAACGATGAGCATTTAAAATACTTAAGGCAGAAGAGAATCCGGAAACAATTCGACAAACAAAATTCCACCTTGGCCGAATTTCGATAACTCCAAATCCCGAGAAGCTTAAATGATTATGCAGTGTAAATTCTAGTCTGTGGTCTGCGAAGTGTTTACTTTACCCGATATAGTTTTCCTTAGTTTCTCATCTGGAATTATGATAAAGAATTTAAATTAATACCTTTAAATTGTACTAATTTCTACAATTTTTTTTATAAATTATCGTACATCTCTCTGAGAAATGCTTCTCTGTCGGGTATGGACAATTTTGAACATTAAAATACGAAATTATACTGAATACTAAAATAATATATAAATAAAATTCCAGAAACATAGTAGACATATTCCCAAAGAAAATTAAACTTAATTCTACTCTCTGTCTCTGTCGTTCCGAATATTATTAGTAAAAATGAGTAATTATCTATTTTTTTCTAGGTTTTTAAGGCGATTAGAACTGAGTTTAAAAAGAAAAGAAAGAATAGTTAGTCCTTCAGACAGTTTTGACAGTGGAGAGGAATCACCCAGAGCCACTTCTCCATTACTTCAAACGTCGAAGGGACCAAAAGTAGAAATAAGGAAAAGCAGTAGCATAAGCAAATTACAAAGTAATAATATTAATACAAATAAACATAGTAAAAGGGGAAAATATAAACGTGGCGAACTGCTTCTACCCCAAGAGAAATCTTTGAAAGTAGTTATTACTGGAAACGGTTACTCGGATTAAATTAAATATTAAATAATAAGTAAAGTGAATATTAAATAATAAGTAACTAATATGTACTGATAAATTACACGAAATCCTTCAATATATAGATATTCTAAACATCGAACAATCATAAATATAAGCGCAATATTTTAAAGTGAGTACCTTAATATCGAAGCTCTTTTAAATTGTTATTAACGAATTATTTTTAATGCTCAATGACGCATTATTGTTAAATATTACACATCGATTCTTAGCCCTATAATTACTAATTAAAATGGGCTTTATATTTTTTATAATTAAATCAATATTCCAAATAAATATCTAAATTAACAAATATTTATTAAAATAACATTGAAACCTCTAAAGTGCCTCATCCTAAGTTATAAAAGGATTTTTAAAATTACTTTTGCTGTTAAATATATTCATATAAATTGTTCAAAGATTCTAGAACAAAACAAAAGTATACATACATACTTCACTTAGGTTAAGTAAGCGCAATCTAAAGTAATAAACTTTATTCCTATCTTAAACTGTATAATTCTAATTTATAAATCTAAGTCTTTTTGATATGCAGGGTGGAGACTTCAACTGGAACAAATTCGCTACCGGGGAGCTGAATAATTTTACAAACAATTCCCGAGACACGTCTATATAGTATAGGAAATGGCGTGCAAAATCGACTAGAAAGGTTCCCGTCTGACGGCCGGCATCGGCCGGCAAATCAAAGATCTGTGATAGATTAGGATGTTGCCAACATTTTGAGCTGAAAAGTAATAAACTTAACAAATACATTTTAATGTTATGCAACCCTCAACCTCTTGAAAAATAAAATGTGATCAGTACGCTGGATTCGTCTTTCTGTCACCTTTCCAATGAGGGGTCACACGCCATAGTGTTGCATATGCAAAAAAAATGGGGTTATTTCCGCCCTCCTTGAAGGGCTAGATTTTGCATATTGCTTGAAAAAGGTAGGTAAATACATTCAAATTTTGACGTGTCTCGGGAAGTTTTTGAAAAATTATTCAGCTCCCCGGTAGCGAATTTATTCCAGTTAAAGTCTCCACCCTGTGCTGTATTGCAATTAATTTATTTGTCTTACTATACTTATCGAAATGTAGCTGCACTGTTATGTTTTAGTGTACATATTCTATATTGTACAGCAGTCTGAGAAAAATGTTTTAACCTTAGCTCAATTTATAAACTTATCCGCTGCCGCTGCCGCCGAAGTTGACGTTGCCGTTGGATTAATAAAGAATAGGAAATCAATGTATTCATTTATATACCGCTGCCGCCGCAGTTCGGTAGATAACCATCTTTTATCTCGAACGGCAACGGCAGCGGATTTCCCAGCGGATAGCCAATGAGTAGTTATATACCCCATGATGGTCGCCGCAGCGCCATCTAGTGGCATAATACGGAACTAAAAGGTTACAGCGCCATACGGCAAAATACGGAACTAAAGGTTTGCGGCTTGGCTAAAAAAGTTAGCGTCTCTGCTAATGCGGCATAATACGGAACTAAAAAGGCGCCATACGGCAAAATACGGAACTAAAGGTTTGCGGCTTGGCTAAAAAAGTTAGCGTCTCTGCTAATGCGGCATAATACGGAACTAAAAGGTTACAGCGCCATACGGCAAAATACGGAACTAAAGGTTTGCGGCTTGGCTAAAAAAGTTAGCGTCTCTGCTAATGCGGCATAATACGGAACTAAAAAGGCGCCATACGGCAAAATACGGAACTAAAGGTTTGCGGCTTGGCTAAAAAAGTTAGCGTCTCTGCTAATGCGGCATAATACGGAACTAAAAAGGCGCCATACGGCAAAATGCGGAACTAAAGGTTTGCGTCCTGGCTAAAAAGTTAGCGTCTCTGCTAATGCGGGAAAATATGGAACTAAAAAGGCGCCATACGGCAAAATGCGGAACTAAAGGTTTGCGTTCCCGACTTATTAAAATATATTGAAAAAATTATTAGTCATGTGACTCATGGTGGGAACAATAACATATGCGCATCCGGTGTAAAACATATGGCAGACAGATGGTGATGAAAATGGGAGGGGCCAATATTCTATTAATAGAAAATGACGTCTAGAGCACATCCGGTTTAAAACATATGGCGTGGTTGTAAGACATATGGCTGTGCGAAGATGGCCGGTTAATTTACGACATCCTGAGGGGTATGGAAAAATAAACACCCTGTGTAACAAAGCAAACAGCAAAAAAGTGCTGAGGGCTGTAGCAAGTATATGGGGTAACGATAGAAATGAAACGCACCGTATGTTTTGTTCTGCAAATAGGCTGTAAACATTTGGTATTAACAAGTGCTTAAACTGAATGCATTCGCGTAGGCTATTTTTAGCACAGACGATAAATTAATGGTAATTTGAAACAAATTTTATTTACTATTCAAACTCAAGCTGACTAATTATATTTTAACCAGGAGAGAGATTATTAATACCTCCCAGGACATTGAACTACTATTGGCGACGTAGGAAAAGCCTCATAATTTCTCCTAGTCTTGGGCTCATACTATGAAAATACCACATCACCAAGGTTTTGCTATACAGCTTTTCCATAGATATATATTATGTTCAGTATGTTTCGCTATGTCCCAGTGTGTTTCAGTATGTCCCAGTGTGTTCCAGTATGTCCCAGTGTGTTCCAGTATGTCCCGGTATTCCGAACAGACAATATAATCCGGTATATTAAAAAATCACCTAATAGCAAAATATCTGATTCGTACATGCAATAGAGGGACATTAGAGCATCCAATAACTTGCAGTAGTCTTCTAAGTTACATACAGTATATAAAGTACAGGTATATAAAGTACAATTACATAGACAGATCGCACCCTGTGTAACAAAGCAAACAGCAAAAAGTGTTGAGGGCTGAAGCAAGTATATGGGGTAACGATAGAAATAAAACGCACTGTATGTTACGTTCTGGAAATAGGGTATGAACATTTGGTATTAACAAGTGTTTAAACTGAATGCATTCGCGTAGGCTATTTTTAGCACAGACGATAAATTAATGGTAATTTGAAACAAATTTTATTTACTATTCAAACTCAAGTTGACTAATTACATTTTAACCGGGAGACAGATTATTAATACCGGGGGTAAAATTTATAGCAAAATAGGGTAGCAGGCCTAAAAAGTATGGGGTTTAACGACATATAGTAAGAAAATAAAATAGTTATGCCGCAGTACAAAACAATATTCTTAGAGCGAATTATTTTTTTAGAATTTTAGATATTTCATATTTGCAGCCAAGTACGATAATTTACTTACCATATTATAAACCGATTAGGCCTACAAGGTTTAGGAGAAAAATTTCATGCGGGTTAAATTAAAAACGATTTAAATGTTTATTAATATTTATTGCAAATCATAAATTGAGAAATATCGCATGAGAAGCAATCATATTTCACTGTTCACAAAATTTCTCGTATAAATATTCAAAAGCTATCAAACACAGTGTTTTTGGTTGTGTAACAATGGGACGAACTAATCGCTGATTATATTTTTCTCTTCGTTCGCTAGTTGCAAAATTTATCGAGCCAAAAGTACAGTCGATAAATAGTGTGCTTTTTAAATGTATAGCTTTTTTAATTAAGACACAATCAAAAAAGCGGAATAAACTGAAAACCTGATGTCTCAGATGCTGTGCTGAAACATCCATGAATTCTAAAACCCGTATCCTATATTTTATATGATTAAACACGTTGAAGCCTTCCACATATTTATTGATGTTGTGCGGACGCCAACCGGACACATCACAACTTCTACTAAAGCAGTCGTCGAAGTAAAATACATCTATATCATTGAACGCACTTGTTAATTTTAATAGGTAGCTTATAAAACCTCCGGCTATTACCCATCGTTCTCCGGGGAGGTTCTTTATAACTTCATATTCTACGGGAAATTCCTCTTTTATTTGTTGTACCAATTCAGGTTTCCAGCTACAATAACTCAATAATGGATCTACCTGATAATATCCAGCACACATCTTAAAATTATTTTAATTTGTTATATGGTTTATTCACAGCCTAGTGTTTATATACACAAGAAGCCTTTTATTTTGTCGTCGGTATACTTTTGGGAGGGGGTTACAGTCATACTGATATTATTTTTGTATTAAAAGGTTAGAGAGGCAGATGCTATACCCTACTTGTTCAGACATGTATAGACGATCGCCGGACAAGCGAGAACAGGAACAAAGCGGAAACATGTATTCCCACGACAACATCTGGCGAGCAGGTGGTTGATGACTCAGTTAACATCAGACTAGCAGATATGACTAATCATTAACTTGTCTAAACAGGCAGCCTGTTACCATATGTAAATCTAAAAATAGGCAAAGGTCACAAAAGGTTAACAGAGCATTAACCTGTATCAAACATCACCATGTGTGAAACAGATGTAAATCTAAATATAGACACCAAGGTCAAAAAGAGGTTAACAGGGCATTCACCTGTAACAGACATGCGTGCATGTATAGACTAGTAAGTAGTACAGATCTAAAAATAGAACCCTATGGCGTAATGAAAAACTGCCTGTACACAAATTTTATACGGATCAGATGTTTATCTGAAAATATATGAGAACACCCATACATTGGAAATCTAATTGAAAATTATATTTGAAATTAGGTACTTAAACTTCTATCCTCCTGTATATAGAGGACAATATAAAACCCAAAGATATTTTAAAAATCGTACTAATCCACCTGTATTTATGTGTACAGATTTTATTTTGGCACCTTCTATGTCATTCATTTTTATTGATTATACTATGGTAATCAACCTGTATGTTATCAAAAAGCCTACAGAAAGCTAGTTTATTGAAAAATTATCTTATCAGAATATGCATATTATAACGTTAGACATTCACTCCCCACACAATTGTTGTTTAACATGATATAATTAGAATCTCACACATGTTTTAACTTTTATCGGCATACGGGTAGGAATTTTAAGCATTATAAAATGCATATACATTAATGTTAATATGAAACACGAGCCGTTATTGATTGGCTACCTGTTTCAACTCTGATTTCATATTTTCGGTCTTCAGAGTATTACAAAGTTATTTTTATCCTATAACACAATACAGTAGCACTACATTTAACATCATTGAACTAGGCTACGATACGATGTGTTATCCACAAAGCCTAGTATAATTGCTCAGGTGCGAAGGTTTTAATTAGAAAACATCAGCTGTACATGTTCCTAACCGGATGCTGTGCTCTGTATGTAAAAATGTGTGTCGTCGTTATATTTAATATTTAATATTTATTTCTTAAACACTTTTGCACAAATAGTTGTAAATCGTAATATTTAAATAAATAAAGCATGATTAAACGAATATTTTATATACCGAAGTAATGTCGCATAAACCTGGAACATGCATTATTCGCCGAAGACATAAAGTTTATTTTAAATTTAAATTGTTGTGTTTAAATTTCAGACCACCCCTAACTTCGAAAGACCCCTGTATCTATGTCACGACGTTTTATTATTGCTTGTTTATTTAAATATTACGATTTACAACTATTTGTGCAAAAGTGTTTAAGAAATAAATATTAAATATTAAATATAACGACGACACACATTTTTACATACAGAGCACAGCATCCGGTTAGGAACATGTACAGCTGATGTTTTCTAATTAAAACCTTCGCACCTGAGCAATTATACTAGGCTTTGTGGATAACACATCGTATCGTAGCCTAGTTCAATGATGTTAAATGTAGTGCTACTGTATTGTGTTATAGGATAAAAATAACTTTGTAATACTCTGAAGACCGAAAATATGAAATCAGAGTTGAAACAGGTAGCCAATCAATAACGGCTCGTGTTTCATATTAACATTAATGTATATGCATTTTATAATGCTTAAAATTCCTACCCGTATGCCGATAAAAGTTAAAACATGTGTGAGATTCTAATTATATCATGTTAAACAACAATTGTGTGGGGAGTGAATGTCTAACGTTATAATATGCATATTCTGATAAGATAATTTTTCAATAAACTAGCTTTCTGTAGGCTTTTTGATAACATACAGGTTGATTACCATAGTATAATCAATAAAAATGAATGACATAGAAGGTGCCAAAATAAAATCTGTACACATAAATACAGGTGGATTAGTACGATTTTTAAAATATCTTTGGGTTTTATATTGTCCTCTATATACAGGAGGATAGAAGTTTAAGTACCTAATTTCAAATATAATTTTCAATTAGATTTCCAATGTATGGGTGTTCTCATATATTTTCAGATAAACATCTGATCCGTATAAAATTTGTGTACAGGCAGTTTTTCATTACGCCATAGGGTTCTATTTTTAGATCTGTACTACTTACTAGTCTATACATGCACGCATGTC
Source organism: Rhagium mordax (assembly GCA_963680705.1). Taxonomy (NCBI): domain Eukaryota; kingdom Metazoa; phylum Arthropoda; class Insecta; order Coleoptera; family Cerambycidae; genus Rhagium; species Rhagium mordax. Next base: position 73,878,413 of record OY796656.1, on the reverse strand, counting down.
TGTTACAGGTGAATGCCCTGTTAACCTCTTTTTGACCTTGGTGTCTATATTTAGATTTACATCTGTTTCACACATGGTGATGTTTGATACAGGTTAATGCTCTGTTAACCTTTTGTGACCTTTGCCTATTTTTAGATTTACATATGGTAACAGGCTGCCTGTTTAGACAAGTTAATGATTAGTCATATCTGCTAGTCTGATGTTAACTGAGTCATCAACCACCTGCTCGCCAGATGTTGTCGTGGGAATACATGTTTCCGCTTTGTTCCTGTTCTCGCTTGTCCGGCGATCGTCTATACATGTCTGAACAAGTAGGGTATAGCATCTGCCTCTCTAACCTTTTAATACAAAAATAATATCAGTATGACTGTAACCCCCTCCCAAAAGTATACCGACGACAAAATAAAAGGCTTCTTGTGTATATAAACACTAGGCTGTGAATAAACCATATAACAAATTAAAATAATTTTAAGATGTGTGCTGGATATTATCAGGTAGATCCATTATTGAGTTATTGTAGCTGGAAACCTGAATTGGTACAACAAATAAAAGAGGAATTTCCCGTAGAATATGAAGTTATAAAGAACCTCCCCGGAGAACGATGGGTAATAGCCGGAGGTTTTATAAGCTACCTATTAAAATTAACAAGTGCGTTCAATGATATAGATGTATTTTACTTCGACGACTGCTTTAGTAGAAGTTGTGATGTGTCCGGTTGGCGTCCGCACAACATCAATAAATATGTGGAAGGCTTCAACGTGTTTAATCATATAAAATATAGGATACGGGTTTTAGAATTCATGGATGTTTCAGCACAGCATCTGAGACATCAGGTTTTCAGTTTATTCCGCTTTTTTGATTGTGTCTTAATTAAAAAAGCTATACATTTAAAAAGCACACTATTTATCGACTGTACTTTTGGCTCGATAAATTTTGCAACTAGCGAACGAAGAGAAAAATATAATCAGCGATTAGTTCGTCCCATTGTTACACAACCAAAAACACTGTGTTTGATAGCTTTTGAATATTTATACGAGAAATTTTGTGAACAGTGAAATATGATTGCTTCTCATGCGATATTTCTCAATTTATGATTTGCAATAAATATTAATAAACATTTAAATCGTTTTTAATTTAACCCGCATGAAATTTTTCTCCTAAACCTTGTAGGCCTAATCGGTTTATAATATGGTAAGTAAATTATCGTACTTGGCTGCAAATATGAAATATCTAAAATTCTAAAAAAATAATTCGCTCTAAGAATATTGTTTTGTACTGCGGCATAACTATTTTATTTTCTTACTATATGTCGTTAAACCCCATACTTTTTAGGCCTGCTACCCTATTTTGCTATAAATTTTACCCCCGGTATTAATAATCTGTCTCCCGGTTAAAATGTAATTAGTCAACTTGAGTTTGAATAGTAAATAAAATTTGTTTCAAATTACCATTAATTTATCGTCTGTGCTAAAAATAGCCTACGCGAATGCATTCAGTTTAAACACTTGTTAATACCAAATGTTCATACCCTATTTCCAGAACGTAACATACAGTGCGTTTTATTTCTATCGTTACCCCATATACTTGCTTCAGCCCTCAACACTTTTTGCTGTTTGCTTTGTTACACAGGGTGCGATCTGTCTATGTAATTGTACTTTATATACCTGTACTTTATATACTGTATGTAACTTAGAAGACTACTGCAAGTTATTGGATGCTCTAATGTCCCTCTATTGCATGTACGAATCAGATATTTTGCTATTAGGTGATTTTTTAATATACCGGATTATATTGTCTGTTCGGAATACCGGGACATACTGGAACACACTGGGACATACTGGAACACACTGGGACATACTGAAACACACTGGGACATAGCGAAACATACTGAACATAATATATATCTATGGAAAAGCTGTATAGCAAAACCTTGGTGATGTGGTATTTTCATAGTATGAGCCCAAGACTAGGAGAAATTATGAGGCTTTTCCTACGTCGCCAATAGTAGTTCAATGTCCTGGGAGGTATTAATAATCTCTCTCCTGGTTAAAATATAATTAGTCAGCTTGAGTTTGAATAGTAAATAAAATTTGTTTCAAATTACCATTAATTTATCGTCTGTGCTAAAAATAGCCTACGCGAATGCATTCAGTTTAAGCACTTGTTAATACCAAATGTTTACAGCCTATTTGCAGAACAAAACATACGGTGCGTTTCATTTCTATCGTTACCCCATATACTTGCTACAGCCCTCAGCACTTTTTTGCTGTTTGCTTTGTTACACAGGGTGTTTATTTTTCCATACCCCTCAGGATGTCGTAAATTAACCGGCCATCTTCGCACAGCCATATGTCTTACAACCACGCCATATGTTTTAAACCGGATGTGCTCTAGACGTCATTTTCTATTAATAGAATATTGGCCCCTCCCATTTTCATCACCATCTGTCTGCCATATGTTTTACACCGGATGCGCATATGTTATTGTTCCCACCATGAGTCACATGACTAATAATTTTTTCAATATATTTTAATAAGTCGGGAACGCAAACCTTTAGTTCCGCATTTTGCCGTATGGCGCCTTTTTAGTTCCATATTTTCCCGCATTAGCAGAGACGCTAACTTTTTAGCCAGGACGCAAACCTTTAGTTCCGCATTTTGCCGTATGGCGCCTTTTTAGTTCCGTATTATGCCGCATTAGCAGAGACGCTAACTTTTTTAGCCAAGCCGCAAACCTTTAGTTCCGTATTTTGCCGTATGGCGCCTTTTTAGTTCCGTATTATGCCGCATTAGCAGAGACGCTAACTTTTTTAGCCAAGCCGCAAACCTTTAGTTCCGTATTTTGCCGTATGGCGCTGTAACCTTTTAGTTCCGTATTATGCCGCATTAGCAGAGACGCTAACTTTTTTAGCCAAGCCGCAAACCTTTAGTTCCGTATTTTGCCGTATGGCGCCTTTTTAGTTCCGTATTATGCCGCATTAGCAGAGACGCTAACTTTTTTAGCCAAGCCGCAAACCTTTAGTTCCGTATTTTGCCGTATGGCGCTGTAACCTTTTAGTTCCGTATTATGCCACTAGATGGCGCTGCGGCGACCATCATGGGGTATATAACTACTACAATACAAACAATAACAATGGAAATGTCAAATATCAGTTGAAATAATTTAAGGGTGCATGTGCCAACCATTCCGCCGCAGCCGACAGCAAAGTTTATAAATTGCACCAAATTCTAAACTGCGAACTGCCAACGTCAACTTCGGCGGCAGCGGCAGCGGATAAGTTTATAAATTGAGCTTTAAATGTACTTAAATTTCTGTCATTGTGTCAAATAACGACACACCTTAATTAGCATACTCCAGTATTGTGTACAAAATGACTGTGCGAAGGGGACATTAATGGAGACGTCTAGATATGCTTAAAACATGAAAACCTTATAAAATGTGATTGGCTGACTAGTTTCACAAGTATTTTATTCAATATAAAAGAGAGAATGTCTTGTTCAGGTTCAGGTTTTCAATGCAAAGGAATGTGAATTCATATGTACTATCTAGTAGTATGATAAGCGACGCAATTTTTACTAAATAATCTCTATGAAATTGATTACAAATGTACACTTAAAGGTTTGATGGCTGAATTCTATATATAGGTACCATTATATTTCCCATCAGTATTTTATATAGCAGTAGTAATAGATGTTGGGTAAAATTGCGTCATTCTGTACAGGAAACTAAAATTCTTTACAGCATACTCGTACGTCGAAATTAATAGGTACCATCAACATATCCGTTGAAATCATTGCAGAAAATCAACTACTTATAACTTGGAACTTGACATCTCTTATGGTAATATGAAGCATCAAGCATAATTCTCAATGGAACTTTTTGCGTTCTGCTTTTTCCGTATCAGTGTAATTGGCGATTCTTAAATGAATTGAAATAGAAGTAAAAACAAAAACGTTACATGTCGGATATAAGATGGGTTTTAAAAAGACTATACCAATGGTATTTATAATATAACCTTTAAATCTGATTCAAATCATTTCCTCGGTAACAGTCGAAATTTAAAATATAAAAGACCAAACGCAAAAAGTCAGATCGGGATCTCAGCTTTCCATCCCTATCGTCATAAATAAAAAATCTATTATGTCGCGTCATCAATAGCAACATGCTAAGAAGTTCCTTTACAACACTAGTACGATAAAGTATTACATTTTACTCGGAACTGTGTGTAAAACAACTGTTGCACGAAAAGTCAATTATCAAACCATCCGTTTGAACAAACATTTATTATTTACTACACTTAATCATGTTTAAGTTGCCTTTTACAGGTTCTATTTCTGAAATGAGCGTATTAAAGTTCTACGATACTCCTACAGCTTTGCCTCTTTTAAATTAATTTTATTCGAAGGCTTTATTATAATTATTAGAACATTTTCATTTTAACCATAAATTTCGGTCTTATAGAGCTACTTTTAGGCATAATTATAATGCTATGATAAGAACAATTAATTTACTTTAGAAAAAGGAGAATGACAGCAAAGTAAAAGTTACTTTTAATTATAAGTACGTACTATTATTTTATTTGGTGTATTGATTTAAAAGTTTAATTATTTAGTTGTATACAAGATAAAATAAGGGATAAAAAAATGTTGTAAATAAAATCGTCCAATAATATTGATAATTTCTGTAAATACGTTGAGGAATAAACTAAAGAAAATTATGCTGTATGAGACAGCACGATAAGGCTTGTAAATGAGACTGATTTTCTACTATATAAATTTTAACTCTCTTGTTAGTGTGGCACTTTTTGCATCTCCCGTTTGCACATCAACTGTAATGAATTGATACGTACTTCTTACGAGGTAATTAAAAGCAGGCTCTGTATTCAATATGAAATGTATACACAAATATTAAAAATACGAACACTTGGTAATTGTAATAGATTGTATTGAAACTATTCCAAACTTAGACGTAGTAGAACTACAAATTAATGATCTAATTTTCAATCAAATCAAAATAAAAACCTACCAATGTGGTGAAGACAATCTTTTGTTGATGTGTTGTATTTCAATATAAAATTATTCGGAGATTAATCTAAATCATTATTGTGCCTGCCATATATTAATTCTCTAAACTTTACAGAAAACAAGTCGAGAAAAAGTTACTTTATATTCTACATCATGCATAAGCGTCATTTTTGGTGTTATGTATTTATTGCACTTTTGTATTAAACAAAGGTACCTAACAAATTTGTTAGCATATATTGGCGTTAGATATTCTAAATACTGTTAAAATTGAATGACCTTTATAGAGCTACCTACGTAATTTATAGAATATTTCACTTTGGCTCTAAAATTAAAAATACTGGGTGTTCGAATTTTGTAAATATTACATATATACCATGCTGTTCTCCTGACTTACTTTTTATGATGTACAAATAAAAACTAGATATTATATTGTTGTAGCATTTTCTCCGTGAAATTTATTGAATAAAAAAATAGAGAAACAGTTGAACTTCAAATAAAAGTTATAAAACTGATGCAACAACATCAGGATAATTTTACATAGGTACCCCTAAAAACACATTAAAATGTGATATATTGTTTAACCTAAAATGGCCTGTGTTTTGAACCACCTTACCTTATAAGACTCAAGAGTGTGTAATTTATCATAACGACATAAAAACTTATTTCAAATAAAGTTAACTTGAATTCAATATTAATTCAAGAAATCGGATAAATTGTTTCTTTATACTTTATGAGTATTATATTAAAATGCAATTACGTTCAATCAAACCTATAGAGAGCAAAATTTGAAACACAGGTACTTAGGCATAAGACAGAAATGAGGAGTTGACGTTGTTAGTCCTACAGCTTTTATTCGATGTTCAATTGTTTTTCTGTTTTTGGATTTATATTCCTCGAGAGAAATCCTATTGAATTTTCATTCTATCTTGAAAATAAAACCGTCAGGAGGCCGGTAAGTGTACAATATTTTTTGTTATTTGTGACTTCTGAATATTTCAAAAGAAAGTAAAGTAAAGCAAGATAATTCAGAATATGGAGCCCATAGAATTTTGTAAATAAAAAATCTAACCTTTACCACATAAAATATTTAATGTGAGTTCCATTAAGTTAGGGCAGACATCCGGACCCAGTACTATTGAACTGTTATGGTAAGTACAAAGTACAACAAATAAATATATGAGACGTGTGTAAACGTGTGATTATAAATTACAAAATTACAAATAAAAATTCAATAGAAAATAAAAATAGAAATGAGCAGTTCGACAATTCAAAGGAATAATTAGAAGAAATATAAGCCGATTCCAAGCAGTCAACCGTTATATACAATATAGGTTCTGATTGGTTGATTCGAAGGGGGTCATTCTTATCCAATGAAAACCGATTGGTTATAACCACTGGTTATACCGGTTGAGCGCTTGAAATCGGCTATAGGTTTAGCATAAGAAAGTACTCAGTAGTTTATAGAGACCACTGTTTGTATAGACTAGTAGATGATTTAACCAAAATTCGCAAATAATGCTAGTAACAAGAAGCATAAGGGTGTGATGCAATATTCGAATTTTATAATATTTTTGTTTAGTTACTTATAACTTACAAATTGTCTATACTTTATAACTGAATATTGACATATTTTAGGTATATTTATTATTTATTACTCTACACTATACAACAAACATTATTTCAAAAAATAACATTAGTCATTTAACGCTTTTCTAGATCATACCCTTATTTTGTAAATCCCTGAAATATTATTATTGAAATAATACCACTAATGCGTAATGTAAATAGTCTTCAATTAAAATATTTTATGAAATATTTATATGAAAATGTTAAAATTACTATTTATGTCAGTATTTGTATGGATTTGAAAATATTTGTAAACCACCTTCTGAATTATCAAACTAGTTGAAAAGATAATAGTATAGAATCCTTCATACCTACTAGCTAATCATATCTATAGAGTATCATATAGAATTCTAGGATAGAGGCTGTAGCTAATAGTGGACAGGTCCTCGTGTCCAAATCGTTCACCTACCCAATCATGAAGTAGAACTTATTGAGACCCTAACCATCTTTTTTAGCATATTATTTTACATATGTTTTCAAAACCCACGACTCTCTCCGTTGGTCGTGAAAGAATCTACAGGGTGAAAACTTAAAAAAGTTACAAGTTAACTATTTAAAATACAATGGGTCATAACTCAAAAATCAAGAACGGTAGGTATAGTGATAATTTTTTTTTATTTTATAGCTTAAACATTAAACTTTCATCTAATGTATAATTTTATACAATAGGCTTGTTCCGTGAAATTCGTTTTATATGGTTTTTATACGTTTTTGTATAGTACTCGATATTCTTATTATGCCCTTAAAATTTCATGCTATTAACTGTTTCCGTTTTCGAAATATAAGAGATTGAAATTTGTAATAGTCACAAAACAGTGCGTCTGCTCGTGACGTCACTATACGCAACTTGCCGCTGCTAGACCCGGAGATCTACAGCCGCTACGATAAAACGTGCTTTGTTGTTTCATTGTTTGTTGTGTTTTTAATATTTTGGTAAAATGTATTCAATTGAAGTTGGATTTAGTAAAGCTGATTCTGGTAATCTACCCTGAAGTTGACATGTTTATGATTATGGACTATTTTAATAAAAATATTTCAGACGGAAGCCATATCGCGTGGTTTGAAGTTAGAAAACGATATTTTAAAAATATTGTCGGAAGATATGTCAACAAAATTTTTAAAGGCTGGAATATTTCTGTCTAAAGATTTTCCACTTATAGGGGCATCACCGGATGCTATAAATGCTCCGGAAAAATTATTTATTTGTTTGCCAAGCGACCAAAAGCTAAGAAGAGCATGGCAACGTGCAATGCGGAGATCTGATTCATTTTAGAGCATGCATTTGAATATTAAAATGAATTTATCTCGAAAACGATGCCTCCGATCCAAGTTGCACAAGAGGGCATTTCCTTTGTGAAAAACTCTTACAATTCATAATTTGAAGTAAAAAAAAAAACAAAATTTACAAATAAAAAAGTTGCGGTAATTTTTACCTACCACCCCTACAGCTTGACCCACCCTTGGTAAAAATTTTGAGATGACATTTACCTCATTTTGTTAGGCTTAGAAAGTTTAGTGGATGTGCAAAATTTCATTACTTTAACTTGAACAGTTTCGGAGATAATAAATAAAAATCGTCTTCAGGGGCCCACATTTAGGGGCCTGTAGCTCCCTTAGGAAGCATTTTGGTATAGAGGTAAGTTGGGTCCAATCGATTTATTTTGACCTCGGGAATATGTGGTTTCTTTTTGTGCACTTATTTCTGGGACACCCTATAACTGAACACTACAATTTAAAAGTAAATGAATTTTGATAATGAAATCAAAATTCATTTACCTTTAACTTGTTGTAGTGTCCATTTTAATTTTAGTACATATAAAAGCCCTTTTATTTAAAAATATTTTTAATATAGATACAAAAAAGTTTTTTAGAAGTTACATTTACTTGTTGACTATATTGAAAAACATTTTAAAAACTGACTAGGTACCCTAGTTTTTATTTATAAAAATGAAAGTACAAAAAAAAACCTCTATAATTATTACAAAATATAGTCTTATTCTCTAATTTACATAATTTAAACTAATGTAATCTTTGTTGTCTAAATATTTTTAACTTCTTGTGTCAATATAATATTTTTTATTAAGATTCCTTATATGTTTTTTGTTATTTTGTACTTGTATTTGTGCATTCTGGAACTATACAATACTTAATATTCTTTTTTTTGCACTCATATTGAATTAAACAAGCAGTACGCAACACAAACAACGAAACAACACTCCCAAAACACCTGTAAAAACTAAAAAGCATGGAGTCGAGCGCGCTCGCCGGCCGGGTATGAGTATAGTGACGTAGCGCCTGGCCACGCCCCCACTCTCGCGCGGTGGAGATTTGTAATAATTTTTAAGGCATTAAACGTGCGAATAAAATTCTGATTTTTTGTAGATCCATTATTTTTCACTTGTACTTTCGATTTATGAAATAAAAAAAAAAATGCTGAACAAGCCCATTGTCTTAACGAAAGGTATGACAAATATTGTTTAAAACATTGACCGCGCAAATTTGACAGATAACATTTTAATATTTCTCATCATAAATGGTTTATGGACAATTTTTAAATTAAAGTAAATGGTTTGAAAAACTGCAGAATTGTATACCTATAGAACATTTTTTGTTAAAACATTATCTCACGCAAGTTAATAATAAACTTTCTAGAGTGTAAAAAGTCGACGCGTGTACCAGTTGAGGCAGGCGACTGTCGTTTCGTTGTCTCGGTGCAATCCCACTGCATTAAGCGTATAGTGTGGTATTGCCTTGTGTATAATAAAACTTATTTTTCTTGTTAGTAATAATTGTTATTAACAAATTACGATTATATATATACAGGGTGAGTCTTAAATGTGTGTCGAAAATTAAACTGGTAATAATTCGTCTAGTAAAGACGAGCGGATGATCGGTGAAAACGTTCAACCCAATCTTGGCGTAGAACTTAATGAGTGATATGTCAAAATGTTCGTATTTAAACCCTGAATATGGAAATAAAAGTTACGACATCCTCCGTTGGTCGAGACAAAATTTTTGGGGGAAAAACTAAAAAAAAAAAACATTTTTTGCAGTAATTTTTTGTTCTCCAGCGTGTTCTGTATTATGCCAAAATATTAATATTCAAAGTCAAAGATTCGACGAAGAAAGTGGCTTTGAAAATTTTTAATTTAACGTCTTTATAAGTTACTATTATATATTTAAATAATATTATTACATTATTATAATGGACTACAATTACCTATTTCCACTCCTTCAAGTTAAGTTTTATAAAAAAAAATTATAATTGAATAAATTTAATTATTGTTTAATTATCTAACAATCAAAAGTTTTATAAATCATTAACAAAATTAATAGAGTCCAATAGTAATGAATTTACGCAACCGAGGTAACGAATATTGACTTCGCAGCGGGTAGTGCGGTGAGGCGAAGGCATGCGAAGTAAGGTGTAGCGGCCTCGGTTTTTGTGTTCTCCTGCCTTTGTTTTTGAAAATAAGTGCATATACTAATCGAGTCAAATGGTCCTTATAAAATTCTACGTCTCGTCACGTGTACCAATTTTTGCATTTTTATTGTACAAGAAAGTTATTCGATGATGAATCTCAATTTTCACCCAGTTAATTTCACCCATATTGCACTCGCTGATATAACACTAAATTAGGGTTGGAATGAATTTATTGAGTATAATCTATTATATGTCGTTCGAAAGAAGACATTCTACACTAAATAATAGCGAAAGAATCATCTCAATATGTATTGCGGTTTTCAAGTAAAAGTAAGAGAAGGAAGCACTTTAAATTACTGCAAAAAATGTTTTTTTTTTTAGTTTTTCCCCCAAAACTTTTGTCTCGACCAACGGAGAGAGTCGTGAATTCTGAAAACATGTAAAATTAAGTGCTGAAAAGGATGGCAGGGGTCTCAATAAGTTCTACTTCATATTGTTTAAATGTTATTTGTGGCATTTCATAAATTATTTCTTTCCTTTTCTTTTTTGGGATTTATTACCACATTCCTCGAGATTCCTATCCAAAAAATTCGATTTATCTAAAAAATATTCAAATTAACCAGTTTAAAACTGGGAAATAACCTCTACGCCTTTGACGTAATGTCAGAGGATTAGTTAGAGGGTGTTTTTTGACAACTAATAGGAATTAAATTAATACAAAAATACTGCGCTGACGTTTCGGAAGCTATATCCGTTTCCTTTTTCAAAGTTTAAGCTTTAGATTTTTATCATGGTAGAGATATAAGATGGTATGTCACGGCGCACATTTTGACTACCGCTAGGACTACGTCATCAAGTAGAAATCTTGGCGCGAATTTTAAATATAAAGTAGAATAATTGGATAGATTTTGCTGTTTCTAAATAACATCAAATCTTGAAATTAAGTAAAAATTGAAAATCTACGATTTATATATAGCTCGTGCTTATTGTAATGTTTACCTGCACTTTTAATTAGAATGTATTTGACACAATATGAAATAAACTTTGAAATTAATCATGATTTTTAATAAATAAAAGTTGTACTCGAAGTTGTCACATTTCACATTTTGAAAATAATTTATTCTTTCATTGAATATTAAGAATATTAGATAATGTTTACATAATTGTTCATAATATTCGATGAAAGAATATATAGTTTAAAGTAATGAAGGGATAATCAACAAAGTTGAAGTCTACTTACTATTAAAAAGGACATGGAAAACATAATAATAACTACATAATAAAGCATAATATAACTATTTTTTGAATCCTGTAAATTTTGTGATCTTGTTTGTTTTTCTAGAGTTATCTTGTAATTTTCTGTTCATTTCTCGTAGACGAATTTAAGTAAGTTCTTGTCCAAACGAGACAATGAATAGCATAGCTGGCAAGCATCTTTTGCTACATTGTCAAAGATTTGATCCTCTTCAATTTCTCGCCGTGGTTAAAGGAGTTCTCCTTGACCTTTGGGCATTTTTCAATTAAAACTGATACCACCAGACTAAATTAATAAATTCAAATAACCAAAACTTAACATTCTTAATGTTGTGTAGCAGATTTGACAATTTGTTATTTGACAGTTCTCACTTTGCAGAAAACATACAGCTACTTAGTGGCACTCAACAAGTTTTTCTACTTGCGCAGTTCAATACAAAAATCGAGCCGAGATAAAACTAACCATATTTTATCTCAACCATGGATTTTTATGTAACGTGTAGAATAACACGGCATAAAATAAAAATTGTTTATATCATTTCCATAGATACTTACCATAGAAATCTTGAAAAATATACTAAATAATATTAATTTTATTGAGTTCTTCTCTCAACATTGGTAACCAAGTTGAACAAAATTCTACCGAACAATTTGATACGCATTTATCTTCATTAAGTAAAATTATTGCAGATTCTTTGATTTTTCTTTTTTTGCTGTCTGCTTCTTTGGTCAAAATTTTTGCTGAATCCCATTTTATCCTGTGATCGTTTTCCCAAGCATGTTCACAAATTTTAGATTTTTCAAAATCACCTTTTCTAATATAACTTTTGTGCTCGCCTAATCGTACATTAAGTGGTCTAGATGATTCACCCACATAATGTTTACTACACTCGCACGGGATACTGTATATACAATTTTTTGAATTTTGTTCATTATTTAATGGTTTCGTTTTTGTCAATATGGATCTTAAAGTATTATTTGTTTGAAAAATTGTTCTAACGCCAAATTTTTTACCGACACGACGTAATTTCTCAGATAAACCTTTTATATATGGAATTAATGTCGAATAATGATATTCTGGTTTTGGTTGCACCGGATTGTTAACTCTATTTTCAATGTTCATGAAAGTCTTATCAACAAATTCTTTCGGGTATTCATTATTAATTAAAATTTTCCTGACAAATTGCCTTTCATGTTTGAATATTTCATCATTAGAAGAAATTATTTTTGCCCTATCATACAAACATTTTATAACACCTCTTTATATTATATTATATCATTTCCATAGATACTTACCATAGAAATCTTGAAAAATATACTAAATAATATTAATTTTATTGAGTTCTTCTCTCAACATATAAAATAAATAAAAAAGACTCACACTAACAGATATTTAAATTTTAACTCAAACCAGTCTTTGGACGTTAAAAGAGGTATTATAAAATGTTTGTATGATAGGGCAAAAATAATTTCTTCTAATGATGAAATATTCAAACATGAAAGGCAATTTGTCAGGGAAATTTTAATTAATAATGAATACCCGAAAGAATTTGTTGATAAGACTTTCATGAACATTGAAAATAGAGTTAACAATCCGGTGCAACCAAAACCAGAATATCATTATTCGACATTAATTCCATATATAAAAGGTTTATCTGAGAAATTACGTCGTGTCGGTAAAAAATTTGGCGTTAGAACAATTTTTCAAACAAATAATACTTTAAGATCCATATTGACAAAAACGAAACCATTAAATAATGAACAAAATTCAAAAAATTGTATATACAGTATCCCGTGCGAGTGTAGTAAACATTATGTGGGTGAATCATCTAGACCACTTAATGTACGATTAGGCGAGCACAAAAGTTATATTAGAAAAGGTGATTTTGAAAAATCTAAAATTTGTGAACATGCTTGGGAAAACGATCACAGGATAAAATGGGATTCAGCAAAAATTTTGACCAAAGAAGCAGACAGCAAAAAAAGAAAAATCAAAGAATCTGCAATAATTTTACTTAATGAAGATAAATGCGTATCAAATTGTTCGGTAGAATTTTGTTCAACTTGGTTACCAATGTTGAGAGAAGAACTCAATAAAATTAATATTATTTAGTATATTTTTCAAGATTTCTATGGTAAGTATCTATGGAAATGATATAAACAATTATTTTTATTTTATGCCGTGTTATTCTACACGTTACATAAAAATCTAAAGCTTAAACTTTGAAAAAGGAAACGGATATAGTTTCCGAAACGTCAGCGCAGTATTTTTGTATTAATTTAATTCCTATTAGTTGTCAAAAAACACCCTCTAACTGATTCTCTGACATTACGTCAAAGGCGTAGAGGTTATTTCCCAGTTTTAAACTGGTTAATTTGAATATTTTTTAGATAAATCGAATTTTTTGGATACGAATCTCGAGGAATGTGGTAATAAATCCCAAAAAAGAAAAGGAAAGAAATATTCTACTTCATGATTCAGTTTTTCGTTGGAGCGTCTTTTTAAATGAATCCGCTCCTCTATAAGGAGTAGGAAGTACTTTTAGTTGGCAAGTAATTCATAACTGTAGTCTTAGGAGCCTACCCTCATAATTACACAAATCTTAGTTATTTCATGAACAGTAAACATTGATAATATATACAGGGTGAGTAAATAGTACGTATTTCTGCTGTATCTCCTATTTCGTTAGAGATAGAGGCATGGTTCAAAATTTTAATTAAATCGTGAGAAAAAGTACATTTTTTAAAATTATTATCAATTATACAAGGCGATCCGTTAAAGTGGTAGATGAAAGAATATATATTTTTTAAATGGAATGACGCAATTTTTTTTAATTATGTTTGAAGACCACTATGATGGCCTATTCAGCAATAAAATATTTTTTTCTCCTACCATAATGAAAAGTACACTCCCTCATATGGGGGAGGAAAGTATTTTCTTCCCCCATATGAGGGAGGAAAGTGTATTGCACATTGAATATAAATATAACCAATAATTTTAACATCTAAAAATAATGTATTTAAGATATATTTAAGGATTTGTTTCTATTTCTTTACTCAATAAATAGTTTCAATAAAATCAAATAATTGATCTATTTACATATATAAGTTAATTATACAGGTAGGAGAAAACATCATATGTATTACACGGGATCAAAGGCTTTTTCCTCCCTTCGGTGATCTTCACCCACGGAAGGAAAAGTGGCACTTTCCTCCCTTGTGATACAAATAGCTATTAAAATTTGTTGGATGGTTAATGAAATAAAAAATATTTTTATGGAAAACTGACGTTTGCAGGTATCATTTTGAAAATTGATTTTGGACTTATTTTTATAATAATAATAATAGTGTTTATTGTGCAACAATGTACAATTTTTCTACTCCCTACATAGAAAATACTATTTTGCTCCCTCATTTCGGGGAGCAAAGTAGTACTTTCCTCCCTCAGGAGGAAAATACTTTGGCTCCCTCTGGAAGCAAATAAGTAAAAACTTCAAATAGCTCTAATAGTAGTGTATAGACTTCTTTTATTGATACACAAACTTCCTGAAAATGTATAATAATGGTTTTAGAGGTTTAAATTAACATCAGTAACTAAATATTGTTAAAATTTATGGTACAATTAGTTAAATTACTAATGGAGATTCCCCCTGAAGAAATATTGGCTCTGCTGGTGGAGATCAGTTCCTGTTTGTTGTTTTCCAAAGTCTTGGTCGCTGATGAAGTACTTGTAGAAACAAAATTTTCAAAAACAACACAACGTTTTTTGGTACTTGAAGTAGTACTTTCTCCCGTAATTATTTGGCTGGCTACCTCACATTTTTTAGAAATACAATCATCTAAGTACCCTTCTGCTACTGCGTTTGTTCGCCATTCACCATGTCTTTTTAGAGTTAGAATGTCACTTCCAGCATTGACTAATAACGTAGCTGAAGTACGGCGGAAACTGTGTCCAGTATAGCCTTTCGAATCAACCAAATTTTAAAATATTGCTATTCTGTATGGAATTCTGGCAATTGTGTTTTTGCCAATTACCTGGTTTGTACATTTCCCTTTAGCATAAGTTACAAAAAATCTAGAATGACATGTTTTAGGGGACCTACAGTCCAGATATTTTCTATACATATCCAAGACAGATACTCCGTTTAAAATCTCATTTGTTATTGTAAATGTCCTTTTGATATTAGTTTTTGAGTCAGGTATTTGCACCACCAAAAAAACTCCTTTATCACTGATATCCTCAAGTACCATTTTAACTAATTCATCGCTACGGCATGCCCCAGCAATTCTAAATATAAGCACAACCTGAAAAAGGAAAATGCACTTATGACAACTGCCTAAAATGTCACTTAATTGTCATATACAGGGTGTTTCAGTTAAATGTCCCCGGGCCATTATCTCGAAAAATTATAATGATATTTTATTTTTGTAAATGGAAGATGATAGATACCAAAGGAGGCTTTAAATAACTGTAGTTAAAATTTTTCCTCTATGGTTCACAGAGATGGCGCTGCGATGCAAAATTATTTTTCGATGGCTGGAACCTTGAAACATAATTCATGTGATTAAGGGATAATTTATGAATAATTTTGACGGTATGGAAAATTTCGAAAAAACCAGCCCTTTTGGAGTTATTGAATTTTTTTTAGATAAGATAATAAATTCCTACTTATTTTATGATGAGCTAAATTAAACTTTTGAGATATTAGTTGGCCTTGAAATTAAATTTTAATTTTGACAGTTATTTAACAAAAGCTTGTAGTGCATTTCAATCAAAGTTTTAAGCTGTTTAGTTAGAAGTTATACATTACAAATGGTTCGATACACCAATTGTTTATACTTGTTATCAAATTATTAAGTTTAATTTAGCTCATCATAAAATTAGTGAGTATTTCCTTTATTATCTTACCTATTTCAGGTTTTAGGCACATTTTTATTAGAAGAGATTAAAAAAAAGAAATAACTTTGAAATATGTAATAATAACATACAGATTATTGTATTTAAAATTTAGCAGGGTCTTATTAGTCCAGCTTAACCGGAAGTGCTACACACGTACGTTTTTGTATTTTGTATTAGTGCATCAGAGCACTTTCCTTAAGTGAAAAAAGTTTCAAGTAACCGACAGTTTAGAACTGTTAATAAAAAAGTTACAGAAGTTTATCAAGATTTACGTGTACGGAATAAATTTAAAAAAAATTGAATAACTCCACAAGGGCTGATTTTTTCGAAATTTTCTATACCGTCAAAATTATTCATAAATTATCCCTTAATCACATGAATCATGTTTCAAGATTCCAGCCGTCGAAAAATAATTTTGCATCGCAGCGCCATCTCTGTGAACCGTAGGGAAATTTTTTTAACTACAGTTATTTAAAGCCTCCTTTGGTATCTATCATCCTCCATTTACAAAAATAAAATATTATTATTTTTCGAGATAATGCCCCGGGGACTTTTAACTGAAACACCCTGTATATACTTTCTATTAACAACTGCTGCGTTACGTTTTTATTTATTATTCAATAATAACGATCAATCTTACCTTCATATGTAAGTAAGTTACATCTGGAGCTTCTGCAATAAACTTGTTGATATCCTTCCTTGAAAAAGTATTGGCTTTCTTGGCTTTATATCCAGCAGATTTCCTTTTTAAAAAGGCTACTAATTTAGGAAACTTAATGTCGATATTGTCTTTAATTTGGAGTGTAGATCGCAACATGCTGTATTTGCTCCATAATGTTGAAGGCTTCAAATCGGCGCATTTTTTGGAAAAGTAAAATAGGACCACTTCTTCACATATTTCCCTTATTTACCTAGTCTCCATCCAACATTTAAATAACTGGTACTCTTTTTCATATTTTTTACGAGACTTTAACGGTAATAGATTTAACGAAACCAGGTTTGCTTCTTCCAGAATATATTGAGGAACTTCATCTTCACATTCGGAATACATTATTATAAACTTTTTGGAAGTTTGTTTATTTTGAAAACAAGAAGCAACCTTAGCAACGTTCCATGTAATTTGATTTTTAACAATATTTACTTATCTAAATACCTATTATGACATTTTGACATATTTGGTTTTTTGATTGTCATGCATAAGAAAATATAATAAAATATATGTAAAACCAATGTAAAACACTGTAAATGGTCGTAGAAAAAATCATATGTATTACACAGGAGCAAAGTGCCATTTCCTGCCTTGGATATTGATTGATCAAACTATCCGCGGGAGGAAATTATGCACTTTTCTCCCTTGGCATACAAATAGCTATTCTTTGACATGGTAGTAGTGTATGCCATACTTTAACTATTAGCTGATGTAGAATAGCTATTTATAAAACTAGTTGCAAAATGACCGTGTTTTTTGCACTAGATGTGAAGATTGGACCACGAGCGTAGCGAGATGGTCCAACACATCGTGTGCAAAAAACACGCAGTTTTGCATCGTGTTTTATACAATATTTTTTGCAATTTAGTTGTTACGAAAAAAATAAAATTTTTGTTACGTTTTCTTTACGTTTAACATAATATAATAAATAAGATAAGTGTTTTCTCAATAAAAATGTTGTACGTTTAATATTTATGTTGTATTCTTAGTAAAAATAAATGGATCTGTCGCAATATCTGTTTATGTGACTAAACTCTTTTTAGCACAAGTGTTAAAATGAAAACTCATTTTAGCACAAGTGATAAAATGAAAACTCATTTTAGCACAAGTGTTAAAATGAAATCTCATATTAGCACTTGTGCTAAAATGAACCACTTTTGACAATGACAATCAGTGTCAAAAAGATGACTTTTCGTAACTAAATGGCTAAAAATATTTCTTTCTTAGAAGTTGTTCATAAGCGCACTGCTAACTTATAAACATTCAAACTCAACTTTTTAAATGGAATACCCTGTATATTTTTGTAAAAAATTGTGTAATTTTTATTTCTCTACAACTTTGATATGATATGTCCTATACCTAAAATGAATAATTTTCGAGATGTAGCTGTTTATATGTAAATAGGTATGTTTTATTCGGAAAAGTCAACGTACCTTTGAAATTATTTCATAGAAACAAAGACAATTAACGTCATTTAATTTCAGTTAGGTAATTTCAATTTTTTTACAAACCTCCTAATTTTCACTAAAAAATGAATTTTACGAAACAGGAATTAATAATTGATATGATGTATTGTATACCCTTGGTGAAAGTGACAGAAATTGTTTTTTGGCCTCCAGAATTTACGCTCAAAGTATTCTCACAGAACCCATCCACAAGAAGCATCTTCCAAAAGTTTAAAAAACAGATTTGAAGAAACAGGTGACATTTCTTATAAAAAAGTCAATCGTAGAAAAAGGACTACAAATGAAAATAACGACTAAGCTTATGAACACCTTGTATGAAAGAAATATTTTCTACATCAGCTAATAGTTAAAGTATGACATACACTACTACCATGTCAAAGAAAAAAAATTACTCTCCAAAAATAAGTCCAAAATCAATTTTCAAAATGATACCTGCAAACAAACGTTTTCCATAAAAATATTTTTTTATTTCATTAACCATCCAAAAAATTTTAAAAATATTTTACCACCGAATAGGCCTTCATAGTGGTCTTCAAATATAATAAAAAAAATTGGGTCATTCCATTTAAACAATACATATTCTTTCATCTACCACTTTAACGGATCGCCCTGTATAATTGATAATAATTTAAAAAAATGTACTTTTTCTCACAATTTAATTAAAATTTTGAACCATGCCTCTATCTTTAACGAGACAGGAGATACAGGAGAAATACGCACTATTGACTCACCCTGTATAGAGGGAGATAGCAATTATTGGATAAACAACACCAAAACCACAAATATTTTCATAATATTCTTGTGTGGTTAACAAAACATAATAAATTTTCAAAATAATCATATTATTAACACAAGTAGAGGTCCCATATAGTCATAATGTTTAGAATGGAATGAAAGACAATGGAATTTAAATAATCCAAGTATTTTTTAATTAGAGTAGGTGGTTTTAATAAATTCAACGTTTTCAGAAAATGTTAGTTCATCACCAGGACATCTTAAAATCACTTGTAATCATTATACTAAAAATAGAAAATAGTACCTATATAAAAATCAGAAACTTATAATTTTAAGAAGAAAAACAGAATTGAATGGCATATTAGTTGCAGACACTTTTTCTTCTCCAAATCTTCGAAAGACTAAATATTTCGGAACCGGATTGTGTACGTATCACAGAGAGAATTCTTTATTTATTAACATCCTGTATAAATAATATTATACGCCCAGTTAAATCTCCCCGATATCCATCTCTCATTCGCTTTTTTCTTTTGTGTTGTGGGAGACTGCACAAGGTTAAAAATAAAAGTAACAAATCACTCCGTCATTATTTTCTAAGAAGCGTTTAGTCACCTAATCATCAAAAATCTGTATAAAAATATGATTGTTTAAAACAAAATAAAAAAATGGGATTGATTGACTATTGACTGAAAAATAATGAAATTGTTATTGCTCCTCTTGGGGTACATTGTATTAAAGATAATTTATCGTATTTTCTAAAGATGTACAATTTTATAAAGCAATAAAAGATAATTGAATGTTGTACATAGGTTATATTTCTTAGTAAGTAAGAAAATATCTTAAGTAAATATACTTATTATTCGAACAAAAACAAAAGCGAATTATTTCCAATGTTATAAATTTGTGATATTTGATCATTATTAAATATTCATATGTGGTGAAGGCAAGATTTTATTTTACGGGTATGACTCTTAAGATACCTCTGTGATAGTATTCTGAAATGTAACTTCAGAAGATGTACTACTTCTACAGCAATATTTTAGAGGGAGCAAGACGTCTTTTGGCACAAACTAAGCAATTATGATATTAGATACCTATTGCACTACTTATCTGTACTATCTCATTTCGTTATTTACTTGTAAGTTTAAAAGTCTTTCAATTATAAATTAATACTCATAACATACCTATATATTTTATATGTTTTTTATTTGCTGTACTATTCCATATATAAATAATAAAATGCTTGTTTTATTTTTTGTGTTTTTAACTTATTTTCTCTAAATAGATACCTAACCTATGTATATTATTATACATAATATACAGGAAATTTCCTATGAACTTGCTTCATTCTGGAGATATTAGCAATTCTAATAATCTTATAATGATAATAGTAATAGTAATAATAATAGACCATGCCCGCCTGCCAAAAATTGGTGGTTGGCTGATCAAATGCAGAAAGCGGTCAACCTGGGATCCCTCCGTCTGCTTAGGGCACACAAGTCTGGAATCTACAGTCACTACTCCTGCGGGATGTGTGGAGTGGCTGTAGATTATTCGCTGGCGCTCTCTCCCGTGAGGTGTCAGAGGCCACGGGGAGACCAATTTATCGGATAACCGGGAAAAAATACATAAATAAAATAAAAAATAAACGTCTTTATTTCTTTAAATAAAAACAATAGTTTGTCCAAGAGGTTATTCTTACATTTAACTTTAAACTTTAAAAAAACACTATTTGCACTAGTTACACAAATACTAACTATTTAAATTTATTTGAATTTGTTTGGATTTATTTATGCAAAAAAAATTCATATCATTTATATTATACTTAAAGGTCAATTTTTCAACATAATTAGCCAACAGCCTACATACCAAATATTGAGAAGAGAAATTGCAAACGTTCTTAAAAAAGAAATGTCACCTTTTCAACGAATCGCCATTATTATGTTTTCGATCAATTTTGTGAATTTTCATACGAATTACTTAGTGTATCGTTCCTACACAAAAGAGATTAGAGATTACGTAATTACGCAAGAGCACTTCGTCAGCGTGAAGAAATACCGCAGCAACTAGCAGCTGGCGAGAACATCCTCTAGAGTATACCGAGGCACTTTAAGGACGAAGGTTAACTTTAACACCAGGGTTAATAGACGTTGAGCCAAGGTGCCGACCAGGCTCATCTTTCCAAAGTAAGGTTATCATACGTCATTCGATTCCTTTTTGGACCAGGAATCGAATGGTGTATGATAGCCTTCTGGATTTGGCAGCTTAAGGACGCCATACTGAAAAAAAGGCCGCCATTTTTTTGTTTTTTACATTTTTAGCGTTTATTTCAATTTGGGTCATTCTGGCAGAAAAAACTAAGGTTACCAAATTTGTAGAGCGTCAAATTTTCTTTACAAGGAATAAATAAAAGTTGCTAAACATTTTAGCGTTAGACCGCCATATAGAAAAAATGGCGGACATATAATTTTTTTGGTGGTTTTCTGCAATTTTAATGCTTGTAAGATGATTTACAATAAAATAAAGAAAACAAAACCAAAAGAAAACATATTTTTTATTAGAGCACTTTTTGATAACTTTTTATCCCCACCTCCTACATACTAAAGTTAGTATTATGGTACGTGCAAGCAAAAGTTGTCAAATTTAAAACTTATTTAATATATAAAAAAAAACAAAAATTAACAATTTATAAACAAAACTAATCCTAATCCGAACTATCTTCCTCAAACAGGTCGTAGTTCTCTTCTTCCTGAGATGGTGTTTGTGCAGTTCTTAAGCCGACACATGTCAGTGCATGGTAAATTGTTCTTTATGCATGAATAAGACGTCGGTATACAAGCTTTTAAGCATTGCGCCAGGACATAAACTCCAAAACTGAATCAGGGGCTGGGGAACAATCCATCCAGTCTAGATCCAGGGAAATTTTTCGATAATCATTTATTTTAATCCAGCCATGGTTTTCTGGCTTTGTAAGATCTGGCTGATTGTTTAAAGACATTTTCCATATAAAAAATTGGTAATTTGCATTGAATAATGTGCTTATACAGGAATCGGCAGAATAGACTTTAAAATTTAAAGTTGCTCTAAAATCAATAAACATTTTTTAAACGTAAGACGTATCTATCCATTAAATAAAGCATGCTTTGGAATTTCTTGACAGTTGTCAAAGTATTGGATCGGCAGAATTCACTTTATAATTCCAACTGGAAATAAATATTTTATGTATGGAGGTATCAACATGTAACAAAGAATTTTACAAAGAAAAAGAATGGGAGTTCTTTTTAAGAAAATTTGTCTCCATACACTCTTCTAACCGTCGTCAGAACGAAATTACTCATTACAGCTCTTAACACCGCGCCAGGAATTCCATGAATTTCGTCGCGAATCGCTCTTTTAATTGGTCGATGTTTCGTGCCCTTGGTCGAAGTACCCGACTTTTGAGAAAACCGCACAAAAAATAATCAAGTGAAGTCAAATCGGGTGATCTGGCAGGCCAATTTATGCCACCACGACGTGAGATTAGACGTAAAGGGAGTTCTCTTGAGGTAAACTTACATCTTTTGATTTTTTTGTGTTTACTGATCGCTGACGACCTGAATGTTTAGCGTTGAAAACGAATCTTCCAGTTCACCATTTTCTGATCCAACACATAATTGTGGGACGCGATGAAACATTTCCCACGCCAATAGTTCTTCTAAAATCACGTTGCACTTGAATAGTACTATTATTTTTGATAAAATCTTCAACACAAAAAATTCATTGGTCTATACGGCAATCATTTATTTTGACAACGGTCAGAGAAACTCCAAAGCATGCCTTATTTAATGGATAGAAACTTCTTAAGTTTAAAAAATGTATATTGAATTTAGAGCAATTTTAAATTGTAAAATCTATTCTGCCGATCCCTGATAAGGCATTCTGACATGGTGGTAAATTACAAGAGTCTATCAAACCTTTTTTAGCTGTAAATAAGGAATATCTAAGCTCGTTGACACTTGGTAGCTGATGTCTGGAAAGATACAGACGCCATACAAATGCCTCAATACCATTTTTTGTATCTACGGCCACCTCCGAAGTGGAACCTAAAGAAATAAAATATGTATTGCAGAAAATCATTTTGATTGTTCCAAAATTTTAAATTTTCCGTTTCCCCCAAAAGCGCTAACAGTGTCACACCCAGTTAAGGCATGTTCCAGGAATTTCCCTAATGTTTACTATAAGTCACGCTTTTAAGTTTTCTTTAACGTCACAATTCACTTTAAACATAAATTTTTTTAAAATAACACTTGTGTTCCTGTAATAAAAAAAGTTTAGAAAAAGGTTTATTAATCAGATTCAGAATTACAGTTGAAAAGAATGTTGAATGCCAATCATAAACAGCGTACTTCTAAACATTGGTGTTAGTACCATGGAACAAGATTTTTGTTCCATGGTAGTACACCATAAATAAAAAATTGTATAGTTTATGTAAGCTTAAAACCTTGCTTGAAAGTATACAATTTTTTTTTCTATGTACATATATTAAAATTTATTGAGGTAGTACATAACCCATTTTTAATAAAACCTAAAAGATATTTTTTAATATTAAATAGATTTAAAAATAGCGCCAAAATTAAACCTGTTTTAGTGCAAAAAAAACTACAATAAAAAAACAAAAGTAGGCTCTAATAGTTTTTGAAATTTATATTTTTATAAAATGATCATAAAACTATTAAAATTGCAGAAAACGACAAAAAAATTATATGTCCGCCATTTTTTTATATGGCGGTCTAACGGTAAAATGTTTAGCAACTTTTATTTATTCATTGTAAAGAAAATTTGACGCTCTACAAATTTGGTAACCTTAGTATTTTCTGCCAGAATGACCCAAATTGAAATAAACGCTAAAAATGTAAAAACACCAAAATGGCGGCATTTTTTTCAGTATGGCGGCCTTAAGCTGCCAAATCCAGAAGGCTATCATACACCATTCGATTCCTGGTCCAAAAAGGAATCGAATGACGTATGATAACCTTACTCTGGAAAGATGAGCCTGAAACAAGATTTTTAGGGGTCTGGCTCAACGTCTATAACGTCTATAACTAAGCCACGAGACCCAGCAAAAATACCAACATATTGTATATTAACAGTGCGATGTACGCTGCCGCTCATCAGCTCATGGCAAGCTCAGTTGATCAGGAAGACAACACGCTTCTTGAATTCAGAGTGTGGTGCAGGTAGGGCATTTACACCGAAAATCCGGCGAGTGGCAGCCAGACTAAAACATCACACCACACTCAAAATCGGATGGTGCTGCAGACCATCGAGTATGTCTAGATATGATTCCAGCGCTCATGGTAATAAAGAAAGTTTTGGTCACGAGAATGCGGAGTTTGGAACAAAACAAACCTCCCTCGTCTATTCCAAAAACACCTTGATTTACAGCAGTTGCGTAATGGGTGTAATAGAGGTCCTAGGACCTGCCGTCAAGCGCCGGAATCAATCATGTATTTATTATCTGCATTCTGCATGCCCGATTTATGCGACTTCGGCCTACATCCATCTATACCGGGTGTAACAGGATCATGGTATACCCCCTCCTCTTTTAGTTTGAAAGATAATGGATTGAAATTTGGGATATCCCATATACATAATAAGCGGCACTTTCTGATATACAAGTGATTTTTTTTTCACTTTCGGTTTCGCAGGAAGTGACACTAACTTTCGATTTTCAAATGGAACACCCTGTATATTATTGCATTTTTGAATTCTGCATAATTTTCTGAATCCAACGATACCAAATAATGACATTTCAAACGACAATATTTTTTATAATCAAAATTTTAGTTTTCCATTTAAGTGTGCCATGACGGTTTCGATTTATTCTAAATGACGCGATTTATGACCAAATATAGTTCATCAGAATGGTTTCTGGGGGAAAACTCAATTTTTTCAAATGGAACCATATTGGTACCGTGGTACCATTTATTAGTACTATTAATAAGGAATTTATTCATAATAATGTCGTATTAAAATGTGCGATAAACAGAAACAAAATTACAGCTAAAAGAAAATAAGAAAATACAATTTTGTTCTAATTACCTTGTTATACATAAGGGGGCTTTGGAATACAAAAAATGAACACAAAACATTACAACAGTTGTTCAAAATGCTGTCCATTAACGTCAATGCTCTTCTAAACTCGCATAGCTGTTTCTCGAAGAGCGTTCGCCAATTGCTGGGCTGTTATGCTATTAATTGCGCGTCTTATTCGTAGCTCCAGGTCTTCACGGGTTGTAACGGCGGTTGCGTAGACCATATTTTTTTAAATTACCCCAAACAAAAAAAATCAAGGGGTGTTAAATCAGTTGACCTTGGAGGCCACCTCACAGAACCATTCGTCGAAATTACGTTTTCTCCGAATCTCTGTTGAAGGTAATCAGTAATATCCTTGAATTATGGGGAGGAGCGCCATCTTGTTGGAAATATATTCCCTGTAGTAAATGGAAAGGTAATTCAGCTAAACTGTCCTCAATTTCATTTTGCAGAAATCCCAAGTATCTGGCACCAATCAGGGGTCCCTCAAATATTATTGGACCAATAATTATTCTACTAGGTACCGATTATTCCAAGTCAAACATTGAAACCGAACCGCACTTGAAAGTTACCCTCCCGAAATAAATTTTGATTTTCTCGTGACCAATATCATATCTTGTATTTTGTCGGTTAAATAATCCCAAATTTGTAAACCTAGACTCGTCCGAAAATAAAATCATTTCCAAAAAATCATTATTTGGCTGCACGTTATTCTGCAAAATCCAATTACAATATTCCATCCTACGTTCGTAATCATTTTCGTACAAGTGCTGGTGTAATTGATGACTGATGATCGAGATGGTAGCGTACCTGCCTCTCACCCCCACCCGGGTTCGATTCCCGGCCGTGGCAATGGAAAATACTGTGAGAGGGATTTTTCCATTATACACGGATATTGAATGTGTGTCCTTTGTCTTCAAATGTGTAGCCCCCTCCCGCACAAGGCTATTCTAGAGCCTTCTGGGATAAAGGGTGTCGTAATTACATGTGGTGTTATTTATAAAAAAAAATTGCGCAAAATTCGGCTTACTGTTTGGTGACTGATTTTCAATTCAAACTTGCCTTAAAGAAACAGTCTTATCAACTTCTATTCGAGCCTAAACATTAATTTCCGTTCCTTCGTCAACAATGAAATTTTCTTCTGGATCATTATTGGGCTCTCTTCGAAATTGATTTTGAAGACGATTAAAATAATTTTTCGATGGACATTGTCTATCAGTATATCGTTCGGCATAAAGGCGTCTAGCCGCTACGGTATTTTTTCTACATTCCCCATAAATAATTATCATGTCCACTTTTTCATGTCGTGTATAAATTTGCGGCATTTTGAACACAATTATCAAGAATTTTAAACAATTTTTAAAGACACAATAAAGACACCGGTAAACCAACGAATGTTTGACAAGCTAAATATTTCACTGTTTTCAAAGCCACCTTACTTCTTAACATTTAATTAGAACAAAATTGTATTTTCTTATTTTCTTTTAGCTGTAATTTTGTTTGTATTTACGCACATTTTAATACGACATATGAATAAATTTCTTATTAATAGTATTAATAAATGATACCACCGTACCAATATGGTTCAATAAAAGCATTATTTCAAAAATATAGTATATATGTATAATTATAGTTAATCAAAATGTTTAATCCATCAAGATATAAAACATACAATGTATATTCACGTTTCATGTAGACATTGTCTGATAAGATACAAATTACATGGATGGTAATAAAAAATGAGTTTATATTGATTAATATATTATTTGTCTTGTAAATTAATGGATTATGAATATTTTTTTTAATGCTTCATGGTCAGCACGCAATATATCATTATTGATACGAAAAGTAGTTACATCAAATAAATAAATAATAGGTACTAAATTATTGAATATTAGTGAACTATCCCTTTTACTCTTTTAATGTATCTGTTTTTGTTTATTTATATGTATTGTCACCTACTCTGAACTACTACACAAAGCCTGCTCGATTATTTACATTATTGATCTTTATTCAGTTTAATGTATTTTTCCAATTTTATGATGAGATGGGAATATTCTCATAACGGTTAAGCGATTCCTTAACTCACAATTTAAACTATATTCAATTCGTCAGTACCATTCTTTAAACTTCTATTACCACTTCATTATACAGGGTCATCACGTGAAAATTTTAGATTCTACTGGTTTTGTTGCCTTTTAGGAAAAGTAAAAATTGCTTTACTAAAAATTTTTGTAGAATAAAACAGTCGAGCATCGCATTACAGAGATAAAATATAATAATAATAATAAATTGACGATGTTCAACAAAGCTGCTCTTACACTTAACCATTCCATTTCAAAAAGAAAACTTTACAAAAGTATATAAAAAGGAAGAGACATTGTATGTAGGACATACGTTAAATTAAATTTACTAATCTTTAATGTTGAATAACAGGTCTTTGATTTGTTTTCTAAACGTAGCTAAAATTAACAAATTGTTAATATTTTGTGGTAGGTTATTATACAACTTAAAAGCATTGTACGAAAAGGATTTCTCAAATTGAGCAGAATTATGTCTAGGCACAGTAAACATTGAAATCCCGAGATCGTGTGGGACAATCGTGGGTAAGACTACCTTTTATCTTTTTTCTATAAAGATAATCAGGAACCGCAAATTATTTACCTTATAAAGCAAACATGTCATGTGGAGTTTAAATCGTTCAACCAGTGCGATTCCCTGAACTTTTCTGAAATATGGTTAAATTTGCGTAAATTATAAGTAAATCTTAAACAGGAGTTTTGTATTTTTTGAAGACTTTTCTTACCTCTGCCCAACAAGACAGTCCAAAAAACAGTGACACAATAAGCAAGGTTACTTAATAAGTAGTGAGGGATAAGTACATCCCTCTGGTGGTCAGTTGCTACTACCAGTCAAGACATCGACCGATAGCGGCTTGCCAAGCAAGCACCAAGAGCGGCGACCTCTAGCCCTGATGGACTAAAACATGCTTAATAAATAGGATTATAGGGAACAACTACTGCACGGGCAAAGGCCCCTACTCCCGTTGAATTATACCTATAAATCCAAATTGGTAGCCAAATTTGTTATTTGTCTTTTCTATACCAGACACAGACCGGTTTCGAACTCGAACGTTTATAGTTTTAATATACGAATGGCGAAATTTTCTTCCAATATTAGTTTTCGATTACTTTTTTTCAAATAATAATATTGTAATTGACTGAATATTGGGCAATTCATTTTTCATTATTAGTTTCATTTGTGTCCGAGCCTATTAATATAAATTCAGAATTCCACTAAAACGACAAATTTAGTAAATTACTTCTTAACATTTTTTGTGAAACCCCATTAATACTTTTATACAATTATTATTTAGAGGTCACATCACAGTTTCAAGTGTCAAACTGTTCGAGAACCACTGGCATTTCTGACACATCGAATACATTCTTACTTCATACGACGTAGCGACCATTGGACCGGCCAACTTAGAGTATACTCGACTATAACAGTTTTAAAGCCAGGATTATTCAAAATATTCTCTGTGTGAGTTCCAAAAACTAGTAACTCTGTTTTAGTTTCATTTAAAACAAGTTTATGTGCTCTAGATACTTCAGATATAGTAAGAAGGTCAAAGTTAATTTGTTCCACAGCTCTGTGAATATCTTCAGAAAATAATGGACAAACTTGAGTGTCGTCAGCATACTGATGCATATCACAATTTTTCAAATATTTTGAGAAATCTGCTGTATAAATAGTAAAAGGCAGAGGACCCAGAATGCTACCTTGTGGGACACCTCATATATATTAATAACATCAGAATATTTACTGCCCATAAGAACCTTCTGTCCCCTGCTTGAAAGATAGTTTCGAAAAAATGTAATTGCACCAGTATCTAACCCAAAGTATTATTTCAACTTTGAAAACAAGACAGTATGATCTAAAGTATTCTAAAGTGTCGAAGGCTTTACTATATTCCAGAAGTACTAGAGCCGTAGTTTTTCTAGCATCATTAGCCCTATACGTGCCATCCGTAACATGTAATAAAGCAGTAGTTGTACTATGATGTGCCCTAAACACAGACTAAATTGATGATAAAATACTATTTGCGTCAAGAAATACACGAAGCTGCTCAGATACAATTTTTTCCAGAATTTTTGAAATTACTGGCAACAAACTGATGGGTCTAAAGTGAGAAACTAGAGTAGGATTGTTTATTTTAGGCACTGGAACAACAATCGCTGATTTCCATAGCTGCGGATAATTACCAGTCATAAGAAATTTATTAACAATGAAAGATGGATGTTTGCTTAAATAAGGAATTACCAAAGTAAGCATCTTAAGGTTTCCGTTCCTTTAGCATTAGATTTAATAGTGGATATAATTCATCTACCGTAGAAGTTTCTGTAAAGAAAATACATTACGGTTTCAAAATTATTTAATAAACGAAAATTGGCAAGAAGTTTTTGATCAAAGTTGCCCCAATAGAGCGTTCGAGAATTTTAGTGATATAATACTCTACTACTTCGATATATGCTTTCCTTATAAATGCGAAGAATAGGCAGAAGAAAGATTTCTGGGTAAGTGAAGAACTAAACCAACTTAAGAAGTTGGTAAGTATTTATAGTGATATGGCAATAGTAAATTTTGATTATAAAGAAATAAGTACGCACCTGCATGACCTATATCGTAAAAAATTACAAACTACTAAGAAACAATTTAATGATGAAAAAATTGCTAACTCACCTAACAAATCTAAAGCCATGTGGCAGCTAATAAGTAGACTCCAGGGAAGAGAAGTGAGTTCTAAAGAAATTTCAATAAATAATGAAGGAGAAAAAATTCCTGATAGCGAAGTAGCAAATAATTTTAACATTCATTTTACTACGGCTTCAAATAGCAACCTACCAAATGATTATAACTTTTTAAATTCTAACATACCTCTGTGTAATAACTCCTTCTTCCTAGCTCCCATTCTGGAAAAAGACATAGATATCTTAATTGATAAATTAAAGCCATCAAATTCCTGTGGATATGACAATATTTCTAACAATTTGCTCAAAAGTTGTAAATTAAGTATTTGCAAACCAATGGCCTATTTAATAAATCTCCGTTTTATGGAAGGAATATTTCCACAAAAGTTAAAGCTAGCTATTGTTACACCGTTTTATAAAAAAGGTGATTCTGATGATTAAACGAACTACAGGGCTATTAGTCTACTCTACTCTCTCAAAATTGTTTGAATGGTATCTTAAAGACTAACTAGCAACTTTTTTATATAAAAACAATCTACTCTCTTCCTTTCAGCATGGTTTCACTCCGAACAAAAGCACGGAAACTGCACTTTGTGATTTCCAGCATAAAATCATTAATGGTATTGATAATAAACAATATGAACTTGGACTATTTGTTGATTTTCCCGTGTTTTTGATCTGGTGAATCATCAACTACTTCTAGCTAAATTATATAGATATGGTATAAAAGGTGCACAGTTAGGACTTCTAACGTTCTACTTAGAAAATAGAACTCAGATAGTTAAGCTTAATAATGAAGTTTTTAGTAATAGTTGTAATATTATACAAGGGGTTCCTCAGGGCTCCAATCTGGGGCCACTGCTATTAAACATTTTCGCCAATGACCTTATATCATTTCTTAATAATATACCTAATATCCACATCGTTTGCTATGCTGATGACACAAATATTCTAATTATTAACGCCAATTTAAACACACTGCAGATCAACGCAGAACTTGTATGTAATAATATCATGATTTGGGCAGAAAAAAATATATTGAACCTGAATGTCCAGAAAACCACTTCGATTTTATTCAGTTCGGCAAAAAAATTTGAAAATATCTCATTTACCTGTAATAACGTAGAAGTTAAAACTTGTGACTCAGTTAAAATGTTAGGTATAACTTTCGATAGTCTTCTACAATGGGAATGCCATATTGACAATTTATGCAGTAAATTACGTAGCAGCTGCTATGCATTATATTTCATGGCACAGCATTGCAGTCGTGAGGTTCTTCTAACTCTCTATTATGCAAATTTTCATAGCCATGTTAGGTATGGCATCATAAATTGGGGAATGAGTACATATACAGTAAATTCACTTTTGAACCAAAGCAGTTTGTGAGTGAATAGGAGATAGCAGTAAAGCGAGAGCACTACACATGCGTGACTGCATGTCGATCCAGAATGTTAGCGCTCTCGCTTTATTCTTTCCTATTCACTCACAAAGTGCTTTGGTTGAAAAGTGAATTTACTGTATACAGAGAGTATTTATATTACAGAAATATGCAGTCCGCATTCTCGGAGGTTTGCGTTTTCCTGAGAGTTGTCGTGAAGAATTCAAAAATCTTAAAATATTAACAGTTGCTGGCATATACATATTAGAAGTCTGTACATTTGTTTATAAGAACAAAAATAAATTTCTTGCCAATCAAATAAATCACAACCACGAAACCAGATTCAAAAGATTATTGCAGCCTGAAATACATAGAACAACGCTATACCAAAGAAATTTTTACTATAATGGCTGTAATAGCTATTAACATATCTAGGAATGTTATTCGACTATCATAACTGCCGCAGATGTAGGTTTGAAATCCGAGCTCGTAGAGCGAGGATTTTAAGACATCTAAGGCTGTTATGATAGTCATAACTTCCGTGATTTGTTCAATAGTTTATCGGTTTCAGAAAATAAAGACATTATTAATAGATATTACCTTTTGATATTCTCTTATTAATAAAGTTTTCATTTCATTAGTTGGTCAGGTCTGTATGGGTTGATTTGTCGCCATGGTTATAGTTTTAATTTGTTTGTTTTTATTTGTTATCTTTTTCATATTACATAAATGTTTACATTTTTAATGTCACAACGGCTACATAAAAATGGACCTTGGATTGCCTAAAAATACATTTCAGTTGGATTTCAGTATTTAATTATTATTGTTAAAATGTTTGTTTTATTTTGATTTTTTCAAAACATTTTGCTAAATAATTTGGATCCGTTACATGTAGCTGAAAACGTGTCCTACACTCCTTTGTTCGTCAAAAAAATACTTTTCGAACCGTATATATGACTTCTTTTTATCACAAACAGTTGCTAAAAATTTGCCAAAAGAATGTAGCGTTGCACAGCGAGTCGTTATGGCAATGATGTAATTTATATGAGTTCCGAAAAGTAATAGTGTCTTTATAACTGTTCAAGTAGCAAATGTAATTATTGTAATTATTGATGTATATGTAAATAATTCTAGCTTTTTTAGAGGGCATTTTTTTAAATCGTAGCCTCCCTCGAAATTTAAATTTTGGGGGGCAACTTCAAAAATGTAATAATAAATAAAATAGATTAAATGAATTAAGATTCCGCATTCATTAATATATACTAAATGTGTGTTTCTTTTTCAGGCAGACGTTGTGTGAAGAACTTCACCGTGTAAAGAAGATATTGCTTTCGTCTATCTCATAGAAAGACAGAAATTACTCAATCATGTCAACGAAGAGGAAACATGAATTGGTTGATGCTACGACTGACCCAGTGGTGGCTCCGTTTATGGGACCTGTGTTTGTTATGCTAGAAACATTCAAAGGAGCGCTTAATCATTCCGAAGTATAAAGGTTATTTAACAATGGCGAAGAATCTTGCAATGTTTGCTGAATATGGTGAGCTTCCAAGTGCTATAAGAAATTTGGATCAGTTGGACAATGGAAGTGGTCGTTCACAAACATTAGTAGCCCATGCAGCAAAATATCACAAATCTTGCAAGAACAAATATGACAGTCAAAAGACGGAAAGACTATCTAGTGAAAAGAAACAGAAATGACCACCCCATTGCTCAGAGCAGACTCCATCTACATCAAAATTAACAAGATCATTATTTTGTTCAGATGTGAAAAAGGTGTGTCCGTTTTGTGATGAAGGAGAAGGTAGAGACAAACTTGTGACTGCAACCACTTGGGTTGGGTTGTATTGGGCCTACAATTTATAGTCATGTTGTACAATTAAAAGATGGAAAACTGTTGAAGAAGTTATCGTCAACAGATTTGGCAGCATTAGAAACCGAATACCACAAACTATGCTATACTCGCTTTCTAACACGTGCAAGATCTGCTGAACGTTCTCGAAGAGAAGATTATTATAATCCCGAAGAAGTTGTTTATAACGGAATTGGACATACAGGATTTGTACTCATCTAGCAGTACTTATCCAGTGTTCAAACTTTCTTATCTTACGTTCCTTGAGACGTGTTCTATTGATATTCTTTTCGTCGGTTTGTATTCCCATGTTAATCATGCGTTGAGACACTAATTTTGTAAGATTCCCCAGTGTTTAAACTTTCTTATCTTACAAAATTAATGTCTCAACGCATGATTGACATGGGAATACAAACCGATGAAAAGAATATCAATAGAACACGTCTCAAGGAACGTAAGATAAGAAAGTTTAAACACTAGAAAAGTACTGCTGGATGAGTACAAATCCTGCATGTATTCAACCAATTTCGTTAGAACTGTACGATAAACAACTTCCTCGGGATTATGGTAATCTTCTCTTGGAGAACGTTCAGCAGCTCTTGCACGTGTTAGAAAGGGAGTAGAGCATAGTTTGTGGTATTTGGTTTCTAATGCTACCAAATCTGTTGACGATAACTTCTTCAACAGTTTTTTTATCTTGTAATCGTACAGCATGACTATGAACTGTAGGCCCAATACCTAGCGTGGATGCAGTCACAAGTTTGTCTCTACATTCTCCTTCATCACAAAATACACACCTTTTTCACATCTGAACAAAATAATGATGATCTTGTTAATTTTGATATAGATGGAGTCTGGTCTGAGCAATGGGGTTGTCCTTTCTGTTTCTTTTCACCAGATAGTCTTTCCGTCTTTTGACTGTCATATTTGTTCTTGCAAGATTTGTGATATTTTGCTGCATGGGCTACTAATGTTTGTGAAAGACCACTTCCATCGTCCAGCTGATCCAAATTTCTTATAACCCTTGGAAGCTCACCATGTTCAGCAAAAATTGCAAGATTCTTCGCCATTGTTAAATAACCTTCATACTTCGGAATGATTAAGCGCTCTTTTGAATGCTTCTGGCATAACAAACACAGGCCCCATAAAAGGAGCCACCACTGGGTCAGTCGTAGCATCAACCAATTCATGTTTCCTCTTCATTGACATGATTGAGTAATTTCTGTCTTTCTATGAGATAGACGAAAGCAATATCTTCTTTACACGGTGAAGTTCTTCACACAACGTCTGCCTGAAAAAGAAACACACATTTAGTTAGCTGCCACCCATATATAATCATATGGATTATTGGGACGCCACGTGGTCCGCCGATGACCTAATACAATAGATGATTACCAGGCCACGTGGATCGCTGTTGACTCACGTTTCTATGTATTTCTAATGGAACATAACTTCCAATGGCGCTACGGTAATGTAACTGTCTTAGCACTGTTGGCTTAATGTGAATTTAAATTTTTATTTCGCGTTTTTTATTTTTTTTAATCCGTTGAGAATGGCGTAGTAATCATGCAATGACGTTGGTCAACGGCGGATCACGTGGCAGCTAACGTGTTAATGAATGGAATCTTAATTCATTTAATCTATTTTATTTATTATTACATTTTTGAAGTTGCCCCCCAAAATTTAAATTTCGAGGGAGGCTACGATTTTAAAAAATGCCCTCTAAAAAAGCTAGAATTATTTACATATACACATCAAAAATCACAATTACATTTGCTACTTAAACATTTATAAAGACGCTCTATTACTTTTCGGAACTCATATAAATTACATTATTGCCTTAATTAACGACTCACTGTGCAACGCTACATTGTTTTGGCAAATTTTCAGCAACTGTTTGTGATAAAATAGTAGTCATATATACCGTTCTAAAGATATTTTTTTGACGAACAAAAAAGTGTAGGACACGTTTTCTGCTACATGTAACGCATCCAAGTTATTAAGCAAAATGTTTCGAAAAAGCAAAATAAAAAACAAACATTTTAATAAAGTTACAAATATTTCTGGTATAATGTACCTAAACAATAATGTCAAATATACCTTTGGAAAGCGGTTTTCTCCTGATTAATAATCACTCATAATATAGGTTAATATCAAAACATAAACCCGCGTTATATACCCAGCAAACACGACTTGGTCGGCAAGAAGGCTAGCCGAAAGAGGCATGCCGAAATGCCTAATTCGGCCGGAAGGCATTTTGCCGCCATAAACCCTAGACCCGCCTTCGGACCGAAGGCAAAATGTCCCACTCGACGAAAGATTTCCGCAGTGTCTTTAAAGGGGCGGTTTTACTTCGGTGTACAGCTAACTTTTATAAAGCTTATTTTCTTCTTTTTAGTTGCCACAATTGGATTACTTTAAGATTCACTTTTACTGCTTTTTTAATCCGGCAATAATCCTCCATTTGGATTCTAATTAACTGCTGATAATAATAGTCCAGGAGGCAGTGAATTTTTTTGGTACTTATTTTCCCAGTCAGCAAACATTGATAGAATTATTGTTCAGTTAGTAATTCTAAGCAATATTGTCTATATTCAATGGGGGGTTTTCCGATGGGTTCCAAAGATAAGCTGTTTTAAGCTATTTCCAGAATTGCCAAAATAAGGGAAATCATTTTTTTTTAAATAATTTTCCGTTTTTCCCCTGCTAGACACATTTGCCAAAGTGTCTGGTCAAAAAGTGGACCGCGCATTTGGAACTTCTAGACATTTTCCGCCTCAACCCATCGGAACCCCCTCCCCATTGAATATAAACAATATTGCTTAGAATTACTAACTGAACAATAATTCTATCAATGTTTTCTGACTGGGAAAATAAGTACCAAAAAAATGCACTGCCTCCTGGACTGGACTGTAAAGGCGCATTCAGATTCAAAATTCTTTAAGTCGAGAGACTAACCACATATTGCGCTGTAAAAAATAATTTCAAATTTACTTCAACAGTTTGAAAGCAATTTTTTGTGCATAATTAGATAATATAATTTGTTTTCTAAGGACTAATATTTTCTATATAACTGGATAAATTAGGAGATGCCTTTTTACAGCGCAACCATTCCAGTGTTCACATAAAAATTTGTGACATAAAACATAAAAAATGGAAGCAAGAATTAGCATTGGTAGGGTAGGTAATAAGTTAAAAAAGTATAAACACATAAAAACAAACTTTATTTTATATAAATACTAAAACATAATATATGTATACTTACTTCATTAGAACTAAACAAACAAAATAACCAGTAGCGGGATCTCAGGAATGGTCTGCAAAATATTTGCAATATAATTTTTTTACAATGAGATTTTTTTAATTATGAGAAAATTAAAATGTTTCTGAAAGTTATGGCCATACACAAAGCTATATACGAACTTAAAAGTAAATGTAAGATGGCGGTTTAGTTTAGAATAGAAAATGTAACAGTAAAAAAACACATTTTGTTATGTGAAGTCTTAAAAATCAAAAATAGGTATATACATATTATTTACCTATATTACTTATATAAATTTCAAACTCCACTGATATGCTCCATCCAGAATCTATATACGCTTAAAAAGATTAATGACAAAAATATACCTAGGTACCAATAAAATACCTAAGTCCTAAGTATTATTTAATTCCTTCTGGTACTTTAAAAATAAGTATAATTAAAAAATATATTACCTACTCTAATATTTCACTACAAGCACAATTCTCCATTTTTATCAAACATCCAACGCACAGATAATATATACTAAAACTAAAAATTCAACGCAAAACTTCATGGTACGGCGTGCAAGACACAGACATGTAAAATGGCGAAGTCGGTTTAGGATTCAAGGTCCAAGGAGGATGACGACGTGACGTATCTCTTCTCTATTGGCTAAAAACGATCACATGATGCTGAATAGCGCATGGCACGGCTTTAAAACTGCAATGAGAATAATTTCCGACAAAACGACTTAGATCATCGATATTACAGCTTCGTTATTCCACCCGCCCGACGGCGGCTACTAATTCAAAATGTACTTAATAGATGGCACTGTAATAGCAGAACTCAAACCGAAATGCCGAAAGCGGGCCGCCATTTTACCGAAACACTGTGTTTGCTGGGTAGGGAAATGTAGAAGCGCCATCAGCACCGCTAGAGGGCCAGGAAAATTTGTGTCCCGGGCTTTTTAGACTCGTCTACCCATATACTATCAGAATCCAAAGGGGCGCATTGGTTGCCAGATGTGAAACATTTTGGTATAATTTTCAGCTAACCGACCCCACTAAAGTGATAATATTAGGTCTGTTCCAACACCGCCGAAAACCGTTCAAGGAACGGTCCCGGTCATGCGCATATGACCAAAAACGGTTCAATTGGACCGTTTTTGGTCATATGCGCATGACCGGGACCGTTCCTTGAACGGTTTTCGGCGGTGTTGGAACAGACCTCATAAGTCATCACCCAATGCAAATGTCTTCAAACAAAGACTAAAAAAATTTCTCTGGGGCAGAAGCTTCTACACGGTGGATGAATTCTATCTGTGATAATAATCAAATTATGCCATAAGTATACATTTTTTTTTAATTATGTTTAATCGTATGTAAATGTAATTTTAATTATTTATCTTTTATAGGTTTGTATTTTTTTTTAAGTGTTCTATGATGTATTTCTTTCTTTACATATGTGTTTTACGTTGTTGTTTTATATTTCCATGTTGTCTCTTTCTTCATTTAGTGCAGTTACATTTAATTGTTTTGCATTTATATGTAGAAATAAAGAAATATTATTATTATTATTATTATTATTAGGTATTATTATTATTATTATTATTATTATTATTAATTCGTTCTACTTTATCAACAGTTACTGATTTAAAGGAAAATTTAGCAGTAACACGAATATACCCAGCAAACACAAAATGTCTGGCAAAACAATGGGCCATTACAGTTATTGCTGGTAGAGTGATGGCAATTTTTGCCAATACTTGGAAAGTGAATATAGAGTACAGTCTAACCATTATAACCTCCGTGTTGTAATGGTGAATTGATGGTTTTGTGTGTTAAATATGCCCTTCCTGTTCCTGGGTAGTTGGAATCACTTTAACGTTGCTGGTACATTAAACAAGTTAAAGCACTTTTTTGTCTGTGACAAACCAACGTTTTTTAAGTGATGTAAAAAATCGTTTATTATATCGTTATTTGCCATCAATAATTCATTGTTGGCCGGATACATAGTAACCAATATACAGTAAATGTATCAATGGGCCATTATTCTATTCTTGCGAATGTAAGTGTAATATTTTGTTAATACAAAAAAAGCGAATTAAAAGTGCATTACAATTTACAAAACGTGTTGTAACCTTACTTTTAAAATTCCCGCGATGAGAACAGCGAAACTTTTGACATTTGACAGCTAGACGAGAACCTAGAAGGTGAAGGCACGCTTAAATAATTTATGGTTGATTTCTTATAATATTCATATAAATCATATAAGTTTTGTGGTTATTTTAGTTCCAGTTTGAATTCCTCATTTATTGTGCGTTTGTGTTTTGTGGAATAGTGCAGATGTAATTGAAAAGAAAAGTTTTACATGTCGAAGGATGTCATCTTCTACTCAAAAAAAAATGGCATATAGGTAGGCGTAGCCTTTAGTATTCACGATGGCTACGAGGTAGGTATATAAAAGTCGCCTTATATTTTATTAAGATAATTCATCAAACACAAAAATAATATGGATTCTTCATTTCTTTGTGTCATAATATTTAACATCCCAATTAAAAAAAACATTCGTTTAACTAGTTTATTTATAAAACATTAGGAATGTTTACCTAATAAGCCCATATTTTTACGTTTTTATTTTGAGATAATACCTTGTAATACTTTTCTTTGAGAAATTCTTAGGTATATTAACGTTAATCTTGATTTTTTTTGTCTTTCGCGTTCTATTAGAGAATGATTGTTGCCTGTTGGGTGTTATGTGAAGGTATAGACCTTCTTTCATTGTGATTTGAAGCCTATATGCACCACCTTAACTATCACATAATTTTTTTTTTTTTTTAGATTCCGTAAGAATAAATCCTTTGTGTAAAGATTCATCCAAAAAAAAATATTAAAGATATTATAAAAACGTGGTTACGGGGTTCAATGGACCGCGAAGGAGGATGTACAAATAGGACCACTAATTTAAGAAGACGAGATGGATAATTAGAATTAATTTATGGTTTCATTACTATTTATTTAATAATAAGTAAGTCTATTGGCAGTTATACTTCTGTTGTTAATAAAAAAATATATATATATTTTATCTTTCAGTACCTATATGAGTTTTATATACCGACAATTTAGCGTTATTCATTAGTCATCACCTAATAGGTTTATATGTTAAATACCTATATGCTTTTCTTCAATTTTGTTTGTATAGACTTTTTGAAAAATATTTTAATAAGTACATTATACCTTTCACTTGAAGAATTAAAATAATAAACTATTAAAACAAATTATGAAAATAAAAAAACCGTCAATGTTTTGAAAAAATAACTTTCTATTATGAAGACTGACTGTAATTATTCTTTCTTTTATGAAAGTTGAGAAGAATAATACAGTTTTGAAAATGGAAATAGTATAGGTGTTTCTTTGAAATCGTATGTTGAACTATTTTAAGCTAAATCCAGAACTCCAACTAACTTGTAAAAAAATAATAATAGGTAACCATTAACTTTTTACTAAAAGATGTATCCTTTATCCTTTATTAATACTACCTACGTTTGGTGGTGATCAGCATTAATAAGAAGTAGCCTGCATAGAATGATAGAAGATCAGCTGGCAAGTCGTTACAGAAAAACAAGCACTGTTTCAAGGTAGGTATGAAAATTACGTATGTTGCAAAAGTTTTGGGGATTTTTATTTATTTACTTATCCCTACTGAAATACTGTACAACTATCAAATCAAATTAGCTAATTTATCTCAATTAAACAGAAAAAAAAACAATAAGTCCATGGTTCCATAGTATGTAGTGTCTCTTTAGGCGCCCAATCATTGCTGTTTATAATTTATTGGTATTTCTTTGACGATAAAAAAAACTTTTGCACGTTATTGTCACAACAGTCCTTTGGTTAAAAAAAGGTAGGTATGTATATGCAGTATAGTGACTATCGGAGTTTGAGAGACCTTGCACCTGCACGTACTGTCCCAAAATACAGGAATTGTAGATATAACTGAGGTTGACATTTACTTGAAAGAGAAAATAGCATTAAAATTTCAATTTATGGTAATCAATGATAAACCATCCGTGGTATCTTAATAAAATTATGAGCAGTTTTTCATTAATTACGATGGTGTAATGTAAATAAATGTCAGCCTTAATTATATTTGCTATTTCCGTATTAGGAAACAGCATGGGTGGAGGTCTCTCTAATTCCAGTAGCCACAACTGCATATATTGTAATGGCAAACCATTGATAGTATTCACTTTCTCATCACATAAATGTTAAATATTCGGTACAGTGCCAACAATGGTCCCCACTGCATATATTGTAATGGCAAAACAATCGTACTTTTCATTCATGTCGTGTAAAGAATAAGTGTAAAAAAAGCACTGCACAGCCATCATTGGCAAAGTGTTCCGTGGCCGAGCGCTGGCCGGTGTTTCACTTTATTCATTAATTTAGCATTTCTTGCCAGTACTCTGCCAATGATGCAGTAAAGGCATGTATGCAGTTTATTAACAATGGGCCAATCATTGGTGTTTGCTGGGTATGCCATTTTCATAATTTTCCGAAATAAAGTTACTTTATCATTACCATGTCTCCGAGGTACACTATTGACAAAAAAATCATTAAACAAATTTGCATCGGCAACTGTAACACAAGAGTTCTTCTCAACCGAACTGATATTAAGAGCTTTCAATGTTTTTCTAAATGTTTTTGGATCTTTTTTAAATGGATACTTCAAATACGCCTTTTTTTCTGCTTTAATTGCGGTGTTAACTAAATTTCCTACAGTTTTATAGTCATTCCAAACTGCATCACTTTTAATTTTTCTATATCTTAAAAGCGCTTGTTGTAAAATTTTATACATTGTATTTAATGTTTATTTTGTAAATTATATGCATGCGCGCGCAACGTCCGCTCTTTAGAAAACAATGCCCAAATCCGCTCTCAGCTCAGACAATCGTCAATCAGTGCTTATTCAGATGTCGAGCAGCACGCATGTTTAACGTTGCACCAGCAAGCATTTATCATTCATTCTCATTAAACAAGGTCCTTCGAATCAACTTGTTGTTATTTCATAAATAACTCAACAGCGCTTTATCTCTAACTTTCATCATAATTTTCAAATTCTCCGTCAACCATGGAGCTCGAGGTTTAGTTATCCGAACAGTTTTATACGGTGCATGCTTGTCAAACAGAGATAATAACCTATCGTTCCAAAAACAAACAATATCATCAACATTTTCAAGACTATATACAACGTGTCCCACTTAAAATGCACCCCCCTCTATCTCCTTTATTAATTAACAAAAAATTTTGAAACTTGGCAATGTTAGTAAATCCGAGGTGGTGACTCGAAATTTAAAGCTTACGTTCATTTTTCACTTCCGGTTCATACCGGAAGTGATACCAACTTCCTTATTTAAATAGGGAATCCTATACAATTTTCAAATATTCGATTAGCCCTTAATTTTTTGAATACGCACATATAGCACTATGTGGGTCTGGCATCAAAACTGTGCAAGATATTACCAAAAATGACATGTGCGATAGAATGCAAATTTATGTATTTGTTTTACTAAACATCGAGATTCCCAAGGTTTGTAAAGCATTTTATGTCCGACCACGTTATAAAGGACTGTTTATGACATAGTTTTGCCCTCGGTTTTGCCGC
The DNA here is from genome assembly GCA_963680705.1 of Rhagium mordax. NCBI lineage: Eukaryota > Metazoa > Arthropoda > Insecta > Coleoptera > Cerambycidae > Rhagium > Rhagium mordax. The sequence goes on along the minus strand of OY796656.1, from coordinate 73,836,314 downwards.
TATAAAGTACCTCTTTACTGTACTAGTAAAATAAAGTTAACTTTACAACTGTTATGCCAGATTTTGACGTTTTCAAATTAATTTGTTCAACTGTCAATGTCAACACAATAAATTACAACAGTCATAAAAATGTCATTGCATTAATTTTTTTCTTTAATAATTAGCAGTCGGACATAAAGCTTTGTATGCAACTCGCCCATAATAGGGCTTTATTGAACTCGCCCTCTGTATGGCCTTACTCGTTACTCTTGCTCGGCCATAAACCGGACTCGTTCATTCAAGCCTTGCATTATGGACTTGATACATAAATAGCTATTAATTTTATGTAAACGAATAAAAAATGAATTATTATTAATAACATAAAATACTAATGTAAAAATAGCATTAATAACATTGGGAGATGGGTAACATTACAAAATAATTTAATATCAAGTAGAAAACTGTAAGCATCCGTAATTTTATTACTGCTAATAAATTTGAGGATTGTTTATACATGTCTATTTCGTAACTAAGCAATACGCAATTGTTTCAATTTTTCATGATAATTAATACTCATGGCAATCTTTGATTAATGGTAATACCTGCAATCTCGTAAAGCAAATACGTAAACTTGTATTCTATCGCATATATCATTTTTGGTAACATCTTGCACAGTTTTGATGCCAGACCCACATAGTGCTATATGTGCGTATTCAAAAAATTAAGGGCTAATCGAATATTTGAAAATTGTATAGGATTCCCTATTTAAATAAGGAAGTTGGTATCACTTCCGGTATGAACCGGAAGTGAAAAATGAACGTAAGCTTTAAATTTCGAGCGACCATCTCGGATTTACTAACATTGCCAAGTTTCAAAATTTTTTGTTAATTAATAAAGGAGATTGAGGGGGGGCATTTTAAGTGGGACACGTTGTATACAGGGTTCCCCATATTAAACTACCCATTTTATTATTCGAATAAAATCTTTTTAAGTCGAGTAAAAAATCCTTTATTACACTAATGTACAGCTAATTGTATGGGATTTATTACGTACTCAAGATTTGTTCAACTTTTAAAAATCATGTCTTCTAAATGCCCTCCATCAACTTGAACTTTCAATTCTGAATGCAAAATTGTTCATCACCGGCCGGCGAAGAAAATCTCCAACTATCCCTGTAATTTCTTCTCGAATGCGGTCTTTCAAGTCCTCAATTGTTGCAGGGCGACTTACGAAGACCTCTCCCTTCAAATACCCCCACAGAAAAGAATCGGGTGCCGTTATGTCGGGAGACCTAGGGGCTTGCAAATTTTCAAATCGAGAAATTATACGGTTGTTAAAAAATCCTCGCAGAATCCTCAGTTTCTGGAGTTTCTGGCTGTGTGATCACACCCGATTTTTTCTGTGGGGGTATTTGAAGGGAGAGGTCTTTGCAAGTCGCCCTGCAACAATTGAGGACTTGAAAGACCGCATTCGATAAGAAATTACAGGTGTAACAAATGTACAACTTGATGCCAGTACACAGGATAGAGATCACCCAGTATGAAAGTTTTTTCATGTTTTAAGCTGTAATTACCATTAAAGAAATAGTTGTCCTTTTGCTTTTCCCAGAAAAGACACTTTAGCCATAATTCGAATATTTTTGTAAAAGTTAACTAACGGGTCATGCGTTAAATAATGAAGTCAACTATAAGTGTTATTGCTTCCTTTAAAAACTTATAAATCAGAAACAAATCCAAACCCCTCTGTACAAACTGATTTATAACGTGCACTTTAACATTTTTTCAATACAATATCTTAGAAACCCTTACTGGTCAGTAAATCGAAACCACATGTTCTTAGGGTACAGTGCGAGCGTCCGGGAGACGACTAAGCTGGGACCTTCTGTTAAATGTCATAGAAAGAGATCTTGGGTTATGAATACATAGTAACGGCCGGACAGGTAGCTATCACGCGATCAGATTAATAGGGTAGGGCAGTTGCGCAATTAAGCGATCATACCTGAAGGTATATCTCTATCTACGGGGTAAATTGAATAACATAACTGGGGTAATTAATTCTTGAAACATTCCATTATCGACCATGTCAATAATATTAAGTTAGGTAGAGTCTATATACACCTGAGCTAGGTTTTGTCCCAATAGCAGAATGGGTTTCCCTCAGCTCGAGTTTGCGAATGCAGGTGCTATATAGAAATAGTTTATAGGAATTATATTCTTGATGAGGTTAACTAATTAATAGGAGACGTATGGAAACTTATTTAACGGAGCCAAGGCACTTGCTAGTAATTTTCCACCACGTCGGCTTGGCAGCGTAAAACAGGTTCAACCCCGAAGTAAGATACTCAGAGGCGGGGCGGGTTTCAATTGGTCAATTCTTTAACTTAGCTAACCCCCGCAAGTCAACAGCCCCTCAGGCGATGGCCCGAACCTGATGTGCTAAATCCCGAAGTTTGTAAGAGTGACTTTTTGTTCGATCTTCGTGCGATCATCATCTTTCTTTTTGTGTGTCATTGGTAAGAAATAACCAATAATCTTAACTAAGTGTTTATTCGGTAATTTCTGATTTGTTTGTGTGTTAATTTCATATTGCCAGTAAAGTTAGTAATTTGTTCTTTATTATTTTTATAAATTAGACTAGTGGACGTTTGTCTGTTCTCCACTAGCCGTGGATTCCAGAACGGCTGTCTATTTTCTGGAAATCCTAGCGATAGATAGCTTAACCGGAGTTGCGGGATATTTTTGACCCAATTAAATGTTTTCCAGACGTTAAGCTATATATCCGGTTTGTACCCACTGCCAACTAGTTCCTAAGTCATTACAAAGTTGTATATTGTTTTACTTTAAGAATTGCACATTTTTGTTGGGAACTATTACCCGTTTTTTCCTTTTGGTTTATTCATTGTCATTTTCTTCATTCCTTTTTTTTTGTAAATAAATAGATACTAAGTGTTTTGAGAATAATTTTGTTTTATTGAAAATATCGTTGGCAAAGTAAATTAAAGGTAAGGTCAGAATTGGTGAATAAGCATATTCGAAGTGCTCATTAATATTCGGGATATACGTCGCGAGTGGATCAGTGTCCAAAAGTGGCCGCGGATCCAGTGCCAGAAGGAGGCCGCACACTGGGGTGTCTGGTCAACTATATTGTAAAGGAGTAAGATCTAGATAATAAGTAGTCATACGGAAAGTCCTCAGAACAATAAAGATTAGTGATCAGCGGGTGAGTTGCCGTCTCCCAATTTTATTTAGTCAACACCAGAAGATATTGTTCAAAGCGACTATTCGTAGAGACCTGTCGTTCTCGCGTCGATAACGAATCGCGGTTAAGATTCAGAGTGATAGCGTTGTCTAGAGACTAATTAATTATGCACATCTTCATATGTTATGTACTGAGAGTTTGTCGTAAAAAGGTTGAAGGTAAAGATTTTCAGTATAAAGTATAAAATGTAACTCGGTCAGTAAGAACTGTTATAAAAAGTGGCGCAGTCAGATTAGGATTTGAAAAAGAATAAAATTTATACAACTAATTAAGATCCAAGTTATTAATTTTGTCCGTATAATTTTTAGAATGTCAAAAATTCATCTTTTTTCAGAAAAAGAACTTAAAATCAGTAAAAGTAATAAATAGAAGTTATTAATTTTGTCCGTATAATTTTTAGAATGTCAATAAATTCACGTTTTCTCAGAAAAATAACTTAAAATCAGTAAAAGTAATAAATAGAAGTTATTAATTTTGTCCGTATAATTTTTAGAATGTCAATAAATTCACGTTTTCTCAGAAAAATAACTTAAAATCAGTAAAAGTAATAAATAGAAGTCAGATACTTAGTAATTAGCTCTAGACGAATTCATGTAAAGAGAACATGGATAGCGTAATTGTTAATTCGTAATAAATGTTTCGAACGACAGTATAATTTCATAGGTGTTCAGTAAATATTTGTCTTTACAAATATTTAATTTTAATTATTTGTGATTCAGCTATGCGTTAATTGGTTTTCGTTTTGTTGTTTCTTACCTGTCTAGAAATTTTGCTGCAATGATGATTCATAAAAAATTATTAGAGTATTAGTGTAATCCAAAGTTAAAGTTTTTGAATTGGGTAGATTTTTAGTATTAATATTGTGTACATTTGAGAGAAAATGCGAATAATCATGATTGTGGTTAACGATTGTATTAGATAGGTACATTTTGATTAACGGAGGTTATTGCCAGTTATAGTAATGATAACAATACAATAATGTTTATGTTGCTTATTTCTTTTCTTCGTGTACCGTAGATCAAGTACGATAAGTTTAACTTCACGCGATTTCTCAGAGAAATCGTATTGTGCATAAATAGTAATGAAATATTAAATTACATCCTAGCAAGTATTCACTTATACTATTTTACGTAAATTTAATCTTGAGTTTTTTTTGTAATAAATCGCTAGATTCTGAAAAGGATACTGAAATAGCATTTAAAGAAAAAAAAAGAGAATCAACATTAACGATAAATGTATTTACTCCGAATTTTGGAAACAGAGGAATACGTAGTTATTTATCTTTTTTTTGTTTGTTATTGAATTATAGACTTTTATGTATAGGAAGAGTTGAATAAATAAGCAATGATTTACTAAGAATGGTTTTTGATAAGTTTATGTCATCCGAGGCAGATAATAAAATAGAATTCAGTTACCAGCGGCGAACGATTATTGTAGTTGTAAAAGTTGTTAAGATCTCATAAAGTACCTGGGGAGACAACCGTAATATAATCAGAGACTCATTTAAGTATATTTGTATAGATTATTGGGTATTATTGGGGTACGTATTGGGTGTAAAAAGTGATAATAACCTGGATAGGCAAATTATGCTAAAATGATTAGGTATATTGTGTACACTAAATCGTTATACCGTCGGTCAATTTTCCTGTATTTTACAAGAGTAGTTTGTTGATTGGAATTCAGGACATTAATTGTTTGGCAGAAATTGATTGTGTAACATTAATTTTGTAATTTTAATGTGGGATTAATAAGCAGTGCAAAACGCAAAGTATACAGAGAGAGTTAATTAAGATAGATTTTTTTTTGTTGTTGTTTTCCATTGAGAAATGTCAATGCATTTAACGTTCAAAAATTAAGAAAAAAAAAACTTGTTTGAATCTAGATACAGAAATATAAAGATACACCTTAGAAATTTCGAATAGAACCTTAATCAGGACTTTAGAGTAGTAATACGGCTATGTTGTGGTATAGTATGCTTAAGAAAATTGGGTTTGACCTAGAGAAATTTTTTTTTTTAATTTACCATATTAGATATTAGCGGGAAAATGTTGGTTATTTTCATTGTTTGGTACTCAGTCGGTTAACTTTGACAATAGTGTCTTTATCTCATAGCAAAGTGACAAATACAAATAGCAGTTTCGAAATTAAAGCACAAAAACGCAGATATTTTTGTTTTCGTTTTTCTTTGAAAGATAAAAGTCACGTAGCTACAAAGAAAGTGGAAAAAAGATTGTAAAAGTTTACTGTTCTCTGGAACACCGTGTGTTGAGTAAGCATAATAGTTTATGTAGAATATTTTCGGTATAGCATTAGATACAACTTTTCAGGCGATCTAACTGAAGTCCTGGTCTGTTTTTATTAAAGTTAATAATCCGCTAGGGAACACGTAAAGACGTAGATTAAAGAAATTGTTTGTTTGACTTAAGAAAAAGATATAAATGCGCCTAGTTTAGCGTTCATGAAAACCGGTAGTTATAAATAGGGTAATTTAGGCAACACCGTGCGCACATGAATTAGTTTTTTTCCCCTTCGGTCAGGTGTATTAGTGAAATTTAAGAAAATAAAATTTTAGTCATCGCGAATTAGATAGATGAACGAGAATTGTTACATTAAGGTGAAGTAAGGGGTAAAGTACGTAGTTAGTTTAAAGTAACACTCTCTAGGAGTGGTTAAACCCGTTCACGAATTTTTCATCTGTCATGAAGATGGAATTTGAGAGAAACATAAAATTTCCGGAATTAAGTGCAATAGAGCGTAAGTTGGATAATCATTGACGGTAGTCAACTAGACAGAATATCGACTTTGTAGTTTTTTCCCTCCCGGTTTTATAAGAAACTGATTTAGAGTCACTATATTTTTTTTTGCATAAAGTATCGATATTCAGTTTTGGACAATGTTAACTCGATATAATGGGTACATACTCTTGATCGGAGTTGTGTTTTTTTTTCGGTTTTAAATTTGTCTTATAAACGTATGTTTATAAGTGATTAGGTACGTCACGCGGTAATTAAGAAAAATTTTATTCTCTCTCATACACAGCTCATTGGTTACAGTAGTTACATTACGCTTACTCGCTTTAATAACAATAACATGATGTTGTGATTTCCTTATTTTTGTTAAGAAAGACCTCGTATACTTTGGTTGTTTGTTGTGAATGTCATTTCCAGTAATAATAGCCTTATATGGTTAATACGGTTAGTTAGCGGATCCCGACTTTTTTTTTTGAATTGTGAGACCTGACATTTTCTCAAATGTACTAGACGGTTGAAACCGCCCGAAAACTTTGAATTCACTATATTTCATTTTGGAAGTAAAGTACTATGTATATAAAACGTAAACGTTCTGAAACGAATTTTAAGGAATTAAAGTATCTAGTGAGGTATACTGTACTTGAACAGAAATAATGAACAAGTGGTTAAGTAGTGTTTTATGAGTTAGGCATTGTAGTAAATAATGAGGTGGATGTTGGTAGTACGGGGATTGTACGAAAAGTCCAGCGAAGAATTTCTTTGTTGTTTAGGTTAAGTTTAGGGTATTTGTTGATAGAATAGCGCAACCTGGAGCAGTTATTAAATGCAACTCGTAATTTAGAGTTTTGTTCTGGTTGAGAACAATTTAAGTAACTAAGACATGGAATACGAGTTGAAAGATTGCGTCGCTCTGTTAAACAAATTAGGTTTTTTTTTTTGGGGAACAAAAGGTTATGTAAACTAGTCTCGACGTATCGAAAATAATTGAAACGTATAATATAGAACAAAGTGATGCAGATAGGCGTTTTCTTTTTCTGGTGCGAACAATTGGATATTTCATTTGTTTTCTATTTACGTATCATTAATCTTTGTCCCCTATTTTAGTATATTTATATTGTATCCTTAAGTCCTTTCGTTCCGAATTTTGACGTTTCAGCTCAGGAAATAGGCAGCAGATCAGGCGTTTGGGTGGTTTCGAAACTTCATTCGTTGGTAGATACAATTGGGATTACAGGAGTAATAGGGTACGAAGAAGTTACTGTGGTCGTTAAGAGTATTAAGTTACTCCCAAGGCGGAGTCATTGTCAACAGGAACAGCGGAGTCGATATAACGAGGGTTGCTTAATTGTGGTGATAGCGAAATCTAGGTGGTCTTATGCGGGGCATAGCACGCTAGTTAGTCACGATTGTACGTGAAGGGAAGTCGATATTCGTAGAAATAGTTCGTTCCGCCAACTATAGCGGTAGGTATCCAAAGGGATATAAGGAAAGAGGTGCATCTCCATCACCCCGTTGAATTACGAGAAGAAGTAACGAAACAATATGCCGGAAACGTCGACAACACGTCCATCAACTAGCGAAGGACAACCAAACGCGCGGAATGAAGAAGACTCGTCACCGACACCTGAACAAATGCGGCAAAAGGTAGAAGAGCTGCAACGGCAACTGCAACAGCAACAGCTCCTGCTGGATGAACGAAGTACACCTCGACCGAGTGACTTGGAAGAAGCAAGAAGCTCCGAGATGGAAGTAGGCTTCCTCAGAAGATTAATTAGGCCCATGTTGAATGGGAGCGATTCGATTGACAGCTTCTCGGGAGGACCGGATTACGAAGTGTTCATCGAGGCCATACTCAGTGCAAAAGAGCAGAACAACTGGTCCGATATAGAAGCTTTCAATCAGATGGTCAAGAAGTTAAAGGAAGGCGCTAAAGCAGCTTACTATGCCTTGCGGAGTTCCGAACGGCCTAAAACGGTGCGTGAGATGAAGATTTGGTTGACACGGATCTATGGCAGGAAAATCAACACAGAAGAAGGGAAGCGAGAACTGAGAAGATGTGTGAAACAACCCGATGAAACTCTGGGGGCGTATGTGCAGCGGCTGAAAGTGGTATCCAACAAGGCCTTCCCGAAGAATGAGCTTTCTCCTCTAGAAAGCAACCATCGTGACAAGATGATCGTGGACCAATTTCTCCAAGGCATAGATCTACGACTAGCGAATAGAGTTTTGGAAAATGGAGAATTCTTCAATGTAGAAAATGCACTAGTTTTGGCCGAAACATACGAAGGTACAATATCGCGGCAACTATCAGAAAATTTGTATGTAGAGAGATGGACATCAGTAAATATGGTCAACCAGAACCAAGCGGGAAGAAGAGGAGACGCCGTAGCGCGAACTCCAAATAGCCTCCCAAGGGACAGACATACAGGGAACAGGAGCAGGTTGGGCGGATTCATGCAAAAATTTCCGAAGATGAGAGTAGTATGTTTAAGGTGCGGCGAAAAGGGGCACCGAGCTAAGGGATGTCTAAACCCCACGAGGACGGTATGTTACCACTGCGCCGAAGCGACGTCGCACTCGACAGAAGAGTGTACTTTTTTTCGCCAGGAAGCCTCCACACCGAACCGGGAGCATTAAAAAGGAGCCCCGCTAAAGTAATATTATCTCTCTCACCTACGAACTCGAAATATGCCAACTTCAACATAAACGGTTATACTACCTCTTGGCTGATCGATAGTGGTGCGGCAGTGTCATTAATTAAAGATGACGTCGTGACACAACTGAAGTTGCCTCGTTGTCACAACTCCGACATCATAGTAACAGACATTTCAGGGACCATCTTGAACAAATTCGGAAATGTCGAAATAGAGTTCAAGCTGGGGGATAAAGGTGTCAGGCACAGGTATATCATATGTGGTAATGGACTAAATTTCAATTCGGATGGGTTAATCGGCATGGACTTCCTCGGGAAGTTTAAACCGATTATGGATTTTCAACGGGATGAGATGCACTTATGTGGTTATAGTTTAGCCATGATAAGTGAAAACTTAAACCGAGGACGACGGATTATGGATCACGATAATCCTGCAGGAGAGGTAGCGTCCACTGTCCACGACAGTGGCTGTTTTTCACAGAAGGTTCGGCGCAAGCGCGGCGGAGACAGCCGAATACTCCGCATCGAAGATGCTAGGGCGCCAAGCGGCAGCCAACAGGGAAGCACTTCGCGTGTATGGTACCAAACGGATTCCGATGGGTTAAACATGTATGCCGCTCCTGGGACACCACCCGATGAAGAAACCAGTTTCTACAGCTCAGCCACAGGTAGCTACTCGAATGGAAATGAAGCAAGTTGGGGAGTAGCAAAGGAAGCTCGAGCTGTGGACGCGAAGAAATTCCAAAATAGTCAAAAAGAATTCTGCGACTACACTGGTCACAATAGTAATAACCTTCCAGGATCAACCTCTGAAAACTCGACGGGGTCAAGGGGACTAAGAACGGGAAATGGTTTCAAAAAACACCCGAACTTGGTACGATTGAGCGAAGATTTAGAAATCCCAGCTTTCCATGGTTGCGATGTTAGTGTTACTGTAAACACCCGGGTCACTGCAGGCACTATGATTTGCGAACCACTCCCTCATACGAACGTAGGTGTTCAAACAGCGTATAGCATTGTAGATATTCCACATTATTCATCCAATAACAATCGAAACATAGTCGTCAGAATTCTCAACACAACTCCAATACCTCAGACCATTAAACGTCACATTCCTCTAATAAACTTGGTGTCCGCGTCCGAGGTTGGTTTAACCGGTACTCCTCGCACGGCTCTGGGGAGGCAAGAGATCCAATGTGATCTAGATCACTTGCAGGGTTACGAGCGAATGCGAATGAGGGATCTGATAAATGATTACAGGGATATTTTTGCGAATAGTGACACACCATTGAAGGCGACCCCGTTAGTGAAACACCACATTAACACGACAGACCACCCACCCATTGCGAAAGCGCCATATCGGGTACCATTCGCGCAAAGAAGAGTACTCGAGGAACAGATCCAAGAAATGCTGGACGACAATGTTATCAGACCATCGGTGTCACCGTGGAGTGCCCCAGTGGTCTTGGTAGAGAAGAAATCAACCGACGGTGAAAAGAAAAAAGAGCCCGAGATACGAATAGGAATTGGTACCAACACGACAGTACTACAGCCAGACCAACCGCCCAACGAGTTAACGTCGGAAACGTCTACGGAGCGAATCGACCCCGTAACTACTCCCATTTCCTCTCCCTCTTCACCTCTTCACAGTAGCTTCCCATCTTTTAGGTCAGAATCTGAGGGATCGGGTACCCAGCCAACTACTAATACCAGTGAAGCTGATGCCAATCCCGGATTGAACCAAGGACTGGCTACAGGAGATGACCGTCAATCAGTAACAGAGCCACCGGAGGACCCACAATCAGCGAGGGAGGCATCCACGACGAGGCAGACAAGGAGCATGGGACCAGTACAAGAGGAACCTTGGATAAGAAACAGTCGTATATAATCGAGGGTAAATATAGAAAACTAATATTTTGCGACGTGTTTCAGATATCCAGCACGATGACCGAAGGACCCAGATGACACGAGACCAAGGAACCCGAGATGAACCCACGTCGAGAGAGACTGGACTACGCCGAGTCCACGAGATGCCAGGACTGGAACCCCGAATGGCTTCACCGATGGCACCACCACGTCCCAGGACACCCGTCCGAGACCAGGAGGACAGACCAGAGGCGGTTCGATCAAATCCAGGACAGGACCAAGCAGCTACGAGGGTCAAAGCAGGCGTCCACCCAAAGAGGGAATAGCACCATGGTAGTCAAGGCGATATACAATCACCCACGAGGTTGTATCCATATCAAGGGCAAGAATCACACCAGGAACATTTAAGCAGGTGACCAAGTGATGATCCGGACTACCGATGACGAGGATTCAGATCAGGGTAAACAGTGTCAGTGTAATAACACTTAGTGTGTGTGTGAGTGATGGCAAAACAGAGACCATGAAAGACAATTTAGTTTAAGTCCATTTGTATAGTTTTAATGGAATTGAATCAATTATTTTAGTTATGTTCGGGAAAAATTGCTTCAATCTAAGGAGGGGGCAATGTAACAAATGTACAACTTGATGCCAGTACACAGGATAGAGATCACCCAGTATGAAAGTTTTTTCATGTTTTAAGCTGTAATTACCATTAAAGAAATAGTTGTCCTTTTGCTTTTCCCAGAAAAGACACTTTAGCCATAATTCGAATATTTTTGTAAAAGTTAACTAACGGGTCATGCGTTAAATAATGAAGTCAACTATAAGTGTTATTGCTTCCTTTAAAAACTTATAAATCAGAAACAAATCCAAACCCCTCTGTACAAACTGATTTATAACGTGCACTTTAACATTTTTTCAATACAATATCTTAGAAACCCTTACTGGTCAGTAAATCGAAACCACATGTTCTTAGGGTACAGTGCGAGCGTCCGGGAGACGACTAAGCTGGGACCTTCTGTTAAATGTCATAGAAAGAGATCTTGGGTTATGAATACATAGTAACGGCCGGACAGGTAGCTATCACGCGATCAGATTAATAGGGTAGGGCAGTTGCGCAATTAAGCGATCATACCTGAAGGTATATCTCTATCTACGGGGTAAATTGAATAACATAACTGGGGTAATTAATTCTTGAAACATTCCATTATCGACCATGTTAATAATATTAAGTTAGGTAGAGTCTATATACACCTGAGCTAGGTTTTGTCCCAATAGCAGAATGGGTTTCCCTCAGCTCGAGTTTGCGAATGCAGGTGCTATATAGAAATAGTTTATAGGAATTATATTCTTGATGAGGTTAACTAATTAATAGGAGACGTATGGAAACTTATTTAACGGAGCCAAGGCACTTGCTAGTAATTTTCCACCACGTCGGCTTGGCAGCGTAAAACAGGTTCAACCCCGAAGTAAGATACTCAGAGGCGGGGCGGGTTTCAATTGGTCAATTCTTTAACTTAGCTAACCCCCGCAAGTCAACAGCCCCTCAGGCGATGGCCCGAACCTGATGTGCTAAATCCCGAAGTTTGTAAGAGTGACTTTTTGTTCGATCTTCGTGCGATCATCATCTTTCTTTTTGTGTGTCATTGGTAAGAAATAACCAATAATCTTAACTAAGTGTTTATTCGGTAATTTCTGATTTGTTTGTGTGTTAATTTCATATTGCCAGTAAAGTTAGTAATTTGTTCTTTATTATTTTTATAAATTAGACTAGTGGGCGTTTGTCTGTTCTCCACTAGCCGTGGATTCCAGAACGGCTGTCTATTTTCTGGAAATCCTAGCGATAGATAGCTTAACCGGAGTTGCGGGATATTTTTGACCCAATTAAATGTTTTCCAGACGTTAAGCTATATATCCGGTTTGTACCCACTGCCAACTAGTTCCTAAGTCATTACAAAGTTGTATATTGTTTTACTTTAAGAATTGCACATTTTTGTTGGGAACTATTACCCGTTTTTTCCTTTTGGTTTATTCATTGTCATTTTCTTCATTCCTTTTTTTTTGTAAATAAATAGATACTAAGTGTTTTGAGAATAATTTTGTTTTATTGAAAATATCGTTGGCAAAGTAAATTAAAGGTAAGGTCAGAATTGGTGAATGAGCATATTCGAAGTGCTCATTAATATTCGGGATATACGTCGCGAGTGGATCAGTGTCCAAAAGTGGCCGCGGATCCAGTGCCAGAAGGAGGCCGCACACTGGGGTGTCTGGTCAACTATATTGTAAAGGAGTAAGATCTAGATAATAAGTAGTCATACGGAAAGTCCTCAGAACAATAAAGATTAGTGATCAGCGGGTGAGTTGCCGTCTCCCAATTTTATTTAGTCAACACCAGAAGATATTGTTCAAAGCGACTATTCGTAGAGACCTGTCGTTCTCGCGTCGATAACGAATCGCGGTTAAGATTCAGAGTGATAGCGTTGTCTAGAGACTAATTAATTATGCACATCTTCATATGTTATGTACTGAGAGTTTGTCGTAAAAAGGTTGAAGGTAAAGATTTTCAGTATAAAGTATAAAATGTAACTCGGTCAGTGAGAACTGTTATTCAGGGATAGTTGGAGATTTTCTTCGCCGGGTGATGAACAATTTTGCATTCAGAATTGAAAGTTCAAGTTGATGGAGGGCATTTAGAAGACATAATTTTTAAAAGTTGAACAAACCTTGATTACGTAATAAATCCCATACAATTAGCTGTACATTAGTGTAATAAAACATTTTTTTACTCGACTTAAAAGGATTTTATTCGAATAATAAAATGGGTAGTTTAATATGGGGAACCCTGTATAATCAAAATCAACTGATTTAAGTTCACTTACAAATAAATCATAATCAAATTTGGAAAAACCCCTGAAAGTATGAAAAAAAAGTATTAGGATTAATATTAAGAACATCGGTATTTATGGTTAAATCTAAGCTAGATGAGGCAATAAGATCATACAGTGTTCTAGAATTTTCAGTAATATGAGTTGGTTGCTCAATCAGTTTGTGTAAACCATATTTGTTAAGAAATGACTTAACTGAGTAAAATTACTATTTTTATTAAAAAAATCCACATTAAATCTCCTCCATATATCACATAATCCAAACTAGGTAAAACATTAATTAAAACATTTTCAAGATTCTCAATACCTACTTAAAGTTAAATTTACATAGCTATCAACTTTGTTTTCTCTTATGTAACACCCTGTTATTATATGTTTTCTTTTTCCTAATTTCATCGATATAAACATGTAAACTATAATCTTTTATTTTTTACGAGATACAGATATATATTTAAAATATAACAATTAATATATAATTTTTATAATTATTTTTTACACAAGTTGTATAAACTGCCTTCTTGGATTTTCTACATATAACATATCTTTTTACCAGATTATTTAAACAATTCTCGATCATTTCATGTTGTTTAATGATATAATTGAGTCTATAAACAGTTTTTCGATTTTTAATTTTTTTGAATTACTTACCTCTATGTTCGACTTAAATAATTATAATAACGTCGCTTTTATCAAATTTTCTGCTTGGTTACTGTACTATCAACTAAAATCTTGTTCAGTGCGTTATTAATGTAGTTTTAATTACCTAATATATCTAATAAAATAAGATGCTTTTTGTTGGTGGGAAATCTAACCTATAAATGACTTTATTTAGGCTATATACAAGCATAATAACAAAAACCTATCCAATTTGATATACTCACATTGATGTTTCATCTCTAAACATACAATTATTAAGTTTATTGGATCTTCATTAATGCATGATAAAAATTGGATTAAAAATTACAAAATTCAAAACGTCTAAAAAAAATTATTGAAAAAAAAAATTTTTTTAACTCACCACAAAATTCATTCATTATGGTCACCAACCAAAAACGATGTCCCCAAGAAGAGAGATGTACATGTTCTTTCGCCGTTATTTCGGCTCCTTGGGGAGATCATAGATCACGTCAAATTCAAGTTCTACCTTTATCTTGCTTATAAACAAACTTATTTAAGTTTTATACTAGCCCTATTGTAACAAAATTATCTAATATATTTATTGATGTTCCACTTCTGAACATGCAAATATAAATTATGTTGAATTCAAAGAAAATCATTGAAAACATTTTAGAACGTTAATAATGACGTTCTAAAATGTTTTCAATGATTTTCTTTGTATTTCTTCTTAACCACAATGTCATGATTTTTATGGGTGGTAAATTCAACGTCTTTTATCTACAAAAGAAAGTGTTACTCAACCTATATTTATAGAGACATTTATTCTAAAAATTAGGCTTTCTCACGACACCCTGTATGATAAAATTAAATAAAATAATATTCTGTCAGAAAAAACAACCGTCATTGGGAATTGATCCTAAATGCATTCCATCAGACTATTTAGTAATTTGCTTTTCATCAGTAGTTTCAACAACACAATTATGTACGAATTGTGATTGCTAGGATAAACACGTATAATTGGAATTTTCATATTTTCTAAAAATCGATTTTGCTGTTTCTACTACAATTTATAGGAAATTTGTTTCAAGCAAAGATATCAACACTAATCAAAATGATAGATGGTATTATCTTGTTTATTTTTTATTTCAAAATCTAAAAAAATATGTCAAGTGTACAATAGAGGCTTTTATAAAATAGTTGCAGTGCAAAACTGACATTGATATGAGACGATATGTATACAATACATAATATGTTTAAGAAAATTGAATTGCCACAATAATATAAGAAGTTACACTAGCTACTATAAATCCCATCATTGTATAATTGACCACAAAAAATCCAGACGCAGATAAATAAGGATTTCTACAATAAACTTGCTGAGCTATCAAGTTTAATTCTTCTTTCAATGTTTGTATTTCATGATTAGAAGATATCTCCAATTCGTTGAGTACATTATAACAAATTTTTGTTGTTTTATTTCCTTCTACAGATAATCGTTCACCTGCTGTTGCTAAGACTAGCAGTGTTACCTAAAATTAAAAACACGAATTAATAGTCGCAAGAACAGACTTGCTGTTATGTTAGTTTACAATAATTTAAGGTAACAAATGCTGACAAAAGCGAACTTCCTGGCTGTATTTTATACCATAAATTTACTTAATTTGATGTGTAGATTCTTAATTTCTGGGTCATGTGATTATTTAAAAAACTATTTTTATTTTCTGCCGTTTCGGTTTTAATAACCATCTTCAGAGAACTATTTTAACTGACAGAACTTACTTTAAAAATTGTTTATAATGATTTACAGTGTGTACTTACAATTAAAGCATTATACTTAATAAAAACCTCTATATTCATCAAATTTAAATATTTTAACATATCCTCTATTCTAGTGTAGATACTAAATTTTAGTATAACTCTCATAGATTGAAAAAGAAAATTTTTTTTCAATCTGTTTCCCGCGCTCCTACGGGAAGTTTTTGTCTGCCAGCATAATGTATGTGAAGGACATAATATATAGTCCGTGCGGTCCATAAAAAAACGTAACAAATTGTGTTAAAAGCATGCAACTTTGCATAGTTGCTTAATAGGTGTTTTTAATTGATTTGACCCGCAGCACCTTAAATTTCACCCCTTCAGTTACTGTTACCCCTTTTTCTTTTTTAAGGGGTTAAAATTTTTACAAATTCCATAACAACCTAATATTTAAAAATTGCTGTCATTTTCGACTAATTGGAATGTGAGGACTTTGAAAAAAAATATTCCAACTTTATAGGACTCACCGTTAGGGCTCTACGGCCGCCATATTTGATTTTAAGTGCCAAAATACCTTTTGTTTTGAATTAAGGCAATTTTAACTAAAATAATGCCGATTTCTATTGATTTAAGCAAAACAAATCAGAACTTGTGCCACCTCTTCAGTTAGGACTTTTGCCCCCCCCCCCTTTTTAAGGGGCTAAAATTTTTACAAACTGCATATCAACCTAATATTTAAAAATTAGTGTCGTAATTTCGTAATTTGAATATATAATATAATTTCGTAATTTGAATATGAGGACTTTGGAAAAAAATATGTCAACTTTATGGGACTCACCGATAGGGCTCTACGGTTGCCATAGTTGATTGTAAGTGTCAAAATGTCTTTTTTTGAAATTTAGGCAATTCTAACAGAAATAATGCCGATTTTTATTGATTTAAGCATAATAAATTCAATAGAACTTGTGCCAGGACCGTAAAACCTACCGTTAAACTAATTTAATGGCATGAAATTAAGAAAAAATTGTATAAGTTCATAAGTAATTAAAGTTGTTCTAATAAAATTATAGAGTCCAAAAAGTAAAACTAAACTCTTGGAACTTTGAAACTCATAAAGTAAATTTTTAGTGTTTATTTGAAGTTAAATATATGTATGTATTAGAAAATATGAAAGATATTTTAACGAGATTAGAAGCATATTAGGGCCTATTGTCCGGTCTTAGAGTAAATCGGCGTGTTTTGGTTTGTAGGAACTTTAATTCTAAAATACAGGGTGATAAATAAAACAATGCAAATTTTCACAAATTTTACTGTGCCACCATTTCTTTCTATACAAATTTTTTGTTTTTTTTCTGGGTTTTAGAAGAAGCAGTGGCTCAATTGTAAAAAACAATTTTAGGGGTTTTTAAATAAAATTTGTCGTCACCCTTTATCTCTATAGCGATTATTCGATACATGTTTTTTCAATTTATGGTTAGTACAAAATTCTTGTAATCTTTCTTGTTTTAGGAAAAATTTTATACAGAGTGAAAAAAAGTATGCTTTCGATACTGCAAAAATAAAAACAACGATATAACAGTTAATAAATTTCGCTTTGTTTGTCTCTAAACACGGTATAAAGTACACAAAAGCTGAGATTTTGCCCCCTTCCATTTCCTTATTTGTGAAGATATTTTAAAATTTTAAAATGTAGCCTTATCAGATATTTTCCGAATTTTTCAAATATAGGTAATATTCAAAATTACCTAGCGCCAATACATACAGAATGGTGAAATAAAAGTTGTTTTTTTTTTAATGGAACACCCTGTAATATTTCTCGACAGGTTTGTAGTACTCTTTGAGCTGAATTCAAAAATGTATAACTCCCTTGAGTTTAGATCAAAATCGGTCGAGATATTCAAGGAGAAACATGAGAAACATTTGTTTTCACACTTTCGAGGTGGCTTGGCATTCTGACTTAATTGTTGACTTTTAGCTGTCAAAATAATTGACTGTGAATGTTATTGTGAATGTAATTTTTACATTGTCATATTATATATATGTATAATGTTTTGTTGTATTTAACTTGTATATAATTAACGGGCAAAATGGGATATTCTGTAGAAGAAAGATGTGCAATGGTCGAAATTTATCTTTTGTGTAAAAGAAATCAAGCTGCAGCATAATATAGGGAATTTGTTAGATGACTCCCCAGACTTCGGGTCCCTGCAAAACATACTTTCAAAAATGTGTATAATAAATTTCGAGTAAATCATGGTGGTTTTTGTTTTGTATTTGGTTAAATTATGTGAAGTTTATTTTTCTGTTAATTGTTATTTTTATATTTTCTTAAAAATCTTTTCTTTGTTAATAAAATACATGTTTGATCTTAGAGAGATCTTTAAGTATTTGATATTTATTGCTAAGGAACATTATTTTGAAAACAAATATTTCTCATGTTTATCCTTGAGTATCTCGTCCGATTTTGACCTAAACTCAAGGAAGTTATACATTTTTTAAATCAGCTCAAACAGTACTACAAACATGTCAAGAAATATACAGGGTATTCCATTTAAAAAAATCAACTTTCTTTTCACCACCCTGTATGTATTGGCGCTAGGTAATTTTGAATATTATATTTGAAAAATTCGGTAAATGTCTGATAAGACTACATTTTAAAATTTTAAAATATCTTCACAAATAAGGAAATAGAGGGGGGGGCAAAATTAGAGTTGACACCCTGTACAGGGTCAGGTGAGATATACAAGAAAATTAAGTTTCCTTTTGTAACAATTTTTACAAAAAACCTTTTTTTTAATCACTCCGTTCGCGTGTTTAAAGGCATTAAAAATATCTACAATTTGATGTGCCCAAGATGGCCATCGCTTAAAAAATAAGAAAGTTACAAGTCTGGGGAGTTTTAAATGGCTCGCCCTGTATAGGGAATGGGAAAAATCATTAAAATTTTGACAATACCATTTCAAACCATGGGTATTTTGCATTAGTTGAAAGTCTTTGTTAGAAATATTAATAAATAAATAAAAGTTTATTTGACTAAATCATTAAAATATATACAGTGTAAATTATTTCTTTCCTTTTCTTTGTTTGGGATTTATTACCACATTCCTTGAGATTCCTATCCAAAAAATTCGATTTATCTAAAAAATATTCAAATTAACCAGTTTAAAACTGGGAAATAACCTCTACGCCTTTGGCGTAATGTCAGAGGATCAGTTAGAGGGTGTTTTTTGACAACTAATAGGAATTCAATTAATACAAAAAAACTGCGCTGACGTTTCGGAAACTATATCCGTTTCCTTTTTCAAAGTTTAGGCTTTAGATTTTTATGTAACGTGTAGAATAACACGGCATAAAATAAAAATTGTTTATATCATTTCCATAGATACTTACCATAGAAATGTTGAAAAATATACTGAATAATATTAATTTTATTGAGTTCTTCTCTCAACATAGGTAACCAAGTTGAACAAAATTCTACCGAACAATTTGATACGCATTTATCTTCATTAAGTAAAATTCTTTGATTTTTCTTTTTTTGTTGTCTGCTTCTTTGGACAAAATTTTTGCTGAATCCCATTTTATCCTGTGATCGTTTTCCCAAGCATGTTTACAAATTTTAGATTTTTCAATATCACCTTTTCTAATATAACTTTTGTGCTCGCCCAATCGTTAAGTGGTCTAGATGATTCACCCACATAATGTTTATTACACTCGCACGGGATACTGTATATACAATTTTTTGAATTTTGTTCAGTATTTAATGGTTTCGTTTTTGTTAATATGGATCTTAAAGTATTATTTGTTTGAAAAATTGTCCTAACGCCAAATGTTTTACCGACACGACGTAATTTCTCAGATAAACCTTTTATATATGGAATTAATGTCGAATAATGATATTCTGGTTTTGGTTGCACCGGATTGTTAACTCTATTTTCAATGTAATAAATCCCAAACAAAGAAAAGGAAAGAAATAATTTATGAAATGCCACAAATAACATTTAAACAATATATATACAGTGTTCTCACTTTTCACCACTACACCCCAATATCTAGGCCATTTGTTCATCGATTTAGATCAAATTTGGTATACTTCTTTTCTTTCAGATTGTGATTAAAAAGTTATTAATAAAAAATGTTTTCAAACTTAAATACCTACGCCTACTATGATCAAAAGAAATTGGCAAAAATTAGGAATTTATATTAGCGATTGAGATAGGCTTTTTGTTTTAACAGATTCTTGTTCAGCATGACCTAAAACGCCTTTATACCAAATTTCGTTAAAAAATATTTATTCTTTTTTTTTAAGTAATAAAAATCCAAGATTTCAATAATAAAAAATAATAAAAGTTGAGTTATTTGATATTTTCTAAAAAAAAGTAACCTAATGCTTAATTAGCGTCATTATATCACCCGACTACCAAGTTATGTAAATATCCGACAATAAATAACTGAATAGTAGGGTGATTATTATTGAAATCTTAGATTTTTATTTTTTTTTTTGTGAAGGAATGAATATTTTTTAACGAAATTTGGTATACAGTTGTTTTAGGTCATGCTGAACAAGAATATGTTAAAACAAAAACCCTAGCAGCTAGCGGAGGACTGACTTCACTCACTTCATAGCGATATGAGGAGTAAAGCAACATTTACCGCGTTTAGTACTTGAATGGGCTCCACGGAAAGATGCGGTCTCGCTTCCCTACTTCTAGCGGCTTGTATATCAGCTATATCGCAGAAACAATACAACTGTAGGCGAGAGGTGTATTGACGATATACCATCCTTCGGAGGGGATGTAAAGCAGTCGGTCCTTGTCTAATCCCTACTCTTAGTAAGATAAGAGGTTCGGCAAAATTTCCAAGTTGGGGGTTGCGGAAATAGGCCGACGTTAAATAAGTGATTAAAAAAAAAAAACAAAAACCCTATCTCAATCGCTAATATAAATTCCTAATTTTTGCCAATTTCTTTTGATCATAGTAGGCGTATTTAAGTTAAGTTAATTTTTTATTAATAACTTTTTAAACACAATCTGAAAGAAAAGAAGTATACCAAATTTGATCTAAATCGATCAACAAATGGCCTAGATATTGGGGTGTAGTGGTGAAAAGTGAGACACACTGTATACAAAATGCGATACAATTTAATTTGGATTAAATGCAAATAAACATGCAATAACGTTACAAAAGGCTCATATAGAACTTTGAATGTGTGTGTTTCGGGAGGAAAGGGAACTACTTTAAGGATGTATTCTAAAGGTCAAAATAAGAAAAAAGCTCCTATAAATAAGAGTTCAAAAATGATTCCTTTTCGAGACACACAGTGTCAAAAAAATAATTAAAAATCATATTTTTTTAATATCTCGAAAACGATTTGAGATTACGGAATACCTATTTGGTATGCACTATACTGGCATGGAAACACTTCCTTTCGATTCAACTAGTTTTTATAATTTCACCAGTGACGTGCGTGACGGCAAAATATTAAATTATTTTGATGAAAAGAATAGTACGTCACTGCTTTCTTTCAAAAAAGGTTGGTTTCTTAATTGGCAGCCTATTCTAAAAAGAAATGTCCTCTTGAGTTTTTCTGGTAGGACAAATCGTTTTCGAGTAATAATTAAAATCTGTATTTCTGCGTCGCTGATATTATTGTTTCCGATTTCAAACCGTTTGTAAAATAACTGATTTTTAAATTGTCGACGTTTTTTTTTATCTACAGGGTGATTATCCAAGCCCTTACAATTATGTTAAATTTCATCGTTCCTAATATCCACTTGAATTGTGCACCAGTTTAGTTATTTGCTTGCAGAAAAATGTATATTTATTTTTTTTTTTTGACACCCTTTATCTCGAATGGGAAGCATTTTCGAACACAATTATAGAAGCTTTTGCCTTATTTTGACCTTTAGAATCCGTCCTTAAAATAGTTTCCTTTCCTCCCGAAATACCCACCCAAAACTCCTATAAATTAGAGTCCGAAAATGCATTAGTTGTTAATAACAATGTTCCGATCGCATCGCAAAATTATGTCTCAAATTTTTTTTTCTCTCATTTTCTGGCCTTGCAATCGGTATGCTTTAGTCATAAGTCATAATGTCTCAAATTACATTTAATTCGTTGGGAGAATAGAAAGAATAAAACGTGGGGTCATAAGCAGGTAAAATTCTTGCGTTCCAGGTCATCTTTACAACTCTATAATATTACAGTGCACTATTGCCAAATCGGTTAGGGTAGGTAATTATCGTTTCCATTGCACTTTCTAAAAAATTTCTTTTTGTGGATCTTTTCGTAAAATTTCCTTTTCTTTCTAATTACAAGTTACCATTTTAATTAGTATTAAATTTTTTAAATCAAGTAATTACGATATTACTATCACCCAGTGGCGCTATGTTTATTATTTATAATACAGGGTGTCCATTAAAGAATAAGCCAAATTGTAGTAGTGGGTTCCTTGAGTAAAAATAAATCATTTTAGCTGAACATGCCTTAGTATCATTTCGCTTCCTTAAAAAGTTATGGACCGTTAAAAGCAATTTTTTTATTTAAATTTTGTTATTTCATTTCTCTATTACTGTTAACGCGATTTCATCCAAATTTGGTATATGGGGATTTTTTGGTCCGCTGAGAAAAGTCGTGTTAACAATTGTGGAGAATAACGTAGAGGGCGCTGCGAAAGCCTAACTTTTTCTTTTGTTTTGGTCATAAATTTTTTGAACATTAACTTTTTAAAAAAGTAATATTTGTTTTTAATGCAGCATTAAATTCTACGTAAAAAGCAATACCTATTGTATGTCGGTTAAATGCACCGTTTTCGAGAAAAATGCTTTTAAACTTCCGATAGCACAATAAAGAGAACTATGAAAAATTTAAATTATTAATCTACTAGGTACGGGGTTAGTTTTATTAATGTAAACCCTCCATTTTTATTTTTATTTTTGACCGATGAAAAAAATTAAAAAACTGGCCTTACACGGTTTTTTACGTAGATTCCCTGCTAACAGATTGGCAATAGCGTTTTAAATATACAGGGTACGTTTATGTCATCTTCTATAATACTAAGCTCAAGATTATTTTGAAAAAAGTCACAGGCACATTTTATTAAATTTCTTTAATTTTCATGTATATCAAATGCAGCTATGTTGTTTTTTCGCGTCTTTCTTTCGAGATTTATAGCAGAAAGTTGTAACATATAACATACACTTGTTGTAAAAAAATTTCAAAGTTCTCCGCTTTAATACCCGCAGTGGCGCAGAATATAGTATATCACAAAATCCCGCCATTTTATTGCAATAAAATTAAATTTTTGTTGATTTATTGGTGCTGCCATAAATTGCCAGATATGACTTATATATACAGTTTTTCGATTGAGGGAATGACAAAAGAGTAGTAGTAATTGTAGTTTCTATAAGTGATAATAATCTTATAGATTTCACCATTTCTTGTTAGAAGGAAATTCAGGTTTTGTCTAAAAGTTATTTGTGGCATCTTTCTGTATTTTCTTTCTGTTCTTATTTGGGATTTACGGTCACACTTCTGAACATTACCCAGATAATCTGAAAAATATCTGGATTATTTAAAAAATAACCTTTACGCCTGTGACTTTACGTCAAAGGACCAGTTAAAGGTTGGTTTTTTGACGTAAAATATAATTAAAATAAAATAAAAACAATGATGTCTTGCAGACGTTTCGGAAACTTAATCTGTTTCCTTTCTCAATGCTAAATAGAGTTTCTCTTGTGTAATTCGTGAAATTACACAATTTTAATGTTTATATCATAACCATAGATACTTACTACGCTCACAGAAAAGTTGATTAGATTAGATATTCAAGTTGCTAAGTTCTTCTTTTAGCATCGGTAACCATATTGTACAACAATCTACAGAATAATTTGATACGCATTTGTCTTCATTTAGTAAAATTATTGCAGATTCTTTAATTTTTCTCTTTTTACTGTCCGGTTCTTTTGTTAAAATTTTTGCTCCATTCCAATTTATTGGATGTCCGTTTTCGAAAGCGTGTTCACAAATTTTTGATTTTTCAATTTCATTTTTTCTAATATAACTTTTGTGTTCGCTCAATCTTACATTGAAGGGTCTGGATGACTCACCAACATAATATTTTTGTCACATTCACAACACGGAATACTGTAAATACAGTTTTTTGAATTTTGATCACTATTAACCGGTTAATACACAACATTAATAATGATTCCTTATGTACAGGGTTTATCTGAACAGCTAGGCACTATCGGTGATAAATTTAATGTTAGAACGGTATTTCAAACTACTAACACTTTAAGATCTATACTTACAAAAACAAAACCGGTTAATAGTGATCAAAATTCAAAAAACTGTATTTACAGTATTCCGTGTTGTGAATGTGACAAATATTACGTTGGTGAGTCATCCAGACCCTTCAATGTAAGATTGGGCGAACACAAAAGTTATATTAGAAAAAATGAAATTGAAAAATCAAAAATTTGTGAACACGCTTTCGAAAACGGACATCCAATAAATTGGAATGGAGCAAAAATTTTAACAAAAGAACCGGACAGTAAAAAGAGAAAAATTAAAGAATCTGCAATAATTTTACTAAATGAAGACAAATGCGTATCAAATTATTCTGTAGATTGTTGTACAATAT
Organism: Rhagium mordax; assembly: GCA_963680705.1. Lineage (NCBI taxonomy): Eukaryota > Metazoa > Arthropoda > Insecta > Coleoptera > Cerambycidae > Rhagium > Rhagium mordax. The sequence continues at coordinate 73,811,909 of OY796656.1, read as the reverse complement.
GGTTACCGATGCTAAAAGAAGAACTTAGCAACTTGAATATCTAATCTAATCAACTTTTCTGTGAGAGTAGTAAGACACAAGAGAAAGACTATTTAGCATTGAGAAAGGAAACAGATTAAGTTTCCGAAACGTCTGCAAAACATCATTGTTTTTATTTTATTTTAATTATATTTTATGTCAAAAAACCAACCTTTAACTGTTCCTTTGGCGTAAAGTCACAGGCGTAAAGGTTATTTTTTAAATAATCCAGATATTTTTCAGATTATCTGGGTAATGTTCAAAAGTGTGGCCGTAAATCCTAAATAAGAACAGAAAGAAAATTCAGGTTGTTAACAGAATTATTCTTAACGTCTGGTATCGAGTGAGCGGGTCAGATTTACATTTGTGAGAAAGGATAGTGGGACGTTTTTTTCCTACAACTTTATTTAGGGCTAGACTTTCATATTTAATCTAATAATAACAAGAATATCCAATTTTATTGATGTATTTAAAAATTAAGGTTCTACTTCTGACCATGCAAATAAAATACTGTTAGACATAAAAATGACTGAAATTGCTTCATAACACAATTATTATCAAATCCGTTGAAACCATTGGCGGCGGAAAGGGGGGCTGGGGTTGGCTAAGCCTCCCTAAGGTAAAACGATCAGCGCAGCAAATTTAAAGTACACTCTAGCAGAAATATAACCCTGTCAATGATAATTCGATATATTTTACCAATTTGGTAAAATTTATATTGATTTGTAATTTATGGCATTTTTTAAGGGGGCTCAAGCCCCCTCCCAGAAAAGTTGTTCCTCCGCCAGTGGTTGAAACAACTACATTTCAGAGCTGCATGCTATAAAATATTATACTATTGCAATTATATAAAATAATTCCTAGCAGTCAAAGCAAAGAATATTGAAATTAAGAATATTTAACCTACCACACAAAATTAATTATTCATTACGGTTATCAGTAAAAAACGGTACCCCCAACCAAGAAGATTTACACATTCAGATCTAGAACATCAGCATAAATATGTAGTAAGTACTTACATCAAACTGGAATATTTATGTTCTTATTAAATTAAGTATAAAAATGTAGCTTATAAAAGAAACCTAAATAAAATTGTATTCTATACAGATTAACAAATGTTTTACATTCACTCATCATTGAATAATTGATAATAATAATTATTAATCTTATTCATACTTACTAAACATTCTATTACCCATATAACACTAATTATTAATAAACTTATCCCAAGTGACGCACCATTTATTTTATTTTTAGCAATGGTATATGTAATTAATTCTATAGTATATTGTACCATATATGTTATAAAGAACATTACAGTAAATAGTAAAATAATTCCAAATATTCCATTTAAGTCATTCAATATTTCACATAGAAAATGGTGCAACTTTGCGATATTCCTCAAATCCTTGTAATTATATCTAGCTGATCGATTAGCTCTATCTTTACTAAACACACAATTTATTTTTCCATAGCAAAACTCTTTTGTCACTGTAATTAGTAATTCATTCAATATCCTAAATCTACTATTAATTTCCATCGTCATCCAAAATATAAACATAATTGTTACATTAAGTTGATAGTACTGAAAATTTCTAAATATGTAATATTTGTACATTTCATATCCTACTGAACTTAACCACACCCAGGAATCGAACAATATTGTAGCTGCTATCAATATATTGTGCATAGTAAAACAGATCCAAAATAATTTCTTTCTCTTTTCACATTGAATGTTTGTAGTATTGTCAAATTTATTAATATTCATAAATAATTTTCGCACTTTTTCGGGATGACAAAATATTGTTAATACAGTAGTTGTAACACAAGTCAAAGTTAAAAATAAATTAGTTATCTGATCTATTATTTTGGCTGTGGACGAATAGGAATCAAATAACGGACTTTGTTTTCCATAAACTGAATGTACAAAACCAATAATTATTACGGTTTGTAAAAACACTACATAAAACTTGAAAATTCGAGGGTTTGAGGAAGGTGCTAATATTGCCAAGAAGTTACAAAGATATATTAACGGATTTAAAAGGCTTAAATTCGTTGATTCGACTACACGTTTTTTCTCATTCATTTTAATGTTTGTACTGACAACATAAACACATAATGTATAGACCCCGCATGTCAATTCAATATTTATAGCTAATGTAGGTAGGTACTTAATAAATTGATGGTGGACTTTTAATTTAATTACTGAATGTATACTTACACGGTGTATATGAATATTATGTACTATATAATGTTTCTCTAAATAATATTTAGTAGATGAGGAATAATTTGTGTCCTTAAATGTGTTTGTTTTTTGAGGAGTTCGCCGGGATAGGACAAGAAAATTAATCAATTCACTTAGCTATAAATTTAGCAGTGGCGGTTTCTTAGGGGAGGCAACGGAGGCTAAGCCTCCTCTAGCAGCCAAAGTAGAATAATGAATATTAGCTATGGTTAAATTTTAAATTTAACTTTAAATACCAGGTCTTATATTATTATATTATAAATACTTATAGCTGTTTTACACGATCCAATTTATTGCCCAATAAATTGTTCAAGTTGACCTTCAATTTATTGGGGTATGTGTAAAACACAAATTGTACGTCAATTTCTTGTCTACAATAACTTCCTCCCTCACTACTTACTTGTGCTGGGTCTGCCATAGACTAGTTTGGTTTGCCTTTGTTATTTGTCTTTTCAGCTACCTGTGGCACACTGATGAGAACATAAAGAGTTCGAAACCGGTCTGTGTCTGGTGGAGAAAAGACAAATAACAAATTTGGCTACCAATTTGGATTTATAGGTATAATTCAATGGGAGTAGGGGCCTTTGCCCGTCCAGTAGTTGTTTCCTATAAATCCTATTTATCATGCACGTTTTAGTCCATCAGGGCTAGAGGTCGCCGCTCTTGGTGCTTGCTTGGCAAGCCGCTATCGGTCACAGAGACATCTTCGATGTCTCGACTGGTAGTAGCAACTGACCACCAGAGGGATGCACTTATCCCTCACTACTTACTTGTGCTGGGTCTGCCATAGACTAGTTTGGTTTGCCTTTGTTATTTGTCTTTTCAGCTACCTGTGGCACACTGATGAGAACATAAAGAGTTCGAAACCGGTCTGTGTCTGGTGGAGAAAAGACAAATAACAAATTTGGCTACCAATTTGGATTTATAGGTATAATTCAATGGGAGTAGGGGCCTTTGCCCGTCCAGTAGTTGTTTCCTATAAATCCTATTTATCATGCACGTTTTAGTCCATCAGGGCTAGAGGTCGCCGCTCTTGGTGCTTGCTTGGCAAGCCGCTATCGGTCACAGAGACATCTTCGATGTCTCGACTGGTAGTAGCAACTGACCACCAGAGGGATGCACTTATCCCTCACTACTTACAATAACTTGACCAATAAATTGTACAATTAGAACTTGTTCTAATTTCTTGGCCAATTTTAGGGATATTTAGTAACATTTGATATTTCTTTATCAATGCCAACCCTCAAAATTTGTTGATTATGTGTTATGTTTGGTTCATTCAATGTCACTCATTGTTTATTGTTTGTGAAAATGGTGAAGAATGGTGTTTTCTTTAATGGTAATGTAATTACTTCAATTGAAAGTCAGAGAAAAACTAGAAAATGGTGGGTTCGACCATGGATTGAGCTAAGAACCAATATGCCAGTCACATTCACCACATTGTAAACCTTTAACCTACAAATCCCAGCAAACTCTTATCTGTTCTGTCCCAGCAGACTGTCAACAGTGTGAACATTTTCCACCATGGTTATGTTGGCAGTAATGAAATTGACAAATAAATTGTTGTATAAATTGTCGTGTGTAATCAGTCTACTAAAAATTGTTAAATTGATCAATTTATTGGACAATAAATTGTACAATTTATTGGTCAATAAATTGGATCGTGTAAAACAGCTATTACTGAAATTGAAATAAGAAGTTAATTTTACGACCCTATAAATATCCACTCGAAGCGCACGCACCGTATATGTATTCCTTGAAAGCGCAGGCAACCTACGATCGCAACGTGTGTTTCTCTTTGCGGCTAATTTAAAACAGACTCTGTACCCACTCTGCGTACTTAAAGCAGAACGTTAAAAGTTAGGAAATAAATACGACGGCAAAACAGTCGGCCCATCAATATTTCAGCAAATTTACCACGTGATGGTCGATGGAGGCTAGCCTCTTTGACCAATGACAATGACCTTTGGTGGTATTGCATTGAGATCATTGAGTAAAGAAATAATATAAAGAGGCGCAACTCTCAAGGTTTCGAGATTTTAGTATTGTATTTTTTATCAGTATAGCTTCAGGATTGTCATCAATTTTTAGTGCTACGGGAAGGTATTTGTAATTCAGCTGCATAGCCCTAAATATTGTACTTAGATAATTCTCTAGTTATTGGCAAAAAAATACAACATTAAAATCTCGAAACCTTGACAGTTGCGTCTCTTTATTATATTGAACTGCAATGTGCGCATATCACTTCTTACATCTTACTCATCGTAGTAACTCAGTCGCGTCGTCACTCAGTCTGCTAGAGGAATAGACTCCATTAGTTGTGACGTCACGACCCCCACTTCTACTGTCATACAAGTTTACCGCCGAAATAGTAATGCTGGAATCTGAGCCGTATTGCCATTGTCCATAAGGACTATAATATGTAGTACAAAAACATTGTCGGGAATTTTATTGTATTTCTGTATGTTGAAAGACTATTTAAAGGACTTCCAATACCTATTTCACATTTAAGAAATATGTTTAAATATATGTATCCACATATGATTTATAAAAACTTCGTTTTAGTTTTATAAATTAATATGTAAAACGGCGGAAGCTTCCTCCAATAGGAATAAAGAATGCAAAAATTCAAATTATGAGTTTGCAGCTAACTTCAAACACTTAATTCATGTTCGTTCATTTTGACAATGAACTTGACGTTTGACTTAAATTTTCTCTCAGTTTCAAATCTATTCTAATATTTTTTCTAATAAACTCGTTTTTGTGCTTAATTTTAAATATGGGTTTGTGCTATTTTCACCTGAGTGTGATCATACCAATAAAATGATGTAAAATGTTTAGTTTCCCAAAGGATGTCAGATTAAAATAAACGAGGTAAAGCTATAAGAATGTGTATGTTGGTTGGACTATTTCACTCACCTTAAAATTATCACATAATCGGTCAGATTATGTGATAATTTGTTATTTTGTGATTGGTCAAATCACAAACCAAAGACAGCTTTTATTACAGCGAAAATACCCAAGGTTAATAGAAGAAGAGGTTGCATGGTAACTTTTAACCAATGAGAGACCAGTCTCAAAGCGCGGGAATGACGTCACCCAGATTGCCCAATGCCCATTTAAATTTATAGTAATTAGGGACTGGTACAAAACTATGCTTTCACTACCGATTAACGTGTTTGTCGGCAACCAAAATTGATTTATGTCTAGCTAGATTGTACCTATTTAATGCTAAATGAATGAATTAACTCACATTCTAAACACATTTATTATAATTTTCTCTCTTTGTTTAAAATGTACTGTTTTTATTATGCTTGCATAAAACCATTGAGTATAAAATAATAAAGAGGCGCAACTGTCAAGGTTTCGAGATTTTAGAATTGTAATTTTTTGCCAATAACTTCATGAGTGTCATCAATTTTTAGTGCTACGGGAAGGTATTTGTAATGTGGCTGTGTAGCCCTTAAAATTGAAGAAAATCATGAAGCTATTAGTAAAAAAATACAACACTAAAATCTCGAAACCTTGACAGTTGCATCTCTTATCATTTTTTACTCAATGATAAAACCTAAATAAAGTCATTTATAGACATTAATTACCACCAAGATCTTTTTTTTTGAAGGACGTGTTCTTATTCTGCTTTTTATGGTATGTACGGTTTCGAAAATACCCAAAAGTTTACCTTATTTTGATGTATGGTTACGTATATAAAAAGATTTGTACAATTCAAGAAACAAAATAACAAGAAATAATTGAATAAATATGAAAATAACAATTACAATTAACAATTAATTACAATAACGGTAATACGATAGATTTCGTATAATATCTTACTATATTAAAGATACATTCACACAAAACTGTAACATAACAAACAATACGAGTAGCTTAAACCTCGTGGAAGTTAAAAACTGTATGCGAGTACTCAAAATATAATACTTGTACCTATAGTTATTTAGTAACAGAGCAATTTACTTTGTACTCATAAAGATGTTTCCCTTATATACGAGTATATGGGAAATGTAAATACAATGTTTTATTTAATTTTTTTTTAAATTTATCAATTTAATGGCAAAACTACAACGTACACAGTAACCAGCAGCCAAGTACATACACGTACGAACTTATGAATTGGTACGGATATTCACAGGTGCGACAGATTGAGCCTCCTTCTTTCTTTTAAAAACGACAAAATCTGTTTCCATACCTACTTGCTGGAATCTCAGAAATATCACATATTATATTTTCTTTATTTTTTGTTTTGCCACATAATATTTCTAAAGGTGTGTCCATGGAGTCATTGCAAATTAAATCTTCTACGATGATAGCCTTGTTTTCTTTCCGTATCATTCGCTTAGCTCTCTCAGTGTCCCAATGTTTTTCCTCAGTATGAGGTAAAAATAACGAAGGAGTAGCTGAAAAAATATTAAATGTTTAGATATACATACTTAGCCAATTGCTACTTTTCACTTATTTACCATTTTTTTTCCAACTTTTTAATTGGGATGTATAACGTATTCAGTAATCTGGCCCGTAACTCGTCTTCATAATCTACAGGTTTAAAATGTTTACTGCATACTCTTTTATTAATAGGATTCCATTTTTCCTTACCACAATATTTCCACAATATTTTCGTATTCATTCCTTTTGAATTTTAGGATCTTTGGGGAAGGTAAAAAACATCAACCTTTCTCCAGTTTCCTTTGTCCTTTTGCAATTGTTTTTACAAGCAGCTATACTACAAACATTTCCACACGGCATCTATAATAACAAAAATTTGTCAAACAAATTTATAATCACAATTTAAACCACATAAAGTATAAACACCCACCTTACTACTATAAAATGAAGGCACTATCAAAGTCTTTACAGAACGGTTTGGTCTGGGTTCGGAGTGTAATAACTCAACAGTTTTATCACATGAAACGTCTACACGTCTTGTTCACAACCTATAATTATTCTGAAATTATCTCAACAACGTAGAACTACAGAAATAACACAAGCCACAATGAAATTGTATGAACAAAACGAGAAACCACAGCGAGAACAACGTAAACAACAGCCCGGCAATCTCGATAACATAGCGTTCCCTTTCCCGCGCACCATGCCTTTTCTACAAACCTTGGAAAACACCGACTTAGTGCATTCTGTGAGTCGGAAAAAGCCTCGAAAAACACAAGTATTTGGGGAGTCAACCAAATTACTTCCCTCCCCCGTTTTCGAGGATGCTAAATACGATGGTGATGTTGGCTCTGCTCCTCGAGTTGACCCTACCCCCCAAACGGCCAAAAAACCACCCCCAAAGGGGGAGAATCGCGTATTTGACGACTTCCAACGGCAAAACTTATGTCACCCCCCGTTTTCGAGGATGCTGAATACGGTGGTGATCTTGGTTCTGCTCCCCGAGCTGATCCTACCCCCAAACGGCCAAAAACTACCCCCAAAGAGGAGGAATCGCGTATTCTACGTCTTCCACCGGCAAAACTTATGCCACCCCCCATTTTTGAGGATGCTGAACACGAGAGTGATTTCTGCTCCCCGAGGCGAACCAGCCCCACAAATGGCCAAAAACCACTCTCCAAGGGGGTGAAAATGTGTTCCGTGCTACAAACGCGTTTTCTCTCGTTTTTGAGTATGCTGGGCAAGAGAAAAATATTACCAAGTCACCTCGATCCCCGCGAGCCCCTCGAACGGACACAAACTACCTCTTTGACGCGCGGTTTTATGAAGTAAGTGAAGTAGTAAGTTAAATCATAAACATTTTTATTCACGCATAAAATTACTTATTTACTATACAGGGTGAATCTTAGAATGGGGGCCATATTTATAGGAGGCGACACCGTTCACTAACTATGGGAACACAAAAATACAATTTTTTTTTTTAACGCGCTATGAAAAATGATTATTGTTTAAACCCTTTTTATTTGAATTTGGGTACCCCGCCAGTGGAATGCGCTAGCGAGAGTTTTATATCATCTACACTTGGCAACACTGTCGACCGGTAACACGTAATGCAGTAAGTGCTTGCCCAGCGGCACCGGAATTAGAGAAAACTTGAATCGCGAATTTTTTTTAAAAATTCATAACTCGACCATTTTACAACCTACAAAAAAAAATCGGATTCATGTTCATAACGACTAGTACTATACACTGGTCGGCGACCAAATGGAACTCGACTCCGCCCCATTAATTTTATGGCAGCGCAGAATGGTGCACGCAATAGTCAGTTTTACACGATGGAAACTAATGAAAGTTGTGATAGCTTCAACAAAATTTGTTATTATACCTGTTACATTTTCTACTACAGCTATACTATATTTTTATAATGTTTATACCCATTAAAGCTTCTATTATACATTTTCAATTTTGGACTTTTAAAAATAATACTTTATTCCCGCAAAAATTTAAACGACGTTTCCTTTATTAGTCCGCATTGCGCAAACTCAAGATTCCTGCCTCGGACTCGGCCTGGTTTAGTAACCCCAATGCCCAATGCAAGCTACTCAAAAATAGTCATATCTGCTAAGAGTCGTTTATTTTTACTTTTTTTTTTACAAATAGTCGTGGAATGTTCAAGCAATAAAAACTATACAAAGTCAAGTACCCACATCTTGTTTAAAACCCTATCATTTGCTAGAAGGCGAGAATTTAACTATAAGTTTTAACATATGTTCAAATAAATAAAACGTGTTGTTTACCTACCTATTTTTTCTTTATTTTCACGAGGTTCTACTACAGCTCGTTTAAGAAAGTTACGAGAGATATAAAAATAATATAATATAAAATAGAATGCTTATTCATCATTTCAATACATTTGGTAAATCGGTAGAAAAAATAGACTTTCAAAGCCCTACGTGTTGCATACCGGGTGGCCACTAGTCAATGTACGCCCCCAATTTTTTGGTTTCTGGTATACGTGAATAAGACAAAACTGGGCTATTTTTAGACTAACAGGAACGAAAATATCACTTCCGGTTGAACCGGAAGTGACATCAACTTTTTTTTCTTAAATGGAATGACCATGTTTTTTTTGTGGTGTTTTATAAAACATGAAATTCTAACTGCAGCAGTTTTTTCCAATTTCAAAAATTCCAAAAAATAAGTGAGATACGAACGATTTTTTATTTTGTACAAAATGGCCGCGTCAGATGAATGCGATGTAAGAAAATTAGTAAGTAGGCTATGGAAATTATTAGCAAGGTAGTAAGCTTGTGCGGCAAATTTAAATACTAGGTATTATTGTGTTGCCTAATTTGCTAATTAGCGAGCAGCGCCCTCAAAGCTCAAGTCAGTGTACATGACAGTTGAAAACTTAATGGCCGTGTACTTGGTGCGTGTATGATTTGGTTAAATAAAGTTATAGTTTAATTTGACGCCTGTACTTGCTCGATCCTGATATTACCACAGTTTTCAGAAGTGGCATTACCGAAGTGCAGAGAAATACGCGAAATAAAGTACCGGCCAAGGTTATTGAAGAAAATTGGCTCGCGTGTGAATCGTGTGCCTGCAGTCAGTGTGCGCCATTTTTTATGTTTTGTAAGTGATTTGCAAAAGACTTATCATTGGATTCAATATTATTGTGATTAACATTATAAGTTCGAGTGATTTGAACTTTGGAGTTATAATATCTAATATTTGAATTCAGTAGTTATTAAAAATGCCAGATACTGAGACACAGCCTCCCAACACGAGTCAAGCAGCGAAAGGAAGTCCACGATATTTTCAAAACATGCATATAGTATTGCCAGAATTTGATCCAGTGAAAAACAATATTACAATTTCATTGTGGATTCAAAAAATAGAAGAATATGGGGAGCTATACGATTGGGACGAGGTTGCTGTAAAACATTATGCTCTTTCCAAGTTAACTGGAGTTGCTAAAACATGGAGAGATAGTCTACCGTGTGAGGCAAGAAGTTGGAACGATTGGAGAAGTTTGTTGGAGGAAACCTTTGCAGTGCAAGAGAGTGCAATTTCCCTTAGGCTTGAGGCTCAAAATTATAAGTGGAAACCTAACCAGGACATTGTAGAATATTATTTCGAGAAGATGGCAAGGTGTAACAAATGTAACATGTCAGTTCCGGAGACCATAGAATGGATTGTTCATGGCCTGAACGACAGCAGGTTTAGGGATCACTTAGGTCCACTAAGCAGGTATGAAAAATTAAATCAATTACTACCAGATTTGAAGTCAGGTTCCATACATATTCGTCGTCAAGCAGCACTAACTAGTAAGGAACAATTTAATACTAATAGTGATAAAAACTCTGATAAAAATTTAGACAATTCGGTTAAAGTTAAAAAAGTGACTTGTTTTAAATGCTCCAAAATGGGACATTATGCTAGAGATTGTCCATTAAAACAAAGTAAGTCAAACGAAACTAATACTACCCGAACAATATCAAGTACTTCTCATGCTACAGATGAAGCTCAAAGTCATTCTGTTTTAATTGGTGATAATTCGCATTTAAAATATATTAAAGACGCTTTTATAAATAATAAAAATATAAAATGTTACATAGACTTAGGAAGTAGTTGTGTGACCATTAGAGACGATGTTGTGCAAGAACTAGGTTTTTCATATTATGAAACAGATACCCAACCATTGGTAGGCTATGGAAATGGGTTAGTGAAACCGTCAGGTCTCTTTACAGCAATGTTATCTATAGACAATGTAAGTGCAAAAGTTAAAATTCATGTAGTGCCGAAAGACTCTCAGAATATTCCCTTAATTGTTGGACATCCTTATACTGAACAACCTAATATTCAAATAACGAGTAAAAATAATGAACTCAAAATCGAATATTGTGATGATGATATGCCTGTCAGTGAAACGATTTCCACTCCAAAAACAGTACTCAAAGTAGACAAAGATATAATAATTCCGAATAATTATTTAGGACATATTTCGACAAAGAGCGACCTTACTAATTTTGAATTGTGTATCGAGGGCAGACATCGAGAAGGACATGCAATTCCTAGGTGTATAGTTCAGACTGATCATGAGGACTATTCTATAGTACCAGTCATGAATATTTCGGGTGGAGATCTTACCATTCGAAAGGGTACGAAATTAACAAGGGCTGAAATTTGTAAAGAAGCGGATAGCGAGAATTTCCAGGAAATAACTAAGCGAGAAATAAATAAAGAAGACATTTTGCTAAATGAAATAAATACGGAATTAACGGGACATGACATTGATAAATTGTTAAATTTGCTGAATGAATATAAAGATGTAGTTGCCCGAAATATGCGACAATTAGGAGTAACAGATAAAATAAAAATGAAAATCATATTGCATTCAGAAAACCCTGTATATTATAAGCCATATAGACTTTCTTATCATGAAAAAGATACGGTACGAGGTATTATTAGTGAACTAAAAGAAGCTGACGTCATAGAAGATTCCATGTCTCGTACGCAAGTCCATGTTTGTTGGTAAAGAAGAAAACGGGTGACGTTCGATTGTGCATAGATTATAGAGCTTTAAATAAACAAACTGTTAAAGATCATTATCCATTGGCGAGAATTGATGATCAGTTAGATCTTTTGCTTGCATAATAAAAGGTATTTCACTTGTTTAGATCTTAGGAGCGGATATTATCAGGTTCCAATGGCGGAGGAGTCGAAAGACAAAACAGCCTTCATAACCCCTGATGGCACGTATCAATTTAAACGCATGCCATTTGGCCTTTGTAACGCGCCTTCATAGCCCAGGGTCGATCTGAAGATTTATATAGGCAACCTTGAACAAATTAGAGACAAGCTGAAATTTGGTATATAAGTTTGTATTGGGGTCCTTAAAATACCACCAAACCCCACCGGTAATCTGCCGTGCCTGTCACCCCTAAACAACCCCCGAAAGGGGTGAAAATCGGAGTTCTTTTAGTTTTTTGGCAATATCTTAAAAACAAAGCTATATACAAAAAAATATGAAGATAGAAAAATTAAAGAGTATAAAATTTCCTATAAAATTACGTTTAGCAGATATATTTTACTTTACCAGTGGCGGAGTTATGATATTTTTAATAACTGGGTATTTTGTAAAAATACTCCCTAGCCATTACTTATTGGATTTTGACATTAAATATACATAACAATATATATGAGTATTTTGGTAAATACATTTAATACATCCTTACGTCAATAAATTAGAAATAAAAAGCATAGCAGTGGAGTAGGTACTATATTTCTAATTTCATACATTATTTTGTATTAGCTAATAGAACTTTAACATTTTATGTTCCTATTAAATGTAACAAAATAATTATTTTAAATATCCGTGGAATTTCTGTTAGAAAAAATACCACCAAACCCCACCGGTAATCTGCCGTGCCTGTCACCCCTAAACAACCCCCGAAAGGGGTGAAAATCGGAGTTTTTTTAGTTTTTTGGCAATATCTTAAAAACAAAGCTATATACGAAAAAATATGAAGACAGAAAAATTAAAGAGCATACAATTTCCTATAAAGTTACGTTTAGCAAATATATTTTGCTTTACCAGTGGTGGAGTTATCGTGTTGTAAATTCCAGTATATTTTAACAAAATACACATTTCCCACAAAATAATTACGTTACATTAATATATTTTACGTCTTTTACACCAAAACAGATTAAAACTATAATAATACATAAAATATGAGTTTTTTATGTAGTAAGTAGCACAGTTGCTTTTTCTTAAATAAACTAAAATACTTACAGGTTATGTTTAAGTAAATGAATGTTTTTAATTACTTATCCAATATATTTTATCTGCATGTTGAGATGTCGACTTCCGCCTGTAAATCCTCAACTGCCCTATTATAAATAAATAAATATAAATAAATAACACCACAGATAATACGATATTAAAACAGGTTACGACATGAGCATGCACTTTTGCAACCACCTGATGAACAGTTGCAAAAAATTTGTTTAAGGAACCCTTTGGACTGGAGAGATTCCGGAATCACTAGAAATCCATCCCCAGTCCTGGAGTGGTAAGCTATTATTCAACCATGCTTGAACCTAAAAGTTAATCATACATGTAAATAAAATATGTATGTAGAGTTGCTGGATGAAATGTCCTATATGCATGGTACTGAGCTGCATTTATGATCGGTGGAAGTGAAGCCAGATTAAAATATTTATTTAAACTTTGTTTTGCTACATACTGCTGGTAGAGAATGTATCTGACGTTATTCAAATCGGTACTTGTTCTATTTTTGACATATACGGAAATAAAAAATGTCGAAATAAAGGTCCTCAATCTGTCTTTCGATATATTTGGATTGTAAAATTCTTTAAGAAGGTCAACCAACTTCTTCTTTTTCACAGTATTGACCAAATTAATTTTTCCCCTGGTAAACAGGCCAGATGTAGTATCACATCCGGAAATGGCGTGCATGGCAATAATAATAATATTAATAAACGTCTTTATTGATGGGCGAAGTTTAGCACAAAATAATATTCTTACACTTTATTTATTTATTTAACATTTATTAAAGGTCCCAACTTATGCTGCAACTTTGAAGTATTAGTAATTTTATTTGGTTTCGAACTTCCTCCTGGGCGTAGCATATACAAATTTTGTTTAGCGTAATGGAGCCGTATCGAGAATATACAAAGAGAGCATACATACAGGGGCGAATGGCGACGCGGAAAACTACTCAGTTGCCTTGACATGCGGTATATGTCCTTAATATTATTAATATAAAAATAATTCCTCTCAATTCATAACAGAAATTCACGGATATTTAAAATAATTATTTTGTTACATTTAATAGGCACGTAAAATGTTAAAGTTCTATTAGCTAATACAAAATAATGTATGAAATTAAAATATAGTACTCCACTGGTATGTTTTTTATTTCTAATTTATTGATGTAAGAATGTATTAAATGTATTTACCAAAATATCCATATACATTGTTGTATATTTAATGTCAAAATCCAATAAGAAAAGGCTAGAGAATATTTTAATAAAATACCCAATTATTAAAAATATCATAACTCCGCCACTGGTAAAGCAAAATATATCTGCTAAACGCAATTTTATAGGAAATTTTATGCCCTTTAATTTTTCTATCTTCATATTTTTTCGTATATAGCTTTGTTTTTAAGATATTGCCAAATAACTAGAAAAAGTCCGATTTTTACCCCTTTCGGGGGTTGTTTAGGGGTGACAGGCACGGCGGATTACCGGTGGGGTTTGGTGGTATTTTAAGGACCCCAATACAAACTTATATACCAAATTTCAGCTTGTCTCTAATTTGTTCATGGTTTGACTGGATCGACCCTGGGCTATCAGTGTTCCAGAGATTAATGAATTATGGTTTAGGTAACTTAAAATATACGGTGGCTCTTTCATATTTAGATGACACGATCATTCCGTCTGAAACGGTAGATGAGGGAATTAGCAATTTACGAGAAGTTTTAAACGGTTTTAAACGCTTTGCGCGCGTCAAATTTAACTTGGCGACTAGATAAATGTAATTTTTTTAAGAAAAAGATTAATTATTTAGGTTTTGAAATTAGTGCGAGAGGTATTGCACCTGGTAAAATTAAATTAGATAGTATTTAAAAATTTCCGAGACCTAAGGATGTTAAGGCAGTCCGAAGTTATGTCGGGTTAGCCAGTTATTTTAGACGTTTCGTAAAAGAATCGTAGAATTATGCATGCTGCCACATTTTTTCATAAAATTATTGTTAATAAAATGCCATCCTATCTACACAGAAAAATAAAATATCGTACTGATGTTCACAACATTAATGTTAGGTTTAAATCTTTATTAAGCCCACCGAAATTTAGAACGGAATTTTTTAAGAGATCCTTCACCTATCAAATTTACAAAATATATAACTTCATTCCACAGTTATTAAAAACTAAAAGTATTCATCAATTCAAAATTAAAATTAAAAAGTTTCTTCTCGATACACAGCAATGAAATTAATTATTGATTTAGTCTAACTTATTTTGTTTCATTTTATACAGATTATTATGTCTAGTAAGTATTTCATATAGCACGCCTATTCCATTGTAATTTAGATTAAGGAATAATTTTTTGGGTTAAGTGGAAGAGCAACTTTTTAGTGTTACTCCTGGTCACTAAATAAGTTGAACTTCGCCTTTTGCTTCCAATAATAGTAATGTGTATGATATATATGTAATATAGAGCTGTATTTTTAATTTTTTTTTTTTCTGTTACTGGAAACAATAAAGACGTTTATTATTATTATTATTATTATTATACTTATTCGACCATTAACTGATTTGTTAAAAAAGGGATCTGTTTTTCATTGGTCAAATGAACAAGAGAATGCATTTAATGTTATAAAACAGAAACTGAGTAGCGAACCGATTCTGTGTGTTTATAATCCACATGCGAGAACTGAGCTCCACACAGATGGTAGCCAAGTAGGGTTGAGTGGGGTATTGTATCAGGAGCAGGCTGATAATAAATTGCATCCAATAAGTTTTTATAGTAGAAAAACTACATCCGAAGAATCCCGATACCACTCGTACGATTTGGAAGCGCTAGCAATCGTAAATTCAGTAGAACGGTTCAGGATTTATCTGATCGGAATACATTTTGTAATTAGAATGGATTGTAATAGCTTAAAATTTTTAGAAGGAAAAAGAGATTTAAACCCGCGTATAGGTCGATGGTTTATACGTTTATCTGAGTATAATTATACTATCGAATATCATGCAGGCTCGATTAATACAGTAGCGGATGCGTTAAGTCGGTTCCCAGTAGAGGAAGGCAAGGAAACTGAACTAGTCGGTTTACCTATTTAGGTTACCATTTAGGTATTGACAAAACTTTGAACAAACTTAAGGAAACTTATTATTTTCCTAAGATGCGTGATTTTGTTACAAAGTATGTAAATAGATGTATTAGCTGTATTTATCATAAAGTACCAGGCGGTAAACTTCCAGGACATTTGCATCCTTTAGAAAAGGGCAATACGTGCTTTCACACTATTCATTTAGATCATTTAGGACCATTTTCAAAAACAAAAGATGAAAATAAATATATTTTAGGTTCTATAGACGGTTTTTCAAAATATACTGTATTAAAAGCGGTAACCGATACCAGTGCCGTAGAAGCTGTTCATTTTATGCAAGAATTTATTTCTCATTATGGCAAACCGTTCCGTGTGATAACGGACCGAGGTACTGCATTTACTGCCAATATATTCGAACAGTTTTGCACAACTTTTAATATAATTCATGTAAAAGTAGCAGCTGGAACTCCGAGAGGTAACGGTCAAATAGAACGCTTAAATAAAACAATACTCAGCTGTTTGTCAACAAGTATGGATTGTAGTACTGAAATAAAAGATAATTGGGATGAAAAACTTTTTGATATACAGTGGAGTTTGAACACAACGGTACACCGTGTTACAAAATGTACAGGGTTATTCATTATAAATTACCCACCCCTTATAAGCGTTATTATTGCCTATAGAAAAAAAAGTTTTAAATAAAAGTTGTGTGGTTATGACTGAATTTTGTTAAAATGCCATCAAAAGTACAGTGGCGTGCAGAATTCAGGGGGATACAAAAAAATAATACATTTTTTTAAATGGGATACCCTGTATATTATTATATTTTTGGAATGATCCTTTTTTCCTGATTTCAAAAATATACCATATGTTACCCCTACCATATACCGTTTTTGAGTTATTAAACGTCGAATATCTTAGTTAAACTAGTTACTTTAAATATGGAAAAGTTAACATTATTAATGTGAGCTATGAAAATGAATAAAATGACACTATAAACCATTTTGATAATTTCATTAGATAAATGTCATTTATCAAACATAACAGTTGTCATTTTCATAGCTCACTTTAACAATGTTAACTTTTCCATATTTACAGTAACTAGTTTAACTAAGATATTCGACATTTAATAACTCAAAAACGGTATATGGTAGGGGTAACATATGGTATATTTTTGAAATCAGGAAAAAAGGATCATTCTGAAAATGTAATAATATACAGGGTATCCCATTTAAAAAAATGTATTATTTTTTTGTATCCCCTGAAGTCTGCACGCCACTGTACTTTTGATGGCATTTTAACAAAATTCAGTCATAACCACACAACTTTTATTTAAAACTTTTTTTTCTATAGGCAATAATAACGCTGATAAGGGGTGGATAATTTATAATGAATAACCCTGTACGCCTTTTGAATTAGTTTTTAGACATCGAGGGGTAGGTTTACGTGATAACCCTCCTCGTAACCCTCTTACCGTGGAGATTCGTAAATTAAATGAAGATAGAACTTTTGGTCTAACCGCAGATGATAAACATGAAAAAGTAGCTACTCTGTTAGAATAGAGCGAAACAAGCGGTATACTATAATAATAAGAGAGCCAGCGCATTAAAATTTTCGTTAGGAGATTTAGTTATGGTTGAGGATCGGATCCCTGCTACAGGGGATAGTCGAAAGTTAGATCCTAAATATAGGGGGCCTTATGAAATCACACGAGTGTTAAGCCCCCCCTAAACGTACCTATAAGTTTGTAATACATGAACGTGCATACAAATATCAGATACATGAATAAGAGCTACACAGTAGTTCTTTACAGCAAACTTGTCTTACTCATACAATTTGTGCAAGCATGCTGATAAATAATTTGTGTGTTTAGGTATCAGATTTATTGATAACTACATTTACATGTTTCAAATACAAGTTCGTCGCCTACAAGTTAAAACAATCCCGTATAGATCAGTTGCTTTCAAATATTTGTGCAATCTTGTTTGAAGGTCTGGCTCAGCAACATAAAAAAATACGCAAACAAATTTTGTCAGAGTAGTCACACAACTACACCTTTCAGACAGTGACAGTCGCTTCAACATGTCTGAATAGCAGAATAGCACGATTCATACTAAATAAATATCGTTCAATCAGGCTTTAGAACCAATCATAGTTGTTGCACGGCAGTGCTAAAAGTGACTGATGATATTCTCTCGGCTATAGATAAACACAAAATGACAGCTTTGATACTTCTGGACTATTCTAAAGCCTTTGATAGAATAAATCATCGGCTACTTTTGGCAATACTCCACTATTATGGTTTCGGTGATGATGCAATTGCTATGATTCGAAGTTATCTAGAAAATCGCCTTCGGCGGGTCAGGCTAAAAGATATTTTATCTAAACCATTAAATATTACCAGTGGAGTTCCTCAAGGGTCCATATTAGGCCCTACATTATTTACTATATTTACCGCAAATTTATATTCTTATATAAACTTTTGTGAGTTCCATTGTTATGCTGATGACAGTCAATTATATTTATCATTCGATCCTAATAACCTACTAGATGCTGCTCAAAGAATTAATGCAGATCTGAATTCTATAATATTGGCCTCAAAAAATCATTGTTTAACGATTAACCCTAGTAAATCGAATATTATAATCCTCTTTGGCAATAAACTGAAACGCTCATATTGTTTGGATAATCTTGAAATTTTTATCAATGATGAAAAATTAAATTTTGTAAATTGTACTCGAAATCTAGGTGTTTATTTAGATTATTCTTTGCGATTTAATGAACATATAACTCACTGTATAAGGAAGGCATATTCGAAGTATAAGGAAGGCATATTCGAATTTAAAGTTGCTTTATAGTTCACGGAAAATTTTAGACAAAAAATCAAAAATAATTTTATGTAATTCACTTGTATTAAGTCATTTTGATTTTGCAGACATAGTTTATAATTTTTGTATTACTAAATTAGATGAAAAACGAATTCAGCGGGTTCAAAATACGTGTATTAGATTTATATTTGGATTAAGAAAATTTGATTCAGTTTCCTCGAAAATTAAAGAAATAAACTGGTTGACCATGAGAGAAAGAAGAGTGCTTCATAGCTGTTGTTTGTATCAGAGAGTTATAAATATTGGAATTCCCACTTACCTTTATAAGAAAATAGAATATTGTGGGGACGTACACGATTTAAACACTAGACAACGTAAACTAATATTACCCCCAAAACATTCTACCACTCAATATAAAGGATCGTTTTCATATAACATTTTTAGATATTACAATAAAGTGCCCATCGATCTTTAAAAAATAACTCGTCCTGAAATGTTTAAAGTTAAACTTTAGAGAATTGATATTTACACAAGAGTTTGCTACAATCTAAATTATTCTAAATAGTAGAATATAAATATTCCTGAGTTCATATAATAATTAAAAACAAGCTACTTCTTTTTATAGAAACTTATTTGGAATAAATATTTACGTTATATTTTCCTCTCCCTGGCCACAACAAACAAAAAAAAAAAAAAGTTAAATTAACTTGTTATTATTATTTATTAAATATTCAATAATCCTTTGTTTTCTCTCTGCCATTCAATATTTATGTATTTAAGTTAATGTTATATAGTGATTCTAATTTGGATATTAGAATTAATAAGAATTATTAAATTTTTGTTTTAATTTTATATAGTTAATGAGGTTAAGTGGAAGAGCGAGGTGTGACTCTTCAAGGGACACAACCGAACTTCGCCCTTTCATCACTATTTCGAAATTGTTATGCAATACATTTTCTTATTCTAATAATTGTTTTGTGATGAATAAAGACATTATTGTTATTATTATTATTATTATTATTATTATTATATGTACAAAGAAATGGGCATGTTGTCAACACAGGCCGCTAGTCGGTTGCAGCCCTACATGCTTCAATTTGTTTTACGTAAACATAAAATCAAACTCTGCAGATTCTTGCAATTATGTTTGAATAATTAGATTGTACAATCAAATATCGAAACTACACTTGATTTGTCGCTTGTACAAATTTTCTAACTCATACATGAATGTTGAAATATCGTTACGTGTAGTTTTGTATCATGTTGGTTCATACAAATCAATTCAAGCTTGTTGCAGTGAAAATGTTTTTAATAAAACTTGATGGTGCAAACATATCACATATACAAATTACTGTATTAATGTAGGGGTAATTCTTGTTTGTACAGATAAGTATAATAAACTATGTTTGTAATACTTGTACGTATGTCTAGTTTGATAATAGTTTTGTATGTGCATTTTGTATCTGCAGACAAATCAAACAAACTTGAAGGTATGTTTAGGGGGGGCTTTAGATAATGATAGGTATATCGTTGAGGATATATTAGGCGAACAGCAGAGTGGGCGACTATATAAAGGAATTTTATCTAGTGATCGTTTAAAATTAGCATCGAAAAAGATCTAGCTGGTTATCAACTTATTTAGGTCTATTTGACTAGAGAATTTACTATTTTTTTAGTTTAATAAATCATTATCTAGTGTATTTATGATTAGAAGAAATTTAACTGTTCTTTTTTAAAAAAAAAAAATCTTGTATTGTAGGTTATGTTATATGAACGTTTAATATGTATCTTGTAGATATTTTAAGAATCTTGAGTTATATGGAATATTTAAGGTAGATTTATAGTTGTTATTAGGAAATGTCCTATGATTATTTTAATTACTTTGGTAATGTACATTGTTTTGAGTTATAACTTTCACGTTAATGACGAGGACGTCTATTATCTCAGGAAAGGCCGAAACTGCGGCAAATTTAACGGGGGCGGTCCCAGTCGCTAACCTTATAAATTCCAACAGATGGAACTATATGTAGCTTTTGCCAATATAACCGTATTGACGTATTGTAATTTATCTACTATGAGATAGGTGGAGCGATGTGTTGTAATTTATCTACCCTTTGATAGATGGAGACATTACACGCACATCTTTTATATTATGACTCGCAACCGCGCAATCTAAATTAATTCGTTTTTATAACTACATTTACAAATGATCATACATATTTAATTACTAGTGACTTTTTTCCTGATAATGTTTTTAGATTTGACAGCTTGTTTTATCTAGTTATAAATATTTATATTATTTTGTGATTTGGATATTTGTAGATATTTTTGTGTATTATTGTAACTGATGTTTGGACTTATAAATTATAAATATTTATAATATTTATTTGTGTCTTGGACAATTGTGTTTTTTATGGGTAGTGCTGTAAATAATCTAACTATTTGAGCATTATCATTTTTTTTGACCATATGATTAACATAGCCTTAAATTTATAGTTTTTGTAAATTTATTTTCAATTTTAATTTTAATTTTTGTAGTTCTAGCTTGGATCCATTATACAATTTAAAAGCTCATTCAGATAATAGACATATAAAGTTCAATATTGTAGATTATTAAAAATCGACTGCTAATTATAGGTTGGATTTCCAACCAACAAAAAGCATCTTATTTTATTAGATCAAGGTAATTAAAACTTTAATAATTATGCACTGAACATGATTTTAGTTGATAGTACAGGAACCCAGCAGAAATTTTTTGATAAAACCGACATAATATTCCAAAAACTTAGGAAACGCATAATTTTGAGGTTAGTTGTGACACCCCAGAACAGCTGTTTGTATACTTTTCTTGGCATACCTGCCATACGTAAGTACCATTTTCCTGAGAAACAGAAATCTGAGAAATCATTTTCCTTCGGATATGTTTAAGGTTGGAGTAATAAAACATAAAACAGAAAGACATTATTTAATAATATATTTATTATATTTAATAGAATGATTGCATTACTAAAAATAATAAGAATAGTTTTACAATCAATCATCAAACTATTATAGTGGTAGGTAGGTTCCTAACATGTTATTCTGAACGACTTGCTGTAGAAATCTGTTTCAATTTGGGTAGGTACCTACTTCCTTTTCTAATACAGCTGAAATACACACACATTTTACTTTTTCCCACTTTTGCCAAACTAGCTGATTTCCAGTATACTATAGATTATAGATGTTAATTAAGATTTTTCCCTTTGTTGGTGCAGCCCATGATACAACAGGGTGCAGCCATGGTTAGGTGTTATGAACTTCGGCACTTAAAAATTTCACGTTCGCAATATAAAAATCGTTTATTACCATATTATTATCGTTGTCTACAACTCGTAAATGTCAAATTCCTTTTCAATTTTACTCATCTTTTTAAATAATACTAATAATAAATAACACATTTCCAATGTTCAATGTTCATAGTCGTTAACTCATTTTCTTCTGTCAGCTGTCACTACTTGTCATTCACGTGCGCTTATGCGCAGCCTCAAAATTCGGCAACATGGGAATACATTGTCAACCAAGCGTTAACCCTTTACGAGATTCTATTGGTGGTGCCTCATAAATGTACTTCAGGCACCAATAGGAATGTAAGGTACGGAAAGCAAAATGCAAACGAAAATGGTTGGGAATGCCCCTTTATAGCAAACTGCTGCGGCGGTTTATATTCATCCTGAAATTTGATTTCAATATTTTTATACGACCTTTCAAATAAATTAAAATATTGACAGAATATTCAATTTATAATTTTGATTTTGCTGCCATCTACGAGACAGTAGCCAAAGTTCTATATGTCATTCTTTAGTATCATTTCGAACCAAAAAACTTGTTTCCTGCATTATACAACGTATTTAATTTCAGTGATATTGGTTTAGTAGTTCGACATTTTTTCAATAATTACTTAATAAAAAATCAAAATTTAAACATGTATGTGTTTAATATAGCGTAGCGGATTGGACCAGAACCATTTTATTGAGATCACGACTTTTTTAATTATTTCAAAATTAGGTGAAAAATTTACGAAGTTTAACAGCTTGGTAAGAAAAGAATCGTCATTTTCTTGAGTTTTTTAATAGTCCAGTACTATTCTACCGAGTTTTTTCTAAAAGCCAGTCAAAAAATATTTTGAATCGGTTCAGGGATGCAGCAGAAATTGTCGAACTACGAAGTGCTTATTTTAGGCAAATCTAACCTATTTTTCCGCCCACCTTAAATACTAGGTATTATGTGTTGCCTAATTTGCTAATTAGCGAGCAGCGCCCTCAAAGCTCAAGTCAGTGTACATGACAGTTGAAAACTTAATGGCCGTGTACTTGGTGCGTGTATGATTTGGTTAAATAAAGTTATAGTTTAATTTGACGCCTGTACTTGCTCGATCCTGATATTACCACACTTGTCTGTAAACAATAAAATAGTTATTTAAGTTACTGATAGATACGACTATTTTTAGGTTTTTCTCAAAAAACTGAATTTAATTTTCATTTTCATTTCCGTAGGGGTCCTATGGAAAATTTTTAAATGGGATCGTACTATTTTTTTTTATTATTCGGACATAATGATTCATAAGCTTTAGTTTTTTCGCCAATAATCATTTCTTAACGAGATCCTTTGTAATAATAAAAGTGTATTTAAAAGGTAAGCACAAATTAAACAAGAAATAATTTTAATGAACCTTTTAAAAACACTTTTATTATTACAAAGGATCTCGTTAAGAAATTATTATTGGCGAAAAAATTAAAGCTTATGAATCATTATATCCGATTAATAAAAAAAAATAGTACGGTCCCATTTAAAAATTTTCCATAGGACCCCTACGGAAATGAAAATGAAAATTAAAGTCCGTTTTTTGAGAAAAACCTAAAAATAGTCGTATCTATCAGTAATTTAAATAACTATTTTATTGTTTACAGACAAGCTTACTACCTTGCTAATAATTTCCATAGCCTACTTAGTAATTTCCTTACATCGCATTCATCTGACGCGGCCATTTTGTACAAAATAAAAAATCGTTCGTATCTCACTTATTTTTTGGAATTTTTGAAATTCGAAAAAACTGCTGCAGTTAGAATTTCATGTTTTATAAAACACCACAAAAAAAACATGGTCATTCCATTTAAGAAAAAAAAGTTGATGTCACTTCCGGTTCAACCGGTCCTGTTAGTCTAAAAATAGCCCACTTTTGTCTTATTCACGTATACCAAAAACGAAATTTTTAAATTCAAAAACAACCAAAAAATTGGGGGCGTACATTGACTCGTGGCCACCCGGTATAACAAATTTGTAAATAACATAACAACGATAAGTAATATAATTCTCAACGAAACCGTCCTCGGATCCTATGTGGTGGACTACCTATAGGATGATTTCCCTTGTCCGATGGATTTTTTAACCCCATCGTTAAACTTTGGATGAAAACCTGCCTTGGAATCAGGATTGTCGTGTCCTTCCATACTTTACTTACAGTATGGCCAGCGTTCACCCAAGTCTCATCTAAAAAGTATAACTTCTTATGCTCTTCCCGGTATTTTCTGATGTCTCGCAGCAATCTTCGCCTCCAAGCGATATCTCATTTTTTCCCCTTGGGCACTATTTAGTTAAAAACCTATAATGCCAAACACAATTATTACATTACAACACGAAGAAATAAAAAGTCCGTTTACTCACTGAAAGCCAATTTCTCTTCATCTCCTTCAAAAATATAATGGATTATAAGCTTGAGAGCACTTTTAGTTCCTTCATCAATATTGTCCAAAACTGCCATTTATCGGTGGTACACTTTTGGTGGTTGAAGTTGGTGTGTTTGTTTGTATTCACCAAGAATATTATAAACACTTGCAACACACACATGCTGCCGTTGCAGTGAACTTTATGCCTTCCATCTTTGGTTCCTCCCGATTTTCCCCATCGTACGCCTTAAAAATGTTCAGCACGCTTTCCTTGTCTTCCACCGAAAAATGTCTGGACGTTCGTTTTTGCGGTGGAGAAGTTGGGTCCGGGCCCCCTTCAGCCAATTTTCGATTTAACCTTAAAAAAAAAACGAGATTTTAACATTTTATCAAAGATCATTTTAATCGTTTGCATTACGTAACTTAATACTTAATACACAAAACATATAATGTTAATTTAATTCTTATACGTACACTTGATTTCAAAAAAAAGTAGTACACCTTATTTTAGCAATGTAAATTAAAAATAGGATTATTTATTTATTTATCAGTATAAACTTACGTAATTACAACTGACTGACATCTATATTTTCATTATTAAGTTAATTTCAATAATTTACTGTCAAAAGAACAATTTAGACCACTAGAAATAGGCCATTTCCCATTTCCTTATCTAAGAGTTGTACTACTTTTTTTTGAAATCAAGTGTACCTTCACAAAAACAAATGTAAACTGTAGAAATTTCAAATATCAAAACACAGACAAAGAATAATACAGCAGTTGACAGTGAGGCTGGCTCTCCATTTATTCGCGTTTTCCATATGTTTAGCGTTTATACGTTTCGCGACAATGATAACATATGCTGATTGGTCTGTTGCCAAAATACGTAAAAATTTAATATATGACGCGACTATTGTACAGTCGGCCTTCGTCAAATTTAGTGGTTGCTTTGTAATTCGGGTCCTATAAATTCGACCAATAGAGAAATTCCATTCAAATGTTGCGGGCATTTTTGAGGAGGAGTCTAGTTCCATTTGGTCGCCGACCAGTGTGTATATTAACCCCAAAAATATGGCCGCCGGCCGCCACTCTAAGATTCACCCTGTATGTAAATATAAATCATTTTCAACATTTGTCGAGGTGACTTTTAATATTTTTTTCTTGCCTAGAATACCCAAAAACGAGATAACGTGGGTTTTCTCGTTTGTAGCACGAAACACATTTTTCACCCCCTTGGAGAGTAGTTTTTGGTTTTGGTCGTGCGGAGGGTTGGTTCGCCTCGGGGAGCAGAACTACATTACCATCGTGTTCAGCATCCTTAAGAATGAGTGGGGGGGGGGGTTGACATAAGTTTTGCCAGTGGAAGACGTAGAATACACAATTTCCCCTCTTTGGGGGTGTTTTTTGGCCGTTTGGGGGTTAGGTCAACTTGGGGAGCAGAACCAACATCACCATCGTGTTCAGCATCCTCGAAAACGGGGGGTAACATAATTTCTGCCGGTGGAAGACGTCGAATATGCAATGTTCCCCTTTTGGGGGCGGTTCTTTGGCCGTTTGGCGGGTGAGTCTACTCAGGGAGCAGAAAAAGCATCACCATCGTGTTCAGCATCCTCGAAAACGGGGGGAGGCGGTAATTTGGTTGACTCCCCAAATACTTGTATGTTCGTCCGACTCACAGAATGCACTAACTGTCTTTCAATTCTAATTATTAGTCTATCAGCGTGGTGTTTTCAACGACGTAACCATGGATATATGGCCGTAATCATGGATACGGATGGCAAAGCAAAGTTTCAAGTGAAGTTATCAACCAAAATATTTGTTCGTGAAATAGTCTAATAGTGCGGCAGTTTAGCTAGGATATTTCAACATATTGTGCACTTTTTGATAAAAGCACCAAATTTGGCACAGAGGTAGACCGATGTAATACGAACAATTTTGGATGTGGAGCCATCGGCCAACTGCCCCCTGGCGGCCGTGGCGGCCATTTTCCAAAATGGCTGCCAGTGGACACCCGAAGGACAACAGAAATTAGATAAAATTTGCTGCTGAAGGTTTTAGTGAATGTTTATTGAATGTTTTGAATGAGAGATAGTTTGTAAGTTATATACAGGGTGGGTCAATAGTGCGTATTTCTTCTGTATCTCCTGTCTTGTTAGATATAGAGGCATGGTTCAAAATTTTAATTAATTTGTGAGAAAAAGTACATTTTTAAAAATTATTCTCAATTATACAGGGCGATCCGTTAAAGTGGTAGATAAAAGAATATATATTTTTTAAATAGAATGACCCAATTTTTTTTATTATGTTTGAATACCACTATGATGGCCTATTCGGCGGTAAAATATTTTTAAAATTTCTTGGATGGTTAATGAAATAAAAAATATTTTTATAGAAAACTGTCGTTATCTTCATTTGTAGTCCTTTTTCTACGATTGACTTTTTTATAAGAAATGCCACCTGTTTCTTCAAATCTGTTTTTAAACTTTTGGAAGATGCTTCTTGTGGATGGGTTCCGGGAGAATACTATTTAGCATAAGTTCTGGAGGCAACAAAATTGAAAGTAACTGAAATTAAATGTCTGTGTTTCTATGAAATAATTTCAAAGGTACATTGACTTTTCTGAATAATACATACCTATTTACACATAAACAACAACATCTAGAAAATTATTCATTTTAGGTATGGGACATATCATATCAAAGTTGCAGAGAAATAAAAATTACACAATTTTTACAAAAATATATAGGGTGTTCCACTTGAAAAAGTTGAGTTTTGGTAGTTTGAATATTTATTTAGCAGTGCGCTTATGAACCCCTTGTATGAAAAAAATATTTTCTACATCAGCTAATAGTTAAAGTAAGGCACACACTACTACCATGTCAAAGAAAAAAAATTACTCTCCAAAAATTAGTCCAAAATCAATTTTCAAAATGATCCCTGCAAACGGCAGTTTTCAATAAAAATATTTTTTAATTCATTAACCATCAAACAAATTTTAAAAATATTTTACCGCTGAATAGGCCATCATAGTGGTATTCAAATATAATAAAAAAAATTGGGTCATTCCATTTAAAAAATATATATTCTTTCATCTACCACTTTAACGGATCGCCCTGTATAATTGGTAATAATTTAAAAAAATGTACTTTTTCTCACAATTTAATTAAAATTCTGAACCATGCCTCTATCTCTAACGAAACAGGAGATACAGATTTCTTCTGTATCTCCGCACGCACGCACTATTGACCCACCCTGTATATAACTTACAAACTATCTCTCATTCAAACCATTCAATAAACATTCACTAAAACCTTCAGCAGCAAATTTTATCTAACTGCTGTTAGTGCTGTTGTCTTTCGGGTGTCCACTGGCAGCCATCTTGGAAAATGGCCGCCAGGGGGCAGTTCAAAATTGTTCATATTACATGGGTCTACCTCTGTGCCAAATTTGGTGCTTTCATCAAAAAGTGCAAAATAGGTTAGCTAATCCGCTGTACTATAATAAAATACCACTCGTGATTGAATTTATCTTATAAGTGTGTCTTTTATTTCTAAACTCAACTGAGTTGCTTGAAAACCCCACTCGTCCGTTTCGTTAGAAATAAATCGTACTTACTTACTTATCGCGAAAATTCAATATCTTCAGTGGTATTACTAGTGATGTAAAGACAAAATAATGCTTAAATATCTACCTGTGTTTTCTTTTATATTCTACCTATATTTTTTTAAATAGGTTTAAATTGATTTTTATTTTATTATTGACACCAGGATGAGAGGTTATAAAGTTTGCGACAGCGACACTAACGACAGCCACGATACACATAAGCTTACGCGATATGTTCTTGCGCATCCTAAAGCTATGTCTCTCGCACAAGATGACGTCAACTGGATTGCAAAATTCGAAATTCGTGATGTAATAGACATGGAGAATTGTGGTAAATATTATTGTCGCTGCTTTTAGGGCATTTCTCTTAGTTTTGTTATCATTTATATCAAGTTGTTGCTATATGATTTAAATTTAATAAACATATAATATATATTCATCAAAAAAAATGATGCTATTCTATAACTTTCTCTTATAGCGCTATGAACATACACCTCTATAAAATTATAGCAGGATGTAAATGGCAACTTTACTTTTTATTATTACTTATTAAGACAGCCTACCAAACTTTCTATAATATTCAGCAGTTTATTTAAATGCAAACTACAAATAAAAATTTTATTCACTAAAGGGCCCCATTCACTAGCGAACGCGGTCGGACAACATGGTTGGCCTAATGTTGGTTGAATGTTGAGCGCTTAACATACACTTGCAAGCGTCGTCGGCCAACATTCAGTTTGGTTTTAAATTTGTGTTGCCATAGATTAAATAGGTATAAGATCATCCATTCTATTGTTAGAATGTAAGTGGATATTATACGGAACTTGTGCATTCGAATAGTAGATGGCGCATCTTAAAGTGTATTTTTCTATGTAGTTATAGCTAAACATTTATTGTTAGAGGTTTGGGCGTTTTTCCCATTATGTTTTAAACATGGTTCTTCAACAAATGATATCAAAATAGTCAGAAAAGATTAGATTTTTGGTAGATTTTGGTGCGCCATCTGCTATTCGAATGCACAAGTTCCGTATAATGTCCACTTACATTCTAACAATAGGATGGTGTATCTTATACTTATTTAATCTATGGTGTTGCCAAGCATGCCATTAACAAAATGAAAATATAGGGAAGATATATTTTTTTTATTACATCTTTAGTAACGGGTTCGATATTATGTCTCTTATACAAATCTATTAAAGCTGCATAACCCTTATCTTTTAAGGGTCTATTGGAATATTCAGGAGACTTAATTTTCCATAGTGCAGTGTGTTCCTTATATATATATTAATAAATTCAGTAATGAAATCCACTTCGTTCAGTTTTCTTTGCGCCATTTTTGAAATATTTAAATGTAAAACCTTCACAAATACTACCAAAAATTGTTGGTGTGTACCATACATTCAGCAACAAGTGGCGAGCGCAACGACGAGCCCAACCAGGATTTCAATTTCTGAAATCCGGCCAACCAAGTTGCGCTCGTGTTGGCACCAAACACACACTAGCGCACATTCGACGAGCGCAACCATGTTGTCCGACCGCGTTCCAGTGGCGGCTTGTGCGGTAGTGCCAGTGTGCCATGGCACTACCTCATTTTTCTGCAAAAATACATTTTTGAATTTCTTATTTGGATATTAAAATATATTTTTTAAACATTATGCAGAAATTCATATATATTATGAAGTCCGGCAACAGAGCGAAATTCGTTCCTCTGCCCTGCGATCTGCGACTATAGCTGCTAGACGTTTTAATGTGATCTCAGATGAACTTGTTCGTCTGAGAATGTGATGAACCACGTTCGATTACTCTCGGTTCGCTTCTCGTCCAGACTCGGCTTCGCGCCAAATGTATGCTGGATCGGTTTAGACATAGCCTTCTACAGTTCCAAGCCATGAAGTTTGAGATCTGGCAACGCGACAGGTAGACCACTCTGGTCGTGTTGTTTACCAGCGGTGTTTGTTTAGTAATTACTTTTTAGACTTTGTACTCTTTGTACTTTAGTACTGTGTTATTAAGAATTATTATTAATAATTCATTAACTTCGCTTATTTGAAGTTTTTAAACTGGACAAAGGTAAGAAAGCATTATATACGGTCATTTAGTGAAAACGTCATACTGACAGATAATTGGATGCAAACAGTTTAAAGTTAGGAAAAGTGATAATTTAATTAAACAAAAATATTTAAGCACTAAAAAGGTATGTATATATGATTGACTTACCAGTATTTTATAACCTGGTATAAATATAATATAATATAATAATGATATAGACTTATAAAACAAAAATAAAATAGTATTGTACACCTTGCAAATTGTTATTTATAAATGAATTATACAGTTTATTTGACAAATGTTACAAAATTACACGTTTCTATCAGTGGATGTTATAAATTGTTTGCATCCAATTCTTTGACATTACATATGATCATGACGCGCACTAAATATGCGTTTATTTTTTATATTGTAGATGCCTTGACATTGCTGTATACTATGCAAGTACTTTAAAAACTGAATCCTCAAATAGTACTTATCCTTTCCCAAAGGATCCAGTGCTGCAATAAATTGGCTTAGAGCTATACACACGGAGGACTACTGCATTAGTAAAAATTCAGCTATTTGCAGTTTGCACTTTGAAGGCAGAGAAGTTACAACCATGGAGCTTTATAAAGATAGGTAATACGCACGAGGCTAACTAATATATCTCAAGCGAATGTGGTAATAAATCCCAAAAAAGAAAAGGAAGAGAAATAACATATCCTCGTTTAAATGAGGACGCAGTTCTTCACATATTTTCCAATCAACCGAAGTATTTTTCTACAACTAAAGCCAGTGTCTCGAAGTAATCCTGAAGAAAGAAGACAAGATGCTAAAGGCAAAATAATGATATTGACCAGTTTCTTGCCGATGACATCTTATCAAGCTTTGAATATTTTGTGCAGGCTGTGCCAAAAAAATGATGCTTCATTAAGTGGAATTACAAGTGTGTGTGTACAATGTCTTGTATTTTTAAATTTTAAATATTGACTACGACTGAAGAATCTGATACTGATAGTAGCGAAGTAAAAGTAGTGTCAAGTATTAGCGTAAATCAAAGTTTTAATGTTAGTGTTTTTGTAAATAGTCATGAATTGCCATCAAGCAATTTAGAGTGGATTTTACCCTATTAAGTGTATATTCTAGAATTATATATTTGTAAATTATTCATTTTGGCGAAATAAATTTATAGCACAAGTTTTGGGATCTTTATACTTTATTTCCTAAACAAAATCCTTAAATCAGTGCATGGAAGTAAGGGATGGCTGAATTACAAACAGGACTACCATTGACAGGAAATGCGATGTTGCCTTTGTTACTTCATGGCTTGAAACTGTAGATGGCTATGGTTTAGATAACGATCTTATGAAAATCGTGTGCGGGTGAAATAGATGCAATGTCTAACGATGTTTTCATCATCATGTTAAATCGGCAACAGAGCGCAATTCGTTGCGCCAGGCTCAGCTCAGACAAGTTAGACGGCTGAAGGCTGAAGCTCAGTTATCGCGGATTTGTTTACGTATGTAGATTATTGTAGATGCCGGTGGGCACTGTTAGGTTAGGAAAAAAGTTTTATTTCATCCCGTCCGGAAAGTACCACAGTACAGTATTCATATGCGGCCGGAAAATGAGACATTACGGTATCAGAGCCGGCAAAGTACCGGAAACCACCGGAAACTTATTACGAACCAATCACAAACTGTTATTATACCTTCTGACAGTTGTTTGACATATAAAAATCAACCGTAAATTAAAAAATAGTGTCAAATGTCAAATGACATAAGAAAATAACTAAGTGTCAAATTATACAAATATACTAATATACAAGAAATGACAGGATGAAATAAAATATCATTCGACACACGTCCGTAAGGTGTTGTTCCAGCCTCGTTTAGATATTCTAGACTCGGCTCCTGACGTCGCCTCGTCCATAATCTACTCGACTGTAACAAGTCACCTTCCGGACTTGTGACGAAAATTACTATAAAAAGACGTGTGGCTGTGTATTCACTGTATAGTGTATTCTATTAACATAATAATTGTTTTTTGTGTGTCTTTATTATTAGTAGTGACAATGAATAAAATATCCTGATGGTAAAAGTTATCTTTCATAATTTATAATTTTATGCTGATAAAATGATAAAACAATAACATGTTTATGTTATTATGTTGTGTAGTGTGTAGATTCTTTTTTTGTACGTATGTTTTAAGAAACTAGGTACTACGACCACTACCCACGTCTATATAAAACTTTCTTTTGTTATCAAAAATCGTACCAATTTCTATTTGGATGAAATTACCAAAGGACTGAAGGTGAATTTTTATTATACTGTTCATATTTAAAAAAAAAAAACTAGGTAGGTGGTAGGTATACAAATAGCTATAAATACAATGTTTAACGTAACAGAATTTTTTCAAAGGATTTCAAAAATTTTAATAAGACAATAATTGTGTCAAACGAAAGTGGGAAAAACAAAGCAATCTTGAAAATATTTAAATATCAAGTTTAGTACATATATTTTGAGGTACTTTTGTAAAACACAATGACCTTGAAAATCCTGAAAAATTTTCGTCTGCGGCGCAAGGCGGGGGGCTGCCCCCGCACCCCCTGCAGCTCTTGCCCCGTGTGCACAGATTTTGGCCCTACCAGCCTTAAACACCACGAGCCGCCACTGCCGCGTTCGCTAGTGAATGGGGCCCTTAAGTCTAGGGTTATGTTTTTCTATAACACTTTACATCTGCGTTATAAATTTACAGTTGCATTTTATGGTATAGACACTATTTTATATTGGATGTAAAAAGTCAAGGTCAAAGGCTTACATCCCTTACAACCAGCGCTGTAAAATGGGTTACAGAATAGCACCACAAGTTTTTATTACTTTTGAACTAATATCTTGGCTGTAAGAAAATTTTATATGAAGTAAGAGAAACAACAAATTATAAAAATATGTAGCTTTATTTAAATTTGAATAAGGCATGCAAAATTTAAACGTTTTAATTTTTCTACAGGTTTCATACAGAAAAATGACTTAAGAAACAGATTAAAATATACTTAACTTAATATTCTTTACATTGATTTTGTCCTGGCGACTACAAGCAATAACCCACTGTTTTATTAAATTAGCATCCTTTGGAAACCGAAAATACTTTATATTACTCCCTGTGATCACTCGGGTATAGTTTTTACATTTTGCCACAGCACAATTCAACATTTTAGCCGTAAATCACAACGTTAGACGATTTACACGTTTACATATTATAACATGTTTATATCACTATACTATTACAAAACACGTTTTATTAAGAAAATGGCATTGAAATTATAAGAATACTTGGAAAACATAATATTCTACAGATCAACAAATTCAAACCAAAGCAAAGCACAGCGACTGTGTCAATGTCAGTGTCTGCCAGCTGACGTCATGCGCGGCGATTTCATTTTTAGGTCTGTCTAATGAGCATACCATGACGACAGCTAAGAATTGAGAAGATTGGTCAGAAGTATAATGAAGTTAGCAGCATGTAAACTTTTATTTTATATTGATTTATTTATTCGCGAAAATCACAAAGGGTGCGACATCTCTTATGTAAATATGCAACCAGTATTCGCGAAAATCATGCTCAACAGATAGCGTTAGTGAAATTTCAAAATGTCGGATATAGATACAATAAATAAGAGGGCCTGTTCCGTTTCACGCACAGATCGCGTAAGTAGCATCAAAGCTTTATATCGTTCCGATTCAGTTGTAACAGCTTAAGCGATAAATAAATCGGAACGTAATTATGCGGTAAAACCGCACCGCTGAGAGACAAGTGACAACTGACAAATGAAATGTGCAAACTCCAGAGGCATGGAGAGTTTATGTCTCTGATAAATACTGGCAATTCCCTCAAGGCTTAAACAATGAAAAAAATAAGAGATAAGAAATAAAGAATATGGAATAGAATTAACCATAGACATAGGTATATCCTATGTCTATGGAATTAACAAATATCCGAAAAGCAAGGAGCAATTTGAACAGTTGAATTTTAAATCGAATAAGAACTAATATATTATCGCCCAGAGTATTGTGTCACAGCACTCACAGCCCACTTGTGGGCTGTGATTGTGTATTTAAAACTTGGAATAAATATTTATCTTATTTCTATTCCATTTTCTTATCTCTTATATTTTTTTCATTGTGTATAAGCCTTTAACCCCGTATTTTCCTCCATTATGATTATGAAACTTTGAATAAGCTCAATGTTTTGTGGGCATAACGGTCAACCATAGCCATAGATAAGAGGAAAACCATAGGGTTAGCGTTCCGATTCACGCATATGTACAAACACGCAGCAAACGCATCGGCTGCCTCACGTTCCGACTAGAGGCAGTCAACGCGCGCTTTATGCTAGCGGAGGGCGTGGTTTACGATCGTCTTTACTGCTTTCAACGCGCACGTACGAGGCAAACGGAACGATTTTCATGCATTTTATGCGCTACATGCGTGAAACGGAACAGGCCCAGAGATAAGATAACGCGCAGCTCGTGACGTCAGTCGGTGAGCTAGGACGCCATTAAACGCCTGGCTGTCAGGAGTGTCGGGTAGAATTGTCAAGTTGTTGCGGATATTTTTGGGTTTAAAAGTTAAAAAACCGTCGAAAATGAGATGTGCTGTGTACGATTGTGATGTTGATAATCAATCAAGAGATTCTACGCACAATATAAAGTTTTTTAGTTCCCTGAAATAAAAAAAATGCAGGGTGTATGGAAACGCGGTTTCAGAGAAAATAGTATGTGTATCATCGTAGTAAAAGCATATTTCCGAACTCCGTGTTGCTTGAGCCTCGATAAGCAATCTGCACGGTCGTCCGGCATTTATTATAATAAATAAATACACCACATGTAATAAATACACCACATGTAATTACGACCCCCTTTATCCCAGAAGGCTGAGCCTTGTGCGGGAGGGGGGAGGGGGACATATTTAAGGACAAGGGACACACATCCAATATCCGTGTATAATGGAAAAATCCCTCTCACAGTATTTTCCATTGCCACGACCGGGATTGGAACCGGGGACTTTTGGGTGAGAGGCAGATACTCTACCATCTCGACCATCAGTCATACCAATATATATATATACATATTGGCATTGTTTATAAAGTATATAGTTATTCAACCTCTTATTAGTACCGGTGGATCATTGGTAGATGGCGTGCTGGATGATGTGTGCCCATTATTACGACCGTAGCCCCCGGTGTCGTTTACGTTACGACCATTGTTTATTATAAACAATGCTACGACGCATGCACGAATTTCGTACATCCGGTGCATCTACGTCACATGACATTCGACGAGGAACTAAAGCCATAGATCGAAACTTGACTGTATATTAATAACTTTTGACAGTTTGTCAGTTTTCTATTTTTATTAAACTATTGAATTTTTTGTTCTAAAATGAATCATTTTATACATCATATGACTAACATAACCTAAAATGTTTAGTTTTTGTAAATTTATTTTTACTTTAATTATAATTTTGTAGCGTCAGCTTGGATCCATAATAACATTTAAAAACTCTCTAATAAGACAGTAGATATATAAAGTTTCAATATTGTACCTACGTAGATTATTAAAAATGAATTGCTATTTATAGGTTGGATTTCCAGTCAACAAAGAGCATCCTATTTCATTAGATTAGGACAATTAAAACTTCATTAGTAATGCATCGAACAAGATTTTAGATGATAGTACAGGAAACAAGCAGAAATTTTGATAAAAATGACATAATATACAAAAATTTTAAAAAGTGCATATTTTTGAGGTTAGTTTGTAAAGCCTGATTTTCATAGTCGCGAAATTGTGAAAAGCGAAATGCGAAACGTGTTGCTATTGGTTCATTTTACATTAAAATTTGGAATTGACCAATAGCAACACGTCTCACATTTCGCTTTTCGCAATTTCGCGACTATAAAAATCACGAATAGTGCTGTAGCTATGTGTAAAAATCATAATAAAAGTAAAAAAAGATATTTCTACAGAAAAGACAAAATAAATTTGAGGAATGGCAAGTAAGTGTAGGAACATGATGTATTGTATTTAAAATCCAGTTTTTAGTGATCTGGATGTTCACCTAAAAATGTCATATATCACAAATACAGATATATATATAAACACCTCAAATAATTATTTCATCTTTTAATCAGCGTTTATGTAAAAATAATCAATCACCGAACGTTTAAATTTATTACAATAGCCCTAAAGCCGTCAAATGGATCATGTATGATGCACATGATCCAGCATATAGGACTGACATAACCTCAAATTTAGAGTTTTTTTAAATTTATTTTCGATTTTAATTTTTGTAGTTTCAGCTTGAATCCATTATAATATGATTATAACATATAAAAATTATCTCAATAAAGTTTCAATATTATAGATTATATTTAAAATAAACTGCTAATTATAGGTTGGATTTCCAGCCAACAAAAATCATTTTATTTTATTAAATTACGGCAATCAAAACTTCATTAGTAATGCACTGAACAAGATTTTAATTGATAGTACAAGAACCAAGCACAGATTTTGATAAAAGCAGCTTAATATGTGAAAATCTTTAAAAATGTATATTTTTGTAAATGTATATCGAAATGGTGACTTTACATATTTGTGCGCTGGTATTACTTTTTCTACTAAACGCGTCATTTGATGACGTTCAAATCATATTTTTGAGGTTAGTTGCGATGTCACGTACACGACAGTTCATATTTTTCTCGAGCTCGACGTCACATCCGGCTGCGCAATGTGTAAATGTATCCTGAAATGTATATTTTTTTAATGATAAAATATTTTAAAAACAAAAGTCAAAAAACTGTAAACGTAGTCATAGAAACTGACTAGTATGTAAATTACTCACAAGTTGGCAGCACATACTTAGAAATCAGGTTGAATAACTATAATACTTTATAAACAATGATATTGGCCAACCCATTGTTAAAACTGGCAATCGCTATTGTACCGCAACCAATAGAGGGCAGCACGGCCTAATTGTAGTACTGTACCGCAACCAACAGAGGGTGATACTACTAGCGAGTGAAATTAGCTATTATATTATATAACTGTCATCTCAACCGAGAGATGGCTACTTCCAATTGGTTCGGTCTACACTACTCTAGAGCAGGATTATTAAATTTTTTTAAATAGATCGCATATCATATGACTAACATAACTTTACATTTTTAGTTTTTGTAAATTAATTTTCAATTTTAATTTTAATTTTTGTAGTTTCAGCTTGGAACCATTATAACATTTAAAAACCCTTTGAGACAGTAGATATACAGTACCCCACATATTTTTATATTCAACTTGGAAACAAAGATGAGTTTATAGTACGAAAAGCGTGAATTAAAAAGAGAAAACAAACGGTGAAATGTAACGCCTACACGGAGAGTGACAGCGGTAAAGACCGTAAATTAAAACACCTAAAAACGTGGGCAAAAAATACCGCCAAAGCATCAGTAAAAATATCGTTTTATGTATGCCGGTTACTCATGTGGTCGACTGCTTGCATACATACGGTAAGTGATACCCTATTAAATTCTTTTTGTGGCGTTTTTTTCCCAAGTTTTTAGGTGTTTCAATTTGAAGTAGAATGGAGTGAGAGGCGTGTCTCTAGTGCTCTGGTATCTGTCTTTATTTTATACTCCTTACTGATATTCTCTGTTCTTGTTTTCAAGTTGAATATAAAATTTTGTGGGGTACTGTATAAAGTTTTAATATTGTAGGTTATTAAAAATAGACTGCTAATTATAGGTTGGATTTCCAAACCAACATAAGGCATCTTATTTTATTTGATCAAGGTAATTAAAACTTCAATAATAATGAACTGAACAAAATTTTAGTTGATAGTACAGGAACCAAGCAGAAATTTTGATAAAAGCGACATAATATTCCAAAAACTTAGAAAATGCATATTTTTGAGATTAGTTGTAATATCACGTGTACGACACTAATTGTCCTGTCATAGTTAGATATTTCTGATTATTTTGTGCTGTCAAAATGGAGTATCCTTGTTGTGCATCTTTCAATATATTGTGATTTATAAAACGTACAAAAACTATTTGTGATTAGTGATTTATGATAAAATAATTTCCCGGTATGTGGTTAAAAATAGCCAACAAACAGCAAAAGAGATAGTAACAAATTTCCAAGTAAATTTGATAATCGCACATCGCACATAACTTTATCATTTATGGAATTGGAATTACATTAAATAATACGTAGATATCATTCAGACGTGCTTCCTGACAGCTTCAGCAATACAAATAACGAAAGAATCACTCTCAACAGAAGCTTAATCGGTTTTAGAAATGGAAGTTTCGTTAATATGCATAGAAGCTTCAACTTCACAATTATACCATTAGAATTGTCACAACCTTCAAGTGATGATACAATAGCTCAATGAACTATAATAGTTCAATGCAATAGCTAAATAATCAAATTCGGTGATGAATTTCAGAAATTAAAAAAAGAAGCAGAAATTAGAAAAGTGAGAACAAAAGAAAGATATTATTCTCATTGAAATCTTTTCCTAATAAATTACAAAATTGTAAAACTAAAATTAGACAGATGTGATTATAATAAATTAATAGATGTTAAAAACTGGTTGTGTCTCTGCTTATTGTTTATTTGTTAATCTGTAGATGCGAACCATCAGATGGGCTAAAGTACATACATATTTTTATAAATTAAATTTTGATTAGTTTCAAATTAAGAAACATTTTTAACTGATATATCTTTATTATTTTATATCGGCATATTTTATAGAATCATTATTTAGGTATTAAATAACTATTAGGTAAATGTTTTTCACTGTGTTGTTAGAGGCACAAAACACGAGGGTTAGACCGGTTAGAGAATGTCTGATGTTAGACCAAAGAAAAAGTGAGGTTAAACTAAAAACAAAACGAGAAGGTTCAAAACCAAATATATTATTATATCTAAACTTATTTGTTCAAAACAGTCCTAAAACCGTTCCAACCGATTGTCAATTCTAGATTGATTCGGGAACAGTGCAAAGTTTGCACCTGTGAATAAAACTACCACTCTTAACGATTTTAGATTGGTTCCAGAGCGGTTTTAAGAATTACGCGGGAAATTTGTATTTTACAAAAATCCAGAACACAATTAACCACAGTTGCTCAGGAAAACCCACCAAAGAGGGGCTCCGGACCCCGGTGGGTCGTCTTTTTCTAAGGGTGGGTTTTTGCTCAACCCTGAAAAATCTGGAATTTTACGTTGTATTCCTGTGAATCCTGTGCCTTTTGTATGAAAAAATGTACAAAAACATGAAAAAGTGTCACACTGAATTTAATCTATAATCCCCCCTGGCTACGATGCCGTATAAAGGAAGCTATATGGTCTTAAAGTTATGTTATAGTTTACGTATCTATGTATTTAATATAGGTAATAAAACAAATTGATTTGTAGGGTATTTATATATACGGATATATATTTAAATTTAATAATAAAATTATTGTTTATAATAAATTTTGCAATAAATAAATATGAAATAAAATTTTATAGTGGAGTAACCTAAGAAGAGAATAAAAGAGAGAATTTGTGGGGTCAATAATAAAAGATAAAATAATTTTTAGCATATACCCCAAAAATAGAAACGACGAAGGGTGTCCATATTAAGTGTATAGTCAAAGCCTGTAAGTTAGCAAAATCAAAACATTTCGAAATTCCCGCATTGGTGATTGCCAATAAACCTATGGGATTGGGCAATATGTATAATAATATATATAATAAATGCGTCCGGGAATGTATTAAGTTTTTCCTACTAAGCACAAAATGTACTATTTAGCATCAATTCTCTTAGTAACTAGAAAATTTTTAGAGAAAGTTTATTTACATTTTTTACCTTAATTATTAACATTTTTATATTTTTTAACTTCCTACATATTAAAGGTAACATTTGACGTCAAAACTGGTTTTTCTTAGTATACTTAACTTTCGGCAAGAAACAATTTTTGAGAAATTAATTATAAATAAGTGTTCTATTATGCTGCATACTGTCTGGTGATCGCACTGTATTTTTACGTAAAAACATTCTTCAAAATTCTTAAATATCAAATATATTGAATGTATATGGTTAATTTATCTTTTTTTACATTTGACTTGCCATTTTTGTAATTTCGAAAACTTCTAATAACAAGAACCCCAAAATTATTAA
The DNA here is from genome assembly GCA_963680705.1 of Rhagium mordax. NCBI lineage: Eukaryota > Metazoa > Arthropoda > Insecta > Coleoptera > Cerambycidae > Rhagium > Rhagium mordax. The sequence goes on along the minus strand of OY796656.1, from coordinate 73,771,493 downwards.
TTTGTAGGGCCAGACATATTCAACAATTACAAATCGAAATACATACCTACGAAAAATATAAATTGGGAGTTAATTTCGTATTATTATACTTATATTCACGTATAATATAGAAATATCTGCATAAAATAAATCAAATGTAATAATCAGTGTTATCCTCTGGGCTCTAATAAATTTCATCTAAAATGTAATAATTTAAATAGTCATTAACTTAGTATTACACTATAAGCAGTGAACCCATATTATGAATAAAAGCCATAAAACAGAGTTCCTAACTAACAAAATTTGATATTAAATTCGAAAACGCGACATAGATTTTAAAAATTACTCACTGTGTGACGTCATGCGCAAACCGGACGAAATTTTAACGCTTTGATAGCTTTGTTTGTCATCAAAGTGTAGTGCAGAAAAGTGTAGGTTTAAAAGTGTACAAAATGTTAACTAGTGCAGATGTGTAATTCTATAACAAACAACTTTGGAGTGTACGTACTCTTGTCAGAAAATCAACATAACCTATAAATAATAGCAATAATAGATTCACTACCAGTATCTTCACTCTCATCATTAAATAACTGTGACAAAATCATATTATTTCAATTCATACCTCTGTCAGACAACCCGTTTCAGTAAATCTCAAACTTCAAACCACAGAACAACGTCAAACTTCAACTCAGGTGCCTGCGCTGCACTATCGACACTCGTTACACCTCCTCAGGAGTCAGTGTCAAAAGTGCAAGAAAGTGTACACTATACTGGTATACCAAACGGCTAGCACTGTCTGCACTAATTTATAACAAACGACTTATTGGCAAAAAGTGTAAAAAAGTGTACACTAGTGGCTGATGACAAACAAAGCTCATATCTTGTGTTGTTTGTATCATGGATACTATTTTATAACCAATTTGCTTTACATATCGAACACCGGGGCTAAAAGAGACACATCAAAAATTTTTAAAAGATTTAAAATATAATGAAATTCTTGCACTGCATCTTTTTTAATAGGCGAAAAACTTGGTGATTCTATCATTAAAAATTGTCTGTGTTTTAACAAATATATGTAATATTTTGACACTCGTTTATTCCGTTGGGCTTTGGACATCTTGTGGCTTTCTAAAATTGGTTTTAATTCCATATCAACTTTGTAAAATAATTTCTTATCTTCAAGAATATTTTCGTCCATAAACTGGTTTAATAAAAATGGTAATAACTTCAAGTCTCTATGGTTTTGGCTTACGTCACTTACGTCTTCTGGCACATAGTACATAATTTATAATTTTTACCTACGACCACTACTGTAAGTACTTAAAAACACACCGTCTGCGATCAATGTAAGATTCCTATTACGCACGGTAAAAAAATCGCACAACTTGGAAAAAAAATCGCACAGTTCGTACAGTTTTCCTAGCAACCGCCTAGCAACGGTCAATACAAACAAACTTATTCTCTAAAAATTATTAAAAATGACAAGTGCAATACTTAATTTTCTGACGCTGTCAAAACTGACATAAGCGATAAATAATAAAAATGAAATACAAACTTTCAATAAATACGGTCGTAGGTAATTAAAGTATAGTACATAATTCGAGTTGTAAAGCAATTACGCACTCATGGAATTATCACACTCGACGCTAACGCGTCTCGTGCATAATTTTTCCATTCGTGCGTAATACGCTATTTACAACTCTTATTACGTAATATACTATTTTTAATGTCCGTCACATTATAGTAACAAAAAAGTGTTACTAAACGTCAAAGTAAAATTCTCTTGTGAAAATACCATATGTAATATTTTTCTAAAATCATCGGAAATAATTTTCATTTGAAACTTGTGACATGTATATTTCAGATATTATGGTTGAAAACGAATTAATGTTTTTAATGTTCCTGAAATTTTAGTAATAAACCTTAGTTACTAACAAGTAAAATCAACTTCTATTGTAAAAATATAGTGCGTCATATTTAACTAAACTCATCGGAAATATGTTTTTTAAAGTTTTATTTGAATTTAAAACTATAAAGACATAGGATTTCAGATAACAAATTTGTTATTTAATGTTTCTCACATTTTAGTAATAAAAATGAGTTACTAACGGCTAAAATGAACTTCATTTCTAAAACTCTAATTAGGTATGTAAATATGTTTTTGTAGCATTTTAGCAAAAAAATTACAATAAGAAAAAATTATGTATTATGTCCAACAATGTATATTTCAAAAGGAAAGCAGGAAAGAAAAGCTAAAACATTCATAATAGATTAACTTTTTATTGCCTATTTAGTATAACACTACTTATTAAAGTGGTTTAACGTAAAACTTTAAAATTATGACTAATTTTTTGTATTAATATTAAACACGCAGTTGTTGTAGACAACTCTGGAAGAAGTGTCGGAAATACTGGCATTATTCGATTGCTCTACAAAGGCAGACGTTGTAGTTTCACTTGCCTGAATTTGCCGCATAGACTCAATAATCTTTTGGTGGTGAGAACTATTCATTTGTAGGTAAGGCTTAATAGATTGACTACTGGAATGGCCTGTTAATATTTGTTGTTCTTCAACTTCAGACTGTGCATGGCTAGTGACTGCTGTGGCTCTGGCTGAATGATTTGTCACTTTTGTTCTTTTAGTGTCGATCCCAATCTTTGCTGCTGACTGTTTGAATCATGTAGAGATTGTGTTTTTGCCTATTGGAGAATTTTTGTACCAATTGTTGGACACCTTCCAGTTTAAATTTGGTGTGAAAAAGAGACGGTCTGTTGTTATTAATCTTACGGGGCACATTTCAGTATTAGCAACATTTTTTATAAGGAACTTGCTATCTGCAAGTTTTTTAGACCCTCCTTGAGTGGTTTTTGAAAAAACAGGGTTATATTCAATCCGGCCAGTAGAGTATCCTTTATCCATTTCTTCAATAAAGTAATGAATGCAGCAGTTTACTCCTTCACCGCCTCTCCATGCGAACTCATGAGCAACAATAAAGAAAAACTTTTTTTGAAAACCTTCAGGTGTATCTTCATCCCATAAATGCACCATTTTACTATAATCAGCAGTCGATAATGCTGAAGAACTTTTCTTTCGTTTGGAAACATCCCATCTGCAATTTACGACGTTTTGTATCTCTTGCCGCTCTAGCTTCCAAAAACTCTATATCTTTAAATGCATCAAACTTAATTTTATATGTGGTGAAATAATATTCTTGAAGCTGTTTCGCTGTGGAATTCCACATTAGTTTAATAACGTTTTCTTTGTAATCTTCAGAATTTTGTTTTTTCATGTTGAAATCCCAATCTTTTAATATTGATGCTAAATTTGCTATGGATATTGAAGGATCGCTCACGTTATAAGATTTTTCACCACAGAATTGCATAAATTGTTTCCACACACTAACTTTTTGATCTTCTTGTATTATTGGGTACTAACTGCTCAATTTCTTTAGCAATCGAACTTGCTGATTCATTACCAACGAATCATTTTTTACACAATATTATTGTAAGAATAAGTATCACGGGTACGACTAAAAAACTGATTGTTACTTGCTGGTTTGTCTCACCTGTCACTTCGAAATGACTTGACATTTAAATTAAAATTAAGTCGTAGTAGTATACCTAAGTGTCAAATTTTACCCAGAAAAAATTTGACATCTACGCAGAATAGGTCATAGGTCTCATCTTCTCATCATATTAAAAGAAACTCCAATTTATGAAATTTTCTTACCGAATCTCCCACGCAGCAGAATTAATTCCCGATAATTTTTTTCTCGGTTTCACTCATGTTTTTGTTGATAGAAAATTTCCCTCGTCTTCGACTCGGGATAATTTTCTATCAACAAAAACATTCGTGACCTTGAAAAAAATTATCGGTAATAATTCTGCTGCTAGGGAGATTATAAGTGAAAATACATTAGTTATGAGGATTGAGGAATTATTAGAGGAGCTAAGTTGCACAGATGTAAAGCAGGCATGGGGTAAGGAAAAAGAAGCTTTGAAAATGGTGTATGAAGTTGAACCAATTTTTAAGGACTCCTTCACACTTGAATTCTTTGAATCGCATTCCGGAATCCGATTCGAGAAGCGCGCTGAAACTTTCCATATGTTGTAGCCTCTTCTAAAATGGCATCAATAAAGAATAATACACAGTACTGTCCACTAATAACTGGAATATATTAACAACGTTACAGATTTTTTCTTACAGGATCAAAATACACTTCTGCATAGCCCTCTACAGTTTCAAGCCATGAAGTAACAATGGCAACATCGCATTTCCTGTCAATGGTAGTCCCTTACTTTCATGCACTGATTTAAGGATTTTGTTTAGGAGATAAAGTATAAAGATCCCAAAACTTGCGCTATATATTTATTTCGCCAAAATAAATAATTTACAAATATATAATTCTAGAATATACACTTAATAGGGTAAAATCCACTCTAAATTGCTTGTTGGCAATTCATGACTATTTACAAAAACACTAACATTAAAACTTTGATTTACGCTAATACTTGAAACTACTTTTACTTCGCTACTATCAGTATCAGATTCTTCACTGTCGTAGTCAATATTTAAAATGTAAAAATACAAGACATTGTTCACATACACTTGTAATTCCACTTAATGAAGCATCATTTTTTTGGCACAGCTTGCACAAAATATTCAAAGCTTGATATGATGTCATCGGCAAAAAACTGGTCAATATCATTATTTTGCCTTTAGCATCTTGTCTTCTTTCTTCAGGATTACGTCGAGACACTGGCTTAGTTGTAGAAAGATACTTCGGTTGATTGGAAAATATGTGAAGAACTGCATCCTCATTTAAACGAGGATATGTTATTTCTCTTCCTTTTCTTTTTTGGGATTTATTACCACATTCGCTTGAAGTTAGCCTCGTGCGTATTACCTATCTTTATAAAGCTCCATGGTTGTAACTTCTCTGCCTTCAAAGTGCAAACTGCAAATAGCTGAATTTTTACTATGCAGTAGTCCTCCGTGTGTATAGCTCTAAGCGAATTTTTTGCAGCACTGAATCCTTTGGGAAAGGATAAGTACTATTTGAGGATTCAGTTTTTAAAGTACTTGCATAGTATACACAGCAATGTCGAGGCATCTACAATATAAAAAATAAACGCATATTTAGTGCGCGTCATGAGTCATATGTAATGTCAAAGAATTGGATGCAAACAATTTATAAATTTATAACATCCACATAGAAACATGTGTAATTTTGGAACATTTGTCAAATAAACTGTATTCATTTATAAATAACAATTTGCAAGGTGTACAATATACTATTTTATTTTTAAGATAAAATAGTAAAAATAAATTTTACTATTTACGTCGAAGTTTTTAGTCTTAATCCTCTAATGTCTTAAAAAGACATAAACACTCTTTTCAGAGCTTATTTGCAGCATAGACTTAATAATTATAGTATTAAGTCTATGATTTGCAGACTATCTACATTTAACTGTATGAAAACCAGTACTACGAATGTAGAAAGCAATATTAAATTATTTGCTTTCTACATTCGTAGTACTGGTTTTCATACAGTTAAATGTAGATAGTCTGCAAATAAGCTCTGAAAAGAGTATTTATGTCTTTTTAAGACATTAGAGGATTAAGACTAAAAACTTTGACGTAAATAGTAAAATTTATTTTTACTATTTTATCTTATTAAAAATTTACCTCTATGGATTTCTGACTTCTTTGGATTTCATTTCTATCATTCGCCTAGTCTGGACACAGTCCACATTGCAATAGGTTTCACCAGAGGGCCCCACGGTCCACATTTGCATCTCACCGGCTTCATGTCGATCGATGTTATCAAGAACTGGACCTTCTGTTATCATGGAGCGTGCGTTACCTGTACCATGCTGAGGAAGGCTAATAAGCCAGAAACCGGTCCATGGGATGGTGACGTGCGCTGCCTGATAACAGAAGGAGTCCTTTTTTGGATTGGTGTGAGGCTTATTGCAATATTAAATTATTTGCTTTCTACATTCGTAGTACTGGTTTTCATACAGTTAAATGTAGATAGTCCGCAAATAAGCTCTAAAAAGAGTATTTATGTCTTTTTAAGACATTAGAGGATTAAGACTAAAAACTTTGACGTAAATAGTAAATTTTATTTTTACTATTTTATCTTATTAAAAATTTACCTGTATGAATTTCTGACTTCTTTGGATTTCATTTCTATTTTATTTTTGTTTTATAAGTTTATATCATTATTATATTATGTTATATTTATAACAGGTTATAAAATACTGGTAAGTCAATCATATATACATACCTTTTTAGTGCTTAAATATTTTTATCCACGACTACTAAATATTTTGGTTGAAGTTTGTAGCAGAACAATATAATATTATAGTTAAATCAAGGAAGCATCTGACAGTAGTGATTAATGACTCATTAATCACTGCCGTGATTAATGGGTATTATTAAGGTCCAGCAAACAGACGTATAATGGGTACATTATACAATAGTCGTGGATAAAATCAAGGAAGCATCTGACAGTAGTGATTAATGACTCATTAATCACTGCCGTGATTAATGGGTATTATTAAGGTCGAGCAAACAGACGTATAATGGGTACATTATACAATAGTCGTGGATAAAGTATAGTATTCTACTCGCGTATAATGGCTATTATCCACTCGGTGATTTAGGCCACTCGCCTGCGGCTCGTGGCCGTAAACTTCACCTCGTGATTAATACCCATCATTATACGGTCGTTGAATAATATACTATTATTTAATTAAATTATTATCACTTTTCCTAACTTTAAACATTGTTTGCATCCATTATCTGTCAGATGACGTTTTCACTAAATGACCGTATATAATGCTTTCTTACCTTTGTCCAGTTTAAAAACTTCAAATATAGTCGAGTAAACTTTAACTTGGCGTGTGGATGAGTTGTTATTGTGCATACTATTTCATTTTCTCTTACATACAAAGTTAAAGCAATAACCCAAAAACATTGTTCACGTTTGTTTATACGTAAACAATGGTTTTGGGCCATTGCTTCAATTTTGTGTGCAAGAGAAAATACAATAATACGCACAATATCAACTCATCCACACGCCAAGTTAAAGTTTACTCGAGTATAAGCGAAGTTAATGAATTATTAATAATAATTCTTAATAACACAGTATAGTCCAGGGTCGATCCAGTCAAACCATGAACAAATTAGAGACAAGCTGAAATTTGGTATATAAGTTTGTATTGGGGTCCTTAAAATACCACCAAACCCCACCGGTAATCCGCCGTGCCTGTCACCCCTAAACAACCCCCGAAAGGGGTAAAAATCGGACTTTTTCTAGTTATTTGGCAATATCTTAAAAACAAAGCTATATACGAAAAAATATGAAGATAGAAAAATTAAAGGGCATAAAATTTCCTATAAAATTGCGTTTAGCAGATATATTTTGCTTTACCAGTGGCGGAGTTATGATATTTTTAATAATTGGGTATTTTGTTAAAATATTCTCTAGCCTTTACTTATTGGATTTTGACATTAAATACAGGGTGAGTTCGCTTTAAATACAATAAATTTAAGGATCGATAGAACACATGAAAATAATTGGGATCCCGTTAAAAAAAAATCTCTAAAATGTCCCATTAATAAGATACAAGGTGTTGAAGTTTCAATTTTCTTAAAGTTTTTCTTATTTAACTCCCGAACGAAAAATAATATCAACTTCAAATTTATTACGAAAGCTTAGTATATCAACAGCCATATTTCAAGTATGAAATCATCGAGCTACATATACTGGGTGGTTGAGTTTTCGGTACCATTGAACCTTATTTCCGCCCCATCTTTTTGTCAGTACGCCACTGATTATTATTGATAGGTGTATTAATACCGCTGCCGTCTTATGAAACTTTTTTTTCTCTTGCAAAATTTCGATATTTTGCTTCGTTTAGAAGTTATGGAACAAAACGTAATTGTTTGCACATAATTTGTCGATTTTAGATAAATAAATCTATTTAACTGCCACATGTTACTAACATATTAAATTTCTAGATAATTTGGTATATTAGATTTAAATTTACAAGCTTGCACTTGGATCAGTTTGACATAACGGAAAACAAATAGTTAATAATGAAAACTCAGAGCCACCTATTACGTGTAGTTATTTTAAAGGATCTTTTAGTATATCAACAGCCATATTTCAAGTATGAAATCATCGAGCTACATATACTGGGTGGTTGAGTTTTCGGTACCATTGAACCTTATTTCCGCCCCATCTTTTTGTCAGTACGCCACTGATTATTATTGATAGGTGTATTAATACCGCTGCCGTCTTATGAAACTTTTTTTTCTCTTGCAAAATTTCGATATTTTGCTTCGTTTAGAAGTTATGGAACAAAACGTAATTGTTTGCACATAATTTGTCGATTTTAGATAAATAAATCTATTTAACTGCCACATGTTACTAACATATTAAATTTCTAGATAATTTGGTATATTAGATTTAAATTTACAAGCTTGCACTTGGATCAGTTTGACATAACGGAAAACAAATAGTTAATAATGAAAACTCAGAGCCACCTATTACGTGTAGTTATTTTAAAGGATCTTTTATTACTTACTGCTTGCTTTCTGTCTAAAACTTCAGTCAAGCTGGATTGGTGTGAAAATGGGACAAACTGTATTATCCTCATGATGCTAATTTTAATGAAAATTATATTCTTCTAATATACCAAATTATCTAGAAATTTAATATGTTAGTAACATGTGGCAGTTAAATAAATTCTCGAATAAATTTATTTATCTAAAATCGCCAAATTATGTGCAAACAATTACGTTTTGTTCCATAACTTCTAAACGAAGCAAAATATCGAAATTTTGCAAGAGAAAAAAAAGTTTCATAAGACGGCAACGGTATTAATACACCTATCAATAATAATCAGTGGCGTACTGACAAAAAGGTGTGGCGGAAATAAGGTTCAAAGGTACCGAAAACTCAACCACCCAGTATATGTAGCCCGATGATTTCATACTTGAAATATGGCTGTTGATATACTAAACTTTCGTAGTAAATTTGAAGTTGATATTATTTTTCGTTCGGGAGTTTAATAAGAAAAATTTTAAAAAAATTGAAACCCTATCTTATTAATGGGACATTTTAGAGATTTTTTTTAACGGGATCCCAATTATTTTCATGTGTTCTATCGATCCTTAAATTTATTGTATTTAAAGTGAACTCACCCTGTATACAACAATGTATATGGATATTTTGGTAAATACATTTAATGCATTCTTACATCAATAAATTAGAAATAAAAAACATACCAGTGGAGTACTATATTTTAATTTCATACATTATTTTGTATTAGCTAATAGAACTTTAACATTTTACGTGCCTATTAAATGTAACAAAATAATTATTTTAAATATCCGTGAATTTCTGTTACGAATTGAGAGGAATTATTTTTATATTAATAATATTAAGGACATATACCGCATGTCAAGGCAACTGAGTAGTTTTCCGCGTCGCCATTCGCCCCTGTATGTATGCTCTCTTTGTATATTCTCGATACGACTCCATTACGCTAAACAAAATTTGTATATGCTACGCCCAGGAGGAAGTTCGAAACCAAATAAAATTACTAATACTTCAAAGTTGCAGCATAAGTTGGGACCTTTAATAAATGTTAAATAAATAAATAAATAAAGTGTAAGAATAGTATTTTGTGCTAAACTTCGCCCATCAATAAAGACGTTTATTAATATCATTATTATTGCCATGCACGCCATTTCCGGATGTGATACTACATCTGGCCTGTTTACCAGGGGAAAAATTAATTTGGTCAATACTGTGAAAAAGAAGAAGTTGGTTGACCTTCTTGAAGAATTTTACAATCCAAATATATCGAAAGACAGATTGAGGACCTTTATTTCGACATTTTTTATTTCCGTATACGTCAAAAATAGAACAAGTACCGATTTGAATAACGTCAGATACATTCTCTACCAGCAGTATGTAGCAAAGCAAAGTTTAAATAAATATTTTAATCTGGCTTCACTTCCACCGATCATAAATGCAGCTCAGTACCATGCATATAGGACATTTCATCCAGCAACTCTACATACATATTTTATTTACATGTATGATTAACTTTTAGGTTCAAGCATGGTTGAATAATAGCTTACCACTCCAGGACTGGGGATGGATTTCTAGTGATTCCGGAATCTCTCCAGTCCAGATGGATCAAGATATAGACCCCAAAGGGTTCCTTAAACAAATTTTTTGCAACTGTTCATCAGGTGGTTGCAAAAGTGCATGCTCATGTCGTAACCTGTTTTAATAGAGCAGTTGAGGATTTACAGGCGGAAGTCGACATCTCAACATGCAGATAAAATATATTGGATAAGTAATTAAAAACATTCATTTACTTAAACATAACCTGTAAGTATTTTAGTTTATTTAAGAAAAAGCAACTGTGCTACTTACTACATAAAAAACTCATATTTTATGTATTATTATAGTTTTAATCTGTTTTGGTGTAAAAGACGTAAAATATATTAATGTAACGTAATTATTTTGTGGGAAATGTGTATTTTGTTAAAATATACTGGAATTTACAACACGATAACTCCACCACTGGTAAAGCAAAATATATCTGCTAAACGTAATTTTATAGGAAATTGTATGCTCTTTAATTTTTCTATCTTCATATTTTTTCGTATATAGCTTTGTTTTTAAGATATTGCCAAAAAACTAAAAAAAAGTCCGATTTTCACCTCTTTCGGGGGTTATTTAGGGGTGACAGGCACGGCAGATTACCGGTGGGGTTTGGTGGTATTTTAAGGACCCCAATACAAACTTATATAACCAAATTTCAGCTTGTCTCTAATTTGTTCATGGTTTCCTATATGAAGCTTCAGATCGACCCTGGGCTATGCGGTATTATGTCCTAAATATTATGAATATAAAAATAATTCCTCAATTTCTAACAGAAATTCCACGGATATTTAAAATAATTATTTTGTTACATTTAATAGGAACATAAAATGTTAAAGTTCTATTAGCTAATACAAAATAATGTATGAAATTAGAAATATAGTACCTACTCCACTGGTATGCTTTTTATTTCTAATTTATTGACGTAAGGATGTATTAAATGTATTTACCAAAATACTCATATATATTGTTATGTATATTTAATGTCAAAATCCAATAAGTAATGGCTAGGGAGTATTTTTACAAAATACCCAGTTATTAAAAATATCCATAACTCCGCCACTGGTAAAGCAAAATATATCTGCTAAACGTAATTTTATAGGAAATTTTATGCTCTTTATTTTTTCTATCTTCATATTTTTTCGTATATAGCTTTTTTAAGATATTGCCAAAAAACTAAAAAAAGTCCGATTTTCACCCCTTTCGGGGGTTGTTTAGGGGTGACAGGCACGGCGGATTACCGGTGGGGTTTGGTGGTATTTTAAGGACCCCAATACAAACTTATATACCAAATTTCAGCTTGTCTGTAATTTGTTCAAGGTTGCCTATATAAATCTTCAGATCGACCCTGGGCTAGTACTAAAGTACAAACAGTACAAAGTCTGAAAAGTAATTACTAAACAAACACCGCTGGTAAACAACACGACCAGAGTGGCCTACCTGTCGCGTTGCCAGATTTCATACTTCATGGCTTGAAACTGTAGAGGGCTATGACTTCTGTCATCAAAACTAATATGACAACTACTAGCTGTTTTATTTTTGTAACTAAAAATAACACAAAACATAATGTACATTCTCCCACCTGAGTAACATTTTTCTTTTCTGATATATAATGTAACTCACAAAATTCAAAGGAGACAAATGAAATACTAGTACTAGAAAATGACATTAATGACAAAATAGTAAAATTCTTAACTAATAGAATAGTTTAGGTGGCTTAGAAACACGTCCACTACGCATTACTTTCACCTTGACGGGTACTCTGCTTTTAAGCACTCCCGCACTTTCACTTTCAACTTTTTCTTGATTTTCATCGCTGTGGTTCTCTATAGGAACTCTGGTACTGCATGGTCTCTGCTCCATTAGATGACTCGATTCGTCTGATGGTGTCATTACTAATTCCAAAGGATAAATCCTCTGGACGGGTCGCAATAGTTGTCCTTTTGCCGTGTCGACTCTGACTAATCGGACACGATTATCCTTCCCAAGTAACAATTCTACCACACGACCAAGCGGCCAGTCTAGACGCACTCTATTGTCGTTTCCCACAAAAACTACCTCTCCCAGGGAGATGGGTTTTCGTGGTCTTTTGTCCCAAATATTCAGTTCGAAATCTTCTCCGTAAAACAAAGGACGGTTGACAATTCTTCGTAGGAAAGAGAAGCTCGCCCTAGCACTTTACGTAACAATTGTTTCATAAGTCCAATTAGACGTTCTCAAAACCCGCCCCACCACGCTCCCGTTGGTGGGTTGAACCGCCAAGTAATACGTTGCACGGCACTGTATTCAGAAATCGCTTTCCAGTCCAATTTACGAAACGCGTTTTCAGTTCCGACGAAATTAGTCCCATTGTCGCTGTATATAGTCTTTGGCCGACCACGTCTGGCTATAAACCGGCGTAGTACTTGTACAAAACTAGAAGTCGATAGTGATGTAATCAATTCCAAATGCACCCCGCGATAGACAGCACAAGTGAATAAGCAAACCCACGCCTTTTGCCCAGACTTTAAATAAAGTGGTCCCGCGAAATCCACACCGGTTATCTCGAATGCAATGGCATCACGGACCCGATCTTGAGGCAGAGGTGGTGACGGAACTTCGAACCGTTTAACGCTATATCTCTTGCAAATAATGCATTTGGAAATTACTGAACGAATAGTACGTCGACCGCCCAATATCCAATATCTCTCTCGTAGTAGACTCAACAGTCCTTGAGTTTCCACGTGACATGATCTTTCATGTAAGTCGAAAATTAATCGGTTAACCAAATAGTGTTGAGCAGGCAGTACAACCGGAAACCGAAAATCTTTGATGTCTTCCCTCCTTGCTACACAAGATTTCAGACGGATTAAACCAGACTCATCAATAAATGTATCTAGTGTAGCTAATCTCTTGTCCTTCTCATCTAAAAATACCTCACGTTGAACAACTTTGAAAACAAATATTTCGGCTCTATTGATCTCTTCAGCAATTAGTTCCCCTTGACATCGCTGTGTTGAAGTCCTAGCATTATGCACAAAACGGAAAGTCCATGCCACTGATCTAATGGTTTTCAAATATTTGGAAAAATAGATTAATCGCCACTCATTTTCGCTCCAATTAAACATTGTAGTGATCAATCTCTTCTTTCTCTCTTGCGAGATTTCCTCCTCATCGTACTCCAAGTTCTCTTGTGGCCAGAGAGTTTCATCATTATATAACCAATCCGGGCCCTCCCACCATCTTGACTCGAGTAAACGTCGTGGTGAACATCCGCGTGACGGTAAATCAGCTGGGTTAGACGATCCGGGTACATGACGCCATGATCCGATTGTAGTTAGCGTACGAATCTCTTACTCGATTTCCTACAAACGTGCCCCATTCTTCGGTGCGACGAATCCAAGAAAGAACGGTTGATGAGTCACTCCAGAAAAAACAGTCTATTTCATGTTTGAAAATGTTTCGCACAGACGAATACAACCTAGCTCCTATAGTTGTGGCCAATAACTCCATCCGTGGAATGGTAATTTTCTTCAGCGGTGCGACTCTCGTCTTAGCAGCCAACAAATGGACCATTGCGTATTCTTTTCTCACAGATCTTAAAAAGACTACGGCAGAGTAAGCGTCTTGGCTGGCATCACAAAAGGTATGCAAACTATGGGTTTCTTCCGGTCCACCATTAACCCACCTAGGCAATTCAATCAATTTCAACTCCGGGAGCTCTTTGGTCCATTCACAAAATTCCTTTTTAATTTCATTATCTACAGGGGTATCCCAAGTTAGCTCTTTCTTCCATGTTTTCTGGAGTTGCAATTTAGGACTCAACATAGCAGGACATGTAAAGCTGATAGGGTCAAAAATTAGTTGAGCCACTGAAAGAATGAGTCTCTTGGTTATAATTTTACTTGGTAACTCATTGATATCTTTTAAGCAGTGGTCACTAATGGTTAATGTATCTTTATTCGGATTCCATTTCAGACCAAGCACCGACAAGTTGGGCAATTCAGCTTCGATGTCTTGAGTAAACTCCCACCCTCGGAGATCAAACCTAGCTTCGGCCATGAGGATACTGGATTCTCGAATAAAACGTTTTAGCTCATCTTCATCATCAACACTTGTCACACAATCATCCATATAAAAGCTGTTGGCTAACTTATGAATCGTTTCTTCAGAGTATAAGGCATTAGGTGCTGAACATTTCTTCAGGCTTTCAGACAGATGGTACTCGATTGTCGCTCCAAGAAGAAATGGACTACTAGATACTCCAAAAACTACTCGCCTGTGCCTAAATATCTTTTCATTTCCATCTGATTCAACCCATAAAAAGCGAAGAAAATCTCTGTCCGACTCATGTACTCCAATCTGTAAAAAGGCCTTTCGTATGTCCGAAACTACCCCTATTTTTCGTTCTCTAAACCTTAACAAGATGGATGGTATCATTTCTATGAGGTTCAACCCTTTCTCCAAACACTGATTTAGAGATGGCTTGTCTTTTTCTCGGGCAGACGCATCGAACACAGGTCTAATCTTGGTGGTTGCACTACTTTCCTTTATTACTGGTCGATGGGGTAAATAGTGCGCCTTGCCATCAAATTCCAAATGCGATACTACCTCTATAATTTCGTCTTGGACCCATTCCTCAAATATCTTATCACAGTCTCCCAGCAATTGTTCATTTTTCAACCTCTTCAATGTTATATCCAACCTCTTGCGTGCTACAACATAATTCTCGGGTAACGGTGGATGCCCTTCTATCCAAGGTAACCTCACTTCATATCGACCTTCACGGGTTATAGTTACGGTTTGAGTAAAAAAGTCTTTAGCTGCCATGGCCATTTCTTGACGTGTTCTTTCCTCTGTCGGTTCTTTAATACCCAGTACATCCAACTCCCATAGATCAGATATGGATGCGTCTTTCACAAATAGAGAAAAAACCGTCATTGCAGTGCTAACCTTCGGCTTATCAAATGGAATTTTTCCCATCAGAGTCCATCCTAATAGAGTCTCGATTGCCACCAATCCACACTGCAAAACATGTCGACGTCCAGTGTATAACTTGCCGGCAATATCAGCCCCAATTAGGAGCTGTATAGGACCCGATTGATAAATATCCTCAATGTTGATATTTAATCTACTAAGTTCCTCCTCCCAAGGTCCCCGAAAAAATGGAGGAATTTCGTTACAAATGGTAGTCTGATCTAGAGCTTCTAGAAAACACACATAATCACCCTTACGTATTTTGAGGTTAAAACAATTATGTCTTTGCTGAGTGGTGCTGGTGCCTCCAAATAAACAATGAATAATCATCTCCTCTCTTTCAGGCACGCATCCTAACCGCTGTACTGTAGATTTTAGGACATAGGACCTTTGCGAACCACTGTCAATGAGCGCTCTCACTTCCGACATCCCACTCGTACCTTCAATCGTAACACGCAAAGTCTGTAAAACGACATGATTACTCGTTTGATTCGCAAGCATTTGGTTTATCTTCCCTGACTGTCCCGACTGTTGTTCCACATGTTCCATCTCCTGAATCTTCTTATGTGCTGGTAATTCCGGACACATCAGCACTACATGGAGCCTACCACAAATAACGCATTGCAAACGCAACCGGCATCTCCTGGCCTCTGGCCTGATGTCCTACTTTTAAACAGCGAAAACACGCCTTTTTATTAGTCAAAACAGTGTTCTTTTGCTCAAATGAAAGTGTCTGCGCCTTAAAACAACTATTACTGTTGTGAGCCCCATCACAAAAAATGCATTTGGCAACCTCGCAATTAATTAGCCCTGTTGCAGTTGGAATGTTCGTTCCTGTCACCTTTGATTTTACCCTCTTGTATTTATCAGTTGCCTGTGATGTGGATAATTCTAAACCGAACCCCTCAGCGGCTAAAGCGATGCGCTGCTCGTTCTCTACCTCATTTTTCAAGAAATGCTTGAGACTTTCTAAACGATTTTTAAGTGGTGACTCCTCCAACTTTTTTTTGCTGTAACTATGCTATTTGTATTTTAGGTATCACAAATATATAAACTATTTGCCACAACTAATAATTTATAACTAGTTTTTGTTAGTTGTCCCAACAAGAACCATTTAACAGTAATGAGTTTTTATTATTAAATACGGATGTTAACAAACTTATTTAATTGCGAATAAAGATCTTAGCGCGGTCGTACACCAAGGAAACATCAAACAGGCAACATGCAACGTGCGACATGAGGTAAATACCGCGGGTAAACTTGTACCGCATAAAACCAATATAAAAACGTAGATGTCGTCGGAATCATCGCACACCGATGCAGCTCAATCATGTGTCTCACAACAAAAACCGCATGCGACTTTCTGTGCATGTTTCGCCGCAGTATTTGTTGCGTGTTTGAATAAGCAAGATCTAGGTGTTGTTGACAAAAATGGCTGATAATCCAACTTTCAACATTAATTTTGTTAAATTAATTGAAAATCATCCTTGCATATGGAATTATAGTTTAACAGAATACAGCAAATTAAATTTTTCCGGATTGAGAGACAGTTGTTCCTGTGCAACTGTTACTGGGCTGTGCTTTAAATTAGAAACAAATAATGGATGAATCCAATATCGACGCATCCTTTTACGTTTACGTCAATTTCGCAAAAAGTGCCAAGCTACAACCACATCCTCCTCGCTTGACGACATATTGAATACTGCAAATGTATAAAATTGTGTCATACTTGCCTACGAGGTTCAGCAACATGCGAGATTTACTTTATGTAGCATGTTGCATATTGCGTGTTTGATGTTTCTTTGGTGTACGACCGCGCTTAGACTGTACTGGCTACTAGAAGCCAAAAATTGATTTTTTAGTAACGGCATTGTTTATAAAGTATATAGTTATTCAACCTCTTGTTAGTACCGGTGGATCATTGGTAGATGGCGTGCTGGATGATGTGTGCCCATTATTACGACCGTAGGCCCCGGTGTCGTTTACGTTACGACTATTGTTTATTATAAACAATGCTACGACGCATGCACGAATTTCGTACATCCGGTGCATCTACGTCACATGACATTCGACGAGGAACTAAAGTCATAGATCGAAACTTGACTATATATTAATAACTTTTGACAGTTTGTCAGTTTTCTATTTTTATTAAACTATTGGATTTTTTGTTCTAAAATGAATCCATTTATACATCATATGACTAACATAACCTAAAATGTTTAGTTTTTGTAAATTTATTTTTACTTTAATTATAATTTTGTAGCTTCAGCTTGGATCCATAATAACATTTAAAAACTCTCTAATAAGACAGTAAATAAAGTTTCAATATTGTACCTACGTAGATTATTTAAAATGAATTGCTATTTATAGGTTGGATTTCCAGTCAACAAAGAGCATCCTATTTCATTAGATTAGGACAATTAAAACTTCATTAGTAATGCATCGAACAAGATTTTAGATGATAGTACAGGAAACAAGCAGAAATTTTGATAAAAATGACATAATATACAAAAATTTTAAAAAGTGCATATTTTTGAGGTTAGTTGTAAAGCCTGATTTTCATAGTCGCGAAATTGTGAAAAGCGAAAAGCGAAACGTGTTGCTATTGGTTCATTTTACATTAAAATTTGGAATTGACCAATAGCAACACGTCTCACATTTCGCTTTTCGCAATTTCGCGACTATAAAAATCACGAATAGTGCTGTAGCTATGTGTAAAAATCAAAATAAAAGTAAAAAAGGTATCAATATAAGATATTTTCTACAGAAAAGACAAAATAAATTTGAGGAATGGCAAGTAAGTGTAGGAACATGGATGTATTGTATTTAAAATCTAGTTCTTAGTGATCTGGATGTTCACCTAAAAATGTCATATATCACAAATACAGATACATATATATGTACATATATATGTACATATATAAACCCCTCAAATAATTATTTCATCTTTTAATCAGCGTTTATGTAAAAATAATCACCGAACGTTTAAATTTATTACAATAGCCCTAAAGCCGTCAAATGGATCATGTGCATCATATAGCATATAGGACTGACATAACCTCAAATTTAGAGTTTTTTTTAACTTATTTTCGATTTTAATTTTTGTAGTTTCAGCTTGAATCCATTATAATATGATTATAACATATAAAAATTATCTCAATAAAGTTTCAATATTATAGATTATATTTAAAATAAACTGCTAATTGCAGGTTGGATTTCCAGCCAACAAAAATCATTTTATTTTATTAAATTACGGCAATCAAAACTTCATTAATAATGCACTGAACAAGATTTTAATTGATAGTACAGGAACCAAGCACAGATTTTGATAAAAGCAGCTTAATATGTGAAAATCTTTAAAAATGTATATTTTTGTAAATGTATATCGAAATGGTGACTTTACATATTTGTGCGCTGGTATTACTTTTTCTACTAAACGCGTCATTTGATGACGTGCAAATCATATTTTTGAGGTTAGTTGCGATGTCACGTATACGACAGATTCATATTTTTCTCGAGCTCGACGTCACATCCGGCTGCGCAATGGCCGCAATGTGTAAATGTATCGTGAAATGTATATTTTTTTAATGATAAATTAACTCCTATATGAAAAAGTCTATTTGACAGTCACGTTTTGTCACTTTGACAGCGATAAAAAAGGTGCATCGTTTTTTATCACCGATAAAAATGCCTGCTCCTCAAAATCAGTGTACATCTAGTAGTCGCACGTCACTTTAAAATCAGTACACCAAACCAAACCATTTATAACAATTGTATTTTTAATAACTGTTCCTTCAAATAATTGTATAAATAAAAATAATTATTGTTGTTGTTCGTTCACATATTCTGTCGTTAATTTATCTTGCCAAAAAACACTCGAGCTTTTCCTTTATGGATAAATTTCTTTGTAACTCAACATTTTGCCAATGAGTAATTTTGCTCGAAAAACTGACATTTGACAAAATCGCTCGACCTACGGTCTCGCAATTTTTTCATGTCAGTTTTTCTCTTAAAATTACTATTTGGCAAAATTGTTTCGTTACGAAGAGAAATTTATCCGATAAAAAAAAAGCTCTTGTGTTTTTACTGTTGATAAAATATTTTAAAAACAAAAGTCAAAAAACTGTAAACGTAGTCATAGAAACTGACTAGTATGTAAATTACTCACAAGTTGGCAGCACATACTTAGAAATCAGGTTGAATAACTATAATACTTTATAAACAATGGTAACGGTAAATAGCTAAGCCAAGTTACTACAACACAAATTAGAGAAATTTATTTATACCAGTAACTAAAAAGTGTCAACTAACTTTTTTAGTTAACAGGATTTTCTCAGTGTAGTGTACACGATCAAACGATGTAATAGTTCAAAATTCAAAATTCGTTAATATACCCTGGCCCAATACGCTTGTGTAGTCGCGTGTCGGGGAGACCGCCGTGCCATCTCGCGGATTTGCCGTGTCAATAAGTGGCTGGTGAATGGCAAATTTGCCTAATTTAACCGTGAAATGCCTGTGTAGTATCTAAGTGATTTTGTGTAAAATTAAGTGTTATTTCTCCAAATAAAATGATAATTGAAATTACTTGAGGGTTTTTACCTGTAAATACAAGTATTTTCCGCAAAAAGAGCTTGAGCAAAGGGAAAAAATTGCTTGAAAGTACGTGAATGAAGTGGTTGACGGACAGAGTAGAAAATTAATTGGAACAGTTTTAAGGGAAACCCCAGGAACTCATAGCACTCGAAGACACGAAAATACGTATACTCCGGTTGTACAGGTATTTTCTTAATTACAATAACAAATATAAAAGAAATTAAAATTAACGAATATAAAATGTATTGGAAATCCTAGCAACAGGTGTAATGCTGCTAAGTTTTTGCAAAAATTGCTTGTTGTAGAATATTGTAGGAGAATTTGTATATTTGTGTTAACATTTATAATATTTTTTTGCAGCTCGAATTTGACCGTACAATTTTGGACACACATTGCAACTGCAAAGCAGGAAAGAGCTTCTGTAAACACGCCGCAGCAATTTGCATTTTTGTGAATGTAAAAAATCCTACATGTTCAAATACGTATCAACCTATGATATGGAAACGACCTCCACAAATACAGCTTGATAAATACCATAAAGGATGTAGAACTGAAACATTATTTCCTTGCAAAGGAAATAGGCAGGACCAAGTATTCAGATTTGAGGATTTAAAAAACATTAACGACCAGCATTTGTCTGAAGACTCTCCACAAACTGAAATAATCAAGAGCGAGATCGAATCGCACAATCAAATAATGCACGAAAGAATGCTTGAGCAGGAAAAAAGAAATATCGCAAAGAAAAGTTCTCTTGAAAAATTGTACCATTTGCAGAGCAACTCGAGCTTTCAAATTTACAATGCTTATAATTGTTTCTCAACGCAAAATATGAAGACAAAATTTGCGAAAATAAGTTGCCCACAAGAATATTTATGTAAATATGAGAAAATCAAAGTCGACAAAGAGAAATGGATGGAAATGGCTTTCAATTCTATAGGTCATTCAAATACTTATATGGGGTTGCAACAACGATGCACAAGGATTACCTGTAGTGAAAAGGCACATAGAATCAAAACAAGAGTAGCAAATTTTCACATACTGACAGAGCAGAAAAATAAAGCACTAAAACCGATCGCTATCCAATACGAACTTGAAATGGAATTAACAGCAAGATTACTGTTTGAAGAAATATACGGATACCGTGTTCACGAAGTCGGTTTGATTGTGTCTTTAAAACAACCATATCTGGCATGCAGCCCTGATGGTATAATACACGCTGGTGAAAATATGGAGCTTTTGTAAATCAAGTGCACGTATAGTTGCGAAAACACCAAGATTGTGGATTTCCAGACTAAAATGTCATTTGTTCCATATCTCATGTTCGATGAAAATGGAGAATTGTTTTTAAAAGAAAATGACAAATATTACACGCAGATTCAAGTTTCCATGTATATTTTGGGAACTCAAATGTGCCATTTCTTCGTATATTCCTAGCAAGATCACGTGTGCCTGAAAATACCAAAAAGCGAGTCATCTTTATCAATATTAATTCCAAAAATCGAAATATTTTATTTTGAATATTTTATTCAGTCTTAATACCATTGTTTATAAAGTATTATTATAAACAATGTTAATACATAGGCAAACGTCATTTTAATTCGTATTGTGATTAAAAAACATATTTCAATGTTACTTACAACACAGATTTTAATATATTTTATAAAAAAGAATAATAAAATCCTTTTTTTATTTTTTGCGGATAAGGGGTTCCTTGTTATTAACCAATACACAGGCTCCGTACATGATTTTATCCATGTGTGGAATAAGTTTTATATTTAAGTGTTCTAGGATTTTAAAAACTTTTATACGTTGAATGCTTCTTTCTCACTGATGGATTCTTACTGAAGCTGTTGAGTATCCATGTAATACTTCCTCGCACGTTGCTTCCTCGAAGGTTTCTGGTAAAGTAGCTTTTACTGCTCTTTTGACGGCCAAAAAATCCATATTTTTGTGTGATAAAATACAGTTTCCAAAACACTATAAAGAATATCACTTGCTGCCTTGGTTGATATTTGAAACAAGCATGCAAGAGCAACAAAATTCAACCCCAACTTCATTTTCATTAAAAACATTAGCAGTCTGTCTTCAGCTTTCATGACTTTAAAATAACCTGGCTGGCCAACATACACATTTGGCTTGATAAAATTTAATAAAATATGGAAAAAGGATTTTGTTATTCCACACAATAGTTTGAAAGAACTATCGTCTTGTATATCATCGTACCACTGAAACCCATTTCGCATTTCACAATCAGGACCCACACGAACAGATTGCGTGCAAACCTTCCGTGGTTTTTCAATAACAAAACTTTTTTCACTTTCCTTCTGTAAATTAATAACTGTAATACTCGTTTGAGTTGCAGCTTCATTTGTTGAAGAGTCTTGTCAGCAATATAAAGTAAATATAAAACTGTAATTCCGGATTTGCATTTCGGCGATTAGCGCAACCCGGGACGCAAAAAACATGCCTGACGTTTTTTACACCCTTTTTGTTCATTTGACGCGTTAAAATGTTTATTTCACACAGAAAAATTGTTTTTGAAACTCTTTTTATCGTGGTTTTTATCGGCGTGATGAACAGAATACAGTTTGTTTACCAGCCATGTTTTGAACGATGTAACCACTACGCGGCGCCACTATAGCTACTACACAAGCGTATACTGCATTTTTTTTTAATGTATCACAATAACACTGTCCTGTCACGGTCGCCAAAATGTTGTAGCCTCTTCTAAAATGGCATCAAAAAAGAATAATACACAGTACTGTCCACTAATAACTGGAATATATTAACAACGTTACAGATTTTTTCTTACAGGATCAAAATACACTTCTGTCATCAAAACTAATATGACAACTACTACCTGTTTTATTTTTGTAACTAAAAATAACACAAAACATAAGGTGAATGGTAATGTCTCCGACACCATACATTTAAATAAAGTCACACAGAGATTCCGTAGAATGAATATAGATGCATTCTACGGAATCTCTGTGTGAACAGACTCTATTTAAATGTATGGAAAGTTTCATCGCCCTTCTGGAATCAGATTCCGGAATGCCATTCAAGGAATCCAAGTGTAAAGGAGTTGTAAGTCTTGCCATCCTGAAAAGAAGTTCAGATGTGATATCAAAAGCTGTGCTGTGAAAGCATAGACAAACAAAATTTAATTTGCTGATTATTATATTTTCTAATATTTTTAACATTTGTTCACAGCACTTTATCACATCAAGGTCAACTCCAGTGAAATACAACAACTTTTTGTCACTATTTAAAATATCAGGTAGCTAAAAATAAAATAAGAAAATAAAATAAAGATATAGGTAATTTGATATACATATAATACTTACTAATGAAAGAATCATCAAGAATAAAATGTTGGCTACATACACACATACAAATTGGTTATTGGTATGGCAATTTCAAAGCCTTTTTCCATTTATTACAAGGATTTGCGTCTTTCAGAAACCAGTGCATGCGGACAATACTTTTAAGCTGTAAGTACCGCTCTGAGGCATTAAACAGAATCTTTTGCATTTGCTATTAATTGATGTTATTAAACAGTTTTAGACTTAATATGAACCCTTACTATTTGTCGGATAACATTACCGCGTAATCTAAAACGTCAAATATTTGTTTTCCTCACTATACCGGTTGCATATTTACATAAGAGATGTCGCACGCTCTATGATTTTCGCGAATAGTGAGGAAAACAAATATTAAATATTTGACATTTTAGATTACGCGGTAATGTTATCCGACAAATAGTAAGGGT
Organism: Rhagium mordax; assembly: GCA_963680705.1. Classification (NCBI taxonomy): domain Eukaryota; kingdom Metazoa; phylum Arthropoda; class Insecta; order Coleoptera; family Cerambycidae; genus Rhagium; species Rhagium mordax. The sequence goes on along the minus strand of OY796656.1, from coordinate 73,747,998 downwards.
TCATATTTGAAAGTCTAAAACTGTTTTTCGCATTTTGACTAATAATATGCTATTTTACTAAATTCAAAATCGTTTAATAAAGTGGCACTTTGCCACATAGAAATGTCATAGTTTACTATATAGAAATGTCACTGTTAATAAAAAACAGTTTGACAGAATATTGTTTTTAGGCAGCTGTCACAAAGAGTGACGTTTTACGGATCTGACAGCGCTCCTAAAGTGTCATCTCTTTGTACTCGTTTGTCAATTTTATGTTTTTTGGCCGCTTTTACTTCACGGCCGCTTTTACTTCACGGCCGCATTTTCTTCACGGTCTCATGTATTAATTGATCATTAATAATAAATTTGAAATGGATTTAGGCTTAAAGAAAAACTAAAACAGACGTAGATTTCCAACCTTGCATTTGCAGTTTCATAAATTTCCGGTGGATTATCGCTATCACTATCACTCATTTTTACTAATGACAGAAACGGTGTACCGGCTTGTCAATAAACTATCCAGTGACGTTTTCATTTGTCAAACGAATTAAAAATGTCAGCCTACTAGGCTTCTCGAAAAATTTTGTCCATGTCTGCAGTAGTTTGTACGAAACAATTTTAAAAATATTTTTTTCTCCTACCATAATGGAAAGTACACACTTTCCTCCCTCATATGAGGGGGGGAAATGCCACTTTTCCTCCCTAGGGAGGAAAATACTTTCTTCCCCCATATGAGGGAGGAAAGTGTATTGCACATTGAATATAAATATAACCAATAATTCTAACATCTAAAAATAATGTATTTAAGATATAAGGTACTGGCGGCAAATATGGCCCACCTTAATTTAAAATGTTTTTTACTTTTAACCTTTATGTTTTTATGAAACAAATTTTACATCAGACCAATAGGTAACTAAGCAGTAATCATATTTAACTATTTTTACGGGTCAAAAACGATTCCTGTTGGAAGTATATTCAAAAATGTCCAGCTCTGCAATTGGGCTATATTATTCACCTATTCGGATTATAAGACCCGCACAACCAAAAAACCCTAAAAAATAAATGGAGGCAACTTTTCTATATTGTTTTATTCTACATGTTAATAAGAAGCATCCTAGTTACAAAAATAAATAAATTAGAATAAATGTTTTTTCTATTTAATGACTAAGATATTCAGGTAGAAAACCTTAACTCGACCGAAAAATTACAACAGCATGTCAACACACCGGCAGTCGGAAAGGCAATAGCTGTTGGGTGTAACAGTGTAACCTCGTAGACAGCCAGCGTTGGGAAAAAAATCGTTGGTAAAGGGGGGCATAAGGAACTATTCGACGTTGACAGATTGTTGCCAAACACTGTAGTTTGCGCAATGGTGACTTATTGGGGCCATATTACCCTGCTGGGCCATATTTGCCGCCAGTACCTTATTTAAGGATTTGTTTTTATTTCTTTACTCAATAAATAGTTTTAATAAAATCAAATAATTGATCTATTTACATATATAAGTTAATTATACAGGTAGGAGAAAAAATCATATGTATTACACGGGATCAAAGTGCTTTTTCCTCCCTTGGGTGAGCACTTTCCTCCCTAGTGATACAAATAGCTATTATTTTACTTTTTGTTTTGAGACAGCTGCCTAAAAAATGTTGTGTGCACCTCGGCCAAATGATCTTTCTCGGCCTTATCCGAAGTTTGCCTGGCCTCGGCTGCACCTCGGCCGCAAACTTCAGATTCGGCCGAGAAAGATCAACTGTTTGGCCTTGATACACAAATAACTATTATTTAAATATTATCGAGCGGCATTTAAAATATCTTCAGAACAATTTTCTAAATTGTTTTCAGTAGCAAGACTCATTTTTATAATTAATATATAACTTTAAAATCAATTCGACTCACAAAAATGAAACTTAATTGTTGTTACGTAAATAAACAAAGCCTTGTCAGGTTACTATACTCTGTCTGATGAGAGATTGCAGTGGTGGGCGTGGCTTGGGCGGAGAGCAGTTTACTTATCTCAAAATATTTTATAAAACGTGGCAGTGAAATTCAAATTATTGTAACATTCTTAACTGCCGCAGTCTCACCTTCTACGTGCTACGCCATTGTTGAGGGGCTACTATTGGATTTATTACTCATCTATTTGCTAAAAGTTGAAGGGAACACTATAATATCTTTGTTTGTCATCAAAGTGTAGTGCAGAAAAGTGTAGGTTTAAAAGTGCACAAAATGTTAACTAGTGCAGATGTGTAATTCTATAACAAACAACTTTAGAGTGTACGTACTCTTGTCAGAAAATCAACATAACCTATAAATAATAGCAATAATAGATTCACTACCAGTATCTTCACTCTCATCATTAAATAACTGTGAGAAAATCACATTATTTCAATTCATACCTCTGTCAGACAACCCGTTTCAGTAAATCTCAAACTTCAAACCACAGAACAGCTTCAAACTTCAACTCAGATGCCTGAGCTGCACTATCGACACTCGTTACACCTCCTCAGGAGTCAGTGTCAAAAGTGCAAGAAAGTGTACACTATACTGGTATACCAAACGGCTAGCACTGTCTGCACTAATTTATAACAAACGACTTATTGGCAAAAAGTGTAAAAAAGTGTACACTAGTGGCTGATGACAAACAAAGCTATAATCTTTTATATTATTTGTAAATGGTAATTCGTAATGTTAAATTTACGATAATACACATTTATTACTTAATAGTCACAAGTTTGACAGTCGATACACGCAAACTTCAATGGCCTGTCAACTCGTATTCGTAAACGCGATTGTAAACCTACCTGACTCTGTAACCAATAAGATCAAAGCGCGCGTTTTTGTCGTCCCTTCCACCACTGCAATCTCTCACCAGACAGACTAGCTTACGGAAATCCTACACAAGTACCTACTATGATATTTTTTAAATTTCAAACTTTGTAATGTTTTTATGTCTATCACTATTTTCTTATAATTACCTACTAACACAAAATGCGAAAAAATAATATAAACAAATCTCGTAAGAAAAGCAGTTTTATAATAATAATAAATAAATAAATAAATAAATAAATAATAAATAACTTTATTGATCTTTAAAACTACACAAAAAATATAGATAAGATAAGTCAAAATGCCACGTAGGCTCATAATAATTATGTAAAAATCGCAAATAGATTTAAATATAAATCAATATAAATAATTAAAAAGTATATATAAATAAATTTCCAAATTGACTCAGATACATCTAGAATATAAAATCGTCCTAATTACTACATACACACTACATACAAGACTAAAAATAGAAATAAAAAAGATCTACACTATACCTAGATACTTAATTTTGTATAAACTCAATAAATTCATGCAGTGTATAAAATGTCCTACACAATAGGAGTTTCTTTACTTTATTTTTGAAAATATTTCTAGACCTGCTAAACTCATATAGTTTTGAGTTACTCGCTCGCTGCGCTCGCTCGTACTCAAACACTATATTCGTTTAGTAAAACTTTGCTTTTCTAAACTTGTTGTTTAATGTACTATTTTCACATTTTTACCGATAATATGCTATTTTACTAAATTCAAAATCATTTAAAGTGGCACTTTACCACATGAAAATGTCACTTTAATACTGTTATAGTATGTCAGTGTTAATAAAAAATAGTTTGACAGAAAATATTTCATATACCTTCTCGTATTTTTCTCTGGATTTTAAAGGATGTACGCTCGAGGTTGCTTCTCGAGCGGCATTTAAAATATCTTCAGAACAATTTTCTAAATTGTTTTCAGTAGGTAGCAAGATTTATTTTTATAATTAATATATAACTTAAAATCAATTCAACCCACAAAAATTATACTTAACTGTTATTATGAATCCAACCATTTCGTACTGAATTCAGTACTATTGTATCAAAACGAATCATGATACAACAACACAAGATATGATATCAAAGCGTTCAAATTTCGTCCGGTTTGCGCATGACGTCACACAGTGAGTAATTTTTAAAATCTATGTTGCGTATTCGAATTTAATATCAAATTTTGTTAGTTAGGAACTCTGTTTTATGGCTTTTATTCATAATATGGGTTCACTGCTTATAGTGTAATACTAAGTTAATGATGGCTATTTAAATTATTACATTTTAGATGAAATTTATTAGAGCCCAGGAATAACACTGATTATTACATTTGATTTATTTTATGCAGATATTTCTACCTATATTATACGTGAATATAAGTATAATAATACGAAATTAACTCCTAATTTATATTGAAGAAGAAAAACACAAAGGTCTTGTTCCCACAAAATTCTTTTTTATTGCAACCGGTTTCGTGATCAACACTTACATCACATCATCAGGCTACAAGACTACAAATAGGAAAACTTATGTAAAAAACTATAACAATCCAAATATTACATTTAATATAATAAGTTAAGATTTTCATAAAATGTAGATGGTTAAATTTAATTAAACAAGTAAATTATTACGATAATATCAGATATTGTTTTTTATATATAAAAAATATGTTTGTAAATAAGATAAAAAAATTTAAAAAAAAATAAAGATAAAAAATAAAAAAAAGATTAAAAAAAAGATAAAAAAAAGATAAAAAAGTTATTAACAAAAGATACTAAAGATACTTTTTATATATAAAAAACAATATCTGATATTATCGTAATAATTTTACTTGTTTAATTCAATTTAACTATCTACATTTTATGAAAATCTTAACTTATTATATTAAATGTAATACACTTCGCACATAAATTATGGAATAGGTAAAAAAATGAGTCAAGTTTATACATTCATATTTTTGTTAATATTAAAGCAATTTCAATAATTTTTTTATTGCGGATAGGTCATTTCTTCTGCAGTTTAATACCGTATGTTCGATTTAACTACGAGTTTTGTTATACAGGGAAACGCGAAAAGTATGAGGGCATGTAAATTCCATAAAATTTCAATTTGATCTGTGGCAATTAGGAGCCTATGAAAATTTATTTTTATAAGTGTTTCGGTTACGGCCTCTCCCATTGTACTCACTGCACCAAGCAATTTGCCCTACGGTTCTTGGTAAATAAAAAATTGGCAATTCTTTGAAAATTTTTCTGTTGCCTGTTAAGACTATTTTGTTGGAAGCCTGACAAAATGTGGATCAAATGTTCATTCGAGATTTAATTTTAAGTATGTTCAATCTATGCCAAACTGTAGTAAATGCCAGGGAAGGTAATACCCGTTATTAGTTTGCATTATTGCTTAGTTTTTTGTTATTGTTATCGTTCTTTTTCCTGTTAAACAAATTTATTAAGTTATTTTTATTCCAACTTGTATTATTAACCTCGATATTGGTTTCATAACTCTTTAATGAGAGGAAAATGGAAGAAAATCCACTAAAATTATTGTTTTTTAACAGTTATTGGCAACAGAACAATTTTCAAAGAATTGCCAATTTTTTATTTATCAAGAACCGTATGGCAAATTGCTTGGCGCAGTGAGTACAATAGGATAGGCCGTAACTGAAACACTTATAAAAATAAATTTTCATAGGCTCCTAATTGCCACAGATCAAATTGAAATTTTAGGGTATTTACATGCCCTCATACTTTTCGCGTTTCCCTGTATAACAAAACTCGGAGTTAAATCGAACATACGGTATTAAACTGCAGAAGAAATGACCTATCCGCAATAAAAAAATTATTAAGATTGCTTCAATATTAACAAAAATATGAATGTATAAACTTGACTCATTTTTTTACATATTCCATAATTTATGTGCGAAGTGTATTTGGATTGTTATAGTTTTTTACATAAGTTTTCCTATTTGTAGTCTTGTAGCCTGATGATGTGATGTAATGTGTTGATCACGAAACCGGTTGCAATAAAAAAGAATTTTGTGGGAACAAGACCTTTGTGTTTTTCTTCTTCAATATGAACAACCCACATGGGATTAATACTACGTTCCTAATTTATATTTTTCGTAGACATGTATTTCTATTTGTAATTGTTGAATAAGTCTCGCCCTACAAATTGATAATTTTGGGGTTCTTGGTTCTTGTTATTCGAAGTTTTCGAAATTACAAAAATGGCAAGTCAAAATGTAAAAAAGGATAAATTAACCATATATGCATTCAATATATTTGATATTTAAGAATTTTGAAGAATGTTTTTACGTAAAAATACAGTGCGATCGCCAGACAGTATGCAGCATAAAGAAACTTATTTATAATTAAATTCTCAAAAATTGTTTCTTGCCGAAAGTTAAGTACCTATACTAAGAAAGTCAAATTTTACCTTTAATATGTAGGAAGCTAAAAAAATATAAAAATGTTAATAATTATAAGGTATAAAAAATGTAAATAAAATTTCTCTAAAAATTTTCTAGTTACTAAGAGAATTAATGTAATAGTATATTACGTAATGAGAGTTGTAAATAGCATATTACGCACGAATGGAAAAATTGCGCACGATGCCGCGTAGCGGCGAGTGTGGCAATTCCATGAGTGCGTAATTGCTTTACAACTCGAATTATGTACTATACTTTACCTACGATCGTATTTATTGAAATTAAAACACAATTTTGTATTATTTGTTGCTTATGTCAGTTTTGACAGAGCTAGAAAATTAAGTTTTGCACCAGCCATTTTTAATAATTTTAGCCTGGTGTCAGAAATATGAACTACAAGTGTTGTGTAAAGTAGGGCACGTGGCCACATTGCATTGCACCTCAGCGGCTGAGCGTGCGATTTGTTTACGGTGTGTAAGGTTCAATTTACGTAGGTGGCGGAGAGTGCGTTTTCAGCTATTTACGTTAGTGATCGTAGGTAAAATTACATTGTGTGCCTAGTAGGAAAGACTTAACATTCCCGGACGACCGTGCAGATTGCTTATCGAGGCGCAAGCAACACGGAGTTCGGAAATATGCTTTTACTACGATGATACACATATTATATTTTTCTGAAAGCGCGTTTCCATACACCCTGCATTTTTTTTATTTCAGGGAACTAAAAAACTTTATATCGTGGGTAGAATCTCTTGATTGATTATCAACATCACAATCATACACAGCACATCTCATTTTCGACGATTTTTTAACTTTTAAACACAAAAATATCCGCAACAACTTGACAATTCTGCCTGACACTCCTGACAGCCGGGCGTTTAATGGCGTGGCGTCCTAGCTCACCGACTGACGTCACGAGCTGCGCGATATCTTATCTCTTATTTCTTGTATTCTTGTATCATGGAAACGAATTATATAAATAAACAAAGCCGTGTCAGTTACTATGGTTACGGAAACAAGCATCTACTATGATTTTTTTAAATTTCAAACTTTGTAATGCTTTTATATCTATCATCTATCACTATTTGCTTATAATTAATTAATTTATTAATTAACTAATTCAAAATGCGAAAAAATAGTATAAACAAATCTCGTAAGAAAAGCAGTTTTACTAAACTCATATAGTTTTTGAGTTATTACTCGCTCGCTCGTACTCAAACACTATATTCGTTTAGTAAAACTTTCTTTTCTAAACTTGTTATTTAATGTACTATTTCGTAATGCTTTATACTTTTGTATATTTTCCGATATCTTATGCATGATAAATCGTAACTGAAAGTTTCTTATATATTTCTTCCACAGGAGAAATAAAATAAAACTCCAGGTTATGTTTCTATCCCAAAAATGTCGTTTTATGAACATATGCATTAAGGGTCAATTTCCAGTGAGATTGAACGCAACCCGTCTGTCATGACAGTAGTACGTACAGTTGCATAATTATGTGAGGTCACACTAATGTGGTCCATTAGAGGATACTGCGTATTGAACATAGACTTAATAATACTATGGACTGAGCCTAGAGAGAGAGGTGATGAGGACGAGATCTCGAGAGAGACGCCGATAGATGCGAGTTTAAGGTTATGTATTTTGTTCCTTAACCTTCTTTAGATACCTACCTATTAATGCATAAATATCTGAGATGCACCTATTTTTATAGTTCACAAATCACTACAACGTGCTAAAATATATATACAGATAAGTCCAGGATGCTTCGAACACGACAGGGATTGTGACGAATATACGAGCGGCCGACAACTCGCCTCAGTTCGAATTTATTTGTACATTAGGAGAAGGACAGTGCGCTGTGGCCGTGGCCACTCACTGCTCGCTCAGGCAGTCAGCACTGTTGTTAGTATCTCATTACACAATGAAAAAATAAGAGATAAGAAAATGGAATAAGAAATGGAATAATTATTTATCTTATATTAAGTTTTAAATACACAATACTCTGTGCGATAATATTAGTTCTTATTCGACTGTTCAAATTGTTAATTGCTTTTCGGATATCATTACTTGTTAATTCTTATTTCTTATTTCTTATCTCTTATTTTTTTCATTGTGTTTAAGCCTTTGTTTAGAACTCATGTCTGCCAGAAATTTGATTTACGTTTCGAAATTTTTCTAACTTCAATAATTCATCCTAGATAGGATTAATTATTGTAATTTTAAAAAAATCTCAAAACACATTTAAATATTTCCATTGTTTGTTTTTTCGCAACAAAAACGTGATTCTACAACATAAAATTAAAATTAATTATTAATTTTAATTAATTGTCGATGCACCTCGACTGTTTCAGGTTTTGTTACAGTCCGTTTCACGTCCATGTAACTTAAATTTAAACAGAAGGTCCTAGAGAGTTTTAGGCGTGGTTTGATGAGAATAAGTATAGGCCACTATTAAATGTACCAGAGAGTATTACTGGTTGTCGAAATCTGAATTATCAAATTGCCCCGAACGACACGAAAATGCCGCTGATAAGTTTTTCTTTAGGTTTTTTTGAATTCCATCTTTTTATGCTTTTATAAGGAGGAGGACTTTTTCGACCGACTTTGGAAAGGAGCGGACCTTTCACTGCGTTTGTATTTTCTTACATACCCAGTTTGGGGATTTATAGTGAAATTGGTCCTAAAAAGGGACAGTGAATTATTTTGGTGATAGTTTTTGTGGAGAGTTTGGATTTTTTTTCCTGTCCCGGCAACAGTTTTATCTGGATTTATATATTCTTTCTCGTCGTGCCGAACAATCAACCTTCCTCAGAACAACGAGGCTACCTTAAGCCGTTTAATAACTTCAAGTAAGTCTCATATATCTTTTCCAAAAATATTTACTTAAATTTGATTGTGTCGCGGGCATTATTTAAGGCGATTTTACCTCTTTGCAGGGCTTCCTATTTTATACGTACATCATGTATTAACACCCAAATTCAAATTATCTTGAGCGCGGACGCTCCCATATACGAGGTGCAGCATCGAAGTCAGTTGGACCTTTTTTTTTTTGAGGTGGCCGAGACACTTTGGAGCATCTCAGCCGATAGGGACCCTCTGTGAGGCGGAAATCAACAACCTAGTCAACCAGGTTTTACTTAAACATAATTATTATGCACGTACGATAATTAATTTGGAAATATATCAGGTTATTTTAATGTAAAGCCACTGGCAAACCACACTGCAGCAAATCTACTGGGGTTTTTGTACTTTATCTTTTTATCGATTTTTACACTAATCGTTGTGGAATTGGTTTTATTCTTTTTAGCTTAGCATTAATGATTTCTTGATGGTTAATGTTATTTTAAATTAAGTGTTTTAATGTTGTTAATATTAAATGAAAGTGGGGTTACTGATATCATATATTTCGCGTGGGGTTGGAAAGATTATAGCGGTTTAATCATATTCAAACACATGTGCAATTTTGCTCTTAAAATTAAATCATTTTGCCTTTGTATAAAGATCGTCTAATCTAGTCGTTCTTGTATTTTTTAATAATTTGCCCGTCTAAGCATTTGCACAGGCGGTGGCCATATTGTCATCACTGAATTTATGTAGGTACCGATTTATAAAAATGTTCACACCGATTTTACAAATGTATCTGTACGTATAAACCGCTTCCACCAACAAATTTAAGTATCTCAAAGGTTATAGCGGATTTTAGGCTAAATACCTGCCTCTGTAAAAATACGGCGTCTCCAGGCGTGATCACGTACTCGGGCACCGAATTTGAATGTTTTCTGACATAATGTGTAGCTTTATTTGTTGAGGGTGAATTATTCGTAGTGGCAATTGAATGTATTTTAAATCTTGTTCCGATTATATGTAAAAAAAAAAAAATCTAAATTAAACCGTTGAGATTGCAACCCCACTGTTTGTGTATTATTACCCGATATTCTCATCACCACTAAACGAACCACGATCCCCGCTAAACACAACTAGCCAGTGGGCGTACCTCCTCATAACTTTGATTGCAAAGGCTCCAGAGAAGGCCCACTATAAAAAAATATTTGTTTTCGGTCACTATACGGGGTGAATAGCTCAAACTCCGATTTGTCCCTCACATCAGGATTATAGTGATGATTAGAGCCTAATGACCGTTACAGTTTAATAAAAATTATTATAAAATAATTCAAACAAGGAATAGTAGACGTGATGAGAGCCCAAGAATAGTATACTAGAAGGATAGTTCAAATACGCTAATTTGTCGGCGGCGGGCGTGGCTACGATGACGTAGACTCCTGACCAGAATTTAGAAATTATTATTGTAAGGGACCGTATATGCTAAGAAATTGTGATATTAATTTAAACTACTGCTGGGGGAGAGTACTAACATATTGAAAATCGAAAGCAAGTGGAAATACTAAATGTTGTGGAAATATGAAACCTCAAGTGTAACCCGTTCTTACAAAAAAACATATGTATATTTTACCCACGAGATTCGCGATTTGCGACCTATCATCGCGAACGCTGCAAAAACGGTGCAAGATACGATAAAATTTTACTTATACAAATTTGTAAAGCACAAAATTTCCTACAAAAAAGCCAGTGATGGCATATATCTAACTTGAATGGTGTAGGCGCGAGAGGCCACCGAAAGAGCGCGAGCACATAAATATGACATAGGTAACGAAATTTTTTGTTAATTTAAAAGAAATTGCTATTTTCAATGCCTATTTACAAGATTAATTGTACAGTGCTTTGATCAATGACATTTTTTAGCAACTTGGTAATATAAAATTATTTTGCGTCCTTGAGACATAAAGAGTTATACTTACCTCTATTAAGTAGGTAGTTAAAATATGTATTTGAATAATTATATTATTATTATTATATACAGGGTGTTTCAGTTAAAAGTCCCCGGGCCATTATCTCGAAAGATAATAATGATATTTTATTTTCGTAAATGGAGGATGATAGATACCAAAGGAGGCTTTAAATAACATGATTCATGTGATTAAGGGATAATTTACGAATAATTTTGATGGTATAGAAAATTTCGAAAAAACCAGCCCTTGTGGAGTTATTGAATTTTTTTAGATAAGATAATAAAGGAAATACTAATTTTATGATGAGCTAAATTAAACTTTTGAGATATTAGTTGGCCTTGAAATTCAATTTTAATTTTGACAGTTATTTAACAAAAGCTTGCAGTGCATTTCAATAAAAGTTTTAAGCTGTTTAGTTAGAAGTTATACATTACAAATGGTTCGATACACCAATTGTTTATGCTTGTTATCAAATTATTAAGTTTAATTAAGCTCATCATAAAATTAGTGAGTATTTCCTTTATTATCTTACCTATTTCAGGTTTTAGGCACATTTTTATTAGAAGAGATAAAAAAATAAATAACTGAAATATGTAATAACATACAAATTATTGTATTTAAAATTTAGCAGGGTCTTATTAGTTCCAGCTTAACCGGAAGTGCTACACACGTTTTTGTATTTTGTATTAGTGCATCAGAGCACTTTCCTTAACGTAAAAAAAAGTTACCTACAAGTAATCGACAGTCTAGAACTGTCAATAAAAAAGTTACAGAAGTTTATCAAGATTTACGTGTACTGAAAAAATAAAAAAAAAATTCAATAACTCCACAAGGGCTGGTTTTTTCGAAATTTTCTATACCATCAAAATTATTCATAAATTATCCCTTAATCACATGAGTCATGTTTCAAGGTTCCAGCCATCGAAAAATAATTTTGCATCGCAGCGCCATCTCTGTGAACCGTAGAGGAAAAATTCTAACTACAGTTATTTAAAGCCTCCTTTGGTATCTATCATCCTCTATTTACAAAAATAAAATATCATTATTATTTTTCGAGATAATGGCCCGGGGACTTTTAACTGAAACACCCTGTATACATATTATGAAAAAGCTATAAACTATAATAAAAACAAATACAGGGTGTCCCATAAGTCACGCCCCATCCGCAAAATATAGGTTTATGAGGGTAAAATAAGTCGAAATGAAAGAATAAAAAATTTTCCATTTCGCCTTCGTTATCGAGTTATTGCCAAGTTTCCAATACAATCCCCTATCTCGTGTAAAAAGTTAAAGTCGGAAATTATTGCGCCCCATTCGCAAAATATGGGTGTATGTCGTATATGAGGGTAAAATAAGTCGAGTTATTTTAAATAAAATAATATTGTTCCAAATTATTGACATTAATTTAGGCGTAGCCTTCGCAATTACAGGCCCCTAAAATCGAATTTGACCTTGGCGTGACGTCACTTTACCCGGCTAGCACCTAGTTGGAGACTAGCTGCCACAGTGCCACCTCTAAGGGAGGCTACGCCCTGGAACAAATGCTATATCAAAACCGATTTGCGTCGGTTACGGCCGTGTTCATTCGAGCACCAATGGAAATGAAGTATATGAAAATATTCAATTCCTATTGGTTGTTTTCAAAGCATCATATCGTGGCTACGTGAACCGACACAATCCGATCTACGCGTGGTTTTATTTAGTTAACTGACCGTGATGTAAACCGGCGTTTGTTAGTGCATTTTTACATCATATTTTGTAAGAAAAGTGTTTAATTTATGTGTTTGAAGTAGTTAATATCATATCTTAATGTGAAGAAATCCTTCTGTGTATCCAATTCCATATTTAATACGTAATATATTAGCAAACTTAATGATATTAGTGAAAACCGAATAGGTAAATGAGTGTTACAGGTTACAGTGCACCGCCATTGTTTTATTTGTGTCTTACGATTACGGCGTGTTTCCTTGTTTTATAATAAATAAAAACTTGTAAAAAGAGCTGTTATAGTTAAAAATTTGTATAGGTGTCATAACTAAGGTAATATTTTAGAAGGATATTATTTATCAGTCAATACTAGGTAAGTGTTAAAAACTAGGTAGCTAAATCATAATTTCTTTTAATTTATATTTCATTATGCCCGATAAATGTTGTGTACCTGATTGCTCCAGCAATTACGACAATACCAAAGATACCGGTTACGTATCCGTATTTTCATTTCCTAAAGATGATGAAAATAAACAGAAATGGATTAAGGCCATTCACACGGAGTCATTTAACCCTTCAAAATATTCGGTTGTCTGCATAAACCATTTTTCAGAGTCATGCGTTGTAAAAATTGATAAAATGACAAGGGATGATGGGTCCATTTTAGAGGTACAGGGTAAGTCACGTAAAAGGTCCACCCCATTTATTTGGGTAATTTTGAATATAATTTTGGTTTTCGGGACTCTATCCTATATGAATTTTAACGTAGATTACGATTCTGATAAAAGATTTTTAATTCAACCAAACATATACAGGGATTTTAAAAATACGTGTTTTTTTTAAATGACACACCCTATATATTTCTACACATTTCTATGCAGCTATTCGAGGGGATTTCAAAAATATATAATACCTGTATGTTTGTATCATAAATAAATAATGTGTAGAAATATATAGGGCGTGCCATTTAAGATAAACACGTATTTAAACACCTTGTATATGTTTGGTTGAATAAAAAATGTTTGATCAGAATCGTAATCTATGTTAAAAATCATGTAGAATAGAGTCCCGAAAACCAAAAATATATTCAAAATTACCCAAATAAATGGGGTGGACCTTTTACGTGACTTACCCTGTACCTAGAAAGAGACCAAAACTTAACAAAAACGCTGTACCTACAATATTTCCAAATCAACCATCCTATATGACTAAAAAGTCACCAATTAAACGTAAACATCCAGATCAAAGGCGACATGAGTTAGAAAAGCGGGATGATGCCATTTTTGAAGGATGGGCCCGGGAGGATGACGTTTTAAATTTCGACAATTTTTTACTTAAATTTAAAGAGAAAAATTTATTCGACTTCCTGTTTAAAATATCTGAGGATTTTATTACTTTTTTTAAAGTCGATTGCAATTCAAATGCATATCCTACCATTGCTCTTGGTTTTAAAATATTTAGGGACTTAAAGGTTGTATTCTTTTGTAATAATAAAGTTATTCCTTCGACAAAATTTTCGTGGATATTAGGAAATGAGTCAATTTGTTCAAAATGGTCACAATTTGATTGTTTATTAAGCCATATAAATTCAAATGACATAAGTAAAGTTTTTGACAAAGTTGAGGATGTAAAATTAGCATGCAAAGCATTAGAAAAATCAATTAATAGTTTGTTAGATAGTGATGTGAATGATGAAACGATTCCTTTAAAAAAATTGTTAAATCAGTTAAATTTAGTATTTACACGTCGTCCACAATATTCAACAGAAATGTTTTTGTGGGCGTCGTCCCTTTATTTTCAGTTTCCTGGTGGATATACTACTTTAAGAAATTCAAAAATATTAACAATTCCTCATCCCGATTACTTGAAAAGAATAACTGCTGACCTAAAATCTGACAGTGGTATAAAAAAGCAACAAATTGACTATCTTTCCAAAAAAATTCAACATTTACAAGCGCATGAAAAAATAGTAAATATTTTATTCGATGAAATTCACGTAACACCAAAAATTGAATATAAAGGCGGAGATTTAATAGGTTCTACGGAAAAAAAGGAAATTGCCACTAAAATTCAAGCGTTTATGATAAATTCAATATTTTCTAAGAACGAAGACATTGTTGCTCTCTATCCTGTAAAACGGTCTTCAGCAGTTGATTTAAAAGAAATGATTTTATATGTAATCAAAACTCTAACGGATATCGGTTTTCGAGTCATTTCTTTAATTTGTGACAATCACAGAATGAACCGAACTTGCTATCGACTTTTAAGTCATATAACTACCAACGGTGATTTACCTTGCTTTATTCTTAACCCCTGTGACACTCAACAGAGAATGTATTTACTTTTCGATACTGTGCATTTATTGAAGTCGATTCGCAATAATTGGTTAAATCAAAAAAATAAAGAACGTTCCTTTGTTTTTCGTCATTTCGATAGTTCTGATCTAGTTTTATTCGCAAATATATCTGATTTGGAAAAATTATATTCCGAGGAATGTAATCAAATTGTTAAAATGGCTCCAGCTCTTTCTAAAAAAGTTTTAAATCCATCCACTTTAGAACGGCAAAATGTGCAGCTAGCGGTCAGATTATTCGACGAAAAAAATATTGAGGCTTTGAATCAATATAACAAAATTAGTATTGTCAATGGTACTGCCGAATTTTTACAAGTAATTCTTCGTTGGTGGAAAATAGTAAATGTACGTTCACCCAAAACGGGATATTACCAACGCGATCCTTTTAGAGAACCAATAACGGAAGCCAATGATAAAAACATTCAATTTTTGTTAAAATTTTACGACTTTCTTTGCTCGTGGGAAGCATTCGAAATTGAGGGTTTAAAAAACGGACATACTGGTAAATTAACTTCTGATACATTTTTTTCTTTAAAACATACAACAAAGTCATTAATTAATCTTGTTCAGTATTTATTTGAATCCGACTCCGAATCACTCGCAATGTGCAGCTAGCGGTCAGATTATTCGACGAAAAAAATATTGAGGCTTTGAATCAATATAACAAAATTAGTATTGTCAATGGTACTGCCGAATTTTTACAAGTAATTCTTCGTTGGTGGAAAATAGTAAATGTACGTTCACCCAAAACGGGATATTACCAACGCGATCCTTTTAGAGAACCAATAACGGAAGCCAATGATAAAAACATTCAATTTTTGTTAAAATTTTACGACTTTCTTTGCTCGTGGGAAGCATTCGAAATTGAGGGTTTAAAAAACGGACATACTGGTAAATTAACTTCTGATACATTTTTTTCTTTAAAACATACAACAAAGTCATTAATTAATCTTGTTCAGTATTTATTTGAATCCGACTCCGAATCACTCGCTAAATCATTTAAAATCAAATATCTGTTGTTAGGAAAGTTTCAAACGGACAAACTAGAGGGTCGTTTTGGAAAATATAGGCAACTAAGCGGTTCACATTTTCACATTTCAGTGACACAAGTCCTCGAGTCAGAGAAAAAATTAAAAATTTTAAGTCTTCTTAAATTAAAATCAGCTAAATTTGGCACATTTTCTTTAAAAGAGTTCAAATTTAATGAGAACGAAAATGATAATTGTTCGCTTGAGTTATCTGAAAATATATCTTTCTTTTTAGACATTCTTGATAACTCATTTAATACTACCCTAAATTCTTCTGTATTATCATCTCTATTTTATATTTCTGGATATTGCGCACATTCTGTTATTAAATTTGTAAAAAATTGTGAAAATTGTTTAAGACACGTCACTACCAATTCAGATTTCTCTGTACAGTTCACTGACTCATCTGAAAACGATATAGTTGAAGTGAGCCAATATCTTAAAAATTTAACAAGAGGTGCTTTAAAACAACCCTCTGAATTATTTTTTGAAGTTTCTGTTCAGTCATATCAAATATTTAATGAGCTTATATCAGATAAGTATGAAGCTGAGTTTTTAAAGAGGGGTAAACAAAGAATTATTTTGCGAGAGTTGATAATTTTAAAACTAGAAAAATATGTAGGGGACATAAACGAAAAATGTATTACATGTAACAAAACATTAAGACATTAAGATCAATACTATTTAAAACCAGTCATATTCTTTCAAATATATTTCTTAATAACTACTCAAAATTAATGAATAATGAAATTGATACTCAAAATAAAGCCAAATCAAATAGAAAATTAATGAAATTTCATGCCTAGTAAAGCATTAATTAATTTATATCTATTTTAATGGAGATAGGGCTACTGGCGAGGCCTCCTATAAGAGCCAACGCATCGATTAGAGTACCTCCATGGGTGGTGTGGAAACCTCTTTCCATTTAGTTTATCGTAAGTAAGTGAAAATACTAGGTGTTACTCATTTTTACTTGTAAAAAACATGGACATGTCCAGATACACTGTTCTATCGCGCGGACGGGTATCGTGACGTCACGATTCCTTGTTGGAGGCCTCTAGTATTCACGATGGCTACGATTTAGGTAACCTTCAAAAACCGATATTTTTATTTTTGGTAATAACTCGATAACGAAGGCGAAATGGAAAATTTTTTATTCTTTCATTTCGACTTATTTTACCCTCATAAACCTATATTTTGCGGATGGGGCGTGACTTATGGGACACCCTGTATAATTTTTTTTATGAATATTTATTATAATTAAGGTAAAAAAATAGTGTTGTGTAACTAGTGTCAAGAGCGTGTATATTTGTTGCACGAGGCATGAAATTTCATCATCAATCATGCTGAGTGCAACAGATACACCACATTTTTTACGGTCGAATTAAATAGATTTTTTTCAAAAATTTTTATTGAACAAAATAATTACATTGAACAGAACACATCGCACTTGTATCAGGATTAAATTTATCGGCACGTTTACAGCAATTAATCCATTCTGGAGTACATAATAGTACGTAATAGTGAACTATTCCCGGCTGAATACCATGTTTATAGAAAAGATAGGAATTTTCAGGCGACTCATAAAACGTGTGGTGGTGGTGTTTTAATAGCTCTGAAGGATTACATTAAGGCAGAAATCATTAATCTTCCATATTTTGATCTAAATTTTCCAAATATCGATATATTAGCTTGTAAGTGTTTTTTAAATTACAAAACGTTTTCTATAGTAGTCCTATATATACCACCTGCAACAACATTTCATGATTTTGAATTGTTTTTTGAATCTCATGAACAACTAGAATTTTTACAATCTGGAAATGTTGTTGTAATGGGGGATTTTAACATCCCTAACTTTGTTAACTTAGATATCATTGACAGAAAGACTAGTGTAGTTAAAAACTTCTCGCATTTTTTAAACTTAGGTCAAGTTAACAAAATACTTAATGACTCAAATAGATTACTCGATTTAGTATTTTGTAATATAGACTGTGAGATATTTAATGATAATGCTCCGCTTGTGCCAATAGATGATTTCCATCCTGCATTAATTGTCTGTTTTCATAAAATTGGTAGAAAAGAAGCACAACTCATACCTAATAAAAACCAAAGATCCTACAATTTTAAGAAAGCTGATTTTCCATCGTTGTATAACTCATTATTGCATATAGACTGGTCATTTTTAACAAATTTTGATAACGTAAATTCAGCTGTTGATAGATTTTATCAGAGTATATATCAAACGTTTGATTCACATGTTCCTGTTTATAAAAATCATAAGCGACAATATCCAAGTTGGTATGCATCTGATATTATCAGAAATATTAGGATAAAAGTTAAATTTTTTAGGAAATATAAAATAAGTCGTAATGAGGGTCACATACAAGAATTTAGAAGATTAAGACGTGTAATAAAAGAACAAATAAGGGTTGCGTATGCTAGTTATGTCCAAAAGGTTCAGTCATCAATTAATAATAATGCTCTGTACTTTTGGTCGTTTATACACTCGAAAAACAAATCTTCTAGAATTCCTGGAATTGTATCATATGAAAATGAATCATACACGAATCCTCAGGATATTGTAAATGCGTTTGGTAAATTTTTTGAAAGTGTCTTTCTGCCCGCCGAACCTGAAGAGTTTGATGTATTGAATATAATACCGAAATTTGATAAATTTGATAACTTAGATAATATAATGATTGAATCTATAACGGAGAACGAAATTTTAGTAGCTGCAAAAAAATTAAAAAACAAATTGACGTCAGGTCAGGACTGTATACCATCATTTATAGTTAAGGATTGTATAGGCACTGCACTCTTGTCACTCCGTTGAGTATATTGTTCAATCTTGCCTTAAAGACAACTAAGTTTCCGGATCGATGGAAGGAAGCCAAAGTGATTCCTATTTTCAAAAGCGGTGGTAAATCTTATGTCATTAATTACAGATCAGTATCAATTCTGTCCAACTTTTCGAAGCTGTTTGAGATAGTTCTGTATAACCGCATCTATCCTTTAGTTCGCAATTTAATATCTCCATTTCAACATGGCTTCATGAGCCACAGATCTACCTTGACAAATTTGGCAATTCTTTCTCAATATGTTTCGAATACAGTGGATAATCGTGGTCAGGTTATCAGATTTTTCAAAGGCATTCGATAGAATTGATCATATCATTTTGCTTGAAAAGTTGGGACAGTTTGGCTTCAATGACAATATGAGACAATTATTCAAATCTTATTTGCAGATGAGAACTCAATATGTTTCTTACAACGGATTTAATTCCTCTAAATATGTCGCTACTTCAGAAGTCCCACAAGGGTCCAATTTGGGTCCACTTTTATTTGTTTTATTCATTAATGATTTAAATTATGTCATCCAATGTCAACAACTCCTCTTTGCAGATGATTTGAAGTTATTCACTAATGTGCATACCCTGGATGATTGTCAGAAGTTGCAGACTGATCTAGATCGTATTCAAGTTTGGTGCTTAGAAAATAAGTTACATTTAAACCCTGACAAATATAAAGTTGTAAGTTTCACAAGGAAACAGTCAGATCATGAATATGCTTATCACATCAATACAACTATATTAGCTCGCTGCACTTCTTTCAAGGATCTAGGTATAACATTTGATTCACAATTTACTTTTGTCGATCATGTAACACAAAAAATATCAGAATCAATGAAGTTCTTTGGTTTTATTGTCAGGAATTGTCGAAGTTTTACAGATGTCAATGCCTTGAAAATCCTATATTATTCATACATTCGTTCTAAATTAGAATATGGATCTTTAATTTGGTATCCTTTCTATAATTGTCATAAAGAGGCAATAGAGCGAGTTCAGAGGAAATTTCTAAAATATTTAGCATTTAAAATTGATGGGGAATATCCTCCAAGAGGCATAGACTATAACCAATTGACAGTAAGGTTTGATATTGTCAGCTTAGACATAAGGAGGAAATGTGCCTCAGTAACTGTATTGTATAAGTTATTACATGAAGAAATTGACTGTTCTGATTTGTTGGCTCAAATTAACTTTTATGTACCTAGACTGCAATCCAGGCAAAATGTTGTTTTTTATAATAGTAGAGCTAGGACAAACATATTGCTAAAGTCCCCAGTCTATGTAATGTGTGACAATTTTAATCATATTTGTCATTTATGCGATATTAATAATTGTACTTTAAAAGAGTTGACCAAACAAGCTGTAAATTTTTTTTCCTTTGAATGATCCAAATAACTAAATTAAAACCTGTCTGTCATTTCTGTTAATAATACATTAAGTAATATTTATCTAGAGTTTATGTATCTATAAACTTTCTACTTATAATGTTATATATATTTCATAAGTTACTTATAAGGTAATTTTTATTTGTATTGCTCTGTAAATGGTTCTACTGTTGGGCAATAAAGCTATTATTATTATTATTATTATTATTCTTTCAGAAATACTTTTGGAAACAAAATATTTTCCTTTAGGATAACAGTGATATACAATGCTTGCATTGCTGATTTTCATAATCATCCTGCTATTATTGCAGCCATAAATAGCACACCTACTAGGCATATTTTTATATCACTACCCGGTTTCTGAGATTATTTAATTAAGTTTTTACCAGTTATCCATTAAGTTTAAAGCAAAGAAAAAACTTACAATAATCACAACATCCACTTTTTAAGTCTATATTCAACAAAGAAACAGTTTAAAACAGTCTAAACACAGCAGAACAAACGTAAAAGCAAGCGAAAACTGAAACTTTAGGTCAGGAGGTGACGTCACAAGCACACGGTACGTGACGGTCGTAGAGCCATGAGCCAACATAGGGTCTTATGGGAATAAACCATCCTTCTTAGTATATTATTCTTGATGAGAGCCATCGGCTACAGCACGGAGATCCACGATTCCCACCATTGTGTCCGCTTGCCTACAACGGGCACAAGTAAATCGCGCAAACTACCACTACTGTGGACTATGGAAATAACAGTCACGTGGTCTTAAATCTTACTATCCTTGTTCGACGCACTCAATTTATATCGCTCTATCTCTCTTCAATGGCGTCCTCACACTGGCGAACGGAAAGTGGCACAATGCTCCGTCCATACGTTAGTATTATTAAGTATTGAATCGTTTAATTTGAGTAGTTAGTGTTATTAGCGCGTGTTAAAGCTTAAAATCATGGAAAATATTAATTACGATGAGTTATTATCTTGTGGTGATAAACTAGATTTTTTTGTTAAAAAAAACGTTTAAAACTTTAAATTACGACAACAAATTATTTGTAAAAAATTTGGAAAGACCGCGGCCAAACTTATCTTCACTTGTAACGTCGGATAAAAAACAGAATCGTGCATTCAACGAAAGCTGGTATGACAAATATGATTAATTAACAGGTAGTCAGGTCAGGAATAAATTATTTTTTCCACGGCCGGGAGTAGAAATCAGTTTCTATGACATCAAAATTAAAACAGAAATAGTCGATTATTCCCAAGGGAGTATAATGCTCCCAAGGGAGTTTACATTATGGAGAACGGTTTTCATGAAAAAAAAAAAGATAACATTGAAATTATGTATTGACATTTAAATTAAATGTTACATTCGTACAATTTTCAAAATTAATATTAGAAGGAATATTACTTTCGCTTACATTTACAGTTTTTGTGATTGCGCTAGTGGTGGTACCTACTAAAACCTGATTAGCAATTTTGGTCTTATTTGCAATGGAGTTCTCGACATAACCCTCAGCGACTGTCGTTGATTTCCAACCAGCATGACGCTTTATTGTCGTGATATCCACACCAGCATCTGCCAGTAATGTCGCTGAAGATCTTCATAAGCAGTGACCAGTATAACATGCAACATCAGGTAATTTTAAATACGAAGCTACTACACTAGGAATTTTTCCCATGGTATTCTTGCCAACTGGCTGCGAACTACATTTTCCTGCTTTGTAGTACAAAAAAAGGCGCTTATGCTTGACGTGGGGAGGACGAAGGGACAGGTATTTTCGAAACAATTCAAGCATATTTCCCACATCGGTAACCACAAAGGTTCGTGGAATCTTTGTCTTAGTGTTTGGAATTTTTACAATCAAGGAAGAGCCTACATCCTCAATATCATCTACAGTTAAATTGACTAGTTCATCAGTTCGACAAGCTCCGGCAATCCCCAGAATTATTCCAACCTATAAAAAATCAAAATACTTAATAATTGAAATACCTAACAACAAAAGTAATCTTACCTTAATCATTAAGAATTCTTTGTCACCTGCACTTGATAGAAAACGGTCGATTTCTCCCTTTGTCAATATTTTCGATTTTTTCGCTTGATATCCGTCACCGGTTCTTTTCAAAAATGCGATCAGTTTGGGGAATTTGCTTATATCTATGTTGTCGTAAATTATCAAGCATGACTTAACCATAGAATATTGCGCCCATAATGTGGAAGACTTATAATTCTTTGCATTTTCACTGAAGTATGCCAACAAAACATTCTCGCTGTATACTTGAACATTTTTCTCGGCGCACCACTTTTTGAACCGATTGTAGGCTATATCGTATAAAGATCTTGACTTCGTAGGCAGCAAATTGCTTATTGCAATATTTGCAGCCTCCACAATCTCTTCCGACTCACAATTATTCATTGTGCACTAAACAAACTTTAAACTAAACCAAACTAGCACCTTAATTTGACAATTCTTTTTGTTTGTTTATTTTGTAGTTATGACAATAACTCAACGACTACTAAATGAATGCTCAAATCCAAATACAATAATTCTGGTGCTACTTACTTCATAATGACAAAATATGTGTTTTTAAGTTAATGAGACCGTGGAAAAAATAGTATATACCATTCGGGAGAGATGCTATTTTGTCCTCGGCGCATTGTAGCCCTCGGGCTTCGCCCTCGGGCTTCAAATTGCACCTCTGCCAAAATAACGCATTTCTCTCCCTTACAGTATAATGTACTATTGTTGGTCATGTTTACTTTTTTTGCAGAAATTCAGTTTGGTCTAAATTATAGGTTATAGAATTTATTTACCTCGTTCAATAGAAAGACGTGCAAAATCTAAGTAACATATTTTGTCATCAGCAAAATTTCAGTTAATCGGTCATGTAAATATCGCAACAGCTTTAGATAGTGCCATTGCCTATATAACGTTATAGACAATGATAGTGCCTACAAAATAGAAATCGAGACATATAGTAACCGTGTCAAAGAGAATCGGGAAATATTAAAACGACTTATTGACGCAGCGATATTCTTATGTTGTCAGGATTTACTTTTAGAGGGCACGATAGAAGTGATCAATCTAATAATAAAGGGAATTTTAAGGAATTGGTAAGTTTGCTGAGTATGTATGACAAAAAATTAGAAACATTTTTAAGCAACCGTTTTTTCAGGAACTTCAAAAACCATTCAAAATGATATTATCGAGTCGGTCAGTCGGTCAGTGGGTATTTTACGTTTAAACAATGGTAAAGTTGTAGAGAGATTTGCTGGTTTTTATGATGTAAGTAGGTATGTACGGGCCGTACCGCTGACGATTTATTCAAATTACTAACCGAGAAATATCAGAAATACGATTTAAAATGTAAATTAGTTGCACCAACGACATAAGAATTACTAGACAAGTAATGAAATGGATGGACTCGTCCACGTACTCAGCGTCTCATTGGTTACAAACACGTGGAGCACCAATGAGACGCTGAGTACGTTGGACGAATGCAAACAAATCGGAATCATTACTTGTCTAGTTATTCTTATGTCGTATGTCGTTGAGTTGCACAGACTTATGACGGAGCTGCTGTCATGGCTGGCCAATTAAACGGGTTGCAAACAAAAATCAAAACTGCATGGCCCCTCAGGCGCTTTTTACATATTGTTATGCACATGTTTTAAATTTAGTGTTAAGTAAAGCTTGCGATTCAGTTAAAGAGTCAAGAATTTTTTTTTCGAATTTGACGGGTTTATGCAGTATTTTTTTCAAAGTCTACCAAGAGATCAAATATATAAATCAGATTGGGGATACTCGAATACCGACAAATGTTCAAACGCGATGGATTTTACTTCTAGGGCGGTATTTACTATTTATGCAAATAAACAAATATTAGTAGAAGTTTTTGATTTTATAAGTAGAGATGATTTCAAACATGATCAACAAACATTAAGAGAAGCAGTAGGCCTTAAAAAAAATTTAGTGGATCCAAATTTTAATTTCTTATTACGGGTACCTACCTATATAAATCAATATTTGAACAAACAGATGTCATATTTTCAATCCTCCAAAACATAATGAATTATTTGACGAATTATAGAATGCCCCCTAAAAAACGTAAAACTCAGTATAACTTACCAGATCGACATTACAAACAAATTTTTATGGAGCTTTTAGACATCACCATCGGGCAAATTGAGAGTAGATTTTCAGATTTAAATAACTCAGTTTTTTTTATTAAAAGCCGAAATTTTTTTAACTTAATCAAAAGAGTTTCCCGAACATTTATTAAATATGTTTTATTAAAACAATACGCGTTTTTTGACCCAATAGCTTTAAAAAACGAATTGTCGGTAATATATAGAGACAACGGATATTCTCGGAGAATGTGAAACGCCGCCTGAAATGATTATTTTTGTTTATAATAATAACCTACAAAATTGCATGCCGGAGTTTTATAAATTACTCTGCCTTGTTGCTACCATTCCCGTTACATCAGCTTCCGTTGAAAGAAGTTTTTCTGCTCTTAAACGTATCAAAACGTTTACTCGAAATAATATTAGTCAAGATCGTCTTAAAAATATTTCATTAATATCAATAGAGAAAAATTTAGTTAAAGGTTTAAAGCAGAGTAATACATTTTATGATGATGTAATCGATTATTTCGCGAATTATAAAAATCGACGGATACCTCTAATTTTGCGGTAGGTAGGTACATATTGTATTATCGGGCAAAATGTAACTTAGTCACGTTAGTGTCCTCTAACAGAAACACAAATTTTATTTTAATAAAAATCTTTATTTTTTGATATTTTTTTATTTTTTATTGAGACCTAAGCCTCTATTATCCCGCCAATAGAGAAAAGTGGTGCTTCTACACTTTAAAACAGAAACTGGCGCCCGAGATATATACACTAATATAAAGTCCTAATATCGCCGCCGTACCTCAGGCGTCAAAGTAACCACCCTAAAAAACCGAGAGGAACGAGGGGAGGTTACAAATTAATTATTAATTTTTAAATAATCATATTATTTTCATATACCGGGTGGCCAAAAGTCAATGTACGCCCCCAATTTTTTGGTTGTTTTTGAATTTAAAAATTTCGTTTTTGGTATACTTACGTGAATAAGACAATAGTGGGCTATTTTTAGACTAACAGGAACAAAAATATCAACTTTTTTTTCTTAAATGGAATAACACTTTTATTATTACAAAAGATCTCGTTAAGAAATTATTATTGGGGAAAAAATTAAAGCTTATGAATAGTACGGTCCCATTTAAAAATTTTCCATAGGACCCCTATACGGAAATGAAAATGAAAATTAAATTCCATTTTTTGAGAAAAACCTAAAAATAGTCGTATCTATCAGTAATTTAAATAACTATTTTATTCTTTAACGACAAGCTTACTACCTTGCTAATAATTTCCATAGCCTACTTAGTAATTTTCTTACATCGCATTCATCTGACATGGCCATTTTGTACAAAATAAAAAATTGTTCGTATCTCATTTATTTTTTGGAATTTTTGAAATTGGAAAAAACTGCTGCAGTTAGAACTTCATGTTTTCTAAAACACCACAAAAAAAACATGGTCATTCCATTTAAGAAAAAAAAGTTGCTGTCACTTCCGGTTCAACCGGAAGTGATATTTTCGTTCCTGTTAGTCTAAAAATAGCCCAATTTTGTCTTATTCACGTATCGGTAGAAAATTGTAATATGACTGGACATAATAAAAAATGTTGGTAAAAATTGTTGGAAAAATTTATTTAAAAAAAACATTGGAAAAAAGAACTATTTGAAAAAGTTGATAAATACTGGATCAGTATTTTGTAGGTATTGGATTGGGTAACTTGTTTTGAAATTTCATGAAAATTTTAGTTTCGATATATTATTGAGACCATAATATGATATATCATTAAAAGGAGCTAATCTCGAAATAAAGCAAGAAAATTGTATAGAACCCACCGATAAGCTCATTAAATGTCTATTTTACAAATAATTTTCATATTGTCTAAAAGTTATTTGTGGCATCGTTCAATTTTCTTTCTCTTCTTATTTGGGATTTACACCACACTTCTGAACATTTCCAGGCGTAAAGGTTATTTTTTTTTTAAATTCAAATATTTTTTAAATTGTCTGGAAATGTTCAGAAGTGTGGTAGTAAATCCCAAATAAAAAAAGAAAGATAATTTTCATCTTAGGAGTTTTTTCGTATCTCTTCAAATAACGGAGCTTACAAATATTCCGCATTTTCTAATTTTCACATTAATGCCTTAAAGGTCATGGATTTTAAATGTATTTAAATCATTATGTAGCTTATAAAAATCAGCACAATTTTTGTAAAAACTTGTTTTTGCGATTGATATTAAACGGCATATCCTCGAATGCATTAATAAAAAGAACAGTCTGTATATCCATTAAAACATCAATGATTGTTTACTTTTACTAAGGATATTATTGTGAACCAAGTAAAAAGGAAAGGAAAATCGCAATGTTAATGTAGAGCTTTGTATTGTAAGATAAATAAAAAACATTTTTTCAGTCAATAGACATTGGTTTCTTTAAAGAGTATAGGTACATAAATACCTATTTTAACAAATCTAATGAACATCTACAATGTTAATAAAATCACCATACTGTACAAAAATATGTTATTTTTAAGTAAAATAACCGTAAGTAAATCAATAGACAATATAGAAACATTTATAAATATTATAATATATTTAACTATTATTAAATATAAGGTATCATTAATTTTCTTCATCTGAACTGAGGAGCATAGTTTTTTCAGTATAATTTTGAGATATAGTAGAAACTCGATGACCAAGACTAATGGGAGGTCTTGAAGGATTATCTAAGCTATTGTAGGATTGAGGAACTATTCCTCCACTGGGACTCATAGGATCGTCTGGATCATATTGAGATAATCTCATTCCCCTGCCATTTTTTCCACCTACAAATAAAAACAAATACTTAAGCCCAAAATGAACAATAGCATTGAATAAGGGAATATTATATTCTTTTATTCAATGACGATTGTGTTAATTATTTCCATGGAATTTGGCAAACAAATTAATATTAAGTGATAAAGCTAAGCGCAGAGGTTCCATACTGTGGATATGCAACATTTTATTTATTCATTAATCAAATGAATACCTATCAGTGACGACAAAACTATTAAGCAGGTATACCTACTTAAAAATGAGTTTTGCTTTGCTAATTTGTTTAATAATGTTAAAATTAATCTTTCAGTTTTTTTAATTCTGATAGGTTGTAAGCAAAATATATATTATGGCATGATGATAACCATTACCATTGGTAAAGAATTACAAGGAGGACTAAGCACTCTGAGCAGGTTTCGAGATTTTAATATTGTATTTGCCAATAGCTTTTACAAATACCTTCCCTTGGCGCTAAAAATTAATAACAATCCTGCAGTTATTGTCAGTAACAATATATCAAGGGCTATGATTTTGTCGAATAAATTTTTATTTACAAAAATTTGTTGCTTGGTAAAGTCAGCAGACAAATTAATGATCAAAATCATGAGCCCATATAGTAATTTGTAATTTGTCGAAGGACATTATACCAAGCAACAAATCTTGAGTGTTAAATAAAAATGTATTCGTGCAAAATCATTAAGCACGGGATATATTTGATCGGGCTATTTCCCAAATAAAGAACAGTTATAAGGTTTGTTCGGGTTCTAAATTTTCAGTCCGTTCCCGTCATGCGCAATTAAAAAAATTACCAATTTTAATACACTGCGCATGACTGTTTCTTCATTGCGCATGACGGGAACTGTTCTGATCAGAACCCAAACAAGCCCATAGTTTAATGAGATATTTTCGATTTCTTTACTAATATCTTTGATTGACACATCGCCAAAACGATTTATTTTAATAAAACGTCAAACGAAAAAATGTATTTTTAATGATAGGTTTCAATGGATATATAGGGCGATTTCACTCTAAATACAGAAACTGCAGGAAAAGATTCATTGCCGAAAAATAAGTAGAGTTTGCAACCTTTTTTCCTAGGGGACGCGCTATTTGGGATTAAACTTAAACCATTGAGTAAAGAGTAATAAAGAGGCGCAACTGTCAAGGTTTCGAGATTTTAGTGTTGTATTTTTTTACCAATAGCTTTATGATTGTCTTCACTTTTAAGGGCTATTCAGCCACATTACAAATACCTTCCCATAGCACTAAAAATTAATGACAATCATGAAGGTATTGGCAAAAAAATACAATAATAAAATCTCGAAACCTTGACAGTTGCGCCTCTTTATTATTTTTTACTCAATGCTTAAACTTATGATCAAAAATTGACTTTTAAGAAATTTTACACCCTGCATAATATTACGGTAATCAATAATTTATTATTGTGACAATGAATATACAGTGCATATCGCTCGGATGGGTTGATTTTGTATTATAAATAGGTCTATTTTAAAAATATTTTCTATGTATTGTATTACACTCTATATCTAAAATCAATCGTTTCTGAGTTATTGATGTTAAAAATTAATTTTTTTGAAAAGGAAATATTTTTCAACAAATTAAAATTATTGTTTAAATGTTATTTGTGGCATTTCATAAATTATTTCTTTCCTTTTCTTTTTTGGGATTTATTACCACATTCCTTGCTTCCTATCCAAAAAATCCAGTTTTAAACTGGTTAATTTGAATATTTTTTAGATAAATCGAATTTTTTGGATAGGAAGCAAGGAATGTGGTAATAAATCCCAAAAAAGAAAAGGAAAGAAATAAATTAAAATTATTTCAACATGTGTTCAAAATGCCTCCCATTGGCTACTTGGCAATAACCTAAACAATTGAGAAATTCTTCTTGAATTTTTCTAATCATGTCTGGTGTAATTAGCCTGTTCATTGCAAACAAATGTTAATAACTCAGATACGATTGATTTTTCCCATTTTTGGGTTTTTCGATTATATCTCGGACTCCAGAAAGAATATGTTCTAAATAAAAATGAAAGCTAATTAAATTTCCTATAAAATTGTTTCCATATATAATTGTCGAATATCCAACGGTTTTCGAGATATACGTTATTGAAAATCGATAATTTTCGAAAAAATAGCTATTTGTATCACAAGGGAGGAAAGTGCCACTTTTCCTCCCGTGGGTGAAGTTCACCGAAGGGAGGAAAAAGCACTTTGATCCCGTGTAATACATATGATTTTATCTCCTACCTGTATAAATAACTTATATATGTAAATTGATCAATTATTTGATTTTATTGAAACTATTTATTGAGTAAAGAAATAAAAACTTAAATATATCTTAAATACATTATTTTTAGATGTTAGAATTATTGGTTATATTTTCAACAACCCAAAGATTTATTACTTACTATAGCTCTAAGTTTTATAACCTCCTACCTGCCAATATTAAATTAATAAACAATTTTAAACTCTTCCAGAAAAAAACTTCTCTTTTCTTAAAAGAAAATTCACAAAGTTTTATAAATATTTTAAATGCTAGTTAATGCTTCATGACGCTATTTTATATTTTCATTCAATTTATTTCACGGTTTCTTAAAATATCTATTATTCTCGATTTAATATCACAATTTAAATTTAATTAAGGTGACACTACAGTGTGCGTTTCCGTCAAGTCTATCAACTATTCTTATAAATATATTTATTCATGTTTCCTATTGTTTATTTTCTATATATCTAACTTATTGCTGTCTAAGAATTTCGATATTTAAGTTTTATATTCTGTTTGCACACACGTCATACTTTTGTCTAGGTGCAAACGCATTTCTGTAGTAACTAAATGTATCGTTAAGTTATGAACAATAAATTTGATTTGATTTGATTTGATTTGATATTTATATTCAATGTTTCATACACTTTCCTCCCTAATATGGGGGAAGAAAATACTTTCCTCCCTAGGGAGGAAAAGTGGCATTTTCCTCCCTCATATGAGGGAGGAAAGTGTGTACTTTCCATTATGGTAGGAGAAAAACATTTTTACCTAACTGCTTTTGTCAAACATTTACTTCTAGTGCCTCCCACGATCGTTTCTCAGAAAAATTGTAAAAACGAAGTTGTAGAGCATTAAATTTCGTTCACATTGATATACACTTTTGCTACTTTAATGTTTTGATACTTCAATGTTCCTCTAGAAATGACTATGTTGACGCTACCATGATGATTTAACATTTTAACAATAGAAATAAGGTAATTGCAATTGACACACAACACTTTTTTTTATTATTATAGCTTTTATTATATTATTACGAATCATATAATGAAAGTATTTACATGGACTGATAGTAATTATGAAAAAATAATCATTCAAGGTTTTTTTTTTAAGGCGGAAGAGTCGATGCTCATTCATCTTCGTCAACAGTGGAGACGTTGTCCAAAGGGATTGGTAGTGTATCGATGCCGTCGTCGTCGCCTTCTTCCTGAATTAATAATTTGTTCAAAAGTGTGGTAGTAAATTCCAATTAAGTTGATGTTTCATAATAGCTGCTAAAATTCCTGGCTTTCTAAATACAATACAGCATCAACTTGCAACTCCATTTTTGTTATATTTTATACACAACCTACTATTTTTTTTAATACAACAGCAATGGTAATCGCGTTTTGCAGCATTTTTCATAAGCTGTTTAACACTTGCTGCATATTTAAAAAGTTGTTAAAATCAAACCATTTTATTTGATACAGAACTTTCGTAACTAACAGGAAAACATAGCAAACAAAATAAATTTTGTAAACAATAATCACTACAGAACCACTAATATTGTTGTACACCTCAAATTTTTAAATTTTTTGTTATAGGATTGGCTCATATTTTTAACATTAATACTATTAATACAGTTTTATTGTTTTATTTATGGTTAGTATCAGCAAGCCACCATTTAATACTTTGCTTTAATAATCTATCTATTGTATATACACATTTTGAAGATGAGTGCTCGAACTCGTATTGGTGATGGGATCATGTGGACGATGCGTTGTGACAACCACACAGTTTTGGTAGTGAAAATTAAATTTCATTTCATTGTATCACTATCAGTCCACTCCCAATGAGTCAGCAGAGCAGCTTTAAACAACCAATGGGCCCAGTCTAGCAATTTTAGAATTGCAGTGTAGAACTAGTAACATATTGTATTAAAAGATTTTATATCAATATTTAACTTAAATAATAAATGTTTTTTTAGGTAGATCGCAATAATTACGTATATTACCCAAACAGCCATTGACCGGAGCCCATCCGCCAATTATTTCTATATTATCATTAGTTTACAATTTGTGTACTGATTAAAAATGAATATATTTTATAGAAACAAAAAAAGACTTCGAAAAAGTATTTTCTATTTTTGATGGTTCATTTTGAAGGATTAGCAATATCAGCATGATGTAAAAATAGATAGTGGATAGATAGTGGATAGTGGAATAGCAGTGGATCCGTTTATCCGTTATAGATTCATGAAGATATTGTTCTATTAGTATCACTTTGGGTATTTAAATTTGCATCTTCTGTTAGAGTTACTAGTTGGTAAAGTGATCTAACGAGTTTCGTAGGTACCAAGTGGCTTATTTGCAAATTCTGCCGTTGACATTCGAAGGCTAATAGTAAGAGTGACGCTGGATTTCTCTTAAAGTATGTTATTTGACGAATTGTGGAGATTATCGAATTTTTTACTTACCATACATTTCCCGATATAAAAACATAACAGATAACATACTATTTGTTACATATGATACAAAAACCATAATATGGTAAAATAATCCATTACACATAAATAACCATTAAATCATTAACTAATTGATATTGAACATAAAAACTGAAGCACAGTACTCAAATGAGGCCTTATGATAGATATTTCAGTCACTCTTACATGGGTCTTCATAAACGAATGGAAACCACTGATCTATATATATATATATATATATATATATATATATATAGAAAAATTGCGGCGGATTATTTAAAATGCTAAAGGTACCATGCTAAACACTTCATTATTAAGTATTCAGTCCAAAATCCACAATATTAATGAAAAGTTTAAATATTATATAATAATACAACAATACAACACAAAATGTGAAAGCGACACTATCAACCCACAGAGTGAGAGAACGTTAAATAAATTACTAGGTTTTAAAATGCATTGTGTCATAGCCTAACATTACAAGTGAGTCAGCTGATGATACAATATGTAGGCTTGTTTTGGTTCTGATTAGAACAGTTCAGGATCAGTTCCCGTCATGCGCAATGAAGAAACAGCCATGCGCTGTGTATTAAAATTGATAATTTTTTAAATTGCGCAAGACGGGAACGGAATTTTGAACCAAAACAAGCCTTGTGATTTCGACCACATTACGCATGAGCACCGATTAAAATAGAGCGATTTTCGACCATATATGAAAAGATGCATGTTCTGGACAAAAACTCTTCGCGCATGCACATGTATTGCTCATCCAGTTATACAGGGTGTATTCTAAAATCACCGACAAACGGAAACTGGAGATTCTGTGATCCAAAATAAAATGAATGTTGTTATAAAAATGTATTTCCGAAAATGCTTCCTAACCGAGCTACAGGGTTTTGCTTGCATCCAACAAGACGGAGGGCATTTTGAACAGTATCTAAATTAATAATACCTTTTTCAATGTATTTAAAATACTTTTATTATGTAATAGTTAACTGCGTTATTTTGATATATTTTATTTAAATAAAAAACAAATTTTATTTTTTATTAAAATGTGTGGTCGTACTTTAATTCAAATTATCTCAAAAACGGAGTGCCTAATCGAAAAAACACAAAGTATGATTTCATTTGCAGAATACAACAGTGAATCTAAAAATAAACATTTCAAAAAAAAATGCAGTGGCATACGTTTTTTGTGATTTGAGGGAGTAACTTAAACGATGTTACGCCACTGGATTGAGCCAATCGACTCAAACTCACCTCATTAATTGTATTCAGTAAGACATTCGAGTGTACCAAATCTCAATGTAATATCATGCAGTTTTTGAAAAAACTACAAAAAACTACAAAAAAAATTTTCCCAAAACCCTGTAGCTCGGTTAGGAAGCATTTTCGGAAATACATTTATAACAACTTTCGTCTTATTTTGGATCACAGAATCTCCAGTTTCCGTTTGTCGGTGATTTTAGAATACACCCTGTATAGATCAGTGATGGAAACTACATAACCACAGAAGTAGGCAACCATATATACACTAGTATTACTTTTACCATTAAGTAAATAAATAATATAAAGAGGTGCAACCGTCAAGGGGCCAAGATTTTAGTGTTGTATTTTTTGCCAATAGCTTCAGGATTGTTATCAATTTTTAGTGCTACGGGAAGGTATTTGCGAGGGTATTTGTAATTCGGTTGCATAGCCCTAAATATTGTAGATAATTCTGTAGTTATTGGCAAAAAAATACGACACTAAAATCTCGGCCCCTTGACAGTTGCGCCTCTATATTATTTGTTTATTCAATGCTTTTACATAATACGTAGAGATTTCATTCCAAAGGCAAAATTTTACAAGATTTGAATGTCCCTTGTTCTGGTGGTAGTAGTAGTAGAAGGCTCTCTATTACTTTATTAATTGATAAATAAATATTAAAAAAAAAAACCACCCAGTCACATGTCACATACACAAATTTAACTTTGAAAATAAAATCAGTTTAAAATGTAAATTAATTAAATTGGTAATTTTTTAAGATGACTTGGTGGCTTATCGTCTCTTCTGAATTTTCACACAGTTCTTTAAGAATATAGAATATGTCCATCGTTTTACTATTTAAAAAATGCAATTAAATTTAAATTGACAAAATTGATAAAATTGTATATTTACAAGAAAATTTTTGTATGAAATGCTTAACAATAAATTGCATGCAAACAATACAATCAGGCACAAATATCATTCCAAATACAGATATAAAAAAAAAGAATATTTTATTTACACCAAGCCATTTATTTATTAAAAAAGGATAGGTACATGTTCATGAAATAAAATATATTATAAAGATAAAAAATAGTACTATATATACAGAGTAGTAAGTTGTAAATATGATAATTAATTAAAAAACTAGTTTTAGAATATTTAAGTCACATTAAGTTCAGGCATAATTAAATTACTGTACAAAGCCATTGTTTCTCTAATTATATAACTTGATTTATGAGGAACGCAACTTCTACAACTTTAGTCAACAGTTATAAAAATTGTACAAAAAATTTATAGTCTGCTACTCGAATATATTGCAAAACGTTAGAGTAGTTTACTTCAATATTAATAATATTTTACATTTAAAGTAGGTACTTAAATTTTTTTTCTTTTGCCTTACGTTGCAACTCACATAAATTATTTGTTTATTGTATATTGGTGATGTTAGTATCATTATTTATTCGTTTTGGAGAGAGAAGAATAACCTAGTTAAGCTAAAATATATATAAAAATAAGAGAAAACAACTATTTATACATGTGTTTTCTAAGTATATCTAAGAAAAACTTTCTATGCATATATGTCCTAAAGGAGCTATGGCCTTTATGGCCCCTTTGAAAAACTAATTTTTTCCATATAACTCAATAAAACTTAAAAAAAAACGTTTCTAATTAAAATTTATTTATATATTTGTCTAATACATTCTCCATATTACAGTCAAAATCACATAAGTGAACTCCAGAACTCAATGACGTTTAAACAGTTTATTAGTTTTATTCAATTTATTGGAAATGGCTGCTGAGGTGACATTTTGACACGACTAACTTTTTGCATTATCTTGCAATAATAAATAAGTTATAAACAAAAATTCTGTGAAATAAATCGTATACACGCCACCAATCAAACAAGAAATTTTAAAAAACTGTCAAAAATAAACCGTATCTCTCTATAATACATTTCTCGTCAAAATTAACGCATATTTTAAAAGTGATCTTAAGTTCAATCTTTAATATTTTTTTAACTACTTCCCCGATTTCAATTATCTTTTTTTTTTTTAGCTTGATTCTTCTAGAATCTTAGCATGAGGCTGGTTTATGTCTCTGGGGAATTTTTGTTGACTTACAGATTATTATTGATGGTGTTATATTACCAAGAAATTTAAAATGCCCTGTGGAGTGCCTTAGTGCTTTTGTTGAAACCCAATAGTAATCACAATTTAGTCTCATTCTTTGCTGACATTTTGTTTTTTAAATCATCTTCTTATCACATCTGTGAGTGAAGATATGTTACTTTTTGTTCGTACATGTCACTGTTAATAAAAACAAAAATTTCAAAATTATCTTCAAGAAATGGGTAAAACAATAAATTGGACAGTAAGAAGTCTCGATCTTAATCCCATCGGACATTTATGGGACTTAATGGGTAGAAGGGTTCGGCCTTTTGTCGCAAGACTTGAAGAGATTGACCAACTCATAGACAAAAATATTTTTTCATTTTCATAATAAAAGATGCCACGACGTTGTCAATATGTGATAACTGCTGCGATGGGAAATACTCGTTATTTAAGATTTTTAAGGCTTAATAATGTGAAAAATTGTACATTGTACATTTAACATTTGTAATAAAATCAAAAAACGGGTGATCATTAAAAAGTCGCATATCTTCGCTCACAGATGTGATAAAAAGATGATTTAAAAATCAAAATTTTAGCAAAGAATGAGACTAAATTGTGGTTACTATTGGGTTTCAGCAAAGGCACTAAGAAATTTGTTGGTAAAATGACACCACTAATATAATATATAATATGTAAGGTAACAAAAACTCCCCAGAGATAAACCAGCTTCATGCTAAGATTGTTGAAGAATCAAGCTACATTCCAAAAAAAAGATCATTGAAATCAGGGAAGTAGTTCAGAAAATATTAAAAATTGAACTTAAGGTCACTTAAGGTTAAAATATGCGTTAATTTTGACGAGAAGTGTAGTACATATATATGCCAAATTTCAGAAATTTATCTTGGACGATGATTCCCCATTCATATGGAAAAAACAAATTTTTTATGAATGGCTCCAAGGGGCCATATCTTTATTAGTACGCATTTCCAGACACATATTCTAGTAATTTTTTTTTCTTAGAAAGACCCAAGGTATCACCTCCTTTTAAACATACTGAAGAAACGCCCCATAATATTTACTTATATGTAACTTCAATGCTATACAATCTGAAACTTTAGCTAAACAATAATATTAATACTATCAAGTTGTACTTTTTAATTTTATTCTTAGTATTGTGTTGCTAGTTAGTGAAAGAAGGTAAAATATATATAAAAAAAATAATACATTTTAAGCGTAATTTATGGATATCAAATGTACAAAATTTAGTGATACGTTCAAACAAAGATATGATTGTAAAAAAATATCACAATATTTTGATTCACGTTGATTCACTGAATATAATTTTATAATTATTCTTTTGATTTATACAAATTTACATATTTTGTGCTATTAAATATTTACTTTCGAAGTTAAAAAGGAAATCGTTGAAAATCAAAAAGTTCAATAATTTCCTGTATCATATAAACCCTGAGAGCATAAAAATGTGTACTGGTAGTAGATACTGGTGAGATGATAGCTAGGATAGCACCAAAAGTGGCCATGCAGGGTCTAGGTAGCACTAGATAAATCACAGCCTCTCATATGGTTGTTGTGAGATGACGTCTGCAAAAAGCAATGGTTACATGCAACATATATATACACACCAATACATTTAAAATAATATCCTAAAACAGCCTAATATAAAATTTAAATAATACATATCCAAAATGTATCACATAAGCAATTGAATTCATCAAAACGTATGTGTTATAAAAATCGATAAAAAAATATTCTTTTTACATCTTTGATAGTATAATAACATTAACAATATTAAAAGTTAAGTAGAAGTACTACTCTCAGAAGAGCCTCTCTAAACAAATCTTTGGGAAGAACTACTACATTTTCACGTAGGATCCACACCGAAAATTTTTTCTGAAAACTTGTAAGTGTATACACCAACTGTAATTTGGTTTTCCTTAAATAGCTAAAACGTCAATATTAATGAGTGTATAAACTTTTTTTTTTTTAATTTTTTGGAGTGAGCCATGTCTAACTTGGGATTTTTTTCTAGTACTTAAAACGGCTTCACAATAAAGTCTAAAGTTGGTTAAAATAAAACACGCCTCTATATTTCCTTACGTGCAATGCACCCGGCGTTAGTGACATCAGCAGGCCTAATGTTGATCGCTTGTTCAAACGATTGCTGAAAGTGCCGTGCGCGTGACGTCACAATTAACCTCAAAAATATGTATTTTTTAAGATTCTCGAATATTATGTCGCTTTTATCAAAATTTCTGCTTGGTTCCTGTACTATCAACTAAAATTTAATTCAGTGCATTATTAACACCTGCTATAATAACACGGCGCAATACACTGCAGCCAGTGCGGCCACGCGATCGGCATTAGTGACATCACATAGTTTCGACGAATCGACAGCGCGATAATAAAATAAAAAAATTTGTGTCTCTGTAAATACTTAACGTATTGAAATAAAATAAACACCATTGTTTGTGGCAATTATTTCTAATAAAAAAAAGTTATATATTACTTAGGTAAGTTATATATTTTTTATAACTTTTTTGCCATTTGGATTTTGATCAAATAATTTTGGTGTTTATTTGACTTAACAAATGACAGGAACGGCCTATTTTGATTTTAATCATGGTATAAGGAGAATGGTATGTCAGGTTGTCGTGCAATCTGTGTATATACTGCCCATTACATCACTCAGTTTGCGAACGTCGAAAGTCGGTTGTGATTTTGCACGTTTAATTTTTATTTAATAATATAATATTTGTGTTAATATGTGTTAACGAATAACAATATACCTGCTTGTACTGTGGCGGGGTGTAACAATTATTACACGAAGACAAATGGTAATGACATCAAATAATAATAATAATAAAGCACTTTATTGAATCACAATTCAATTCAATAGGCTAATGACCGAGGTCCTTCTGCCTGTTTTTACATTATTTTTTTTTAAGTCTATACCAAATAGTGTCCAATTTATTCTATACTATACTATCTAATTTAGTTTGATTATTTAACAGTAAAAAAGAACAGAGGAAAAAAAAAATAGGTTATTATTATTATTAATTTTCGATTTCACCTGTTTATCATTTTCATTGCCTATTGTCTGTTTATAGCACGTATTTCTTCTGTACATTTCAACCCAACAGATTTGAAGTTATATTCACCCAGAAACAATAGAAACTTAAAACCCGTTGCCGTTTCAACTGTTAATATGCCTGGGGATCTGTTCTTAACGTCGCAAAAAGGAAAATAAATTGTAACCTAGGTTGGAAAAACAGAGATGGCAAAAATATGGACCGAAATTTTAGCATCTGACGAGTCCAAATGTTCAACTTCGTTTACCCAAAATGGTTTTATTCAGCCTTACAAATATGATTTTTTTATAATGAATAAAATGATTTTCAAATATTTGTACTAATTTTAATTACAAACGATATAATTTTAAGAACAATGTATCAAGTATGTAAAGGTAGACCGCGCTTCATTGTAAAGAATACGTTTCTGCGGTGGAGGATTTGCAATCTGAGTGACGTCCTCGTGCCTGTGTGCGAGCATACCATATGCCTTATACTATGATATTATTTTATGATTTATGATGTTGATTTCTACATTTATGAATATAAAATTCAAATAATCAATTTACCTACGCTGCTGATAAATGAACTTGCAAAAGTCATTATCTTGCTCCGCACGTTGAGACTTGCATGTACGTTAGTGAATGTGCATTCAAGATTTCTGGTGAGGACTGATAAGTTAACGCTACGTACTACCTGAC
This sequence comes from Rhagium mordax, assembly GCA_963680705.1. NCBI lineage: Eukaryota > Metazoa > Arthropoda > Insecta > Coleoptera > Cerambycidae > Rhagium > Rhagium mordax. Next base: position 73,708,774 of record OY796656.1, on the reverse strand, counting down.
TGCGTGTTCAACAACTTCATGGTTTAATGCATACACACTGACGTTATTGTTTGTGCATTGATGAATGCATGTTCATGTATTAAGTCATCAACGACCATGTGTAGCGGCCTTTAAGAAGTATTAATTATTATGAAAAACAAGATAATTGCTTTCCAATATATGGAATAAAAGCATTCCTTAAAACTCAAATTATTGATTGTATATTTTAATAATGTTCCTTTAAAAAACAAACTCGATAAAACAATCTATAACCTTTCTAACAATTAACTTCAATAGCTTCGTGCATTTATATTAACGTGCAACCACAAGGAAATATTCATTTACCTGAGCTATATTGTGTATATTGTTGGTACTGAGGATGGAAATTATGAATGGCGTCTGTCATAATATCCTTAGGATTCATCGTTTCCTAAAAATAAATGAAATTAATTTTATTAGCTCTATGATATGCTTGTATTGAATTATTAAATGTCATTTCACAAATGGGTATTGAATTTCTAGACATTTAAATAACTAATCGTATGAGAATGTTCCATAGTTAATTGTTTCTTACATACTCGTACATATTATCTCAAAATACATACTGGGTGTCCCAAAACTAATGAGCCAAAAATCAACTGGAGATACTAACAGTGATGGTCCTAAAAATTTTTTCGAGGGTATACTACCAGTAACTCATTGTGCCTGATTTTATTTTTCTAGAGCACAGAATAACTAGTGACAGGTGAGTAAACTCGAGTAGTGGGGCTGACTAAAATGTATTCACTTCTGATATGGCCGTGCTATGGTGCTTCTCCCTATTTATTGTCTTAAGCAAGATGGCCGTTGTTACGGACCGCACTACAATGGTTTCGTGTGGCAGCGGCGAAACGAATTGAGACTTGAAAGTATATGCCGTATGTCTAGAAAATCCTTGGAGTATACGGCATATGGAGTATACCCTATGGGAACACCTCTGGATACTAGACATCAAGATAGACCAAATATGCTTTTAGCAAAATGTTACTCGTTAGAGAAATACAGGGTGTTTAAGGTGAATTTTTATTATATCTTTTTTACCCAAAATGAATTCCCCTTTCGTAATTTTGGGGCAAAACATAATTAGTATTGGAGGTAATACAAAAATTCTTGGATTTATTCAACCTGGATGTAACTGGCACCCTCTAGGAGGGATCTTTAAACTATTAACAAATTTTTTTTTCTCATCATCAAAAACCTAATTCTGCCAGTTTTGAATCTAATATGTTCAACTGTTTTCACACTACTGCTATTTGTCAAAAAAAATTCACCTTAAACAGCCTGTATCTCTCTAACGATAACATTTTGCTAAGGCATATTTGGCTCAGAGAGACTTGTAACCTTTAATGTGCGATAATAACATTGAATTAGTGAACGCTACAATAACATGTATTTCCCAATCAAATGGGTCATTTGAATACATATATTTAAAATAAAAAATTTAGTTAACAGAGAAAGTTATTCAACAGAATGTAAAACAATTATATAACATTGCAATAATCAACTGCCTCTGAAGAGTATGATATTTATTACTAGTTGATAAATACCAAACAGTTATCAAATGACTCGTACCATTACAAAAAATAGGTAAAAACTAAATAGTTATTTGGCAAATGATTAGTTGTATTGGCTAGCTTCCATAAACATACCCATAAGAGTTGAACTACTTATGAACATACAAAAATAGTTTGTAGAATGTACTACTTAATGTCACCTTTTTTTCAACCATATCAAATCATCAGTAATTTGTCTTTCTGAAGAATTTCTAAATACATACAGAAAAACACACTGCGAAGTGACATTTTTCCTTACATATGCTGTGTTATGATATAGAAAAGATAACTAAATAATATTCGAATAAAGTAAATTCCTAACACGAAAAATATATATCTGGACTGGAACAGGGATATATTTTTAAAATGTCAGAGATTGTCAGATTTATACAGAAAACAAAAATAAACCTGAAAACAAAGAGTAGTAAAATCAATGATGGCACCCATAAGAATAAGTAGGGGTTGTCATTGGTCATTCTTTTAAACACAAACAAAAAAGTTAATTCTTAGAAATTTTAATAAAGCAAAAAATTTTATCCTGATTTTCCGTTTAGCGAAGAGAGCAAATAAATTAGGCAGTTTTGTTAATAACTGATTAAAGTGACAACATGCATGAAATGTAATAAATGAATTATTTAAAAATATAACAAAATTTACTTTAAACTTCTAGCTTAATCATACACAAGAAAATAACAAAAATACAATTCCTCGTTTGTTTGCTCTCTCTGTGTCGATTTTACCAATATCAATCAAAGTGTAAAACTGCCCTAGGTATACTGGTGATGGCATACGACAACATGATATGATTATTATTTATGTTAACAGTAAAAAATTATATTCTCTTAATTTTTTTTTTCTGCCAATATACAGTGAGGTCATAAAATAAGGAACAAATTTAATATCTTCAAAATATCCAAGTTTTGGAAAAATCGCTCAAACAGGTCGATTTTGATTTTATATTAGGCCAATTTTAAAAATATTTCTTATAAATACACCACATGTAATTACATGTAATTACATGTAATTACAACCCCCTTGTGCGGGAGGGGGCTACACATTTAAAGACAAGGGACACACATCCAATATCCGTGTATAATGGAAAAATCCCTCTCACAGTATTTTCCATTGCCACGACCGGGATTCGAACCCGGGACTTTTGGGTGAGAGGCAGGTACTCTACCATCTCGACCATCAGTAACCAACAGGTAGAGCTAAGGGTCGACTATGGGGTATAAGACGATTCCTACATTTTATGCAGAATTTTAAAATGAAGAGAAAGTTGGGGTGCTATTTAAACAAACAGAGTTGATATCGGTAGCGTTTTTATGGGACACCCTGTATACTTGAAAATATTTTTGCGAGATGCAGCTCAAAAAATTAAGGGAATGTGGCATTTTAATTTTTCGTCTGTCTCCAACCATTTAAACGTAATCAAACTATTTCATACTAATGGGACACCCTGTATATAAATATTTTTTTCATCTTGAATTCTAAATATAATAATTATAACAGAAATGATCTGGAATTGTACGAGTATGGTGTATTAGCTCTAATATTGGGATTATCTTTAATTGAAGAAATATAGTATGTAATTAATAATATCATTTATCTACGCTCGTTATATTATAATGACAGTAATATGACACTCATTTCAATGTCATAATGAAGTAGTTTATAGCACTATAATCTGTCTCACCAACAGATATAAATAGACTCCGCCCCAAATATGTCCGCTAAATTTGAATGGAATTTCTCAATTCGTCGTATTTATAGAACCCGAATTACAAAGCAATCGCTAGATTTGACTGACAAAGGCCGACTCGGTTTTACACATTTTGCAACAGATCAGTCAGAACGCATAAATGCTAAACGTACGAAAAACGCGAATAAATGGGGAGCTGGCTTGACTGTCTGTCTAATTCGTTTTTGTGACATTTCTTAATAATTTCATACATTTTTTGCCAATTATATTTTATACGTTTATCTTATTACTTATTTACAAATTTATGTTATATACAGGGTGTTCCACTTAAGTCGGATTCTTCCATAGCTCTCTTATTATAAATTTAAGAGAAAAATGTTTCAAATAAAAGTTACGCTGAATTATGCGGTGTATATACAGAAAATAGTTTTGAATACACAGGATGTTCCATTTCACCTGGACGCTATACAACTTCGTTATTTTAAATGGAACACCCTGTATATCTGTGTATTTTTGGATTCCTGACTTAATTTTAAGTTGATTTTATGTATCATACATTGTGCCCAAAACATACCGTTTCCGAGATATTCAAGTTTTTTTGAGAAATTTCACGATTACAGCGCTCTGAATATTGCTAGATAGCTTCTAAGCCATAAGAGCTAGAAACTTGCGGTTTGCATAGTTCGATTTACCACGAATTACGCTATCATTTCCACTATTAGAAAAATATGGTAAGTAGTATAAAGTGGTAAATATCGGTACCTGCATTTGACAATCTTTCAACAGGAATAACTTCTTTTTTTCAAATGAAATGACCCATATTTTTTTCCACCGTTGGATTCAAAATTAAATTCTCTTTCGATTGATATAAGGTTGTCCATATTTATCTTTAACAGTTTTCGAGAAAAATGCAATTCTTTCTAAAGTTTGAAAAACGAGCTGCCTACAGCGTAAAGTAGGCTTTGCCAATATCGCTTAAAGCATCGTTTCAATGTTATGTACGTTCATCTCGACAAACAAATTGTATTGAGAATTGTTTTCGTTTTTCCCGGTAAAAATCCGGTCACCAACAATGACATCGCGTGAATTTAAAATTTATAAAACATGCCAGTAACAATATTACTGGCATGTTTAAAAAGTGATCTAACAAACAAAACTAAACCACTACCAACAACGAAAACAAAACGCAACATGATAGAAAATTCTAAACGCAATAAAAAAGGGTACGTGAACTTAAACTGCAATTTTACATTAAGTGTTCGAAATGTCCTCCGTCTTTTAATGAGGTGGAGCACCATCCTGTTGTAACCACATCCTTCGAAGGGTTGCTAAAGGAATGTCGCCCAACAAATCATCCAAAGTGTTTCGCAGAAAGTCCAAATAAATTCTTCCTGTCAAGTGTCGATTAAAAAAGAATGATCCAATGATGTGGCCTCCTAAAATTCCCGTCCACACGTTCAAGTACCACCTGTATTGGCTACCGGTTGTCTTAAATTGGTGCGGATTTACCGTGTCATAATAATGACAATTATGGCGGTTAACAAAGCCATTTTTGTGGAAAGTTGACTCATCCGAAAACATGACCTGTTTAAAAAAAATTTCTTCCTCTCTCAAGTGCCCACTGACAAAATGCCTGCCTCCGTTGAAAGTCTCCTTCGAGTAACTCCTGGTGTAATTGGATGTGGTAAGGATGATATTTGTGTTTCTTTAAAATCCTATGTACTGATGTTGTACTAATATCCGTCGTTTGACTAATTTGTCGCACACTAAGTTGAGAGTTTTCCTGTATGCATCCCAATACTAGATATATTCGTTTTTATCTGTAACTACTGTGCTAGTGCGATTCCGTTTTTTGCATTCGATGTTACCACTATTTATAAACTTCGTATTTAAGTCAATGCGATGTTTTAAACAAAATTTGTAAAGCCTACTTTACGCTGTAGGCAGCTCGTTTTTCAAACTTTAGAAAGAATTGCATTTTTCTCGAAAACTGTTAAAGATAAATATGGACAACCTTATATCAATCGAAAGAGAATTTAATTTTGAATCCAACGGTGGAAAAAAATATGGGTCATTTCATTTGAAAAAAAGAAGTTATTCCTGTTGAAAGATTGTCAAATGCAGGTACCGATATTTACCACTTTATACTACTTACCATATTTTTCTAATAGTGGAAATGATAGCGTAATTCGTGGTAAATCGAACTGTGCAAACCGCAAGTTTCTAGCTCTTATGGCTTAGAAGCTATCTAGCAATATTCAGAGCGCTGTAATCGTGAAATTTTTCAAAAAAACTTGAATATCTCGGAAACGGTATATTTTGGGCACAATGTATGATACATAAAATCAACTTAAAATTAAGTCAGGAATCCAAAAATACACAGATATACAGGGTGTTCCATTTAAAATAACGAAGTTGTATAGCGTCCAGGTGAAATGGAACATCCTGTGTATTCAAGACTATTTTCTGTATATACACCGCATAATTCAGCGTAACTTTTATTTGAAACATTTTTCTCTTAAATTTATAATAAGAGAGCTATGGAAGAATCCGACTTAAGTGGAACACCCTGTATGCAACACGTAGGCGGGTTTTTAAAGTCTATTTTTTTATAGCAAAATTTTTCATTACAAATTATCTTCAAACAGTTTCCTTCATCCTAACAAAATTTAGATTTTTTAGACTATGTGAATTTTTATACAAAATAAACGCATACCTTAAGACTACTAGAAATGCTCTGCATAGTTACAGATCTCCCTCTTGAATCTGTTACACAACCTTGAGCATATACTCTGTAAGGGAAAGCATATCTTAAAGCAATTGCAGCACAGAACATCTCTATACATATTAGGAAATTTTGGTAACCTGCAGACACTGTACCAGCAGAAGTAGGTATACCATTACTATCAGTAATTGGAGAAATTATATCTGCTTTTTCTAAGATAGCTAAACCAACACCTAAAAAAAATTAAACAGGATAATTACTAGTATGTATGGAATACACTTAATTATAGCATTTGTGTCACATGCGTTGTGTAGAGAAATTAGAATAGTGATCGGTTAATGATGCTAACTTCTTCGTCAATCGTTACTATTAATTTTCCACAACACAGCTGCAATCTTACTAAATTAATGCCCATTCCTTGTTACGTATCAACATTGTTTATTTCACAAACTGTAATTAAATGTACATTACCTTGCCAAAATGATAAGAAAATTACAGATTTCACTGTACAAAACTTGAGTACTGGTTCAAATGGCGTCAAAAGATCACGGGTAGCAAAATAAAATAAAAATAATCCATATAAAGCAAGAGATACGGATATATTATAAATTATTGTGATGTAAATATATCCACCATCAGGACTGAAAAACAAAAAAATAGTTAAGTATATTTTATCCAATAAAATTTTAAATTAGACATTACCTCCAGTCACCATCACGGTAGTGTCCAAAAGCTTGTAAAAATATTATAACAAATGCCATGAGAGGTTTTACTAAGCAAAATTGGAGAGTAGCTTGCTTACAAAAACGTAAAAACCCAATTGTATAGGTTTTTCCATTTAAACAGCAAGTACCATATAGACAGCTAGACCTAATCGGTTTTCCTCTAATTTCAGACATAATGTTTCCTTCACCTCCAAGATACTCATAACACAAAGATAAGAAATTGTAAATTACAAAAGCTAAAAAAACAAAGGTCATATTTTATTTTCCATAAAAACACTATGCTTTAAACTTTACCTTCATAACAATCGCGGACTGTAAAAAAGTATACATAATAACTTTCAGAGTTAAAAAACAAAAGGCTGATCCACGAATATGTTGCATAAATAGGAACAATAAATAAAATTCTTACAATCCATCTCTGTTCTGTGGGGTTGGTGTACCATCTTAGATGATGATAAATCTGAAACAATAAAGAATCACAGTAATAATTTCCACACAATTCACAATAACAGTTAATGTTTTTTCCAGTACAAGCAGGGCAACTCTTCCAACAAGTCGTTCAAAAGTATTCTGTTTTATATCTTCTGCAATTACACAGTCTCTTAGCACAAACACTTTATTCAAAGTTAAGTTAAGAAGAAAATCGATATAGTCAATAAGATAAATTGTCTTTATAAGAACTGTTTACTAATTAATTGAATATTTTGCATCATAACTATTTTTGTGTTATCATCAATTTAAATTGACTTGTGTATTATTTAGTTACTTAAGTACCTATTTAGTAAGAGTGGTTCAACCTCGGGTCTAACCCTAAACATACCCCTAAGGCCTCGACATATATTATTAATATTTTATTTAAAAACTTGCCAGAAAGCAGTACTTTCTGGCTTACTTTTAGGCCAGAAATTCGCAATTTCTCGATCTGAGGCCGGTAAAATGATGGTTGCTATGGTGAGAGTACTGTAAAAGTTTTACAGGCCGCTCATCATAGCAACCGAGTCTTTGTGTTCTTTAAAACTATAAAATAGGTAACTTGACATATTTTGACGTTTAATCGAAAACGTGACAGTTGTTATAAAATGAAATTTCGAAATGACGAATGCAAATTAATGGTAGGTACAATACTGTGCTCATCTTAAAAAAAATATTGTACAGGGTGTTTCCTATAAAACTATACCCCCCCTTATTTCGGTCAATTACAACCGATTTAAATTTTTCAAAAACCGGTTTAACACAGAATTTTCCGTAGATTTTGAATATGCTATTACTTTTTTTCCTACTTCAACCGTATACGAGGGGCAGAAAAAAGTATGGTTTTTTTAAATGGAACACCCTATATATTTTTACATATTTGGATTCGCCTCGTCCTTCTGATTACAAATATATATGACACTTATATATTTGCTATAAAAATGGCGTAAATAATTGAATTTAAACATAGGGTGTTTCCTTCAAAACTATACCCCCCTTACTTCGGTCAATTATTAACGATTCAAAATTTTCAAAACCAACACATAGAATTTCAGCGTAGATTTCATATATGCTATTACTTTTTTTCTCCCTTCAACGGTATACGAGGGGTGGAAAAAAGTATGGTTTTTTTTTATGGAATGCCCTGTATTTTTTTACATATATAAGTATTATATATATTTATAATCAGAAAGGTAGGGCGGAGCTAAATATGTAAAAAAATACAGGGCATTCCACAAAAAAAACCATACTTTTTTCCACCCCTCGTATACTGTTGAAGGGAGAAAAAAAGTAATAGCATATATGAAATCTACGCCAAAATTCTATGTGTTGGTTTTGAAAATTTTGAATCGTTAATAATTGACCGAAGTAAGGGGGGGTATAGTTTTGAAGGAAACGCCCTAAGTTTAAATTCAATTATTTACGCCATTTTTATAGCAAATATATAAGTGTCATATATATTTGTAATCAGAAGGACGAGGCGAATCCAAATATGTAAAAATATATAGGGTGTTCCATTTAAAAAAAACATACTTTTTTCTGCCCCTCGTATACGGTTGAAGTAGGAAAAAAAGTAATAGCATATTCAAAATCTATGGAATATTCTGTTAGGCCGGTTTTTGAAAAATTAAAATCGGTGGTAATTGACCGAAATAAGGGGGGGTATAGTTTTATAGGAAACACCCTGTACATAACATGTCTCAAAAGTGATTTTACTGGACTCGCAGACTTCCAGGACTCGTCTGTGGAATTTGCCTACGCATCCAGTAAAATGCCACTTTCGGGACTTGTTTCGTAAACTACTTCAGTAAAGCAGTTTTACTTTTCCGATAAATTCAAAAGCAACAAAGTTACAGTAGAATCTAACATTTTCACGTGATGACCCTGTACTTATATTTACCATTTAGATTTCAAACAATGAAATTTTTTCCTGAAGATCAATGTATTTTCTACTGGTTATGGCAAACTCACTTATAAAGGACTGATAAAGCAAACCAAATTTTCCTTACGAGGAAATTAATTTCTCTTATCTTATAATGCACCTGCCACTTGTTAGGCACGGGATCTTGTGCTTGCATGCAAAAATGACAAGAAAATGTTGCTTTAAATGGTAGCATGTTATAAGAAAAAGCTAATGAAATGGAAAGTGAAACTGATAAAACAGATACGTGATCTAGAAGTTACTATCGAATGTTTTAAAAGGAGACACAAAATCAGTGATTGTGAGGGCAGTAGTAGATACAAATGATGTTAATGAGCGAATAACTAATGTGTTATAACTCAATATTCGAGAACATTATGAGTGCAAAGACATTATTAACACTGAAGAAACAGACCCATTTCACAAAATGGCTCTTGATAAGACTGAAATTATCTACTGTGAGGGTAATGGTATTAATATTAATAACTGCAAACATGGCTGGAACAGAAAACAGAAAGTTGTTGGTCATAGGTAGATCCACTAACTCTATTTGTTTTCAGAAAAATGATTACCTGTAAAATATAAATCAAACAATAAAACGTGGATGACGTTAAAAATTTTCATAAATGACTGCGTGATTGGTATGCAAGCTAAAATGGAGGAACAGAAAATTTGTCCTTCTGATTGACAACTGTCCAGCTCATTAAATTGGTTTTTATGCCTGCGAACACAAGTTCAAAATTACAAATTACTGCCTATAAATGAAGGAATGATACATTCTATACTCTATTGTCTTTTTAAATTTTAGAATTCAACGCAAGCTACCAAAAAGTTGTAAATGAAGTTTATACAAAAAAGTGATAAATAAACAAACACCAATTTCCTTGAAGAGTGATAACAGTGAAATAAAAAAGACAAAGCAAACAGATTGTCTAAATCCGACAGTGAACAGTGATCATTGTTTAATCATACCAACAAAGGAATTATTCACAACTGAACTATATGACAAAATAATGCAAGCAAATGCGACTCAAACTGCAGATGTCAAGGAAAAAATTAAGGCAATTAATACGATTATCACAGAAAAATTAATAAACTCTTTGAAAGAAATAAAAGCTTTTTACAATCTAGAAGTGTACAATTGGAAAGAAAATCTAAAAGAAATAATGTGGTAATATTTTTTTTTTATTTTTTTTTTTTTTTTTTTATTATTTTTAATCGTCTTATTTATATTAACGTCCTGGCGAAGTTTAGCTTAGAGCTATTCTGACACTTAACCAGGACACACCACATACACCCATTCCCTCCGACATTGCCATCTGCCGGAGCTGGGACTCGAACCCAGGAGAGATAGGCAGTAACTAGTCGCCTTGTGCCACTCAAGGGCGATCTAGCCCGCTGCACTATCCTCGGTAATGTAATGAGATACGGTCACCCATCCATTCCCCGGCTCCGACCACCGCTGCTTTGCTCCGAAGATCGAAGACCGGAAATTGTACGCATGACCCCATCTCACTACACATTTACGCATAAATGAGGAACAAAATTTATTCTAGGCGTGAACGAGACAAAAAATATTTATGAATTGGGAAAAAATCCCGCATCACCAATAGTCTTTGAATTTATTTCGTATTTAGATAAGTTGATCCTCTTTAACAATAAAGATAAATTAAAAGCTTGACAGGTAAATCAGTTTCCATAGCAAATGACTTGCCCAATGAAGGCAGAGGAGCAAAAGGTTTAACATCATTTATAAAAGGCAAAGGAGCAAAAATTGGATGATAAAATAATCTCAAACACTTTAAAATGGGTTATTCAGATGTAGAAAAACATAATTTTAATTATCATTCATCAATTTTGACACCTACCTATAGAATTTATTTATAGAAATATGAAAAATGTATAAAAACAAAAGTTTGTGGATTTTGATGTGAAAGATATTTTGGTGATAAAAACAAAACAAAGGAACATCAGAAAGTAAACTGTCAATAATTATCAGAAATAGTTTGTCATTTTTTTTTCATGGCCTATGTTCCATGCGGTACTGTTTTGCATAATATTGGATGGAGCAAATGATAATATAATTATACTCTGTCTCACCAACAGATGCAAATAGTCTCCGCCCCAAAAATATCCGCTAAATTTGAATGGACTTTCTCAATTGGTCGTATTTATACAACCCGAATTACAAAGCAACCGCTAGATTTTACTGACAAAGGCCAGCTCGGTTTTACACATTAGACCAGTTAGAACGCATAAACGCTAAACTTTCTTAAACGAGTTGTAATAGAACTTTGTGAAAATAAAGAAAAAATAGGTAGGTATGTGTTGTTTTATTTATTTGGACATGCTAAAACTTATAGTTAAGTTCTCGCCTTCTAGCAAATGATAGGGTTTTTAAAGATTTTTATCAATATAAATAAAACAAGATGTAGGTATATAGTTGGTATAGTTTTTATTGCACGATTATTCGTAAAAAGAACCGAAAGTAATCTTACGATAGATATTAATAAATAAACATGTAACATTTCATCATGTAAAACTGATTATTGCGTACACCGTTCTGCGCTACTATAAAATTAATGGGGCGGAGTCTATTTGCATCTATTGGTGAGACAGATTATAGGTATATATTATTGAAATCAGAGAAAAAAGATCAAAAATCAAAATATACAAAAATGTACGGGGTGTTCCATTAAAAAAAAACATAAGTCTTTCTCTACTTTCTGATGCCATTTTGTTTTACTTTTCTTCACCAATAGAGTATGTTTTTTTATTCTGCAGTGATGCAGCTATCAATTTTTCTGTGCAGTTATCTGTTCGTTTATTCCAACAATTGCAACACTGCAGTTTCACATTCGGTTCTTTTATTACCACTGAACGGCAGGTATTTTGCTTACTGCACACAGTGATGCAACCAAATTGAAAGTGCCTGCTATAGATGCACGCATGTGCAAATGGCACAATTTTTATCGTCAGAACACTGTTTTTACAGTGATGTCACTTTGGACGTTGTAATTTGTGGTTTGGTAGTTTTTTTTTAATTTCGAGGTTCGTTAATAATTTCCTAATGGACGCCAATAATAAATTCTGAAGAGGAAATATATGTAACTCAAGGTAAGTTTAACGTATATGTTATTTCAGATGTAATTATAATGCCTCCTTATTACAGATGTATTTTCTAATTGTGTAATTTGCAGTTGGCACATCCTCCAGTTGCAGTGATCAACAGCAAACGTTTAATTGGACTGCGAATAGCATAAAATTATTAATAGATTTAAAATTTACCTTTGACAGCGAATTTACAAATCCGAAATGTAAGAAAACTAGAATCTGGGAGAAAATAGCCATCATATGTGGGGATAAAGGTTATTGTGTCACCGGAATTGATTGTATTAATAAATGGAAAAATTTACTAGTTATGTATACAAGAAATGTATAAAAAACAAAAAAACTGGAGAAGGAAAGATAAATTGGGAACATTTTCAACAGATGAATGAAATCTTGGGCAATAAAAATGCAATTAATCCGCCAAAAGAATATTTGGTAAATACTTTTACAACAGATCCAGGAACTAGTACTGGGGCAGATTCCGAAGATAGTAATAAAGACAGAAATAACGGACAAGAGAATGAAACTGTGAGAAGGAATAAAAGGAGCAAGTTAAATGCAAATGACACCATGAAAAGTTTTCTGAAAGACACTTTTGAAAAAAGAATGCAGTATAAAAAGGAACTTGACAGAGAAGAACTCACAAAATACTTAAAGACAGACAAGACTGAATAATAAAAATACCTTGAGATAAACTTCACGATGGTTGTTATTTTACATTTTAATATTTTTTTAAATACCTATGTACTGTTTGAGAAATACATGTCATGTTAATTTTTTATTTATTTATTACTATAATGTACAGTAGCAAAATATAAATCTGGTAAGTAAATGTGTAATCAACGTTCGTTCAAAAAATTGTAAAGTTCATCTCGTTTTTGTAACGCTCTTTGAGCTACTACTTCTTCAGCGCCATACCGATAAGTAATTTCATTTTCTAAAGTTACTTCATACTGTATAATCTTAATTATTTATACACAAATTGTGTAGAATGCAACAAGCAAGTATTACATTTTTTACTGCACTAATTAGAAGCATATTTAAGTACTTCAGTCTTCTGAATCGAGCCTGCAACATTCCATAGGCTTGTTCTATTACAACCCTTTTGGAGCTCAGCAACTGATTAAATTTTTTTTGTGATCTAGTAAGATGGCCATTGTCCCTATATGGAACCATAATGAAAGTATCCAAGGGATAAGCGGAATCTCCAACTAAATAATATATATAATAAATACACCACATTGTTTCCTTCGTGTACCCGTTTCTTTTGAATTATATTTATTATGTACTTATGTAATTATGTATTTTGTGACAAATGTAAAAATTATTTATATTTACGATATTTATTTTATGCATGTATGTATTTACTATTTTTTTGACATATCATAATGTACATTCAATGTATCACTAAATGATTAATAAAACATCTATCTATCTATCTATCTATCTATCTATCTATCTATCTATCCACATGTAATTACGACCCCCTTTATCCCAGAAGGCTCTAGAACAGCCTTGTGCGGGAGGGGGCTACACATTTAATGATAATGACTATTATTTGGTATTGAATTTTCATTTTCCGATAACATTTTATAAAGGAGTGAATTTTTCCAGACACAACTGTCATGACTAGAACCTGGCCATCCAACGAAACAGTCAATAAATTTTAAGTGAGCATTACATGTGCCTTGAAGTAGAACAGAATGAAAGTCCTTTCTGTAGTAGCTAGCTGCATCATTTGTAGGAGCTGGAATTGGTACATACATACCATCTACTGCCCTGATAATATTCGGAAATCCATAAGGACCCTGTAATTTATTAAAATCATTAATACTTGTTTTAACTAAATTTCCCATTGGCCATTCTATGTAGTAGATTTAAAACCGTTCTTTTATTTAACGCAGTCCTGCAACAAGCTGGTTGCAGCTATGACGTCATGCAAAGCAGAACTGCTATGCAACACAGTTTTTGCTGCGAAATTAAAAAACGTACCCATAGATAGTTCACACTAAAATCTACAATTTTTATTTCTTGTACTTTTTCATATCTCTAAAAATAAAAAGGTTTCAAACACAGACAACATAGACTTGCCGTCCAGGGACTAAGAGTAAAGCCGCCGCAGAGCCTAACCGGAGCCTACAGTCGAATGTCGTTCAATATTGTTCAAGCAGTCGAGCAGTATAGGTTTAGTGTTTATGCAATAATTATTTGTAATAATGGGTAAATGTGTTGTTGAAGTATGTCCTAATCGAAGTGACATCGGTTCCAACTTAAATGAACATATTTCCTGTTTTCAGTAAATACTAATTACGAGTTATTTAATTTAAATATGTATCAATCTGCCTGCTGCATGTTCGCCTTTGCGCATACACTCTCGCCTGTTTACATAACTGGAGTAATAAATATTTAGTCAGATCGTTTGGTTACGTTACGACCGTAAAACGAAATTGATATTTTAAAAAGTAATTTTAATATTATTGTTTTTTAAAATAGCTCTATATGAATTTTATTATATGTATTATTCTATGTATTTATTTTATTCTAATAAAATTATATCATTATTATTTCAATAAGCATATTAGTTTTTTTAAATACTTTTACGATATTAATTTTACTAAATATTTTAGTTAAGTTAAAATAAATAATAATACTAAGGGCCTGTCTTTTCACCTCCAATTAACTTTATTCGGCAGTTATTTACCTAGGATACAATTGTTACAACAATGAAAATCAACAACTTTAACTGCCGGATAAAGTTAATGGGAAGATGAAAAGATCGGGCCTTAGTAAGGAGAATATACATTATACAGTGTGGAAAAAAAGTCTGGAACACCTGAAATATCTCGCAAAATACGTTTTTCTCGAAGAAACGCTCGAAGGGGGTCAAAAGGTATTTAAAATTTGTCGTCTTTTAAATACTTTAATTCTATGTACAGTGGCGTACGTTCAAGAGGCCAAAGGGAAATAATTAATAATTGATTAAATCGATCTTTTTTTAATAATATTATTTTTCACTTTCTACTGCGTTTTAATTAGAAAATTTCATATATATAATAATTGTAATTGCATAGTTTTAACTTTTAAAATTCAACAGGCATTTGCTTAATGTATTTGCAATATTTAAATAAAATAATAATTGTAAATTATGTTTTCTTCATAAAAATATTCTATTATTACAAATGTTTTTAACAATTAAATTTACCTAATGGGTAGGTATGTATGAAAAAGTTAAATGCGGGCCTGTTGAAGTGGCGCGCGTCTCACGTACTTACCGCACGTCGCTTCCCCGATTTTAAGCACGCTGGTTTCCGTAGTAACTACTTGATACACCAAGTCTATGTGGTCTGTGGTTTCAAAATATATAGAACTGCTCTGTACAAAGCTTTGGATCCAGAAAAAACAACTACTATATATGTTTTTTAGACCTTGCTAAAGCTTTCGATGCT
The DNA here is from genome assembly GCA_963680705.1 of Rhagium mordax. Taxonomy (NCBI): domain Eukaryota; kingdom Metazoa; phylum Arthropoda; class Insecta; order Coleoptera; family Cerambycidae; genus Rhagium; species Rhagium mordax. Next base: position 73,693,102 of record OY796656.1, on the reverse strand, counting down.
GCGAATCATACACAATTATCGGAAGCTTAGAAAGACATAGGGTTTCGTAGAAATGTGTTTGAATTCATTAAAAGTAGAGAAGCCACTTTAAAATATTATAGGCTAATTCGCCCAGTCCGTACCAACGTTGCCAAGTGTACAGAACGTGTTACCCGAAACCTAACTGAACTTATTCTTTCTTTACACGCAGTTTGTCAGTGGTGTGATGGCCTAACGGAAACGAGCTCGGCTGGCAAGCAGAAGGTTCCGGGTTCAAATCCCACATGTTCTTGTTTTTTTTTTTATTAAATGCATCAGGCATGACATGAGGTCTATTAATTGCGATTTAGAAGCCGGAGGCAGGTTAGATATGTGTGTTATTCCCCTGATAAAGGAATTTTTTTTTATTAGATTAAAGGAATTTTTTTTTATTAAGAGGTCTATTGCGAGTTAGAAGGCGGAGGCGATAGCCGGAGGCAGGTTAGATATGTGTGTTATTCCCCTGATAAAGGAATTTTTTTTTATTAGATTAAAGGAATTTTTTTTTATTAAGAGGTTTATTGCGAGTTAGAAGCCGGAGGCGATAGCCGGAGGCAGGTTGGATATGTGTATTATTCCCCTGATAAAGGAATTTTTTTTTATTAGATTAAAGGAATTTTTTTTTATTAAATGCATCAGGCATGAGGTCTATTGCGAGTGTTTTTATGATATTTATTTAGTGATAAACTAATGTTCCTTCTTTAACATAAAAGGATACTGCACCCGCCCGCGCAATCTTGCGGCACTATCATGAAAACACGTTTTGTACACTTGGCAATGTTGGTACGGACTGGGCGATTTAGCCTCTCGTTTTTAAAATGCAGTGTTGCATTGGGACAAAGTGTTAAGTCCTATCTTTATTATTTATACCAATAACCTTCTTTTAGCGGTTTTACACGATCCAATTTATTGCCCAATAAATTGTACAATTTATTGTCCAATAAATTGATCAATTTAATAATTTGTAGTAGACTATTTACACACGACAATTTATACAACAATTTATTTGTCAATTTCATTACTGCCAACATAATCATGGTGGAAACGGTTCACACTGTTGACAGTCTGCTGTGACAGAACATATAAGTGTTTGCTGAGATTTGTAGGTTAAAGGTTTACATGTGATGAATGCGACTGGCGTATTGGTTCTTCTCTCAATCCATAGTCAAACCCACCATTTTCTAGTTTTTCTCTGACTTTCAATTGAAGTAATTACATTACCATTAAAGAATACACCATTCTTCACCATTTTCACAAACAGTAAACAATGAGTGACATTGTATGAACCAAAAATAACACAACCAACAAATTTTGAGGGTTGGCATTGGTAAAGAAATATCAAATGTTACTAAATATCCCTAACATTGGCCAAGAAATTAGAGCAAGTTCTAATTGTACAATTTATTGGTCAAGTTATTGTAGACAAGAAATTGACGTACAATTTGTTTTACACATACCCCAATAAATTGAAGGTCAACTTGGACAATTTATTGGGCAATAAATTGGATCGTGTAAAACCGCTATTACTTTGAAAACGTGTGGGAACATTATTAGCTTCGCTGACAATACTGTTGTCTAGTATCAAATTATTGGCAAGAGATGAAAACTAATTTAGAAAAAGACCTGAAAAATATAAAAGACTGGACGGATTATAAACTCTTAACTATTAACTTTCAAAAAATTAAATACTTACATATCATTTACATGTTACAATTGAAATTTAAATCTACCTGACTGATAAATCGCCATGTTAATACTTTAACACAAACCTTAAGAAGTGTAGGATAATTTTTGATATTTGACGATGCAATAGAACAACGGTGTTTAGTGGAATATATACAGCGTGTCCCACTTTTAATGGCCCCTTTTCACAACTCAGTTATTAGTTATTCGATTTCAACCAAATTTGGGTTACTATCAACGGCCTTTGGTGTAATCTTTTTGAATTCTTATTTTTGTCAGTCGCGTGCATTTTTATTAAGAAAAACAGGGTCACTTTTTTGAGAAGCCATATTAGGCATTTTTTTTACAGAAAAACTAATGCAATATTATTAATCAGCATGCTTTGGAACCTCCATGATCAAAATTTTACTACATCTTGATTAAGGGTTTCCGAATAACGGGCCCAGTGAAAATATATTTTTTCAGTCGTAAATAACTGATAACTTGAAAACGGTTTATGTTTCGAAAAAAAAGTTATTCGTCATTTTCAATTTAAACTGATTTACTCTATCACATCCTGTGCTCAATAGTTTGAAATGCCGCAGTCGTAAATAATTAACTTGACAAAGGTTTATTTTTCGAAAAATAGTTAAATTTAATATTAGAGCAACCTCTCCTTCTTTTGGTATAAAATTGATTTATTATCACATAAGATCATTTTTGATCACTTAATGCCCAAATAATACAGAACCGGTTAAAATATTTTTTTATCGTCCGATGAACAATTTTTGCTTGCAGCATTTGAAACTTTTGTAGGCATGGGGAGATAGAGTAAATCAATTTAAATTGAAAATGAGGAATGACTTTTTTCAAAACGCAAACCGTTTTCAAGCTGTTAATTATTTACGACTTAAAAAATGTGAAGGGGGGGGCCATTAAAAGTGGGACACGCTGTATATAATACAACACCAATGGCACCAAAAGTATTCATTTTTGGTGACACTATAATAAAGTTAATAAATTAAAAGTTGTTCTAAATGCTCAGACGTAAAACCTTGGTGTCTCTTGTTAAAAATCCAGGAATACGTCGAAAATTATCTTTCAACTTCCACAGATAATAGTTGCAAATTTAAGGCATGTTAAATGTTTTATTAAAGATGTATGGTGGGTAACAAAAGGTCTGCTTCTGTTTTTGTAAAAAATTCACAACACGAATTATACCACGAAAGTATGCTTTAAAACATTTAATTATTGATATTGATATCAATTAATTTGATGAGTAGATTCCTAGGCTTCTTGGTCATTACAGGGTGTCTCAGAAATAAGTCTCAAAATAAGTGCACAAAAAGATACCACATATTCCCGACCTCAAAATAATAAGAATTTAGTACAACCACTAAACTCTTTAAGCCTAATAAAATGAGGTGAATATCATCTCAAAATTTTTACCAAGAGTAGGTCAAGCTGTAGGGGCGGGAAGGGAAATGATCACAACTTTTTTATTTGTAATTATTTTTGAGTTTTGACATCAAATTATGGTTTATTAGAATTTTTTACAAAGGAAATGTCCTCGTGTAACTTCGATGGGAGGCACCGTTTTCGAGTAAAACTGTTTTCTAAAGTTTAGTATATGCCTAGTGGTTTTCTCATTTTTACCCCCACCCCTACAGTTTGATCTACCTTTGGTAAAAGTTTGGTAGTTGTGATAAATTTCAACATTTTAACTCGAACAATTTTGGAAAAACTATCTTCAGGGGCCCACTTTTAGGGGCCTATAGCTCCCTTAGGAAGTATTTTGGTACAGAGGTAAGTTTGGTCTACTCGAATTATTTTCACGCTAGGAATATGTCGTATCATTTTGTGCACTTATTTTTAAGACAATTAAATTAAAAAACTATTTTGCATTTTCTGATATTTCTATTTTAACAAAGCAGCAGCAATATGGTTCTTAACGATTTTAAATCATTTTATATGCAAAAAAATGTACGGGACACATTTACCCCGTACCGTCTCATGCGACAATTTCCGTGAGTAAGGCGGTACGGGGTCATAGGACAAGATCTAACAAGTTAAAACAATTCACAAATCATTTGCATCTGAGGGCGTTAGTGTTAGTGTGTTAGTGTTAGTGTGTTAGTGATGTCTAGCAGGGAAGAAAGACTTGTAGCCCTGGCAAGGGCTCAGGCTGTTGAAAGTTCCGAAGAAGAATTCGAGGAAGATTCGGATGACTCTGTGAAAAATAAAAACTATTTACCAAGTTCGGAGGAAAGTGAAAATGGGGAGGACTCGGAGGAAGTGGAAGAGCCAGTAAATGAAGGGAATAACCAACAAAATCAGATGGTAAATGATCAAGATGACTGGGGAAAAGTTAAAGAATCGGATCAACAGTTATTTGCAAAAAATTGTGGCACAGATAATGTATTTACCTCTCCAATATCAACTACCACACCAATTGATTTCTTTGAACTTTTTATAACTGATGATTTAATCGACTTGATGGTGGAAGAAACCAATAAGTATGCAGATAAATTGAAATCAGATAATAAGATTGAAAAGGCAAGAATTAAAGCATGGCAACCTGTCACCAAAGATGAAATTTATAAATTTTTTGCTGTAGTTTTAGCGATGGGTATCGTAGATTTGCCTAAAATAAACTTATATTGGTCCAAAGACCAAAGACCAAAGACCCCCTGTATCACAATGAATTTATTTCAAAATGTTTGTCAAGAGATAGATTTCTTCTTATACTTCGTTGCTGGCACTTTGCTGATAATTCATTGAATACTGGTAAAGATAAATTTTTTAAGCTCCGGCCATTGATGGACCCAATCATTCAAAAATTTCAAGAATTTATGATACCTGGAGAATCCGTAGTCATTGATGAATCGATGATTCCTTGGAGAGGACGCTTACAATTTCGACAATATATAAAAAATAAAAGCCATAAATATGGCGTCAAAGTTTACAAAATGTGCAGTGTTGGCGGCTGTCATAAATTTTAAAATCTATTCAGGAAAAGGCGATGCAACATCAGGAAAAGGTCATCCGGATGCTGTCGTAAAAGAACTAATGATGAGATATATTGGGAAAGGACGAACCCTTTTTGTTGATAATTTTTACACAAGCATCCCGCTTGCTGAATATCTTCTCGAAAATGAAACACGCCTTTGTGGTACTGTAAGGAAAAATAGACGAGGATTTCCAAAAACTTTTTTTGCAAGAAAAGTAAAGAGGGAAAACATTTACGGCATGCAAAAAGGACCAATTAAAATTATCAAATGGACAGATAAGAAACCTGTTTGTATGTTGTCAACTTGCAAAAACCATATTGATACTTTAGTGGACACAGCGAAAATTAGAAACGGAGAACCAGTACAAAAACCCCAATGTGTTGTGGACTACAATAAAGCAAAAAAAGGAGTGGACTACAGATAAGGAATACTTTTTTATAAATAAAATAATAAATGCAAATACTGATTATTGTTGCAGTGATCAAATGTCCTCTTACCAAAGTGTCTTACGAAAAGGAATGAAGTGGTACAGGAAAGTGGCAATGGAAATAATTTTTGGATCGGCTACGACCAACACCTGGGTATTTTATAATGCTAAGTTTCCAGATAATCGGCGTTCCATACTTGATATCAAAGATAGTGTCTGTAAAGGATTATGCGATAAATCCCGTGAGCCTGAAATACCGAGACCACGAACCCCTAAGCGATTACATACCCTAACCCCCTTTAATATATATATCAGTTCTTTGACAAAAATGGACATCAATGGTAAAGTTATTTCTTACGCAGATGATACTGTGCTAATTTTTAGTGGAACTACATGGGACGAGGTAAGAGATAAAGTAAAATTAGGAACTCATAAAGTAAAAGTATGGCTTGACACTTACAAATTAACGCTTAATTCAAAGAAAACAAATTATATTGCATTTTCATTGACTTCTGCAAACCGCCCCGATTATAATAACATAAAAATAGATAACATATCTGATCCAATAAAAGAGACTATAAGTACCAAATACTTAGGCATTATAATCGACAAAAACCTGAAATGGGATGTACATGCAACATATCTAACAAAAAAAATTAGATGTCTAATACACAAATTTTACCTACTAAGGCAATTCTTAAACCAAAATGTATTACTAACCCTGTATCTAACATTAGTAGAGTCACTTATTCGGTATGGGGGGGTCTATATAAAAACTCCTTAAAAAAGCTTGCTGTTGCACAAAACACAATCCTTAAAATAATCTATAAAAAGAATCGATTATACTCGACACAGTTATTATACTCTGAAAAGATATGTAATGTTCGCAGCCTATTCATCCTTTCCACTTGCTGTTTTATGCATAAGCACACGAAAGTAAAACATTATATTACACATGATTATAACACCAGAGTCAGAGTAAATCAACACTTAATAATACCCATAAGCAGGACAAACATAAACAAAAAATTTATGAATTATTTAGGCCCAAAATTTTACAATTTACTACCATTAAGTGTAAAACTTTTAAATAGTCCTAAACAGTTTAGTAAGGTATGTAAAATGTATGTTGTACGGAATTATGACTTATTTGTTCATATTATGTCAAATTAACTCCATCATGTTTTGTATGCTCACTTACTTTGTTTTGTTTAATTCACTCTTAGTAGGTATTATGTAACCTCTTAATTTATATACTAAACGTAAAACGTAAAATTAATATTTTTATTATTGTTACTATATGTTTTTTTTTTTTTCCTTTTCAAGTCCCGGTGCATACAGGTAATTATATCCCATAATTACCTAGGTACCAGCAAAACCAAATTGTTATTAAAATGTTGTTGTTAAACCTAATAATAATGTAATGTAATGTAATAATGTAATAATAATAACACAGGGGGGTCCAGACACGAAAAAAAGACGCAAATGTAAGGGATGTTATCATATTTTAAGACAATCAATGGGTAGTCGAGTCGCAGACAACAAGGTAAAAAAAGTGTACACCTTTTGTATGGAATGTGATGGAAATCCCAGGTATTGCCTACAATGCTTCAACCAAGCCCATGCAGCTGAAGCTAGACAATCCACATTTGGCTAGTTTTTGTCAATTATTTACTACTTAAAATAATGCTTTAGGTATTTTTTGCTTTCTGTTTCTTTGATTTTTTTGTGCTAATAAAAAAGTGAAATATATCGATAGCACGGCTTTTTTATTTTCTAAAAATCCTCAAAAATTCGAATGCTCACTGGGGCGGTACGGGTCATGGGAGCCCCGTCCTGCTGAGGTCAATCACATCAGCTGTACGGGACACATACGCCCCGTACCGCACAAACTGAAAATATTGCACAGGACACCTTAAACCCCGTATCGCATCCCACAAAGTTATTGCGCCGCAGCGAACGTGTTAATAATCAGCTTCAGAGAAGATATGTGTGTTAAATTACATTACAATTAATGTTATACATGTATAATTTTGTCTGCTTACGCAGATTCTTATAAAAATTATTTTAAAATATCAGAATTATTTTCAAGAACTGCTAATGAGAATGTAAAACAACATATCAAGGGACGCCAAGGGTGTACCGCTTGTTTTATACAGGGCGTTAAGAAAAAGTAGGTCAAGCCGTTAACCACAGACTCTTTGGACAAAATTAATTTGACTTTTATAGTATGATTTTCGTGTTAAAGTTTAAATTTTGAAAATTATTTTTATTAATAATTCTATTTTTTTTTTCTAAGATTTTTACCTGAAATTTTACAAAGACTTTTATCTTATGCGCATATACTTTTTGTGCAACAGGGAAAAGGAGAGTTGTGGTACTCATTAACACTCCCAACTTTTTCATGTGTATGCCTATGACTTCTAGATATTTATTTTTAGGTTAAATACTTACTAACTTTTCTCACTCCTTTTAATTTAGGATTTGGTTAACGAGATAATCCAATATATTCAGGTGCATGAAATTACCCCGAGGGGTTTTGACTACCGACAGTCGGTGTACAAATTTTTGCTAGTGATACGAATTTCACAAAAACGTCTTTGGAATGATTTCAGTTGAAGAAATTATGTTTCAGCATACCGTCACATCTCTAAATTAGCACTTGAATTCAGGTAAATTTTTTTTTTAATTTTTAGTTTTTGAGGAGTGAAAGATTTTAAATGAGCAACAATTACGAGAACGAATTGTAGAAGGAGCAAGGCAATTTAAGCAAAATATTTTCTTTAAATTAGTACTTTTAGTTGCTTCTTTTACCTACACCAGTGCCATAATTATATGAGAATTAATCTAAGTTTTCTAAAAAAAATGTGTACCACCACTGGATTTTACATAATTTTTATTTTATCGAACTTTTCTAACTATGCACAAAAAAAAGCTAGCATTCTAGCATTTTTTGCCTAAAAGTAATCAGTTTAAAGAAAATCAATGGTTACCTACTACAAACAACAATAGTAAAAATAATACATTACGAAACTAAGATGAATCCGAATTTATCTCGGATTTTATTGAAAGATCTCGTTAATCAAATCCTAAATTAAAATTTTATTAGAGTAAGAAAAGTTAGGGAAATAAGTGTTTAATTTAAAAATAAATATCCAGAGACCATAGGCGTATGCATTTAAAAAATTAATGGGTACCCTTTTTTTCGTTTGCGCTTTGTCTTTTTTTACCAAAATCACACAAAAAATATATCGGTATCAGATAAAAATCTGTGCCCAATTTCAGGTAAAAATTTTAAGAGATGACAGAATTATTAATAAAAATAATTTCCAAAATTTAAACTTTAACACCCTGCGTAAGGAAAAGTCGCATGCCCTACTTCTTCTTAACACCCTGTATATTGCAACATCAAATAAGTAGATAGTACTTACCTGAGTGCACGTTAAAAAAAGAGCAGCCCATACAAACAGCCCTGCTATACCCTGACACAATGTAGTTTGAAGAAAAACAGGTGCAGAATTTACTTCAGAAATAGTAGAAGGGATGGTCGAAGTGTTGTTTAATAGTTCCGCAGAAGCTATCGATCTAAGCGGGCTCGATGGCATGCTGTAATAAACACAAACGTATAGTATGCAAAATATAAATTAGTACGTCAGGTTCATCATTTATTTATCATTGGGGGTTGACGGTTATTAACATACCTATAACCATTGTTTATAAAGTACTATAGTTATTCAACCTGACTTCTAAGTATGTGCTGCCAACTTGTGAGTAACTTACGTACTAGTCAATTTCAACGACTTTTGTTTTTATAAACATTTAAATACATTTCACGATACATTACACATTGCGCAGCCGGATGTGACGTCGAGCTCTAGAAAAATATGCATTACCCTAACGTATCGTGTACGTGACATCATAACTAACCTCAAAAATATTTATTTTCTAAAATTTTCGAATATTTTCCATTTTCATCAAAATCTTGTTCAGTAAATTACTAATGAAGTTTTAATTGCCCCAATCTAATAAAATAAGATGATTTTTGTTAGTTGGAAATCCAACCTATAATTAGCAGTCTATTTTAAATAATCTACAATATTGAAACTGTATACAGGGTGGTCCAGTTTATAATAGCAGGACTTTACCAGGAGCTAGTTCAGCGTAAAATAAAGACATTTTGTCCTATAAACTATGGTCGAATTCTGCTTCGTTTAAGATCTACAGGGTGTTAAAGATGGAATTTTTTTTAGAATAATTGGCCATAACTTTATACTAACAAAAGATAGCTCTTTGAAATTTAGCATAGAGAGGTTGTCTTTATCGAATAGTGGTTGCAATTTTTTTATCAAGAATACAGGGGCGTGCGTACTGGCTAGTCAAAAATTATTTTAATTGAAAACAAAGGTATGCCACTGTTTTTTTCACAAAATCGATGTGCTTGTGTTATTTCAGGGGGTTTTCAGGCTTACCTGTTTGTTTTTTTTTTTCGGGTGTGTCAACACCACTAGTGTAGTGAATGTCAATATTCCGCTACTTTAACTAGAAATTAGGCTATGCCATCATTGCAGTTCATTCACTTTGTAAAAAAATAATGGAGGCTGTGATTTCTCATTATGGTTCACTTTATATAATGACTGACAACTGATTAACAACATCAAATATTTTAAGGTTATGTATACCGACAGTCATATTTCAGCAAGATAGCTTTGCCATTTTCCTCAAATTTCTATTCGCAACAGTATTATGTTCTATATGTTTGTAATTATGAAATTTTTAGATTTCTCATTGGTTCTGTAATTGTGGAATAACCCGCATAAAATCGATTAAATTAAAATTATTATAATAAAATAATAAGTTTATTGACATTATAAAGACTAATAATTATACAATATAAGGCATTTACGATAATTGGATCGGGTAATGTATCCTGGTACATTTATTTTTTCACAAAATCGATGTGCTTGTGTTATTCCCTGTACCATTTATCGAATTTTTTGTATGTCTTAATATATCAATTAAATGCATCGTTTTCGAGTAATTCAACTTCAAAGACGAAAAAAACTAGCACCAAATGCTGACTTGTAATAAAATAATTTTAATAACAACAATTTTTTTAATAATAAGAGCTACAAATGGACCATAAATAAATTAATTTAATAAATGTTCGAAATGAGAACCATTTTGCTAAATGCATAATCGAGAGCGTCTTATAATTGGATTAAATCAGCATTTGGTGCTAGTTTCTTCCACCCTGTATAGTGCTTATTATGGTACGCATTTTTTTACAAAAGACACCACTATAATCTGTATCACCAACAGATGCAAATAGACTCCGCTCCATTAATTTTATAGTAGCGCAGAACGGTGTATGCAATAGTCAGTTGTACACGATGAAATGTACATGTTTATTTATTATTATCTATCATAAGATTACTTTCGGTTCTTTTTACGAATAGTCGTGCAATAAAAACTATACCAACTATATACCTACATCTTGTTTTATTTATATTGATAAAAATCTTTAAAAACCCTATCATTTGCTAGAAGGCGAGAACTTAACTATAAATTTTAGCATGTCCATATAAATAAAACAACACATACCTACCTATTTTTTCTTAATTTTCACAAAGTTCTATTACAACTCGTATAAGAAAGTTTAGCGTTTATGCATTCTAACTGGTCTAATGTGTAAAACCGAGCTGCCCTTTGTCCGCGAAATCTAGCGGTTGCTTTGTATTCGGGTTCTATAAATACGACCAATTGAGAAATTCCATTCAAATTTAGCGGACATTTTTGGGGCGGAGTCTATTTGCATCTGTTGGTGAAACAGAGTATAATTCTATATCTGATTAATTTTAAAGCACTAGCCTGTGTTATCTAGTTGATTGGCCACAGGAAGTACTTACTTGTAATAATAAGTATCATTGATATTATTAAATATTAAATACATTGTTATATTTATTAATGAAGTACATTAACCTCCACATTAACTGCATAACAAATAAAAATGACCGTGAAAACAATTCTTTTAGTAGCAAAACCTTCATTATTGATAAGTAATAATAATAATAATAATAATAATAATAATAATAATAATAATAATAATCTTTATTTATCCAAAGATATTGAGATACAGTTTACAGATTACATCGTACTATAGTAAGGTTTCAACAAAATATAGGTTAAATTGATACAAAAAAATATAAATATCTAATAATAAACATAATAAAAATAAAAATAAAAATAAAAATAAAATTAAAAATAAAGTACACATAGCATAGAAAACAACTACATAATTGGAGTATTTTTAATAAAACATAACAGTTGAGATTTAAACCGTTGAATGGTTTTAGAGATTTTAATTTCTTGAGGAAGAAGATTGAATTGCACAACTCCTTTGTGAAACAAATTTTTCATTGTACTACTCTTAATTGTTCTTTTTACATAAAAGCTATTTGTATTAGCTGTCCGTGTATTACGCAGGTGTACATCAGTAACAGGCAATAACTGTTGCCCAAGATAATCGGGTAGGATATTATTATTCATTTTAATGATAAAAATCATAGTTTGAAAATACAGAAATTGTTCAATGTTAAGCCAGTTTAATGTACTTAGCATTAGTTTACTACTTCACGGGCAATAACTAGTCCCAAGTATTTTATTTCCTGAACAAGCTCCACTTTTTCGTCGTTCATTACAATACAATACAATACAAGATTCAAATTGACAAATTTGTTGTACAAATAATTATTACCCACAAACATGCATTTAGATTTTAATTCATTTACTTTAAGTTTATTGCTTTTAAATTTTTCTGTTAGAAGTAACAATGTAAAGACCTTAATGTACAGGGTGGGGCCCATAACATTCTACCCCCTTTAACTTTTTTAGTTTTTTAGCTAACAAAAAACAATTTGGGGGTTTTGTATCAAATTTTCTTGCGATTTCAACGAGCTATTCCAAAAAAACAATTGAACATCGATTTTTCGAGTTACAAAACAAACTTAATTTTTTTTAACGGAATACCCTATATATTGCGGTTTATTTCGCTTCTCTTTGTTTTTTAAGGTACCGGTAAATCTTAACTCATTATAAATATATTTAAAATAAGTTTTGTGAGGTACACGTCGGCCGGGAAATCTATGCGAATATTCGCGACGAGCGCACATCGCATTTTTTCCACAACGAAGATAATATTCTAAAATATAATTTTTCTCCTCGATACTATAAGTATAATACACCATTTTCTTAACACTATTATCGATATTCAATAATAATTAAGTAGAACTGTCAAATTGTAAAAAGTAATATTGTTTTTATTTTTCCATGGCAAGCTTGTTTGCATGGCAACTTAGATTTTCATTATGCATTATGCATTATCACTCTCTACCTCGCTCTCTACTTTATAACCGCAATAACTTAAAAACTGTTGGAGCAAATATATAACATATATATATATCATTGTAATCAGAAAAAAGCGAGCTTCTCAATTATCAAAAAATATATAGGGTATTCCGTTAAAAAAAATTAAGTTTGTTTTGTAACTCGAAAAATCGATGTTCAATTGTTTTTTGGAATAGCTCGTTGAAATCGCAAGAAAATTTGATACAAAACCCCCAAATTGTTTTTTGTTAGCTAAAAAACTAAAAAAGTTAAAGGGGGTAGAATGTTATGGGCCCCACCCTGTACAATATCGTCACTTTTAAATGATCGCGGTATCAACTTTACAAATCGATTTCTGATTCTGTCTTAAGTCCAAGGTTATAAATAAACAGGTAAGAGCAAAGCAAAGAGTTGCTCATTATCTGTTTAATTATAACATTGTAGGGTAAAAGTACCAGTAGTCGGCCAGTTAAAGTCAATATTAAACGTGACAGATCATAAAATAGTTTATTTTTCAGATTTTCGAGCTAACATGTATATTTTATATAAGTCAATCAATAAAGTTATGATTGTTCAAATGTACAGTTTTAATTTCCAAATCATTTTATTTTTTTTTAATAATAAAGTAGTAAAACGACAAAAATTCCAGTATACGGCCGTCAAACTCATGAAGTCGGCCAATGTTACTCTAGTAGTCGGCCACGAGCATGATACAATAAATATCATGGGCCACGAGCAGATCATTGTCATTATATTTACTGACGTCAAGCGTCAAAATATTTACATAATAGAATGAACAAAAAAGTATGAGTAGGGACATTTGCAAATAAATAAAGTGCAAAATAAATTGTAAAATAAAATTTTATTCGTGAAAACTCTAGTAAACTATAACGTTATCAACACAAGACATGTAAAAAAAACAATCATCTACCTAATTTACCTAAAATACATAACATTTTCGTTCAGTTTTGCTACTAAACTTTCAAATAAAACTCCTGTTTCTAATATAAATAAATATTATTATCTAGATACCTGCCTATAACATATTTTGACTATCACAACTTTTGTGGTAACAATGAACTTTAAAATAAAAATCTCGGTATTTTGATTATGCATTCCTATAACATGGAAAAAATGACTAGATACTTTACATTTAGGAACAATAGAAACACGTGAAATCTAAGTTTATCACTTCATCATAATCCATACCAACAAATTCTGTACACATTAGGTGATACCACCTTGTGCACTTATCACATCCAACATTCTTAAGTCCATCATCTTCCGCGTCGCTATCTAATTCCTCTTGACAGCTGTGACACGTTTGTTTCATTTTATTGGGTGCTTCGTCTGCAGATTTTGAATGCTGCGTTTTTTTAACCTTTTTGGGTGGATTGTTTTTCTTTTCTAAGGCTTTCTTCTGCCTCTCGTCTTTTTTTCTTAACTTTTCTTCAGCCTCCGCCTTTTGACGGTTCTCTTTGTCTTCTAGAAATTTACGATACATTGCTGAAGATATTGCAGATGGAAGACGTTCTTTTTCTTTTGTAACTTTTTTCTTTTTTATGGGATTTGGCCAGAACAAATGATCCTTAAAACTTGAGGACGAGCTTGAAGATCTACTTTCCCAAGCATCTGAACTTGTTCCTGCGCGATTAATTCTATTTATCGACAAAGGATTTTCGGTTTGATCTTCGGATACTTGTACTTCTTTTAGGTCTTCATTTTCTTTATCGATTGCGTTGTCAAAATGTTTTTCACGTTTGGACACTGAGCTGCTCAAATTTTTTACATCGTTGTTATTTTCATTATCTATATTTGTTGGCGAATTATTGGCACTATCTTCGGGAACGGAACGTGTCTTATTTTCCCCCATGTTTTCTTTCTTTTCTTTATTATTATTCTGATGTGAACTTTCATTTAGAGTTGAATTTTCCAGAGCGTTATCATGATGAGGTTTTAGTGAGTTTAGGTTCTTTGGCCCCGTTTCAGTATTGACTTCGTTTTTCTTATATTCCTCCCTCTCTTCCTTCTTTTCTCTTCTATCTTCATTTTGTTTAGAAATTTCATTTTGAGTTGTGATTTCTCTAGTCTTATCATGATGAGGTGTTAATGGGCTTGGGTTATTTGAATCCGTTTCAGTATTGGCATCATTTTTCTTATATTCTTCCCTTTTTTCTTCTTGTTCTCCTCTATCTTCATTTCGCTCTAACATATCGTTTCCTATTATGTTTTCCCGACAAATGTTTTCATGAGATACTTGTTGGTTTAAGGTCTTTAACTCCTCATCAGTATTGACAACTTTTTTCTTATGTTCTTCCCTGTTTTCTTCTCGTTCTCCTCTTTCATTCTGCTCCGAAATTTCATTTTGAGTTATGTTTTCTTTAGTGTTATCTAGATGAGGTACTAGTTGATTTCGAATTTTTGACTCCGCGTCAACCTTTTTATTATTAGCTCTATTTTGTGCTATTTCATCTATTTGGATAGTATTATCAATGATATCTACGGACAAATTGTTTATATCGAAAATTTCCCAATCTGTTCTAGGTTGTTCAATATCATCAACGAGATCGTCAACTAGAAGACCGTTGTCTTGAACCTCAAAAGTCCCTAAAGGTAGTAAAATGTCATGGTCATGAACTAACTCCACTTTGGTAACATTTTTTATCGCTCTTATCACATCATCAGCATTAATACCCTCTTTCAAAAGGTCCGGTTTTAATGTATTTAAAACTCTCTTGGTTACCTCCAGTTCTTCTGGAGTGGGTTCGTCGATTTGTTTTCTATTGTTTTCTACGAGGTTTTCTAGTCTATTTTGGACGCACCGGCTATAATCCACAGCATTTGGGTCGAAAGGATATAATCCACATTTCCTAAATCCATTAATAATTGACTTAGGAAGGGAAGGCATTTTTAATGTTTCCGAAAGTAGTGGGCAAAATGTGTTTTTCGTTAACAGATTGTTAACGTTTGCGGGTTTAGACTGCCAATCACGTACGGTTCTTTTCCACTCACTTTTCAAAGGCTTAAACACACTCACATCTGCAGGTTGCATAATATGGGTGGTGTTTGGTGGTAAGGCATATAGGATAATTTCATTATCATCGCACCACTTACTCAGTTGTAACGATAGATGCGATTTATGGCCGTCAATAAAAAGAATTACAGGTCTTGGCACTTCCTTTTCCTTTAACCAGTTATTAACACCGTTCGCTATATACTCATAAAAAACGTCGCTTCTCATCCACCCCGTTTCTGATCTCCCAAGAAACCATTCTGGGGGCATAGATCGAATAACACTTGCAGGAGGTCGGACATATGGAAATACAACCATTGGGTGGACAGTATCACCGCTTGCTGAAAAAACTAGCAACACAGTTATAGTTTCTTTTTCACTTCCTTTTTGCAGCTCATAAACGTTTTTCCAACCTTTTGGTGCCAAAACCTTCCCAGTTTTAGGACACATGGAGAAGCTTGTTTCATCCCCATTTAGTATTCTTCGTGGATCAGACATTATGTCTAATTGATTAATCTCAGTAAGGTACGCCTTAAGTTCCTCAAACCATTTGCGAAGATATTCCTCTGTTATTATGGCACGTGATTTAGTTAGGCCTTCTGGCTCTCTCAAACTTATTTCCGGATGTCTTCTGAGAAAACATCTATACCATTTTTCTCCAGGCTTCCCATCTTTGAATTTGGTTTTACGATTCTCTTTGAGAATAATTTTTTGTACGGTATTAAATAAATCGGTTTTTTTTTGGGGAAACCCAGCTTTAGCTAATTCCAGTAGCCAATTTACTAACTCTAACTCTTCTTCTTCTGTTAAATACGTCGCGGGACCCATTTTTCTCTTTTCCTTTGTTCTACCATGGATTTTATCTTGTATTGTGCTTCTGGGAACACCAAACTGCCGATTTGCTTCTCTGATGGCCATGCCTTCTCTAACGGCTCGAACTGCAGCAGTCAGAGAGTCTTCCGAATATTGATGTATGGGTCTTTTTTTTTCTGGTGCCATTTCCTGCGAGAATTTATATCCAAATAGACATTTTCAAAATTTTGTGATTAAAATATAGTGGCCGAATACTGAACCTAGAATCCAAAAGTCGGCCTTTTGTCAGTTCCTAGCGGCCGTCTACTGGAAAACTTTTTTTTTTTTTAAATCCCGATTAACCATCCGATTGAGGACTTTGAGCTTTATGTACCCTGTAAATTTGGTCGTTAAATACAATTTTTGTGAATATTCCAGTAGTCGTCCGTCCAGGCCGACTATTGGAATTTGCTAAATATTGAAACCCAGTACTCGGCCATAGCAAAAATAAAATAGGTTAAGTTTTATTATCATGTTTTTGTAGTTAAAAATCAAAAGTTTATCATGTACTTAAGTCATTTCAATCATCAGAATAACAACAATTTAATTCTTACGGCCCTTAAATACTATTTCCTGACAGCAGTAACGTTAACCAAAATCTGCATTTTACTTACCAATTCCAAGTCGAGGGAACACGCCACAAACAAGTAACTGTTTTCAGAACACTGTTACGAATAGCACACTGACATTTTTAAGCGCGGGAAAAGAATAAAAGTGGCCGAGTACTAGAAATAAAATTCGATGAAACTATAGATGCGTTTAGTTATTATTTGCGATTATTTCTGAACATGGCCGGTTACTGGATGAGGCCGACATTAGGGACTTTTACCCTACTTACTATAGAATTAGAAATCCTCATGTTAAGTTGATGTCGCAATCATTTAAAAGCAACGATACTGTACATTTCAGGGGGTTTTCAGGCTTACCTGTTTGGTTTTTTTTCGGGTGTGTCAACACCACTAGTGTAGTGAATGTCAATATTCCGCTACTTTAACTAGAAATTAGGCTATGCCATCACTGCAGTTCATTCACTTTGTAAAAAAATAATGGAGGCTGTGATTTCTCATTATGGTTCACTCTATACAGGGTGATCTACCACGAGTGTGCTAAACTTCAGAGGCTGGTAATTTATCAAAAATAAATGGACTTTCATTAATAAACATATGTCCTAAAACGCATAATAAGGGAGCTACAACCCCTTGAAGGGGGTTAATGAATATCAATTTTTCGCTTAAGCAATGTAAATGACATAATACTACAAATCAGAAATATCAATTGTTTTTAAACATAGGTGACTTCAAGCCACTTGATTTGAAGATTGATCGAATTAAGTTTTGCATATTTCACATGAAAACGCAAATTATTCAAAAACGGCTGGTGTGACAGAAATTTTGAAAAATACTTTTTTCTGAGTCATTGCATAGGAAATAATGTTATGTAAAAGTTTTGCTTTGGAAGTGACGTCAAAAAAAATTTTAATCACCACCATATCGGACTTATAATCGAAAAATTGATATTCATCAACCCCCTTCAAGGGGTTGTAGCTCCCTTATTATGCGTTTAGGACATATGTTTATTAATGAAAGTCCATTTATTTTTGATAAATTACCAGCCTCTGAAGTTTGGCACACTCGTGGTAGATTACCCTGTATAATGACTGACAACTGATTAACAACATCAAATATTTTAAGGTTATGTATACCGACAGTCATATTTCAGCAAGATAGCTTTGCCATTTTCCTCAAATTTCTATTCGCAACAGTATTATGTTCTATATGTTTGTAATTATGAAATTTTTTGATTTCTCATTGGTTTTGTAATTGTGGAATAACCCGCATAAAATCGATTAAATTAAAATTATTATAATAAAATAATAAGTTTATTGAATTTATAAAGACTAATAATTATACAATATAAGGCATTTACGATAATTGGATCGGGTAATGTATCCTGGTACATCGCGGTAATCAGCTGTTTTATGTCAATACATCTACCGAGCTAAGAATTACCGAACGCAAAATTTCAAATGTAACCTAAAGCATCACTTGACTAATTAATAAATAATTGAAAATTGAATTACTTTTTTATTTTATGCTTATTCATAAGTCCATACTGCTCGCCATGTCAAAATGGAAAGTAAAAAAACATTTATATGTATTGCATATTTATTTAGGTATACCTACTTACTTAAGTAATTCATTATACATATATATATATAATGTTTTCGTCCTCATCTAAAATTACTTCATTATTTTCGTAAGTGATGGGTTTCATTTTTCTCAAATACTCACAAAATTTCAAAAATTAAGTTTTTTTAATCATATTTTAAGGTTATACCGCATTTACCAACCGATGTAGTCGATCCATAAATTTTGGATCGGGTAGATGTAGCAAATACATTCGATACATTTACCGAACGCGGTTCGGTAGATATGTTCTTATTATCGAACGCTCTGATACATTGCGGTATGTAGCGCTCCAATTATCGTAAATGCCTATTGTAATTAATTATAGCAATAAGATAGATAATTATTAGGAGTGGAGCATTTATATTGAATACAATATAAGTGTGTATACATAGGTAGTTATATCCATACCAACCAACATGTATATTGGATGTAAATTTAATTAAATGCATATTTCTTCTTTCAATTATTATAAGTAAACAGAGCAATAATCATATAAAAATGAGATGATTCTTTTAAATTGGATCTGACTTATAAATCTTCTTTCATTTTATTTTATTTATTTTTATTTATTTTAAGAAAATAGGCCACCCAACAAACAGTCGCAGCTGTCCAATTATAGGGTGGCACAAAATACAAATGAAAAATTAACAAGCAGAATGCGTACTAACCTAGAACGGATTACAAATAGCCTTGTTATCTGATGCCGCCTCCTCTTCATAGTACATTATTTGCGGAATTGATTTAGTAGATTTTTTATTTGATAGGTAAGACCAGAAATATTTAGTGTTACTATTCAAATTATCCTCTGTTCTGTCTATGTATTTAGTGTAATCATCATGAATGTTATCTTTGAGAATCTTACGTAATCTAGAGAATTGTTCATAGTCATTTGCATTTCCATACTTCTACCATTTTTTATGGCATTTATATTTTTCCTTGATCAAATTTTTAGTAGTAATGGAAAACCAAATGGGATAGGAACCTTTTTTTATGAATTTTTTTGGCACATAAGTTTCAATAACAAAATTAATAACTTCATAAAAAACACTAACAGAACAGTTAGCATCTTTACCACAAAACTTTTCATTCCAGTCGATGCTGTTCAGATATTCATTTATAAGAACGTAATCAGCCCCAGAGAATTTCAATCTATCATATGAGCAACTCAAGAGCATCTTCTGCGCCGATAGGTCAACAGAAGATTCAAAAGCAATGTGATTAACATCCTCCACCACATAAGGATTCATACATTGAACAACATTTATTTTCAAAGAGACAGATAATAACAGGTCCAACACATTACCTCTTGCATTAGTGAAATTAGAATGTTGCCTTAAGTTTAAGAATGACATATTATCTACAAATAATTCACTTATAGGTTCATTTGCAATAGAAGCAGTGGCGGCTGGTCATGGTGGGCAGGTTGGGCAGGGCCCACCCAGAAAAAAATTAAGAACTGTTTCGCACTCTATCGAAATAATTTTTTTTTGTTTTCTTTTTGTGATTTAAATTGGTGTACATTTGCTTTCTATTTATATATAGAACAATGAAATGTTGAAAAATATTAAAAATGGAGTTTAGAAACTATTCGAGATAATGCCTAATATCCCCGCTTTCCAAATTTAAAATCCCGCTTAATATTATATGTTCTAATCCGTTATTATATGAATTGGGCTGGCCCATGCTGCTTCCTAAACGTCCGTAATAGCTAGGCAGTACGCTCACTTCATTGATGTTAGATTTGCCATCTAAGTACCCAAGCGTATGTCGCGTACCCATTCTGCCTCAGCGTGAAGAGCAGGCCGGCCCGTTGGCGCGATCAAACGGAAGAAAGTTTTCGTTCAAGAAAATAAAAATCTAGTCAACATGCGTAATCACTAATGCAAAATGCGAAATTATAGATAATATACTTACTAACTTTAAATATGGAAATGTTAAATCTGTGTGAAACGATAAATAACATAACATTTATTATTACTTCTTAGCCCATAGGTATTGTTATAATTTAACACAGCTCGGAAGGACCCGCCAGCTTTTAGAATGTATGGGCCGGCCCTCGGAACTCTCCGGAAATTCTCGGCTTCTCTTATCTTGAGAAGGCAGGAGGGATTCTCTAGTTTAGTTCCCTTACAATCGCATGGTGTAATTTTCAAGGTTTTCAAGTCTTCTATCTTTTTGGGAAATAAAATGATAAAACAATAACATTTTTATGTTATTATGTTGTGTAGTGTGTAGATTCTTTTTTTGTACGTATGTTTTAAGAAACTAGGTACTACGATCACTACTCACTTATATAAAACTTTCTTTTGTTATCAAAAATCGTACCTAGTTCTAGTTCTATTTGGATTTGGATGAAATTACCAAAGGACTGAAGGTGAATTTTTATTATACTGTTCACATTAAAAAAAAAAACTAGGTATAAATAAAATGTTTAACGTAACAGAATTTTTTCAAAGGATTTAAAAAATTTTAATAAAACAATTGCGTCAAACGAAAGTGGGAAAAACAAAGCGATCTTGAAAATATTTAAATATCAGTTTAGTACATAAATTTTGAGGTACTTTTGTAAAACACAATGACCTTGAAAATCCTGAAAAATTTTCGCCTGCGGCGCTACGCAGGGGTCTGCTTCCCCCCGCACCCCCTGCAGCTCTTGCCCCGTGTACACAGCTGCCGCCACTGAATAGAAGGGAGGTAAGAATCTATGTCACTATCAAATGTTCATTTAACTATCAGAGTCTGATTCTTCTTCTTCATTTGAATCTGAATCAGATTCTGCTTCCTCCCTCACCAGATTTTCACAATGCACACTACAATTTTTCCATGTCTGAGCAATACATTGACGCAAGGACTTAAGCCATAAATCTTCAGTCTGCTTCATAGAAGAAGACTGGAGATTTATGTGCTTGTTATAATAGTCCTTCGTTACGTGCCATATGCCATTTCAATTGTTGGGTTGAACTGACAATGTGGTGCTAAACGAAGGACTTTGTATCCTTGCTGTCTTAATCTTTCGTCAACTACGTAAGTCTTGTTACAGTCACGCCGAAAGGGTTTTATTAACCCCCACAGTTCCTTTTTATTTTGATAGTCTTTTAGTTGTCAGTCAACCATTTCTGCATTTCGCATTTCTTAGAAGCAAATATTGGTGGCTTATCCAATAGCATGGAATGGTAAGGAGTATTATCCATCACCACCACACATTCACATTTCACATCAATGCAGGAATAAGTTGGTCTTTCTAGATTTTTTATAGGGCTTTCTCAAGTAAAAAGCGAGGTAAAAAGTTTATGAAACACCCGAGGAAACACCAGTGAGAGATATTCAAGACTCAAAGGGCAGAATACAGGAAATATGCGGGACAATAAATGAAAATGTGCTACAAAGAACCAGTGTTGTAAAGAGGGTTCAGAAGTGTATTAAACAAAATGGACAACACATAGAATATTTAATTTAAAATTAGATTATGCTGCCATTATTTCTCGATATATTGAGAGTTACAGTTTTTACAAATTTCACTGTTTTTCCTATTAAATAATTTCTAAAAGTTCTGTTAATAACATATATTGATCTGCACTATCTCAGATATTATTAAAGATAAGCTTAGAAAATATGACATCATTAAATTGGTAATGACTATGTCTAATGGAATATGTAAAAATATTCAGGGTGTTCCATTAAAATAAAAAAAAAATGTACTACTTTTCATACTATCCGGTATATTCTCACACATTTTTTACGAAATTTAGATATGTTATATTGAGAAATGTCAGGATAGAATAAAATAGATTAGAATAAATTTATTCACCTTAAATCATGTTACAAGAACAATATTGGTTTTGTCATAAAAGTGTATAAATATAATAAGTAACAAAAAGTGTATAAAACAAAAAAACAAGAAAAAAAATCTATAAAAGTATGTCAAAAGAGAAGGGAACACAAACTCAAACTAACAAACGCGCACCTCTAGTGGAATAACTATGAATGTCATTTTTTTTTTTTAATTTATACGTTTTTGTGTATAAAACAAGAAATTTTTGCCAAATTCCCTACATTCGTTTAGATTCTGGACGGACTGACATTTTATATTACTCACGTTGTATACCAATATAATATTCAAACTCTCGTAATGTGTCATCGATGTCACAGTCACAATAGAAATATATTAGGAATGGGTGCATTCGATTCTTGAAATAATTAGTGTAAAAATAACAGATTTCTCAAAATGCCCCAAAAATTATGTGTGAAAGGAATACACCTAATAAAATTTCACAACGAAGTAATTGAAATTTGACACAAGCTGACAAAATACTTAACCTTAAATTATTTAATGTTGTCAATCTATTATACAGGGTGGTCCGAAGTTTACCTGACAAACTTCGGCAGGTGATAGAGGGACTTAAAATAAGTGGAAAAGTTCCTATCAACTTATGTCCTTAGGTGATTGCTAACAAAGATACAGGGTGTTAAAGTTTTGTGAAAAATAACACTAAAATTATGAAAGCTATTGACTTGAAATTTTAGGGTCGGCGATGTTTTTTAAGCCTTTATTGTTTTACGGAATCTTGCCTTTGTACTGCTTCCAGAGGCGCCGTTACGGGGTGGGGGAGTTAAATTTTTCGCCGAAACTATGTAACACCACTGCTTTGTACAGTTGATTTTGAGATTTTCCGAATCTCTACTCAATTTGAAAGAAAAAAGGTATCTTTTTAATTTATTCGTACAACGCTTACTTTTCGAGTTAAATAGCAAAAAGAATTTCCATGACTAAACTTTATTGCAAATTTATCATTTATTTTACATTGCTGAACAATCTTGGCATCTTGATACCCAACATTAATACTATAAAAACTGACAGGGTGACAGGTGAAACATTGACTGACAATAATGTTTCATTGTTTACCATGGGCAACTAGGATTATTAATTTTATTATTATTGTAGTAAAGGTTTTAGTGTTTTAGTGGAGATATAAAGCAAAAACAGCCGTTTTACTCGAAAAGTAAGCGTTGTACGAATAAATTAAAAGATACCTTCTTTCTTCCAAATTGAGCTGAGATTCGGAAAATTTTAAAAACAACCGTACAAAGCAGTGGCGTTACATAGTTTCGTAGAAAAATTTAACTCCCCCATCCTGTGACGGCGCCACTGGAAACAGTACAAAGGCAAGATTCCGTAAAACAATTGAGGCTTAAAAAACATCGCCGCCCCTAAAATTTCAAGTCAATGGCTTTCATAATTTTAGAGTTATTAAAGAAATGGTTTGTTTTTCACAAAACTTTAACACCCTGTATCTTTGTTAGCAATCACCTACGGACATAAGTTGATAGGAACTTTTCCACTTATTTTAAGTCCCTATCACCTGCCGAAGTATGTCAGGTAAACTTCGGACCACCCTGTATAGAGTGACATGTCACAAAAAATCAAAGCCACTTTTTAACAAAGTGAATGAACTATAATATTTATTATTTACTTGTATTTATTTATACCTAGACAGTATTATTGGTTAATTCCAGTTATTGATAAACGATTAGATACACCATAAGCCTGATGGTCGTCTGTCTTCAAACGTTTCTAAAATATTTGCATTGTTTTATTTTATTTTTTAAATTATCTATTAGGTACTTTACAATTTGGATAGATATCAGTGTTGGACATTTTATGTTTCTTAAATTGTTCCTTCCTCCTTCCTTGGTAGAATACACATCATTAACGGCCAACTAGGTTTAGTGTTAATCGCCATTTTGTTACACGTACAACAAATTACACATTATTAATACGTAACGTCTTTCTTCAAGTATTTTTTAAAACTTTTTATAAATTTTCCGTAGACTTGGCTACGTGATTAATTTCATCGGCTCAAGCAACATTTGCATTTCTTATTCTTTTCAGATTTTTCAAATTATACTCTAAATACACTAAGGAGAATGTATAAAACCTGAAAATGTGTGGAGAAAGTAAGTATTACATAGAATAAAATATACATAGTCAAGAAGAAAACATGAATGATGAATATTCCTTCTAAAATTTAATACATATGCGCGAATACCTTTAACTTATATTTTACTCAGATATAATAGCACAATTCACCAAAGTCTACATATTTTTTTTATACTGTCTGAAGATATACTAAAAATATTTTAGAAACGTTTGAAGACAAACGACCATTAAGCTTTATTAGGGACATTAGGGTAAGGTGTAATTTTTTTTCAATAGCTGGAGTTATCCATACAATTGCCTATCATACCTAGAATATTCGTAATTTCGATTTAAAGCAGCGAAATGTTCGCACACATTTATTAGTGGCATTTTGACACACCCGAAAAAAAAACAAATTTTTACATTGTTATTTGTTAAAATGACTAATAGATTACGTTATCAATAATGGAGGTTTTTGCTACTAAACAGCATTAAAATCACTTCACGGTCATTTTTATTTGTTTTGCAGTTAATGTCGATTGTGGAGGTTAATGTCCTTCATTAATAAATATAATGTATTTAATATTTAATGATATAAATTATACCTATTATTACAAGTCGAGTAAATACTTCCTGTGTTCAATAAACTAGATAACAGGCTAGTGTTTTAAAATTAATCAGATATAAAATAAGTGGTGTCTTTTATGAAAAATACGCATGATACAAATTATTTATTGTAGGCATGAAAAATGCGTACCACTATGACTTTTAACCGAGGGCAAGCCACCTCGGAAACATGGTGTCCACCATCCACCTAACTAGAAACATAAAAAATCATAGGAATCATCTGAAAGTAGAAAATTTATATGTAGTTTAGTAGTTTTTAGCAATTTACCAGATGACAATAGTAAGTTTTCGATGGATAGCACGTTTCAAGGTCGTTTGAAGGTTAACTCGGTTGTTTATATGAAATAGTGTATTTTATCTAAATTTTAATTCCAGAATTTAAAAGATCACTAAATTCTACATGTCATTGCACATTAAATTCCTAAAGTGAAAATATTTAATATTATCTAAAAACTTGATTACAAGCTTATCTAGAAAACGCGCGCATCTTCAATAAAAATTTTACAAAATATAAATACCTACGAAATACATATAGGTAATACAAAACTTTTAAGACTTTACGGTAAACCCGAATTTCTGTAACTGAAAGTACAGAAGATCATTTATATCATCCGGTTTTTTAGTAAAAAGCATTTTTTTAAACAATGTACTGGCAATAAGAGGCTCACTCGATCTCCTGGCATTATTATTGGGCTGTAATGAAAAACTAAAACCTATTCTCAGGTATTTTTTATGAGGAATCCGATTCTAAGGTTGAATAAGCGATAGGACCTCTAATATACAAGGTATTGTCAAAAAACCGATTATTCAAATTGTTTTCACCCTGTATATTGTTATGGAAATCGATATGGTATAATATTATGATTATAAAGGCATATGCAATAAATCTAACTTTCGATTTAGCCGAAAATAGCTAACATCCAAACTAACATCTGACAAAATTTTGGGGACAACCTGTATACAGGGCGAGTCATAAAGAATGGGACATAGAGTAACTGGAGATACTTTGGCTCAAAATTTTTTTCTCTAGTATAGGTAACTCGAAAATTATTTGACGTATCAAGTTCAAAATCAATACAGGTAGGTTTCTTGTGGTGAGAAATCATAATTTCATATTAGTTTTGACCTAAGTTATACAGGGCGTCAAATACAATACATTGGACGAAAAAGATGTGTTCTATTTTTTTGAGAATTGCTGAGCGGCCATTTTTATTTGAAATTATGTGTTAACTAATTCTAAGGAAAAACGGTATCTTGTTTTAAATCGCTAAAATTAACCGTTCATGATATTTAACAACTGAATTACATAAACATTACATGATAATTTCATTGTTATTATCAAGTAGGTTTGTCATATTTTAAATGGATAACTTATATTACAAATAAAAAAATAAATTTTTAACGAAAACAACAGATTATTTTAATGGACTGTCCATTCATAAACAACAAATAACAAAATAAAAACATTTTTGAATCTGTTCAAATAAAGATGTAATGAAAATAAAAATAAAATGCACAATAACGAAAAAGATTATACTCGATCTGTTCGAAACATAGAGCTCGACTCCGCCCCATTAATTTTATGGCAGCGCAGAACGGTGTACGCAATAGTCAGTTTTACACGATGGAATTAATGAAAGCTGTGATAGCTTCAACAAAATTTGTTTATTATACGTGTTACATTGTATACTGCAGCGATGCTATATTTTTTTAATGTTTATTCCCATTAAAGTTTCTATTATACATTTGCAATTTTGGACTTATAAAAATAATACTTATTGCCGCGAAAATTTAAACGACGTTTTTTTATTAAGTCCGCACTGCGCAAACTCACGATACTTTGTTTATTTCGCCGTCTAGGACGTAACGAAACGACCAGTCGCCGATTGCTGGCTGGTTTGTTTACTTTGTTTACGTTTGTATTCGTTTTTAGGTTAGGTGCTTTTGCGAGAAATTTCCACATACTTTAAAAGAACGTATGTGGTTATTTCGGCAAAAAAGTTAAGTTTGTGATTTACTGTAAGGCCCTCCGCACATTAAGCTACTACAAACTAGTTACAAAGTATGAATCGCACACGACGCTACTTTATAAAATCAAGTCACTTCTCGATTGTTGCGGCTTTGTTACATTGTGTTTAAATAATTATTCTATTACTGTGATTAAAGCTATTGTTGTTATCGTGTTAAAAAATGTCTAGTGATAGTAGTGCTTCAAGTGATGAAGATATTATCCTTTATTTTAATTAATCGTATAAGAAAGTTATGAGAGATATCAATATAATATATGCTTTATTCATCATTTCATAACCTGTGTAAATATGAACATGACAGTGCAGGCCGGATCCGCATTTATTCGCGTTTTTCGTAAGTTTAGCGTTTATGCGTTTTGCGACAATCCATAACATAAGCTGATTGCTGATTGGTCTGTTGCAAAATACGTAAAAGTTTAATGTGTGACGCAAATTCTTGTAGAGGCGGCCTTTCAGTCAAATCTAGAAGTTGCATTGTAATTTGGGTACTATAAATACGACCAATAGAGAAATTCCATTCAAATTTAGCGGACATTTTTGGGGCGGAGTGTAATTCTATCTTTTGGACAGACAGAGTATAGGTACCTATTTAATATATAGATATACAGGGTGTTCCAGTTTTTTGTAGCAGGACTTTAACAGTCGATAGACAATTGAAAATTATTAAAAAAAGTTCCTATAAACATAGGTTGAAAAATGCTTAGTTTTCGAGATACAGGGTGTTAAAGTTTGAAAATAAATACGGATTTATATTAATATTTCCAGAATGCTAAGAAGTATCGAATCCAAACTTGCCAATTCTTTACATATAATTTAGAGGTCTATTTTAGAATAACAAACTACTACTTTACTTAACCATGGGCGTAGATATATGGATTTACTAAGGCTCTTTTTTACAAAAAAGTAGTACGCCACTGATATTTTCCCATGTTTTCAGTTTAATTCAATAAAGCAAGAAAAAACAAAAATTTAATGTCTCTTGGCACTTTTTGATATGACAAGCCGTTTTCCAGAAAATTTACATTTAATCATTTGATGCACGCATCTGGACGAATTTTAGACAAACTTGAAGTCGCTCAGAATTTCACCAAATTTGATGGTGCCAAAAATTTCTTAAAAATAAAGAATGAAACATTTAAAATATTTATTGTAAAAGTATTTTAACACCGTATATAAAATAGACTGCAACAATTGCAATAGTACTTATATAGGTCAATCAAAACAATATCTGCATAAAAGAATGTACACACATAATTATAATATTAAAAATCGAAATACGTCAACAGCGCTTGCGCAACATGCCTTGGATAATAACCATAGCTTTAATTTTAATAACATTCACATCCTGGAAAAAGAACCCAATTATCACCGTAGAATAGTACATGAAATGCTGCAAATAAAAAGACATTCTAATTTAATAAATAGCCGAACTGACATAGAGAATTTAAGTAACACTTATTTCGGCTTATTAAAATAAAACAAATGGGGTAAAATATAATTATTGACTAATTTTTACATCTTTCCAATTAATTTTACAAATATAATGTTAAAATAATATAAACTATAATTGTCATTCATTTTATAAAATACACCCACTAGTAATGTATACCTGCTAGTCCTTATCTTGTCTGTAACATAAACAAACGAACTCTCACTTGCACATATATTCAGAAAGTAAAATATTTTAGTTGCCTTTAAGACACTCAATACATCACATTAAAAAATGTAGTTTAATTTAAGATCAAGCAAACACAAAATAATAATGTAAGTACTTCATATAGGTTAATTTTAGTATGTGCCCATAACTGATTAAAAAATTTTTTTTTCTTTTTATTATTATTGTAGTCTCTGATGATGGTTATAAATAAACCGAAACGTTAGAAAAAAAAAATAAATTTGTTTATATATATGACCGATATACCCAAGAAAAATAATACTTGTACCTATTTAAAATAATTGTTCATAATGTCCTCCGTTTACTTCGATACATTTTGGTATGCGTTTTCTTAGAGACCTTCTAATATTAAGCAGCATTTTTGGATTAAGTTTAATAGAATTAATGGAAAAACTAGACAAATGTATTAAGTGTATAAAATTTTAATCAGAAATCAAATTTTAATAGAATTGGCAGCTTGTTCGATTTTTGTCGACAACTCAGCGCTCGACTCAGCGAGTATTGATATTATCTTTGTAAACTAATGATTGCATGTAGCCCCACAGGAAAAAATCTAGGGGATTTAAATTGGGGCTTCGCGCTGGCCAAGGAAAATTACTTTCACAAGCAATCCAACGGTGTGGAAATTGTTAATTCAAACAACGGAGAGTTGTATTGCAAAAAGTGGTGGTGCTCCGTCTTACATAAACCACATATTACATCTTGTAAGGATCTTGTGAAGATTTTTTAACAATTTGTGGTTAGGCTGTCTTCGATTTGGATACAAATCTAAATATCTTCTTGCTCCTGCACGTCCAGAAAATTTATTTTGGGCATAAACACAAACCACGTCTCTCATTTCTGTAGCAGATTAATGATTAAATGATTATGTCGAGGTATTTTAATTATTAACTTTACAATAAGAATTAAAAAGCAATAATGAACCATTAACTGTGAATGCTTTTAAACAAAATTTTACCATTTAAAATATGACGTAAACCTACTTGATGATAATAAAGAAATTACCGTGTAATATATATGCAAGTCAGTTAACTTTTAATTTAATCGTTAAATATCTCAAAAACAGTTGATTTTAGCGACTTGAAACAACGCAACTTTTTGATTTAGAATTAGTAAATACATTATAATTTCGAATAAAAATGACCGTTCAGCAATTCACAAAAAAATAGAACATATCTTTTTCATTTAATGCATTGTATGTAATGCCTTGTATAACTGAGGTCAAAACTAATATGAAATTATGATTTCTCGCCACAAGATATCTACCTGTACCGATTTTGCGCTTGATACGTCAAATAGTTTTCAAATTATACTAGACAAATCATTTAAAAAAATATACTTCATTAACTAGAAATATTTTACTGAAGCATATTTGGTTAAATCATCATATTTTGAGCCAAAGAATCTCCAGTTACGTCCCATTCTTTATGACTCGCCCTATAATATATAACACATGTCCATTATCTAATAGTTTTCTTTTTCTTTAATTTCAAGCTATGCGTGAATTCTTAGAAAAGCATTAGTAATACAGTCATATAAAGTGAAAAAAGGGGTAAACCTCGGAATAAAAGATAATAAGCTATAAATTTGTACAAATCTTAGTTTTGACATTTTGTAAGTTGTACCTTTATAACCACAATAATATACCATATCGATTTCTGTAATATACTGGGTGGAAAAAAATTGGAAAATCGGTTTTTTGACAATACCTCATATACAGGGTGTTTCACATAAAACTACACAGGTCAATAACTTTAAAACCAAAAACAATATTTAAATTCTGCGAAAAGTGTTATAAAGTGGCATTTACAGGCTTTTATTTAATGCAGAAAAGACGGCGTCGTTTATTGCAGTGTGGGCGTCGCGACGCTATGAAACAATTTTTCGATGGCAGGAACATTGAAATTACGATAACTGTAAGGTATCCTTAATTCTGAACATTTTTTATAGAGTACATTTTTTCATTTGATTTGGTACTTTTTGAGTTATTTCACTTTATACTTATAAAGTATAATTCCACTTATTAGTTAAATTAATCTAGTTGCCAGGCCAAACACCTTGAAAACCAAGAATGCATATGTCAAAAACATTATTTATATTTTTATTTAAATTGACAAAATTTCGCACAGTTATTGCTACTACAGTAACTATTACAACATAAGTTTCTTTTTCATAAAATATTAGCTACTAAATAGAAAATTTCATAGTAGGTAATTTTTGTTTGTTTAGTTGTTGTTTTCTTTTTATTGTTGATTTGTAGATATGTATTTATCGTCGATTTGAAATTAAAAATAATTTGTTATTTTTTCGTGGCTATTAGAATACATCATATTATTCTATTCTATTCTATTCTATTTTATGTACAACATTCACAAACCCTTTCAAGCGCCTTAGTGCATTCTGTGAGTAGGACGAACATACAAATATTTGGGGAGTCAGTCAAACTACCACCTCCCCCCGTTTTCGAGGATGCTGAACACGATGGTGATGTTTTTTCTGCCCCCTGAGTTGACTCTACCCCCCAAACGGCCAAAAAACCTCCCCCAAAGGGGGAGAATTGCGTATTCTACATCTTTCACCGGCAGAACGTATGTCACCCCCCGTTTTCGATGATGCTGAACACGATGGTGATGTTAGTTCTGCTCCCCGAGTTGACCCTACCCTCCAAACGACCAAAAACCACCCCCAAAGGGGGAGAATCGTGTATTTGACGTCTTCCAACGGCAAAACTTATGTCACCCCTCGTTATCGAGGATGCTGAACACGACGGTAACGTTAGTTCTGCTCCCCGAGTTGACCCTACACCCTCCAAGCGACCAAAAAACCACCCCCAAAGGGGAGATTCGCGTATTTGACGTCTTCCACCGGCAAAACTTATGTCACCCCCCGTTTTTTGAGGATACTGTGAACACGTTGGTAATGTTAGTTCTGCTCCCCGAGGCGAACCAACTCTCCAAACGGCCAAAAACTACCCTCCAAGGGGGTTAAAAATGTGTTTCGTGCTACAAACGAGAAAACCCACGTTATCTCTCGTTTTTGAGTTGCTGGGCAAGAGAAAGATATTACCAAATCACCTCGACAAATGTTGAAAATGATTTATATTTACATATAGTAAATAAGTAATTTTATGCATCAGTAAAAATGTTACTTCACTTACCTCATAAAACCGCTCGTCAAAGGGGTAGTTTGTGTCCGTTCGAGGGGTTCGCGGGGATCGAGGTGACTTGGTAATATTTTCTCTTATCCAGCATCCTCAAAAACGAGAGATAACACGGGTTTTCCCGTTTGTGGCACGAAACACATTTTTCACCCCCTTGGAGAGTGGTTTTTGGCCGTTTGGGGGGTTGGTTCGCCTCGGGGAGCAGAACCATCATCACCCTTGTGTTCAGCATCCTCAGAAACGGGGGGTGACATAAGTTTTGCCGGTGGAAGACGTAGAATACGCAATTCCCCCACTTTGGGGTAGTTTATGGCCATTTGGGGGTTATAATCAGCTCGGGAGCAGAACCATCATCACCACCGTGTTCAGCATCCTCAAAAACGGGGGGTGACACAAGTTTAGTAGGGTAGGGTCAACTCGGGGAGTAGAGCCAACATCACCATCGTGTTCAGCATCCTCGAAAACATGGGAGGAAAGTAGTTTGGTTGACTCCCCAAATATTTGTGTTTTTCGAGGTTTTTTCCGACTCACAGAATGCACTACCTTATAAGAATTGGATTACATAAAAAGGGCAGAACACATGGCATTAAGAAATATTGACATTTTTTTTTTGGTTAAATGTGCCATTCAGGAGATAAAAAATAGCTTATTCACAGCATGATAGTTAATAAAACCTACTATCATTAAAGTGAAATAACTCAAAAAGTACCAAATCAAATGGAAAAATGTAATCTGTAAAAAATGTTCAGAATTAAGGATACCTTACAGTTATCGCAATTTCAAAGTTCCTGCCATCTAAAAATTATTTCATAGCGTCGCGACGCCCACACTGCAACAGACGACGCCGTCTTTTCTGCATTAAATAATAGCCTGTAAATGCCACTCCATAACACTTTTCGCAGAATTTAAAAATTGTTTTTGGTTTTAAAGTTATTGGCCTGCATAGTTTTACGTGAAACACCCTGTATGTACATATTAGACGTCCTAGAGCTTATTCGATCTTACAATCGAAGTCCTCGGATTCTTCATAAAAAAATACATGAGAATAGATTTTGCTTTTTCACCCGGTCTTTCATTTTAGCCAAATAATAAAACCACTCAGCATATCGAGTGAGCCTCTTACGTAGGACACCCTGTACCTAACAAAAGTAACCCGTGACATACGAACTAAAATGGAGAAATGAAGTGTTTATAATATTTTAAATAACCACCGGAAAATTCTAGGATTTTGTGTTAGGTTATGAGAGAGGAGGCCCTACAGTTATTGTGGAGTCTTAACCACATCTAGGATACCTAGATATAGCGTAAAATTATTGGTATACTCCGAGGTATAATCAGGAACAAGTTACTACCATACATAGTATTGAATATCAGTGTCATATATATTTTTTTAAACATACATTACTTAAAATCATTGGGCAGAAATATTGAAAAACAAGGAACAAGGTGAGAGAGCGGGAAGTTTACAAATGTTTTTTTTTTATTGTGTAATAAACGCTCGAAAGAAAGGAAACATTAAAAATATAATATATAATTTTTACTGAAAGTTTTATGATAATTTATAATTTATTACTTAATTTTTAGATATGATATAAACTTCCTTCAGTGTTCATTTAGACTTTTAATAGAAAAACAGAAAACAATAGGTCTGTTCCAGCTGGCATAAGAACTGTCTCGAACTAGTTCGGAATTTAACTGAGCATGCGCAGTGGCAGATAGGCAACACTTATCGGTCTCTGCTCATGCTCAGTAAAATCCCGAACTGGTTCCGGACTAGTCCTTATGCTGCTGGAACAGACCTATAAACTACGGTCAAAAGAATTTAATAGATGACAAGATCAGTGATCCCTCAGGGAATTTTTCTTCTTCCTTCATTGATTGTATCCTTCAAAAATATATTACATAATATTCTCTAAAAGTTATTCCAACAAATACTTTAAAACAATCCTTAGTATCAGTATATTTTTTCTCCTTTTTTTTAGAAACAATATCTTTCGACGTCTGTTCAAAAGTAATATTACTTAATGGAAAATCACTGTTTTTTCAGGTAAACTGTATTTTGCTAAATTTTCATAAACTTTTACGATTATAAAACTGCATAAAGAAACCAATACACCATAAAGGCCCCTCCAAACGCTCCCCTTCTTACCTTAATACTTACCTGCGCAGTTCAAAGTCTTAAAGTGTGGATGCCAATTATTAGGACTTTTGTGGTATGTACAGTTCAAAAGTCTGGCTCGATGGATTTCAAATTCTGCTGGATATTTTGCTCACGAGCCTTGGCCTGCTGACAAGTTTGAATGTGTGTACGTGCCACCAACTTCAGTTCAGGCCAGCTATCAGTTTTGTTTTGATATTTAAAGAGGCAGTTTTGTCGTTTGTCATTATAGCGGATTTAAAAAATTACTCTCATTAATTTATCACGGAATTTATTTCCTTATACCTCGCCTTATACATGTTATGTCAAATAAAATCGATAGATTATAGTACCTAATCGAAATAAAAAATCAGCGGCATATGAAGTATTATATGAAAAATTAAAAGAGAAAGATGAAAATTCAAGCAAGGAATCAGTGATTAAGAAAATTAATAGGTCAAAATACGTGACTTCGTTCATTCCAAGGTAAATTGTTCCTATCTGCCGGCTCCTACTTTAATTTACTTAAGAAATTCATGTAAGCAAATTTTGATGGCTTCAGGAATCACGACTTTACCCCGAGCTTTACCCACTTAGATCTGGTATTATTTTTTTTAAGTAAGGACTAAAGCTACGTCAATTAGATTATCTGTCTACAAAGACTGAACAAAAATCTAAATGGAACACGGTAGGTGTGGTTGCAATATTTGATTGGTATATTATGTCTCGTATTATGTCTTATCATGTGTACCTAATTCAAAAATTGTAATTCAGTTTCTCAGATAAGGCCCCTCCAAACGCTCCTTCTTACCTTAATACTTGCCTGCACAGTTCAAGTCTCAAGGCAGGTCTTAACTTACCTTAGGTAAGTCTTAACTTACCTTGAGACTTGAACCATGCAGGCAAGTATTAAGGTAAGAAGAAGCGTTTAAAGGGGCCTTAACTGAGAAACTGAATTACATTTTTTGAATTAGGTACACATGATAAGACATAATATCGAGCATAATATAATACCGAGTACTCGACCGAGTCTAATACTCATGGTCAAATAATACATCTTTACATTACAATAATCAAGTGAATAACATACAATTTTTATATTTTATTGGTTAATTCCGAGGTTAATTCTTATACCTACATTACATAAAAAAATAGAACAAATTATGTCTCGAATTAAGTAGTTCATAAATTCCAATATAAATTTATTAATACCATCCTTATACTTACTTCATTATTATTCATGGTTATAACCTATTTCATTCGAGTATTTTATTACAGAAGTACAACCAAAAACATAACACGATATCGTTAGTTACGATTATCCTGGAGAAAATGGCTATGACAACACTAGAAACTAACAATATCCTAGGTATTTGTGATGGAAAAATGCTTTTAGGCATTCGACAAATTTAAAGAAGTAGAGTAGCCCGAATAGGTACCTTTGGTTAATACCTACCCAAAAGGTTTTATCTGCGATTTACACAACCTTAATAATCACCCAAATTGAGCCTTGATACAAATAAAGGTGCACTTGTATTTTATATGGTCTACCCGCTATTCATACCATTTCTTATTCTTGACATTTGTTTGATTTTTTAACTCGTTTTTTTAAGTAGGTACTATTCAAAATATAAACTTGCATAGGTAATCTGACATTATGATTGAGTTGAGGATTCAATTTTGAACGGAAACAATTTTGGCACAATTTTAAAGCCTCCGAACCTCGCTGATTTCTACCTTCTATAATTTACAAAATTATCTAGGTAGGCATATGTATTCATTTTTAAATTTATCCTAGATTTTGTTATTTGTGGTAGGTACTTAAGTTGCTAAAAATAATAAAAGAAACTAGTGGCCTACGCCTACTCAGATAAAATAGAAGGAGGTAGATGAGTTTAGGCATTGAGTAAGCAGGTAATTATTATTTCTTTATTCAATGGTTTTGGCCAAAAGTAATACAACTACCGAGACAACTACTTTTCCCAATAGCATGCACAGTGAAACGTCAACTATTTAAAAAAGCAGTCTTATTACTTGTTAGCCTAAACCCACTTCGCCCCTTCTGCAAATATTAATGTCTGTGTAGACTGTGTATTTGGTATTTGTCAGAAATAAAAACATATTATTATTATTATTAACCACTATCCTGTATCCATAATAAAAGAAAATATTCTCAAATATGTTTATAAATAAAAACTCAGATAAGACACCTATCCCATATTATAATACTGAAATGAGTCACTAAGATTTTAGATATCTTGTAAAAATCTAATAGCAATCAACTTTTCAAGTTATCTACAAATATTAATTATCATTATCATTAACTATACATTATATTATGCTGCTCAGGGGCATCATTAATAATTAAACTTCAAGATATGAAAAACCTCGGAAAAATCATTAAAGAAAATATAGAACTTGAGATACTCTATTTTTTATTTAACTTATTCAAGTCCATTTTTGCACTACATATTGATTATCTAAATACAGGTTATAACCACCTGCTCGTTTAAATATAAATACTATAATACTAATATTTCTGCAGATGTGCTTATCTTTATAAAAAGTAAATAAGGAATAGTATTCTACTATATAATATTGAGAGTTAAACCTGTAGTATTATAGGTTAGCTGTGCCTGTATATAGAGTCAGTAGATAATAATATTAATGTTTCTATACAAATCCTAATTCGAAACATTTCTGAAAACGATAGTTTGTAGTTTGTATATAATAAGAAAGGTTTTGACATATGTTCCTCTCACCTGTAGTGATTTTCAGAATAGAAAAAGTTCCAAAATCCAGACTAATGTTGAACTATTTCCTGTAAATTTTATGTATCTTTTGTAATATTCACAATAACACTAAAATCACTATCATGTTTTTTATTAAGGCCCTATAAAGGGCATAATTTCACAAAAATAACAAGATACGACGAAAACACCACTCAAATCAGTTTTCTACTGATTTTAGTTAGACATTCGACATTCGACCTCGATTTTTGCGCATGTGTGAATTCTGTCAATAAGAATAAATTAGCAACAAAACAGTTATTATATCAGAAGAATATCATTTTGTATTTGTTGTCGACAAGTCGCATTTTAAAGGGTTATTAGAGGGTAATATGAAAAGCACAAAACATATAGAATAAGAAACGAGAGCTCCTAAGAAAGAGAAGGCAACAGCAATGACAAGAAGTGACATGTGGCGCACCTACTCGCCTAGTCATGAACTACAAACAGAGGCGGGCTGCTTGAATTTCACTTCCTATTCAAATTAACGTTTTCAGTTTGGTCAAAACCAGTATTTAAACGGCAAACACAATTTCTTATAATAAAATTGCGTTTGCTGCTTAAATATTGGTTCTTTGAAGGAAAAGGCTAAAATACATTTTATACTTATTATTTATTAATTATAAACAAATTAATTATTACAGTGGCTTTGGTATTAATAGAAACTGTTAGAAAATATATCAAAGCTAAATATAACCTGAAAATAAGGAACAATAATTTACTCACCATAACAAAATATTTGAGGTTACAGAAAAAATTAATTAATTACTACATTAATTTAACGAAGTTAATATTCATTCATATTTACAAGATTTCCATACAATTTCTGTTTCTCCTGAATGGAATCTTCCACCAAATATACCTACACTGTTACCGTTCTTTTGAAGAGAAAGTTGTAATCGAGAATATTTTTCAAATAAACAATTTGTTGATAATATACAAATTTAGGGTCTGGCGATACCAAAAGATTACATTAAATATAGATAAAATAAAGTTTTCGTCACCAAATTCTTTAAACGTTATATACAAATGCTTTATAAAAAATAAATTAGACATTAATATTAATTTTTTTTTAAGAATATAACCAACAACAACACTGGCTGCTTGACTGTCTTCCTTAAAGTCATCGCTCAGATCTAGACCAACAATCGTTTTCCCTCAAATCTATTGAATTAAAATTCTCTTGAGTGGCGTTGCAAAAACAGACCTACGTCTCCTAAAGAAGTAACCTTCTTGGAAATTATTCCCCTTCACAGGGGAACTTCAAAGTACTCTTATAATCCTCTTAGGTTTTTGTCGGCAGTTTAAACGGCAGTCACATGTCTAAAAAAACAAACGAATATTCCATTTAACTTTAAAAAGTACAGCAACGATTCTCCTGTCTCATTGCACTTGTATGTCTTCAGTGTATCTTTATTATGTTTAACACACTTTAGAATAGAGATAAAGATGCTTTTAGGGCATAAAAATGCAAAGAGAAGAAAACCTATGTTCCGTTACTCGTTATTTTATACAATTTTAAATACTTTCATTTGTACATAAGTAGGTAGGTATAAAAATTTCTAGTTTCATATAGAAGTAGAAGACA
The DNA here is from genome assembly GCA_963680705.1 of Rhagium mordax. NCBI lineage: Eukaryota > Metazoa > Arthropoda > Insecta > Coleoptera > Cerambycidae > Rhagium > Rhagium mordax. Next base: position 73,654,624 of record OY796656.1, on the reverse strand, counting down.
AAAGATCCTAGCAAATTAAGATGAAACTTGGCTTTAATCAGATTCAGTTATTTTTCTAACCTATAATATTCAGTGCAATACTTACGATTCATTATTCTTTGCTTGAACATGACTCACAAATATAATAATTTCACAAACATATCAAGAAGCATCAATTAAATTTGACTAAATTTTAAAATAGAAAACGGGTAAAGATTTCTTAAAAGTTGTCTGTCAATAATACGGTTGTCTCTGATAATACTGATTTCTGGGCAGGACAAAATGCTTTAATCCTATTGGCTCGTTTATGATATGTGATTATTAGTTTTTAGAGTCGTCTTTCTGGTAGCTACCATTTTAAGAAAATATAAATTATTCCTTAATATGTCAATTCTATAAAATTAAATGAACACGGAAAACAAATAATGAATGTAGAAAAAGCATTATTTGTAATCCAAACTTAAGAGCAAAATACAAAACGGTATGAAAACAGTTGCGACCGGAGTAACCAAATGCTTGTTTGAAATGCGCTATTGCCTAGTAAAATTGTTGACCAATTTGTAATGCGAGTTTCATACCCGTGATGAAAAGTTACTACTACCATTGTTTATAAAATATTATAGTTATTCAACCTGATTTCTAAGTATGTGCTGCCAACTTGTGAGTAATTTACATACTAGTCAGTTTCTATGACTACGTTTACAGTTTTTTGACTTTTGTTTTTAAAATATTTTATCATTAAAAAAATATACATTTCACGATACATTACACATTGCGGCCATTGCGCAGCCGGATGTGACGTCGAGCTCGAGAAAAATATGAATCTGTCGTGTACGTGACATCGCAACTAACCTCAAAAATATGATTTGCACGTCATCAAATGACGCGTTTAGTTGAAAAAGTAATACCAGCGCACAAATATGTAAAGTCAACATTTCGATATACATTTACAAAAATATACATTTTTAAAGATTTTCACATATTAAGCTGCTTTTATCAAAATCTGTGCTTGGTTCCTGTACTATCAATTAAAATCTTCTTCAGTGCATTACTAATGAAGTTTAGATTATATAATAAATTAAAATCGAAAATAAATAAAAAAAAACTCTAAATTCATTTTTAATGATCTACGACGTACAATATTGAAACTTTATATATCTACTGTCTGAGAGAGTTTTTAAATGTTGATATGGATCTAAGCTGTAACTACAAAATTATGATTAAAGTTGAAAATAAATTTACAAAAACTAAAAATTTGAGGTTATGATCATTTACCCATAATATTGATGCACATGGTCTATATATGTGATTTCTGACATTCTAGGTGAACATCCTGAACATCCAGATCAGTAAAAACTAGGTTTCAAATACAATATACATAACATGTTCCACTTGCCATTTTTCAAATTTATTTTATCTTTTCTGTAGCCAAGCTCTTTTGCTAAATCTTTGTTCTTCGGAAAACAGAAATATTTTATATTAATGTCTTTTTTTTGTACTTTAATTGGTTATAATTTTTTCACATAGCTACAGCACAATTCGTCATTATAAACAGTCAACAAACATAATATAAAAAAGAACATTAATTTAAACACCTTCAGCCTGATTTCTAAAGTCACGAAATTGCGAAAAGCGAAATGCGAGTCGTGTTGCTATTGGTCAATTCCAAATTTTAATGTGAAATGAACCAATAGCAACACGTTTCGCATTTCGCTTTTCACAACTTAGCGATTATGAAAATCAGGCTTTACAACTAACCTCAAAAATATGCACTTTTTAAAATTTTTGAATATTATGTAATTTTTATCAAAATTTCTGCTAGGTTCCTGTACTATCATCTAAAATTTTGTTCGGTGCATTACTCATGAAGTTTTAAATGTCCTAATCTAATGAAATAGGATGCTCTTTGTTGACTGGAAATCCAACCTATAAATAGCAATTCATTTTTAATAATCTACGTAGGTACAATATTGAAACTTTATATATCTACTGTCTAGAGAGTTTTTAAATGTCTACTGTTATTAGAGAGTTTTTAAATGTTATTATGGATCCAAGCTGAAGCTACAAAATTATAATTAAAGTAAAAATAAATTTACAAAAACTAAACATTTTAGGTTATGTTAGTCATATGATGTATAAATGATTCATTTTAGAACAAAAAATCCAATAGTTTAATAAAAATAGAAAACTGACACACTGTCAAAAGTTATTAATATAGAGTCAAGTTTCGATCTATGACTTTAGTTCCTCGTCGAATGTCATGTGACGTAGATGCACCGGATGTACGAAATTCGTGCATGCGTCGTAGCATTGTTTATAATAAACAATGGTCGTAACGTAAACGACACCGGGGGCTACGGTCGTAATAATGGGCACACATCATCCAGCACGCCATCTACCAATGATCCACCGGTACTAACAAGAGGTTGAATAACTATATACTTTATAAACAATGCTACTACCATTGTTTACATGATACAACAACACAAGATATATCAAAGCGTTCAAATTTCGTCCGGTTTGCGCATGACGTCACACAGTGAGTAATTTTTTATGGCTTTTATTCATAATATAGGTTCACTGATTATAATGTAATACTAAGTTAATGACGGCTATTTAAATTATTACATTTTAGACGAAATTTATTAGAGATAACACTGATTATTACAATTGATTTATTTTATACAGAAATTTCTATATTATACGTGAATATAAGTATAATAATACGAAATTAACTCCCAATTTATATTTTTCGTAGGCATGTATTTCGATTTGTAATTGTTGAATATGCCTGGCCCTACAAATTAATAATTTTGGGGTTTTTGCTATTCGAAGTTTTCAAAATTAAAAAAATGGCAAGTCAAATGTAAAAAAGGATAAATTAACCATATATACATTCAATATATTTGATATTTAAGAATTTTGAAGAATGTTTTTACGTAAAAATACAGTGCGATCGCCAGACAGTCTGCAGCATAATAGAAAACTTATTTATAATTAATTTCTCAAAAATTGTTTCTTGCCGAAAGTTAAGTATGCTAAGAAAAACCCAGTTTTGACGCCAAATTTTACCTTTAATATGTAGGAAGTTAAAAAAATATAAAAATGTTAATAATTAAGGTAAAAAATGTAAATAAACGTTCTCTAAAAATTTTCTAGTTAGGTACTAAGAGGATTAATGCTAAATAGTACATTGTGTGCCTAGTAGGAATAACTTAACATTCCTGGAGGACCGTGCAGATTGCTTATCGAGGCGCAAGCAACACGGAGTTAGAAAATATGCTTTACCTACGACCACTACTGTAAGTACTTAAAAACACACCGTCTGCGATCAATGTAAGATTCCTATTACGCACGGTAAAAAAATCGCACAACTTGGAAAAAAAATCGCACAGTTCGTACAGTTTTCCTAGCAACCGCCTAGCAACGGTCAATACAAACAAACTTATTCTCTAAAAATTATTAAAAATGACAAGTGCAATACTTAATTTTCTGACGCTGTCAAAACTGACATAAGCGCTACATAATAAAAATGAAATACAAACTTTCAATAAATACGGTCGTAGGTAAAGTATAGTACATAATTCGAGTTGTAAAGCAATTACGCACTCATGGAATTATCACACTCGACGCTAACGCGTCTCGTGCATAATTTTTCCATTCGTGCGTAATACGGTATTTACAACTCTTATTACGTAATATACTATTTTCTACTACCGTCTATATAAGTGAACTTTGTACCCCTAGTAACACGCGTGATAACGAAAGTAAACATTCGAGTTACCTGGTTGCTAGCTACGAAAGTTAAACTTTCGCAGCCAAGACAGAAAAGTAAAAAAAAACTTCCGATCTTTCCAGGAAGTACGCCAACATTACATTTTCGCCGATTTCCGCATCATTTTTGTCGGCACACCATTTTAAAAACACAATCGATATTGGCAGCTTCTTATATCCCATTTTCATCGCCACAAACATATTTGTTTATTTCAGTTTGACACTACCACAAATTAAAATGTTTGACATAAACCTCGATGACAGATAGCAATTGCTACGTTGCCATGGAAACAATTTTCATAGACAGCCTCCTAAGTCCTAAACTGTAAAATTTATTAAATACGTCATATTATAATTTCACGAAATAAATAGTTTTAAATTATGAAATACCATAATATCTTTCGGTAGTAGAAAAAATATAATACATTACACGATGCGAAAGCTCTTTCAGGTGCTCGGTGTTTTTTTGAAAGCTCTCGGCTTCGCCTCGACCTTTCAAAAATCACCTCGCACCTAAAAGTAAACTTTCGCATCTAGTAATGTAAATAACTATTTTCTACGATGATACACATGTATTTTTTCTGAAACCGCGTTTTCATACACTTTTATTTCAGGGAACTAAAAAACGTTATATCGTGCGTAGAATCTCTTGATTGATTATCAACATCACAATCGTACACAGCACATCTCATTTTTGACGATTTTTTAACTTTTAAGCCCAAAAATATCCGCAACAACTTGACAACTCTACCTGACACTCCTGACAGCCGGGAGTTTAATGGCGTCCTAGCTCACCGACTGACGTCACGAGCTGCGCGATATCTTATCTCTTATTTATTGTATCATGTGTATCATGCATTGTTTATTTATAAACAATGCTACTACTATTCGCGAGAATCACGGAGTGGGCGACATCTATATTTTTTAGCGTAATGATAGCTTTGTTCCTAGAACCGATTTGTGATAGTTTGATGACTGTAGAGATGTGATTTTTCATAGAGCTCTGAAATTTAAAAGTGCTTTGACCACAGAATATCTACTTAGAGAAGGGAGAAATCCGTGCTATTCGACAGAAGCAGAATAGGGAACGGAACGCGGGAGATTTGAATAGCAAAATGCTCTCATTTCAATATACAAGGACCGGGTTTTCCTTCATGAAATTCGTTAACCAAATAAATTTAACAGGACGTGGAAGAGACAATTTAAAAATTGGAATAAAGTAAAAATAAACATTTTAAATAAAATAATTTATTGATAATTCACATTTTAACAAACCATTTTAGTACAATTACCTTAGTTCGCACAAAAAATAGCTTAAAATTAATTAAATGAAATAAAGAAATAGAAATGTTAGATAAAATTAGATAGGTGTCTCAAAATTCCAATTATTTCAATAAAATATAATCATTTTTCTTATTTTAGCATTTCATTTATAAATTTATTAAGTACGTCAAACACGAATATTAAAATTCAATTATGACACGGTCCATTATTTGCTATAGTGATCTTCAAGATGAAAATAAAAACAATTGTAATAACAGTAATTAAATAATTTATGCAACAATATCTTTCCGAAATAAATTTTAAAAATATACATACCATATACCCATGATACAATAATACAAGATATGATCGATCGCCGTCCGAAATTCGTCTGCTTTGGCGCATGACGTCACCTGGAGCCACAAATTTAAATTTATAGCATTGTAGTTCATGATACAATGTTTATTGTATCATGATTATATGGACTACGCGAGTTAGGGATTTTAAATCTGTGTGTATGTTTAGGAAGCTTAGGATCTTCACTTTCCGATAGGTAATAATGTAAATATGATTAGGTTCAATTTATACATCTTAAATTTGCGGCATTTTCGAATTACTGTTAACTGAAGTTGTAAAAAGTATGTTTTCCGGTCTTTAACTTGGAACGCTGTCAAAACGAAGCTAGATAGAGGAAAATTGCTTAGAACATTTTGTAGAGCTCGAAATTTCCTACAAAAAAGTCCGTGACGACATACCCGTACAGTGCACCGTTCAGGTGTAATAATTAATCAAAATCTCTCTCGCGTTAATTAGCTGTTACCTACCTATCGCGCATGCGTAATGGCCGCCTGCACAGATGAGTTTAAAATACTCCGATTCGAGACACATCGCGATTTGAACCTTATTCAATTTTACCTTCGAAAACGAGTATTTTTTTCCTTAAATCATTAATTCACAATTTTATTAATTAATTTCATGAAATAAAAAAAAATATTTTATGAAGTTTATTTATAATTTTGATTAATTATAATCACTTCTGAACGATGGATTGTGCAGGCATGCCGTCGGCCTCTGTAGGGAATTTAATGCTCTACAAAAAATGTCTTAAGCAATTTTTCTCTATCTAGCTTAATTTTGGCAGTGTTTCAAGCTAAAGACCGGAAAATATGCTTTTTGCAACTTCAATTAACAATACTCGAAAACGCCGCATATTTTTGAGATATGTACAAATTGACGTATTTACATTTTTACCTATCGGAAAGTGAAGATCTTATGCTTCCTAAACATATATATATATATACCCGGAAATTTTGAATGATTTTGCGTCTAACTCGCCTGCACTATTAGCTTATGTAGATAATATAGCGTTATTGAATATTTCTATAATTTTTTATGCCTCTATTTTAAGTATTTTCTACAATAAAAGAAAAAGGATTTTGTGGATTTATATTTAATATTTACAATTAATTACATACAATATTTAACATAATGGCATATTAAAACAAACAAAAAATTAAAAATATTAAATTGTGGCAGAACTGCAAAAAAGAAGTTATTGACAAACGATTTTTTTCCTGTAAAACAATAATTATGACTAGTTTAATAGGTAAGTACTTTTTTGATACAGAACCATACAGGATCGATATCCTTCATATTTGTTATTCTTCTTAGAGTTTAAACATTACCAATTTATAGACCCCAACCAACAGACAACAGACTGCGTTCTTTTTTAGCAATTTTGCCCGCCCGGGTAAAACTGTACGAGTAAAGCAGTCACAAAACTGAGGTGTGTGGCTGAAAACCATCCTTCTTGCTGGCGTCGGCGTTCAATATCTTGCCAACAGTTGATTTTAACCATTTTGAACGTGCTTGGTGCTCGGGCAAGTCTGCCACGAAGGTAAAACGACGAATTTTATTAGTGTCGGGACTGTCCACGCCGTAGGGTGATTTCTTTTGTTTCTTCGTCCATCCGCAGATAATTAAATCAACCACCTGGTTCTATAACTCATTTGGTAAAGTCTTACGTGGGAAAATTGTCTCCTTGTTTAAGCGATCACTCTTCAACCCATTTTGAACGTTTTCTGTTTGATTAATTATCAGCTAATGCCGCCGCCACCACTTGGTTTGATTGCTTATTTTACAATTTGCCACCGCACAATACTTATTTATAAATAATTTAAACACTTTTTTAAGATCTAACCACTCAAAGTACGCCAAAATAATGAGGAACAATAAAGTACACAGCAAGAAACGTCACCAGGTGACGTACGCCAACTGATCGCTTGGCTCCTCCCACATGCGCAATATCATATCTTTATTTATTTGTATCATGCCATATACCTAACTTTAAATCTAAAAACAATATCCTCGTTTACATTACCGTATTACATCGATTATAAGATGCACGTTTTCACATATTTTGGTGTTTCTGTATACATGGACGTCTTATATTCGATAGCATCTTACTAAGATAAACGGTACCTACGCTAGCTTAGAAAAATAAAAGTGCGTTTTATAATCGGTGACATTTTATAATCGATGTAATACGGTAATTACTGCATATTCTGTTGAAACAAAATAACAATTATAAAATATATAAATTTAACAAAATAAAATGTCTTCTTCTAGAATAAATTAAACTTGGTTTAGTGTCAATTATATGCTCCGTTTTTGGATTTTAAACAAAATTTCTGACAAAAATTCTAAATGTGGAGAACCGTCAGACAGTGCGCATTTAAATTTTTTGCCATCTGGGTAATATAAATTTGATCTATTCATAGAATCAAACAAATTGACCACCATAGATACAAATTTTACATTGCAAAGCTGCATGTTTTGTGGGTGGCTTTCAAATAAAAGCCCCGATTCAAGGATAAAACGATCAAGTTTATCCATTTTCGTTTATAATTTTAAGTGTTATAAAACTGCAAAAAAATACTCCAAGATATCTATACAAGCGAAGGTTTCGTTTATTGATGGTAGGGTAAATGACTTGTCCAAAATGGTCCTTCTTCTAAATATCAGTTGATGTTACCGGCGAATTTCCTTTCTTGGTTTAACCCATTTCCTAACTCATTAACCCATTGCAAATCAGTCTATGGCATATCCTAAAAAACAAATTGATATATTAAAAATAGTAAATAAAGCATAAAGCACTTAAGAATCATGAAATTATGTCTACATAGCTAAGCATCATTTTACTATGCAAGGAAAGTTAATTAATTGCTGGTAAAAAAATTATATCTAGAATGTTATTGCTTTATTAATATACTTTTTTAGAACATTTTCAAAGTTTATGTATAACGAAAAATGCTTTCGTGCTACTAAAATTAAAGTTTACACGATCAACTGAACTTTTATAAATTAATTAGTGAACGTAACTTTGCACTTAGTTACTATAATGTTACTTACGATTGGATCAAAAAGGAAATATCTCTCAGGACGGCTTGCTGGCCTGGCCACTCAACTTCTTCTGCTAATTCATTATTAAGGTGTATCATTGAAACGGTTTCTAACTGCAATGGGGAATGAGGTGGAGCTCCGTCCTGCATTTTCACATCGTCCACATTTCTTTTCTTAAATCTAGTTAGAAATTAACCAAAACGTCAGCAAGAGTATTTTGTGAGAAAAATAAGTACGATTCACTATCATAGTATTCCTAGTAGTCTGTCGTCTATATAGCCAAACCAAATCTTTAATTTAAATTCAAGCTGATTTTTTTTTCTTTAATAGCATATAGGGTTTCTATTTCTCAGTAATGACCGTTTCTCCAATTGAAAACTCCTCATCTGATAAACGTTGCTTCATCGATAAATAAGATATTCTTAAGAGGGCGCCGTCTTCAAAAATGCCGCTAGATGGAGGTTATGTAGTTAAAGTTTCTGCTAGCTTTTATGAAAAATACAATTTTTTTTTTATTTACTTGCAATCGATGAATAGACAACCGTTCTGAGATGATCGTAATATGAAAAGAATTTTTTTAACATTTAAGATTAGCTTGTCATTTAATAATTTGTTAAAAACATAAAAACCCATTTAATTCTTTTCTAGCAATTTTAGGTCATTATTAAGTATTTTACACACATTAATATTGTTTTGACAGCAATTATTTTCATATTTTGGGAAATTCTTAGCAAGAAAGTATGCGGTGACCGAAATGTTGATGACAATATTATACATTTCATTTAATGTTTTACAGCAAACACACACTCCACTCCGTCAGACTCCGTACTGACGGGTTTAGCCACTCTCTAAGAGAGGGCTATACGCGTTAGCGATCGAATTAATTGAATTATTGCCACTCGGAGGTTTAGGTTGTTATTGTGTTATTAATATTTATAAATTATCATTAACTTTGGAAGTTAAAAAAATTATTTCAAGTTTTTAACCACAATTACTTAACATTCACGGTAAAAGCCGGGTAGTAATATCCTTGAGACAATGAACGTGATGGTGCAATGGGTAAGACGTCTGCTTCACAGCGCAGGGGTCGGAAGTTCGAATCACGATGGTAATTTCTTTCTTTTTTTTTTTCGGTGGTCACGGGAAAAAATATCGAAAATTGATATTTTCCGTTTAATAGAACAAATTTTATATCTGGAAATTTTCAGATCATTGGTATTTTCAATTTCGAATGTAATAACAAAAATCTCGAATTATTGTATCTAATAAAGACCTTTATTATTATTATTATTCTTATTATTATTATTATTATAAACTACATACAGTATTTAAATAATAATAATAATTGCTAAATAAACTGTTGACCAATTGAAATCCAAGTGAACTTTTAGGATGTATCTGTAGTGAAATAATTTGAGAAGGATAATAATAGATATGAATGTATGCGATTTTATAATTTATTCGTGAAAACGCGGGTTTGGTCCGATTTTTTAAATTTGAATCATGTCAACAGTGTGAAAGAAAAGTATGTTTTTTAATAAAATATAGTCATAAACTAAGTACAGAGAATATTTTTTGATGCGTATTTTCAGTAACAATTAATGATAAGACGTTGAATTTTTTAATGAGATAAGACAAGGTATTGGAGCTATCCATCATGTAATAAAATTGTCAACATCTCAACTGCAAAGTTTCTAAAATTAACGATATCTATCGACCTCATAAAAACAGCAATAAGTCATTTTTTTTAAATGGAACCATATCTAATTAAATACACCAATCGATAGCGAGAAAAAATGCGCATCTAAGCATGTGTCATGTTCCTATACCCAAAATGTATAATTCTTTAGATATTTGCGATTTTCTAATTTGATCGATGAAAATTGAAGAGTGCCATATGAAAATTGAAGAGTATGCTTTGACTTTGACTGTGGACGAAACAAAATACAACAAATTCAACAAATGTGACAGCTAATATGTAACTCGTGTTATTGTTTTGGGTTTATTGATGGTAATTCAGGATACATTTCATTAAATGTTCTGCATGTTCTGCTAATTATTCTGTCACATTGTCCATGAATGTAAAATAAATGAAAAATATCTGAGTTTGAGTAATTATTTGCCACTTTCTCCACAATAAGACACAATACAGAATATTTATAATGAAAAACAATAACACGAGTTATGTATTAGCTGTCACATCTGTTTAATTTGTTGTATTTTGTTTCGTCCACAGTCAAAGTCAAAGCATACTCCTCAATTTTCATCGATCAAATAGAAAATCGCAAATATCTAAAGAATCATACATTTTGGGTATAGGAACATGATACATGTTTAGATGCGCATTTTTTCTCGCTATCGATTGGTGTATTTAATTATGGTTCCATTTAAAAAAATGACTTATTGCTGTTTCTATGAGGTCGATAGGTATCGTTAATTTTAGGAACTTTGCAGTTGAGATTTTGACAATTTTATTACATGATGATAGCTCCAATACCTTGTCTTACCTCAATAAAAAATTCAACGTCTTATCATTAATTGTTACTGAGATATTGATATTTACATTATACAACTATTCCGTCAACATTTTGGGGAAAAAATTTATATCTCAGAAAATATTCATTTTAGACATAGGAACCTTTAATGAAGTAACCTTTAAATTTTCCGTAGAATCTAAAAAAAAATTGAAAATGGGGGCATCTCATTTAAAATAACAAAGTTAGGGTCAACTTCCGGTATAACCGGAAATGCCACCATTTTGAAAATATTTTCATTAAATAGATCCTACCCACTTAGGACCATAACCAAAATTTCAAATCAATATCTTTTTTCTTTCTCGAGATACTTCTAATAGGCGGTCAACGTGAATCACCCTGTATATACAGGGTGTTTCATGAGGAACTGTACATAGTCCAATGGTAGATAGGGCCCATCAAGGTTAGTAACAAACCACTATTTAAAATCATTTTAGCCAAATATTTAGGGTTGTACAGGGTGATTTATGAATTTTTACCAAAATTTGCTTTCGTTGCCTTTTAGAAACTGATTGTCCGATTCAATTTATTTTCGGTACACTTTAAGTACGATCAAATACCAACAGTACCCCTTAATTACAAAACCAAAATTCCAGGTCCGTATTAGGAAAAATTTCATTTTATCTGTGCCCCCTAAAAAGTTCACCCTGTATATGTTTTTTTTTAATCTTATTACTGAAGTTTGAAAGTACATAAACTACCAACAAAAGTGGAATACTTCGTTTTCTTGTCACACTTACAACAGATACAAAATAAACACATGAAATTTAAGCATTATCTTGTTAAAATTCAAACTTTCAGTAATTCAATGCTAGTTGTGAAAGTTACTATCAATTTAAGTTTCTAAGTAATTATAACTATTATTAGTTAAAAATAGTATGAAATACCAACAGTTAGTCGCAATCAACAAGACTCCAGGACCGTATTAAGAAAAATCATCATCTCGTCGATTCCTCCTAAAATTTTCACCCTGTATATCTTATTCTTAACTTTAATTGCCATACTTTAAAAGTACATAAAGTATCAACAAGTAGTGTAGTGTGATCCACACTTTTCAAAAATAATTATGAACGTCCAACTACCGACACATAAGTTGTGTAGTAATTAAAGGGTAATCTAGTACATTCTGTTCTAATTTGTAATGTAGAATATTTTCATGTTCAGTTCTAGTTTTAAGAAATGAACCTATTTTATTTAGTGTGCAGCTAAAGACATTTGTGCAGGATTTCTGCGAAAGTTTGTCAATTTTTTCTACAGTAGGAATATAATAGACTTTTTATCTAATGACACTGTTAACAAAAGGAGTAGTCGGCTTTGGCAATAGTTTGACAGGTAAAATTGTTGATGAGGTATAACTTTTGTTTCTACGTTCCTAATGCCATTAGTCCAACTTGAGAGTAGCAATTAATAGACCGAATTGAACAGTATTGTAACGTAATGAGAAACTACCCATACGTTATACGAAATTCTGTGGGACATTTAGTAGTTAGACAAATAAAATGCCGTGAAGAGGGGGGTTTACATTTGGAAAATAAGTTATAGATTTTTACTTTTTATTATGTTAATATGTATTATTTTGTTTTGTTATGTTGTTTTGTATTCATGTTGCGTTTTTTATTTTGCTTGTTCTGTTCTGTTACTATTAAATTGTTTTAAAATTCAAAGAGTATTATTTACAGACAGAATAGCTGCTCTAACTGAAACCAATTTATTGAAAATGTCAATTTTATCGAGATAAATTTTGTTGGTTTAAAACCTTTTGAAAGTGTAATAAGAAAACGGATCATACTACACTACTTGTTGATACTTTATGTACTTTTAAATTATAGCAAGTAAAGTTAAGAATAAGATATACAGGGTGAAAATTTTAGGAGGAATCGACGAGATGATGATTTTTCCTAATACGGTCCTGGAGTCTTGTTGATTGCGACTAACTGTTGGTATTTCATACTATTTTTAACTAATAATAGTTATAATTACTTAGAAACTTAAACTGATAGGAACTTTGACAACTAGCATTGAATTACTGAAAGTTTGAACTTTAACAAGATAATGTTTAAATTTAATGTTTTTATTTTGTATCTGTTGTAAGTGTGACAAGAAAACGAAGTACTCCACTTTTGTTAGTAGTTTATGTACTTTCAAACTAGAGTAATAAGATTTAAAAAAAATATATACAGGGTGAACTTTTTAGGGGGCACAGATAATTTGAAATTTTTTCTAATACGGACCTGGAATTTTGGTTTTGTAATTATGGCGAACTGTTGGTATTTGATAGTACTTAATGTGTACCGAAAATAAATTGAATCGGACAATTAGTTTCTAAAAGGCAACGAAAACAAATTCTGGTAAAAATTCATAAATCACCCTGTACAACCCTAAATACTTGGCTAAAATGATTTTAAATAGTGGTTTTTTACTAACCTTGATGGGCCCTATCTACCATTGGACTATGTACAGTTCCTCATGAAACACCCTGTATAATCAAGAAACTCGAACCGTCATTATTTTTAAATTAGTTGATGTAATTCGATGTCAATTTTAATTCTCTTTTAATTTATGGTTAAATGCAGTTTATTCAACTGTTAAAGCTGTTTATCCATTTAAGTTTTGCATAAGGAAGCAACTGAATCAAATAAGAGAAAATTAGAGTTAGAATTAGAACATTATGTTTTTTTTTCTAAACGGTATTACTGATTAAAAAATTATAAAGTGTTTGGAATTTAAGAATAGTCTATTATCTAAAGAGAAAAATACAGTGGGTCCCAGGATCCGGTAACGCACTCTTGTAAACTATTTTATTTTTGATTTGCCGAGAAAAAGTCATTCTTTGTAAAAAGTTTTGCTTGTCTTAGGAAGCCATAACTTGAGATAATTTTACAGGGTATTCTAAAATTGTTTTATGGCATTAGTATTTCTACATGCAGCCAGTCACTTAATTCTAAAAATTAGAATATAATTTTTCTTATAATTAGAATGTATTTAACATTTTCTTCTTTAAATTTATTTATGTTTTATATATTTTTCGAAATTAGATTGATTCCTACTTTAATTTTGATTATTGGTTGAGGTTATCAACCTGAGCGAATTGAAGCTGGTTGTTATTTATTATTTTATACTTTATTAGTTTCTTTACCTATAATAATTTAAATTTTTTTTATTATGAAAAATGTAATTCTTTAAATTTATTTTTTTAATAATAATGTAAATAGAGTTTTTATATATTTATGTATAAATTTAGTATTTTTTGTTAAAATACCTATATTTTTTATTCATTTATGATTACCTAAAGCTCACGTAGCGCCTCCTGTTTCAGGGTCATTAATTTTGGCAGGTATTATATTAAAATTATGAGGTTATGGATTTTTACGTTTAATAATATTATTTATTGAAATTGGAATAAAAATTAATTTTTATTTTATTATTATTAGATTAGTAGGTGGATTTTTTGTTTCTTTGATTTGTATTCGTCAAAGAGATATAAAATCTTATATAATTGCTTATTCTTCAGTTGCACATATAGGGATAGTATTAGCAGGTATTATAACTTTAAATATTTGAGGGTTTTGAGGTTCTCTGGTAATGATAATTGCTCCATGGATTATGTTCTTCTGGTTTATTTTGTTTAGCTAATATTTCTTATGAACGAATAGGGAGACGAAGACTTTATTTAAATAAGGGATTTTTATATAATAAGACTTTCATTGTGATGATTTTTACTTTGTTCTTCTAATATAGCTGCTCCTCCCTCTTTAAATTTAATAGGAGAAATTTTGTTAATTAATAGTTTAATTTCATTTGTTGAATAAGAATATTATTTTTATCTTTAATTTCGTTTTTTAGAGCTGTGTATTCGTTATTTTTATATTCTTTTTCTCAGCATGGTAATTTTTATTCAGGGACATTTTCTGTTTATCAAGGAATATTTACGAGAATATTTATTATTATTTTTACATTGAATACCTTTAAATTTATTAATTTTAAAAGGTGATTATTTGGTGTCATGAATTTAATCTAAGTAGTTTATAAAAAAATATTGATTTGTGATTTTAAAGATATAGTTTTCTATTTTAGATAATTTATTCTATTTTAAAGTTTATTTTAATTTATTTTTATTAAATTCTTTATCATTTTTGTTCTCTTAGGCTACATTTTTTAATCCAAGATTTTAATTTAATTATTGAATTAAATTTATTAACATTAAATTCTTTATCTGTAATTATAACTATCTTATTAGATTGAATGTCGTTATTATTTATGAGATTTGTTTTATTTATTTCTTCTATAGTAATTTATTATAGTCATGAAAATATGTTTGGTGATGAAAATTTAAATCGATTTATTTATTTGGTGGTTATATTTGTTTTATCAATATTATTATTAATTATTAGACCTAATTTAATTTCAATTTTATTAGGTTGAGATGGATTAGGTTTGGTTTCTTATTGTTTAGTAATTTATTACCAAAATGTTAAATCTTTTATTGCTGGGATATTAACAGCATTATCTAATCGTATTGGAGATGTTGCTTTACTTATATCTATTGCTTGAATAATAAATTATGGAAGATGAAATTTTATTTTCTATTTGGATCTAATAAAAGATGAATTTTCTATAAAATTGATGATTACCTGCGGCTATAGCAGCTCCAACTCCAGTTTCTTCTTTAGTTCATTCTTCAACTTTAGTTACAGCTGGGGTTTATTTATTAATTCGTTTTAATTTTTGTTTTTCTTCAAATTTAATATTAATTTTATTATTAATTTCAAGTTTAACTATATTTATATCAAGTTTAGGAGCTAATTTTGAATTTGATTTAAAAAAAAATATTGCTTAATCAACATTAAGTCAATTAGGTTTAATAATAAGGATTTTAGCTTTAGGAGAGTATAAATTACCTTTTTTTCATTTATTAACTCATGCTTTATTTAAAGCTTTATTATTTATATGTGCAGGAAATATTATTCATAATTTAAATAATTGTCAAGATATTCGTTTCATAGGAAAATTAAATAAGCATATACCATTAACTTACACTTTTTTTAATATCAGAAATTTTTAAAGAAAAATATAAAGATGTGGGTTACCTTTTTTATCTGAATTTTTGTTCTAAAGATTTAGTTGTTGAAATTATATCTATACAATTTTTAAATATTTTTATTTATTTAATTTTTTATATTAAATTCATTACAAAATGATTTACTTACCTACTTTCTGCTGCCTAACTAAACTCATTAAGAATTTAGTTCTGTCCATGTTGGGTCAAATTATTATTATAATAATTTTGTTCAACACTTATGAGTTGAAAATAAGGGCTTCCCAAAATGCGTGTAATATATTAACTCAGGTGGGCTTTACAAGTACTGGGAAATATATGATTAAGTGAATATTAAATAAAAATGTATATAAATTGTCCTACGCGCAGTCACGTGAAATACGCACTTCTAACTACAATAGGAAGCCTGGGCTTCTAAGAGCCTGTGACATGTACCAGGCTTGGTATAGGTTGTTGGGTACGTATATGAGGTTGGCGTATTTGTTCAGTGTAATTTGTTGTTATTACCGATTGCCCGTCGTGCTGGTGTGGAAATACATGTGAAAAATTTCAGATCCTCGTAACTTCTCCGTCAAAATCTCAATGTAGCTGACGTCGCACGTCTGATATAACACAAACCACAGCTGTAGCAAAAAGTAATTCCTCATCAATATTTTCCATTCTTTTTTGTCAAAAATCAACACTCTTGACTGTGTAAGGTAGACTGAACGTTAAATGAATACAACGACGTTCATTTGTGCAAATTTGCATGTACAAATCAGTTGCGCAAATTGCATGAGCATCTAAACAGAAGTACAACGACTCAGTACATTTGTGCAAATTTGCATGCACAAGCCAATTGGCACAATTTGCATGACCGTCTAAAAGCGCCTTAACCTTGGAAAAACGAATTTACTTGATCAAATGCTATGGAATCGGAAATTTTTCTTATAAATACGCAATTGAAGTTTTCAATGAGAAGTATCCAGATGTTACAGTGATTCACAGTATGTAAATTAATTTATAAATTTGATACCACCGGGGAAGTAAAAAATGTGAAAAAAGAACAAAAACAATTAAATGAAGATGACGCTGCTACCGGTGTAATTTTAGACTCTGTAGATTGTAGAACACCCAAGATGGTCGTTAAATTTAGGTATTAGCAAATCTCATATTCAGAAGATTTTAGTCGTTTGGACGTTTGTTTAACTATGGGTGAGAAAATTTAGCAGATAGATCATTTTATCGAAACATTTTATTCGTGGACGAATCTACTTTTAAGACTAATGGGCCATGGGATAGTTTCCTCTCAAAATTGTAGGTACTGGGCTCAGGAAAATCCTACTTTCCGATTTACCACTAACAGTCGAAAGTTTAAAAATGACATATTGCATCATAGAATAAACGGTCCTTATTTTATTGATAGAATTTTGAACCAAGATACTTATTTAGAACTTTTAAATAATTTTGTTTTGGAAATTGGACAATGAAAATTTAAAACGTAGAAGAATAATTTTTCAACAAGACGGATGTCCAGCACATTCTACAATTCGAGTTCGAGTTCGAGCATTTCGGCCGCAACGATTTCGAAGACGACGTAGATTTATTAAAGCAAAAAATTGTGGAAGCTCTTGCAACCACAAATGAAGATGTGACCTCCAATGCATACGAAGAATTTAGAAAAAGATTAGAGAAATGTGTACTTTTTGGAGGTCTACATGTAGAATAGTTCTCAACTTAGTTAAATGAAATGTAATTTTTTTGAAATTAAGTTTTTTAAATAATTGGAAACACTTTGCTAAATAAAATGTCC
Source organism: Rhagium mordax (assembly GCA_963680705.1). Classification (NCBI taxonomy): domain Eukaryota; kingdom Metazoa; phylum Arthropoda; class Insecta; order Coleoptera; family Cerambycidae; genus Rhagium; species Rhagium mordax. Next base: position 73,636,824 of record OY796656.1, on the reverse strand, counting down.
AATAAAGATGTAAAAAAGCAATTCACTTAAAAGTCCATAAATTTACCCTGTATAATTTATCTTAAGTTTGACGACTGTTTATGACTTCCTATGACAAGGAAAACTTTTTATAAAGAATAACTTTTTCTCGGCAAATCAAAAATAAGAGAGTTTACAAGACTGCGGTACCTCATCCAGAGACACACCTGGTTTGCCCAACTTAATATGATAATATACAGGAAGTCCCATTAGAATGGGTCATTTGCGATGCCATACTTTTGACTCGTCCTGTATGAAATACAAAATAGGGCTTTCGGTAATATCAAAAAATTATATTTAAATCCTAATAGATTTTTGTAATATTTTGTGGTTTGAGCAGAAAAAAATCGATTTTTAAAAATTACTCTATTTTGTTTGTCTCGCCCTGTATACAAACACATATTTGTCACAATATATTATTTGAAGTTAAAGAAATCGATTTTTAAAAATTACTCTATTTTATTTGTCTCGCTCTGTATACAGACACATATTTGTCACAATATATTATTTGAAGTTAAAGAAATAACATTCATGCAAAAAATTTCAATCGAATCCTTAAATTGCTATAAATATTTTTTATAAAAATAACCACTTTATATCTTTAACACCCTGTACCTCAAAAACTAGTCACAGGATTGAGTTGGGACCTTGACAGTTCTGATCAGGAAATTAAAATCTGCAACATACTAACATTTTAGCAAAAATTCACCGAGAGCCATTTTTACCTATATTTTGTGCGGGGCCCTTTAGTTTTCTCCATGTTGAGGTCAAATTATTATTATAATAATTTTGTTGAACAGCTACAAATCTTTCAAAACGTTAATTATTCTTATAAAATACTTAAGAACATGAAAATAAAGGCAACGTTGGTGGGCTTCTCAAAATGCGTAAACTGTATTAACTATATGCAGTCGGGCTTAGTAAGGTGGTGATGTGAAGTGGCTTGAGGTGGCTTGAGAAGAACTGGGAAATATATATTTAAGTAAATATTAAATAAGGTTACCCCTCTCCTGTTGCTAAATGTATATAAATTGTCCTATGCGCAGTCGCGTGAAATACACACTTCTAACTACAATAGGAAGCCTGGGCTTCTGAGAGCCTGTGATATGTACCGGGCTTGGTATAGGTAGTTGGGTACGTATATATATATATATATATATATATATATATATATATATATATATATATATATATATATATATATATATATATATATATATATATATATATATACGCGGTATGTTGTCACCTCCACTACATGGAAGAGGCGACCTCGCCTCCGGGTCTCCCCGTTCAACTAGAGAAAAAAAAAATTCATATATGGGGTGAGGAGAGGGTCACGAATCTGTATTTCAAAAGAGGGGAAGAGAAATTTGACTTTTAAGGAGGTCATATATGGAAACCACATAAAGTACTATGTGACCTCCGAAATCTATATATAAGCGCTCACGTTAATAACGTTGTCGGCTCCGACAGTGTTGTCACATTATCGGAGGTCACAAAGACACCTCTGTATCCGTGCATTATAAGGGCGTGTTTTTAATATGAATATAAATTCAGTTTCAGAATGTTTTACTCATGAAATATTACTTATCGAAATATTAAATAAAATGGGATAAATGAGGAACATGACTTTTGTAAGGTAGGGAAGGACAAGGAAATTGTGGTCAGTTAAGGAGAACTGTAAAAATCTGAGTCAACAAAATATATTTGTTTATAAGTACGTTTGTTTAGTTATAAAATTTATTAAAAACATGACAAAGAAATATAATTTTCTTAATTTAAAAGTAAGTTGTTTTGACTCGCATTACCCAAGAAGAGATAATCAGAACGGTACAAAACTAGTCAAAAAAATTTATTTTTTTAACCTTAGTTATTACATTTTCGAAAGCAAATACGTTTCTTAAGCTATAAAACTAACTTATTAGCAATTTAATGAAAAATAAAATGTAATATATTACATTTTAATATATCACTTTAATAAATTACTTTAATATATTACTTTAATATATTACTAATAAAATATAATATATTACATTTTATTTTTTATTAAATTGCTAATAAGTTTTACAGCTTAAGAAACGTATTTGCTTTCGAAAATGTAATAACTAAGGTTAAAAAATATATTTTTTTGACTAGTTTTATACCGTTCTGATTAATTCTGGTTAATTTTCTTAAAAAGAAGTTGTTTTGACTCCCATTGCCCAAGATACGTGGTCCCTAATCATGATTGGGGGTGATAAGAACCAGAGGAATTAAGATATAAAACATAAGGAAAATAACAAACTACTCCTTTAGGGACTTAAAATACACAATAAAACATTTCAACTATTGTGGTTTATACATGGTGTCCAGGAATGGAATTCCCTTTTTAAAGGCTAATAATAAATTTGCTTGAAGTTTTAAAATAAATTTATTACTGCAAAAATACACACAATATAGGCGGATTTTATGTTTTAAAAATTATATTGTCGAAGCGCCTTCCATTTCGGTCAAAACACTCCTGCAATACCTTCTCCATGTGATTAAAAACTGCTAAACACATCTCAGGTGGAATTCTATTAATTTCTTCTCATATTTTTTGTTTTAATTCTAGCAAAGTCATAGGCCTATTAACATAAACTTTACATTTAATTAGTAATTACTAATAAAATTGTCCTATTATTATTTTTTGCAGTAGCGCCCTGGAAGCGATCATTTCAGCATAATTCTATTATTAATTAGATACTAAGTAGCTAGAGAACTGTGCATCCTACTCGTTCCGTTGTGATTTTTTTGTGATTATTGTTTTCCAGAAACTCAAATAACTCGAAAACGGTGCGCCATATCAAAGTACAACTAGAATACCTTTATTGCAGAAAAAACTCTGGTATTCCATAATTTGCTACCAAAATTTGGAAAAACTTACATGCGAAAAAGTTGTGGGGCATTTTACTCCACCCCCTCCCTGTTTGACCCACCCCTGAATGAAATTTTTGATTCATTTTAGACTACCTTATTGGTCATAAAATGATTAGTAATTGACCAAAATTTCATGTTTTTAATTTCACCGGTTTCGGAAATATTAACTAAAAACCATCATCAAGGAAGCACTTTTAAAGGGTTGTAGCTCCCTTAGGAAGCCTTTCTGTGGCTATATTTGTAGGAACTTCTTGCCTTATTTTTGAACAAGCTGGTAAAATGATGACCACTAATTTCGGGACACCCTGTATATGCATAATAATTTCACTCCTGTTAACTTTTACCTATTAAGAAGACCTTCCATAAGTACAAAGTCGTGCCCAAATTTCATTCCGCCAGCTATAGTCACTTTCGAAAAAAAAAAAAAATCAAATCACTTTTTGGTGCCCCCTTTTGAGGAGATCTAGCGGCTCAAGGAGGCCGTTCTCGACTTTACTGTACAGGGTTATCCAACGAAAAGGCCCACCCTTATATTTTCTTTATTTTTCGAGTTAGGAAAAAATGTTTCAAATAAAAGTTGTAGTGAATCAAATGAACTCATTTAAAACCCCTGCAAAGAATATACAGGGTGTTCCATAAAAGCGGGACAAACCTAACTTACATTTTTTTAAATGGAACACCCTATATTTTTTTACATTTTTCAAATCTGTGTTTTTTCGTGATTTCAAAAATATATATATGTTGTATCTTATCTTTTACTGTTTTTTATTTATTGCAAATTTCGTGAACAATATTATTTATACCACCAGCATCTGCATGCGTATCAATCAGGTTAGCCATGGATGAAAAACAATTAATTTGACACTTATGCCTTACAGAATAATTGAATAAATTCAAAAAGCAAACTTTTCATCCATGGCTAACCTGATTGATACGCATGAAGATGCTGGTGGTATAAATAATATTGTTCACGAAATTTGCAATAAATAAAAAACAGTAAAAGATAAAATACAACATATATATATATTTGAAATCACAAAAAAATACAGATTTGAAAAATGTAAAAAAATATAGGGTGTTCCATTTAAAAAAATGTAAGTTAGGTTTGTCCCGCTTTTATGGAACACCCTGTATATTCTTTGCAGGGGTTTTAAATGAGTTCATTTGATTCACTACAACTTTTATTTGAAACATTTTTTCCTAACTCGAAAAATAGAGCAAATATAAGGGTGGGCCTTTTCGTTGGATAACCCTGTACATAAGAGATTATATTTATTTCTTGATGAGGAAATACCCTTAAGAGGTTTTCACGTTATTTCGGGACACCCTGCAGTTTTAATTTTGTAGATTATTAAAAATAGGCAGCTAATTATAGATTGGATTTCCAACCAACAAAAACAATCTTATTTTATTAGATTAAGGCAATTAAAACTTCATTAATAATGCACTGAACAAGATTTTAGTTCATAGTACAGGAGCAGAACTTTTGATAAAAGCAGCATATTTGAAAATCGTAAAAATTACATATTTTTGAGGTTAGTATTGTGACGTCACGTGCACGAACGAATTTATTTGGACTTTAACCAATAACGAGACCGTCCGTTTTTGACGTCATTAATGGAAAACTGGCGAGACTTTTGAAATTGATACAACTTATTAATATTTAAAGCAACTGTAAGAATGCTATATTATTGGAATTTATTGCATTATTATATTTAATATGTATTCAACTTTGACGTAAATCTATTAAAAACCTTTAATTCAATTAAGGTGTAAGAGTTTATTGTCAAAAGATTAAACTAAACAGACATTTATATTTATAATTAAAATAAGTCGTCAATTTAATTCAATTTTCCATTAAACTACATCTTGCCAGGTTTCAAGTTTTTATACATTTCTAATAACAAATAGGGAAATAACTCAAAATCAAATACATTATGGTTAACACTTGTAGAGACCTAATTTACTTAGAATTGACAAACGATTATAAAAATTATTATAAATCTTTAAAAAAACTGACTGAAATATCTTTTCCCATTTCAAAGATAAAAAATAAAAACACTTGGTATCTCACAAACTAAGCAATTTTGAGGATATGTTTATATAACAAAATTTTATTATTATTATTCGTTTGCGTTTATCCCATTAAAACTGATTCACCCTGTATATGTATTGTATATTTGATCCAACCTTTTTAGTCCATACGGCGGCAGGTCGAAAAAACCCACAAAAAAATACAAATTGATAATACATTTTTTTTTCTTAATGATCTTGTTTCAGAGACATAAAAAACATATCAAAAGTGTGATTACCCCCGATGTCGGCGACTACCCTTAATTGTGCGATTTATGTATTAAAATCTGGTTTTTTAACGATAAGGTGCTTCCTCTTCACCCTACGAGAGAAATTGTGGTATACAAAATTGAAGACATTAAAATTCTCTATAAACTTTACATATTTTTGCTCAGACCAAAGGTTTTCGCTCGCTGTGACCGTCACGAATTTTTCAATTTTGTGCGGTTAGTATTAAAAAACCGTTGGTCTGAGCAAAAATATGCGTAGGGCATCTTTTATAGAGAATTTTAATATCTTCAATTTTGTATACCACCATTTCTCACGTAGGATGAATAGGATACCAGTTATTGCTAGAAAACCGGATTATTGTACCTAAATTGCAAAATTAAGGGTAGTCTCCGACCTCGGAGGTAATCACACTTTTGACATATTTTTTATGTCTGTGAAACAAGATGCTATTATCAATTTGTGGCGAAAAAATACTTGCCGCTTGGCCTAATTGCCCAATAGACATCAAATATCAATGTCTGCAAAATAAAAAGAATCAATTTTGCCACGAAAATTTTATATTTTTCTACTTTATTTTATTAATTAAATAGGAATTTTTGAAACATGTTACGTTGCACAGATGATCAGTTCAACATCAAAAACATGCGGTGTTCTCCGCGATCCAATTAATTATGTGAAAATATAGGAGGCGTCAAATCAGTTTGGTCAGAAACAAAAGCATTACTATTTTAGTTTGATATTTCTCTTACTAGCCCTAGTTTTGGTGGCTACATTTTTAAGTCAAAATGGTTCTTGTTCAATCGAATAAAAAAATGGCATTATTGATTGTTATGTGGCATGTGGAACACCTTTTCATAAAATATGTTTTTTTTGTAAAAACATGATTTACCTAGTATAAAATAACAAAATAAAATGCAGAATGGTATTTCTAACCAATATAATTTTCAAGGCAACCCTGTTTTTCTACATATTTTGCAAAAATTTATATTAGAAGAAGTTGAGCAAAAAGTTGAGCAAACATACAATACATGTACCGGGTGACCACGAAATGACGCTCGTCCCTATATCTTCTTGTTTTGACAAGATATGAATTTCAAATTAGGGCACGTCAAATAACGGTTAAATATGCATTATGTCGACTGATTTTTCATTTTCTGTCACTTCCGGTTTTACCGGAAATGTGACTAACTTTGGTTTTTTAAATGGAACACCCTATATATTTTTACATTTTTATATTCAGGAGGTCATTTTGGATACAGTTATGGCATATTGAGATAAAAATATTACTGGCAGACATTTTTATGAGCAAACTTAATTTTTCATCCAGGCGGCCGTGATCTCAAAAATATGTTTTATTTTGCTTCAATAATTAATCAAAAAATGCAATTATGGTATTAAGGCGGGTTTACATTGGTATAGTTACTAAGCCCAGTTACTTGCACTTGTAGCTAGCCTGGCTAGCCTACTGTCGCATACACAAGACAGTGGATGTCTACACTTCAAAGTGTATTTTATGTGCACTAGTACCAGTGGTGCGGTCACATTGCCAGGATGAATCCTTTTCGTCGTCATGTCCCTCGTCGTTCTAGAATATTGCACAAAGAAAAATTTAGAAAAATATTTGTGCGAGTAATGCAAATTGCTATTGGAGAACTTATCAGTGAGATTGAAGAGGAAAATGGCCGTCCAAAAAGAATATGGGTCAGGGATTGGATGAGCAAAAAGGATTCAAAAGGAACATCAGCACTTCTTCTTCTTCTTCTCCGTCTTCTTCTTCGTCGTCTTCTTCTTCTCCTTCTTCTTCTTCTTCTTCTCCGTCTTCTTCTTCTTCTTCTTCTTCCTCTTCTTTGTTGTATCCCACAAACACTCATAATCGCGATAAAGTTCTACAAACTTTATAGTATCTCCTTCGGACCACCTTTTCATTGTTAAATTTCTTTATAATCGAAATCACACTGTTTACTGTCAACGCAGATACTAGCGAGCAAGTGTTTACATTGGTGTAGTGTAGACACGGCAGCCGGTAAACAGGTGCTGGAGACGTTGGTAGGGGAAGGACAGTGACTTTGCAAGTGGTAAGTAAATAGCCTAGATAGCTATTCACTTTCCTGTCCTGATTACTTGTACCAGTACTGGTACAAGTACTTTCCTATGTGGTTTACATTAGGTTGGCTACTGTCTTGCAAGTTACTGGTGCAAGTAACTAACCCATTTACTATACCAATGTAAACCCGCCTTTATATCATATGAAATTTGTGTTATAAGATCTGAAATATTTTGAAAATAATTTTTTCAGGATAACTATTTTTTTTTAATGGCACCATGATGGATTTGTTCATATTATAATACATAAAAATACATAATACTTGATAAAGATCCACTGTTAAATATTGACTTTTTTTCATTTCTAGTTGAATGTTATTCTTATGTATATTAATGTATTGCAATATAAAGATATAGTGAAGTCCTTGGTACCAAGTAATCGGTAATAAAATGCTTTATTGAAATAACGTAGTGTACCACCATGGTGCCATTAAAAAAGGATAGTTAATTTGGAGAAATGATTTCCGAAATGTTTAAGATTTTTTAACACAAATGCCATATGGCATAACGTCATAATTGTATTTTTTATTAATTACTGAAGCATAACAATAGTAATTTTCGTCACAAGTCCGGAAGGTGACTTGTTACAGTCGAGTAGATATTATGGACGAGGCGACGGCAGGAGCCGAGTCTAGAATATCTAAACGAGGCTGGAATAACACCTTACGGACGTGTGTCGAATGATATTTTATTTCATCCCGTCATTTCTTGTATATTAGCATTTTTGTACACTTGGTTATTTTCTTATGTCATTTGACATTTGACACTATTTTTTAATTTACGGTTGATTTTTATATGTCAAACAACTGTCAAAAGGTATAATAACAGTTTGTGATTGGTTCGTAATAAGTTTCCGGTGGTTTCCGGTACTTTGCCGGCTCTGATACCGTAATGTCTCATTTTCCGGCCTCATATGAATACTGTACTGTTGTACTTTCCGGACGGGATGAAATAAAATATTTTTTTGGGATTACGGCCGCCTAGTAAAAAATTTAATTTGCTCATAAAAATGTCAGTATTAATTTTTTTATCTCAATATGCCATAACTACATATATCCAAAATGACCTCCTGAATCCAAAAATGTAAAAATCTATAGGGTGTTCCATTTAAAAAATCAAAGTTAGTGTCATTTCCGGTGAAACTCAAAGCGACTGAAAGTAAAAAAGCGGTCAAAATAATGCATATTTAACTGTTATTTGACGTGCCCAACTTTGAAATTCATATCTTGTAAAACCAAGAAGATATAGAGACGAGCGTCATTTCTTGGTCACCTGGTATATCGTCGGAATCGGGATAATGCGTAGATTTCAAAAATATAAAAACATACAGGGTATTCCATTTAGAAAAACAAGTTAGGTTTGTATCTCCAGAACGCCCTGTATAATTGTAATTTCGATAAGTACGGTGAGATCGCGGGAAAATTTCGCACAACTTTTGTATTTACCATTATTTTCTTAGAAGAATAAAAATGTCATAAGGGGTTAATCTTTCGATAATATCCCTGTACTGGCCTGTACAGTCTGACTCGTTCTCACCCACTTTTTAGTCTTACATTACATTTTACAAAGAATCTCCAGATGTGCATGAAATTATACGTCTTAAGCTAAAAGTAAGTTATATTGTTTTATTTCTCCAAAAATATATAATATATTATACTTAATATCTATTCCAATCATATCTTGAAATATAGCTTCTTGAATTATGAAAAATTTCAAAGCTGATATATTGTATCATTCCGGTTTTCTGCAAAAATTTTCAGTATGCCACGTAAATAAAACAATAACTATAATTTAGGATGTTCAAATGACATAATTGATGACATATTTAAATTATCACTATCCAATCTCATAGGGCGAGTTGCTTTATTCACCGGTGGATCCATCAGATGTGTTTTATCTCGTTCTATGTCCGAGGTTAGAACGAGATAAAACACATCTGGTGGATCAACCCGTGAATAAAGCAACTCGCCCATAATATGCTGAAATGTCCTGCGACGTTGCCTTTTTAAGGAGGCGGGAACGCTACGCTTGTGACAAAAAATTCAGCTTTATATATCAGGAGGTGACAACGTGCTCTCATTGAATACTGAATGCGACATCAGCGCCAGCGTTATATATAGGAACTAAAATATTTATTTGTGAGTATGGAAGGTACTTTGTCGCCTCCGAACAAATTTTCGTTTTTGAACTCTAGATGTCACCTTCTTTCCAAAACCGATGAAAAATAGGAGAAACGTTGTCGCCTCCGAAATCGGAGGCCATAACGTTATATATGAGGTGACAACGTATCTTTGGTATCTACTTTGGAGGCCACGACATACCCTTTATCAATATATATATATATATATATATATATATATATATATATATATATATATATTGATAAAGGGTACGTTGTGGCCTCCAAAGTAGATACCAAAGATACTTTGTCACCTCATATATAACGTTATGGCCTCCGATTTCGGAGGCGACAACGTTTCTCCTATTTTTCATCGGTTTTGGAAAGAAGGTGACATCTACAGTTCAAAAACGAAAATTTGTTCAGAGGCGACAAAGTACCTTCCATACTCACAAATAAATATTTTAGTTCCTATATATAACGCTGGCGCTGATGTCGCATTCACTATTCAATGAGAGCACGTTGTCACCTCCTGATATATAAAGCTGAATTTTTTGTCACAAGCGTAGCGTTCCCGCCTCCTTAAAAAGGCAACGTCGCAGGACATTTCAGCATATTATGGGCGAGTTGCTTTATTCACCGGTTGATCCACCAGATGTGTTTTATCTCGTTCTAACCTCGGAGATAGAACGAGATAAAACACATCTGATGGATCCACCGGTGAATAAAGCAACTCGCCCTATGAGATTGGATAGTGATAATTTAAATATGTCATCAATTATGTCATTTGAACATCCTAAATTATAGTTATTGTTTTATTTACGTGGCATACTGAAAATTTTTGCAGAAAACCGGAATGATACAATATATCAGCTTTGAAATTTTTCATAATTCAAGAAGCTATATTTCAAGATATGATTGGAATAGATATTAAGTATATTACATATTTTTGGAGAAATAAAACAATATAACTTACTTTTAGCTTAAGACGTATAATTTCATGCACATCTGGAGATTCTTTGTAAAATGTAATGTAAGACTAAAAAGTGGGTGAGAACGAGTCAGACTGTACAGGCCAGTACAGGGATATTATCGAAAGATTAACCCCTTATGACATTTTTATTCTTCTAAGAAAATAATGGTAAATACAAAAGTTGTGCGAAATTTTCCCGCGATCTCACCGTACTTATCGAAATTACAATTATACAGGGCGTTCTGGAGATACAAACCTAACTTGTTTTTCTAAATGGAATACCCTGTATGTTTTTATATTTTTGAAATCTACGCATTATTCCGATTCCGACGATATACCAGGTGACCACGAAATGACGCTCGTCTCTATATCTTCTTGGTTTTACAAGATATGAATTTCAAAGTTGGGCACGTCAAATAACAGTTAAATATGCATTATTTTGACCGCTTTTTTACTTTCAGTCGCTTTGAGTTTCACCGGAAATGACACTAACTTTGATTTTTTAAATGGAACACCCTATAGATTTTTACATTTTTGGATTCAGGAGGTCATTTTGGATATATGTAGTTATGGCATATTGAGATAAAAATATTAATACTGACATTTTTATGAGCAAATTAAATTTTTTACTAGGCGGCCGTAATCCCAAAAAAATATTTTATTTCATCTCGTCCGGAAAGTACAACAGTACAGTATTCATATGAGGCCGGAAAATGAGACACTACGGTATCAGAGCCGGCAAAGTACCGGAAACCACCGGAAACTTATTACGAACCAATCACAAACTGTTATTATACCTTTTGACAGTTGTTTGACATATAAAAATCGACCGTAAATTAAAAAATAGTGTCAAATGTCAAATGGCATAAGAAAATAACCAAGTGTCAAATTATACAAAAATGCTAAAATACAAGAAATGACGGGATGAAATAAAATATCATTCGACACACGTCCGTAAGGTGTTGTTCCAGCCTCGTTTAGATATTCTAGACTCGGCTCCTGACGTCGCCTCGTCCATAATATCTACTCGACTGTAACAAGTCACCTTCCGGACTTGTGACGAAAATTACTATTGTTATGCTTCAGTAATTAATAAAAAAATACAATTATGACGTTATGCCACGACATTTGTGTTAAAAAATCTTAAACATTTCGGAAATCATTTCTCCAAATTAACTATCCTTTTTTAATGGCACCATGGTGGTACACTACGTTATTTCAATAAAGCATTTTATTACCGATTACTTGGTACCAAGGACTTCACTATATCTATATTGTAAATTAATATACATAAGAATAACATTCAACTAGAAATGAAAAAAAGTCAATATTTAACAGTGGATCTTTATCAAGTAGATGCCTTTGATCTCCAGAATCTAAAGATGTAAAAATATATACAGGGTGTTCCATTTAAAATTCCAAAGTTAGCATCATTTCCGGTGAAACCAGAAGCGACAAAAAATGTTAAATCTGTTGAATTAATGCATATTTAGCCGTTATTTGAGGTGCCCACATTAGAAATTTATATCTTGTAAAACCAAGAAGAGATAGAGGCAAGTGACATCTTGTGGTCATATTCTTGGTTTTAAAAGATATGAATTTCAAATTTGAACACGTCAAATAACGGCTGAATAATATTTATTAATTCGACCAATTTATCATTTTCCGTTGCTTCCTGTTTCACCGGAAATTATGCTAACATTGGATTTTTAAATGGAACGCCCTGTATATTTTCACATTTTTTATTCAGCAGGTCAGATGCTAGAGATCCACAAATATGAGTTTTTTTTTCATTTATATATTTTTGAATGTTATATTATTCTTATGTATTTTTATGTATTATAATATGAACAAATCCATCATGGTGCCATTAAAAAAAAATAGTTATCCTGAAAAAATTATTTCCAAAATATTTCAGATCTTATAACACAAATTTCATATGATATAATACCATAATTGCATTTTTTGATTAATTATTGAAGCAAAATAAAACATATTTTTGAGATCACGGCCGCCTGGATGAAAAATTAAGTTTGCTCATAAAAATGTCTGCCAGTAATATTTTTATCTCAATATGCCATAACTGTATCCAAAATGACCTCCTGAATATAAAAATGTAAAAATATTTAGGGTGTTCCATTTAAAAAAACAAAGTTAGTCACATTTCCGGTGAAACCGGAAGTGACAGAAAATGAAAAATCAGTCGACATAATGCATATTTAACCGTTATTTGACGTGCCCTAATTTGAAATTCATATCTTGTCAAAACAAGAAGATATAGGGACGAGCGTCATTTCGTGGTCACACGGTACATGTATTGTATGTTTGCTCAACTTTTTGCTCAACTTCTTCTAATATAAATTTTTGCAAAATATGAAGAAAAACAGGGTTGTCTTGAAAATTATATTGGTTAGAAATACCATTCTGCATTTTATTTTGTTATTTTATACTAGGTAAATCATGTTTTTACAAAAAAAACATATTTTATGAAAAGGTGTTCCACATGCCACATAACAATCAATAATGCCATTTTTTTATTCGATTGAACAAGAACAATTTGACTTAAAAATGTAGCCACCAAAACTAGGGCTAGTAAGAGAAATATCAAACTAAAATAGTAATGCTTTTGTTTCTGACAAAACTGATTTAACGCCTCCTAGATTTTCACATAATTAATTGGATCGCGGAGAAAACCGCATGTTTTTGATGTTGAACTGATCATCTGTGCAACGTAACATGTTTCAAAAATTCCTATTTAATTAATAAAATAAAGTAGAAAAATATAAAATTTTCGTGGCAAAATTGATTCTTTTTATTTTGCAGACATTGATATTTGATGTCTATTGGGCAATTAGGCCAAGCGGCAAGTATTTTTTCTCCACACATTGATAATAGCATCTTGTTTCACAGACATAAAAAATATGTCAAAAGTGTGATTACCTCCGAGGTCGGAGACTACCCTTAATTTTGCAATTTAGGTACAAAAATCCGGTTTTCTAGCAATAACTGGTATCCTATTCATCCTACGTGAGAAATGGTGGTATACAAAATTGAAGATATTAAAATTCTCTATAAAAGATGCCCTGCGCATATTTTTGCTCAGACCAACGGTTTTTTAATACTAACCGCACAAAATTGAAAAATTCGTGACGGTCACAGCGAGCGAAAACCTTTGGTCTGAGCAAAAATATGTAAAGTTTATAGAGAATTTTAATGTCTTCAATTTTGTATACCACTATTTCTCTCGTAGGGTGAATAGGAAGCACCTTATCGTTAAAAAACCAGATTTTAATACATAAATCGCACAATTAAGGGTAGTCGCCGACATCGGGGGTAATCACACTTTTGATATGTTTTTTATGTCTCTGAAACAAGATCATTAAGAAAAAAAAATGTATTATCAATTTGTATTTTTTTGTGGGTTTTTTCGACCTGCCGCCGTATGGACTAAAAAGGTTGGATCAAATATACAATACATATACAGGGTGAATCAGTTTTAATGGGATAAACGCAAACGAATAATAATAATAAAATTTTGTTATATAAACATATCCTCAAAATTGCTTAGTTTGTGAGATACCAAGTGTTTTTATTTTTTATCTTTGAAACGGGAAAAGATATTTCAGTCAAATTTGGTATATGATAGTTTTGGACAAAACCACATTCATTCTTGTGCTCCTTAACATTAACACAAGATCCAGTGGCATACAAATGGGGGCCATCTGATCCCCTTTTTTAAAAAAGTGGACGCGTCTGGGTTTTTTTAAAGATTTATAATAATTTTTATAATCGTTTGTCAATTCTAAGTAAATTAGGTCTTTACAAGTGTTAACCATAATGTATTTGATGTTGAGTTATTTTCCTATTTGTTATTAGAAATGTATAAAAACTTGAAACCTGGCAAGATGGAAAATTGAATTAAATTGACGACTTATTTTAATTATAAATATAAATGTCTGTTTAGTTTAATCTTTTGACAATAAACTCTTACACCTTAATTGAATTAAAGGTTTTTAATAGATTTACGTCAAAGTTGAATACATATTAAATATAATAATGCAATAAATTCCAATAATATAGCATTCTTACAGTTGCTTTAAATATTAATAAGTTGTATCAATTTCAAAAGTCTCGCCAGTTTTCCATTAATGACGTCAAAAACGGACGGTCTCGTTATTGGTTAAAGTCCAAATAAATTCGTTCGTGCACGTGACGTCACAATACTAACCTCAAAAATATGTAATTTTTACGATTTTCAAATATGCTGCTTTTATCAAAATTTCTGCTCCTGTACTATGAACTAAAATCTTGTTCAGTGCATTATTAATGAAGTTTTAATTGCCTTAATCTAATAAAATAAGATTGTTTTTGTTGGTTGGAAATCAATCTATAATTAGCTGCCTATTTTTAATAATCTACAAAATTAAAACTGCAGGGTGTTCCGAAATAACGTGAAAACCTCTTAAGGGTATTTCCTCATCAAGAAATAAATATAGTCTCTTATGTACAGTAAAGTCGAGAACGGCCTCCTTGAGCCGCTAGATCTCCTCAAAAGCGGGCACCAAAAAGTGATTTGATTTTTTTTTTTCGAAAGTGACTATAGCTGGAGGAATGAAATTTGGGCACGACTTTGTACTTATGAAATTATTATGCATATACAGGGTGTCCCGAAATTAGTGGTCATCATTTTACCAGCTTGTTCAAAAATAAGGCAAGAAGTTCCTACAAATATAGCCACAGAAAGGCTTCCTAAGGGAGCTACAACCCTTTAAAAGTGCTTCCTTGATGATGGTTTTTAGTTAATATTTCCGAAACCGGTGAAATTAAAAACATGAAATTTTGGTCAATTACTAATCATTTTATGACCAATAAGGTAGTGTAAAAATGAATCAAAAATTTCATTCAGGGGTGGGTCAAACAGGGAGGGGGTGGAGTAAAATGCCCCACAACTTTTTCGCATGTAAGTTTTTCCAAATTTTGGTAGCAAATTATGGAATACCAGAGTTTTTTTCTGCAATAAAGGTATTCTAGTTGTACTTTGATATGGCGCACCGTTTTCGAGTTATTTGAGTTTCTGGAAAACAATAATCACAAAAAAGTCACAACGGAACTAGTAGGATGCACAGTTCTCTAGGTACTTAGTATCTAATTAATAATAGAATTATGCTGAAATGATCGCTCCCAGGACGCTACTGCAAAAAATAATAATAGGACAATTTTATTAGTAATTACTAATTAAATGTAAAGTTTATGTTAATAGGCCTATGACTTTGCTAGAATTAAAACAAAAAATATGAGAAGAAATTAATAGAATTCCACCTGAGATGTGTTTAGCAGTTTTTAACCACATGGAGAAGGTATTGCAGGAGTGTTCTGACCGAAATGGAAGGCGCTTCGACAATATAATTTTTAAAACATAAAATCCGCCTATATTGTGTGTATTTTTGCAGTAATAAATTTATTTTAAAACTTCAAGCAAATTTATTATTAGCCTTTAAAAAGGGAATTCCATTCCTGGACACCATGCATAAACCACAATAGTTGAAATGTTTTATTGTGTATTTTAAGTCCCTAAAGGAGTAGTTTGTTATTTTCCTTATGTTTTATATCCTAATTCCTCTGGTTCTTATCACCCCCAATCATGATTAGGTACCACGTATCTTGGGCAATGGAAGTCAAAACAACTTCTTTTTAAGAAAATTAACCAGAATTAATCAGAACGGTATAAAACTAGTCAAAAAAATATATTTTTTAACCTTAGTTATTACATTTTCGAAAGCAAATACGTTTCTTAAGCTATAAAACTTATTAGCAATTTAATAAAAAATAAAATGTAATATATTATATTTTATTAGTAATATATTAAAGTAATATATTAAAGTAATTTATTAAAGTGATATATTAAAATGTAATATATTACATTTTATTTTTTATTAAATTGCTAATAAGTTAGTTTTATAGCTTAAGAAACGTATTTGCTTTCGAAAATGTAATAAGTAAGGTTAAAAAAATATATTTTTTTGACTAGTTTTGTACCGTTCTGATTATCTCTTCTTGGGTAATGCGAGTCAAAACAACTTACTTTTAAATTAAGAAAATTATATTTCTTTGTCATGTTTTTAATAAATTTTATAACTTAATAAACAAACGTACTTATAAACAAATATATTTTGTTGACTTAGTTTTTTACAGTTCTCCTTAACTGACCACAATTTCCTTGTCCTTCCCCACCTTACAAAAGTCATGTTCCTCATTTATCCCATTTTATTTAATATTTCGATAAGTAATATTTCATGAGTAAAACATTCTGAAACTGAATTTATATTCATATTAAAAACACGTCCTTATAAAGCACGGATACAGAGGTGTCTTTGTGACCTCCGAAAATGTGACAACACTGTCGGAGCCGACAACGTTATTAACGTGAGCGCTTATATATAGATTTCGGAGGTCACATAGTACTTTATGTGGTTTCCATATATGACCTCCTTAAAAGTCAAATTTCTCTTCCCCTCTTTTGAAATACAGATTCGTGACCCTCTCCTCACCCCATATATGAATTTTTTTTTCTCTAGTTGAACGGGGAGACCCGGAGGCGAGGTCGCCTCTTCCATGTAGTGGAGGTGACAACATACCGCGTATAGATATATATATATACAGGGTGAGCCACGGTGGGTGGAGTATTAGAAGTATATGGAGAACGGATCAACCGATTGCTTTGAAATTTTGGTTACCAAGATAATCGAGTATGAACTCTCCAACTAAAATATTTTCGAAAGTGCAGTGTTGCCACTTATGCGTAAAATTGGCAACAACTTCGTTATTTTAAATGGAATGCCCTGTATATTTTTACATTTTTTTGATCGTCGTCTCTTTCTGAGTAACTGTTGTTAATATTTCCCTATTATCTCAAGCGGTTTTCGAGATAATAATTTTTTTCTGAAATTTATTGTCAACAATTTGACTTTTAGTAAATCGTGTTTTCTCCTACCTACGCAGCAATTAAAAGATAATTTTTTAGTTGCAGCTAGGCAAGGCCTGGGGGCATCTCCTCCATTAATCAAATGTTTTAAATTTTATACAGGGTGAGTTAGAGAACGCTTTCTATAAGTGACTTAGAAAAATGCACGAAACTCAATTTTTTTAAATGAAACGCCCTGTATATTATTACTGATTGGGAAAGGTGATACATTTACCTATTTAAAAATGTACCACACTCTATACCTAGTGCTCACCGTTTTCGATTTATGGGCACTTTTCTCTAACCTTACTAAGAATATTAGTCTTTTGGTAGGTATCATGACGGGTGGGCCATGAAATTTTTATTTTGTCATTTTGTAATGACAACAGACATGCTACTTTTCTAAATAAATTTGACGTTAGTGATATTTGCAGTTAATTTGAATAGCTGTAGCACAAATATGGCAGAAAATAGTTATACAAACACGGTTTTAATGGATTTGTTTATTTTTATAAAATTCCTTCGAATTCGTAGAACTTTTCTGTTGTTCATCTGCGACAAATTGGGATATTTTTCATTAAATTTTCTACAAGTTCTGCTGATAATGTTGTACTGTCCATGGATAATAAACAAATCCATTAAAACTGTGTTTGTACAGGGTTCCCCATATTAAACTACCCATTTTATTATTCGAATAAAATCCTTTCAAGCCGAGTAAAAAAATCTTTTATTACACTAATGTACAGCTAATTGTATGGGATTTATTACTCGGGTGCCGTTATGTCGGGAGACCTAGGGGGGCAAGGCAAATTTTCAAATCGAGAAATTATACGGTCGTTAAAAAATTCTCGAAGAATCCCCTAGGTGTCCCGACATAACGGCACCCGATTTTTTTCTGTGGGGGTATTTGAAGGGAGAGGTCTTTGCAAGTCGCCCCGCAACAATTGAGGACTTGAAAGACCGCATTCGAGAAGAAATTACAGGGATAGTTGGAGATTTTCTTCGCCGGGTGATGAACAATTTTGCATTCAGAATTGAAAGTTCAAGTTGATGGAGGGCATTTAGAAGACATGATTTTTAAAAGTTGAACAAATCTTGAGTACGAAGTAAATCCCATACAATTAGCTGTACATTAGTGTAATAAAAGATTTTTTTACTCGACTTAAAAGGATTTTATTCGAATAATAAAATGGGTAGTTTAATATGGGGAACCCTGTATAATTATTTTCTGCCATATTTGTGCTACAGCTATTCAAATTAACTGCAAATATCACTAACGTCAAATTTATTTAGAAAAGTAGCATGTCTGTTGTCATTACAAAATGACAAAATAAAAATTTCATGGCCCACCCGTTATGATACCTACCAAAAGACTAATATTCTTAGTAAGGTTAGAGAAAAGTGCCCATAAATCGAAAACCGTGAGCACTAGGTATAGAGTGTGGTACATTTTTAAATAGGTAAATGTATCACCTTTCCCAATCAGTAATAATATACAGGGCGTTTCATTTAAAAAAATTGAGTTTCGTGCATTTTTCTAAGTCACTTATAGAAAGCGTTCTCTAACTCACCCTGTATAAAATTTAAAACATTTGATTAATGGAGGAGATGCCCCCAGGCCTTGCCTAGCTGCAACTAAAAAATTATGTTTTAATTGCTGCGTAGGTAGGAGAAAACACGATTTAGTAAAAGACAAATTTTTGACAATAAATTCAGAAAAAAATTATTATCTCGAAAACCGCTTGACATAATAGGGAAATATTAACAACAGTTACTCAGAAGGAGACGACGATCCAAAAAATGCAAAAATATACAGGGCATTCCATTTAAAATAACGAAGTTGTTGCCAGTTTCACGCATAAGTGGCAACACTGCACTTTCGAAAATATTTTAGTTGGAGAGATCATACTCGATTATCTTGGTAACCAAAATTTCAAAGCAATCGGTTGATCCGTTCTCCATATACTTCTAATACTCCACCCACCGTGGCTCACCCTGTATATATATATATATATATATATATATATATATATATATATATATATATATATATATATATATATATATATATATATATATATATATATATATATATATATATATATATATATATATATATATATATATATATATATATATATATATATATATATATATATATATATATATATATATATAAGCAAAAGTCGGTAGTTATTAGACGCGGGGAGTACATAAACAAATGAACAAAATTCACAGGGATTCCCGCAACCGCAGACACGTGTTTCGGACTTATTGGTCCTCATCAGTACGGTGTAGCTAAGTTCAAGGATGTAAGTGACTTAGAAGTATCAAAAGGAAACAGTTAATTCGAAAGACATTGACCAGAATGACACAGACTACGACGATGAAGCAACAACAGCAATAGCAACAACCTCCTCCTGTTTAGAGTCAAAACCCCCTATAGCCGCCACTAGGTCAATATGACCCACTATAGTTGTCACTGGATTTCAACCCAACCACAGCTGTCACAAGATTGCCGCCATGCCGACGCACTTCATCGCAACAGTCCAAACCACTCTGACCTATCAGTTAGAAAAAACTGGAAGGAAGCAAAGGAAAACCAGTTACAGGAGCCAGTTACACATTTGAGGCTTCAATCGGAAGACCCTGAATTCCAGGGCATCAACACAACATCGCCACGGAGGTAAATATAACTACCTGCATGGAAGTCCAACCCTGGGACAATATAAAAGCAAAAGTCGGTAGTTATTAGACGCGGGGAGTACATAAACAAATGAACAAAATTCACAGGGATTCCCGCAACCGCAGACACGTGTTTCGGACTTATTGGTCCTCATCAGTACGGTGTAGCTAAGTTCAAGGATGTAAGTGACTTAGAAGTATCAAAAGGAAACAGTTAATTCGAAAGACATTGACCAGAATGACACAGACTACGACGATGAAGCAACAACAGCAATAGCAACAACCTCCTCCTGTTTAGAGTCAAAACCCCCTATAGCCGCCACTAGGTCAATATGACCCACTATAGTTGTCACTGGATTTCAACCCAACCACAGCTGTCACAAGATTGCCGCCATGCCGACGCACTTCATCGCAACAGTCCAAACCACTCTGACCTATCAGTTAGAAAAAACTGGAAGGAAGCAAAGGAAAACCAGTTACAGGAGCCAGTTACACATTTGAGGCTTCAATCGGAAGACCCTGAATTCCAGGGCATCAACACAACATCGCCACGGAGGTAAATATAACTACCTGCATGGAAGTCCAACCCTGGGACAATATAAAAGCAAAAGTCGGTAGTTATTAGACGCGGGGAGTACATAAACAAATGAACAAAATTCACAGGGATTCCCGCAACCGCAGACACGTGTTTCGGACTTATTGGTCCTCATCAGTACGGTGTAGCTAAGTTCAAGGATGTAAGTGACTTAGAAGTATCAAAAGGAAACAGTTAATTCGAAAGACATTGACCAGAATGACACAGACTACGACGATGAAGCAACAACAGCAATAGCAACAACCTCCTCCTGTTTAGAGTCAAAACCCCCTATAGCCGCCACTAGGTCAATATGACCCACTATAGTTGTCACTGGATTTCAACCCAACCACAGCTGTCACAAGATTGCCGCCATGCCGACGCACTTCATCGCAACAGTCCAAACCACTCTGACCTATCAGTTAGAAAAAACTGGAAGGAAGCAAAGGAAAACCAGTTACAGGAGCCAATTACACATTTGAGGCTTCAATCGGAAGACCCTGAATTCCAGGGCATCAACACAACATCGCCACGGAGGTAAATATAACTACCTGCATGGAAGTCCAACCCTGGGACAATATAAAAGCAAAAGTCGGTAGTTATTAGACGCGGGGAGTACATAAACAAATGAACAAAATTCACAGGGATTCCCGCAACCGCAGACACGTGTTTCGGACTTATTGGTCCTCATCAGTACGGTGTAGCTAAGTTCAAGGATGTAAGTGACTTAGAAGTATCAAAAGGAAACAGTTAATTCGAAAGACATTGACCAGAATGACACAGACTACGACGATGAAGCAACAACAGCAATAGCAACAACCTCCTCCTGTTTAGAGTCAAAACCCCCTATAGCCGCCACTAGGTCAATATGACCCACTATAGTTGTCACTGGATTTCAACCCAACCACAGCTGTCACAAGATTGCCGCCATGCCGACGCACTTCATCGCAACAGTCCAAACCACTCTGACCTATCAGTTAGAAAAAACTGGAAGGAAGCAAAGGAAAACCAGTTACAGGAGCCAGTTACACATTTGAGGCTTCAATCGGAAGACCCTGAATTCCAGGGCATCAACACAACATCGCCACGGAGGTAAATATAACTACCTGCATGGAAGTCCAACCCTGGGACTTCCATGCAGGTAGTTATATTTACCTCCGTGGCGATGTTGTGTTGATGCCCTGGAATTCAGGGTCTTCCGATTGAAGCCTCAAATGTGTAACTGGCTCCTGTAACTGGTTTTCCTTTGCTTCCTTCCAGTTTTTTCTAACTGATAGGTCAGAGTGGTTTGGACTGTTGCGATGAAGTGCGTCGGCATGGCGGCAATCTTGTGACAGCTGTGGTTGGGTTGAAATCCAGTGACAACTATAGTGGGTCATATTGACCTAGTGGCGGCTATAGGGGGTTTTGACTCTAAACAGGAGGAGGTTGTTGCTATTGCTGTTGTTGCTTCATCGTCGTAGTCTGTGTCATTCTGGTCAATGTCTTTCGAATTAACTGTTTCCTTTTGATACTTCTAAGTCACTTACATCCTTGAACTTAGCTACACCGTACTGATGAGGACCAATAAGTCCGAAACACGTGTCTGCGGTTGCGGGAATCCCTGTGAATTTTGTTCATTTGTTTATGTACTCCCCGCGTCTAATAACTACCGACTTTTGCTTTTATATTGTCCCAGGGTTGGACTTCCATGCAGGTAGTTATATTTACCTCCGTGGCGATGTTGTGTTGATGCCCTGGAATTCAGGGTCTTCCGATTGAAGCCTCAAATGTGTAACTGGCTCCTGTAACTGGTTTTCCTTTGCTTCCTTCCAGTTTTTTCTAACTGATAGGTCAGAGTGGTTTGGACTGTTGCGATGAAGTGCGTCGGCATGGCGGCAATCTTGTGACAGCTGTGGTTGGGTTGAAATCCAGTGACAACTATAGTGGGTCATATTGACCTAGTGGCGGCTATAGGGGGTTTTGACTCTAAACAGGAGGAGGTTGTTGCTATTGCTGTTGTTGCTTCATCGTCGTAGTCTGTGTCATTCTGGTCAATGTCTTTCGAATTAACTGTTTCCTTTTGATACTTCTAAGTCACTTACATCCTTGAACTTAGCTACACCGTACTGATGAGGACCAATAAGTCCGAAACACGTGTCTGCGGTTGCGGGAATCCCTGTGAATTTTGTTCATTTGTTTATGTACTCCCCGCGTCTAATAACTACCGACTTTTGCTTTTATATTGTCCCAGGGTTGGACTTCCATGCAGGTAGTTATATTTACCTCCGTGGCGATGTTGTGTTGATGCCCTGGAATTCAGGGTCTTCCGATTGAAGCCTCAAATGTGTAACTGGCTCCTGTAACTGGTTTTCCTTTGCTTCCTTCCAGTTTTTTCTAACTGATAGGTCAGAGTGGTTTGGACTGTTGCGATGAAGTGCGTCGGCATGGCGGCAATCTTGTGACAGCTGTGGTTGGGTTGAAATCCAGTGACAACTATAGTGGGTCATATTGACCTAGTGGCGGCTATAGGGGGTTTTGACTCTAAACAGGAGGAGGTTGTTGCTATTGCTGTTGTTGCTTCATCGTCGTAGTCTGTGTCATTCTGGTCAATGTCTTTCGAATTAACTGTTTCCTTTTGATACTTCTAAGTCACTTACATCCTTGAACTTAGCTACACCGTACTGATGAGGACCAATAAGTCCGAAACACGTGTCTGCGGTTGCGGGAATCCCTGTGAATTTTGTTCATTTGTTTATGTACTCCCCGCGTCTAATAACTACCGACTTTTGCTTTTATATTGTCCCAGGGTTGGACTTCCATGCAGGTAGTTATATTTACCTCCGTGGCGATGTTGTGTTGATGCCCTGGAATTCAGGGTCTTCCGATTGAAGCCTCAAATGTGTAACTGGCTCCTGTAACTGGTTTTCCTTTGCTTCCTTCCAGTTTTTTCTAACTGATAGGTCAGAGTGGTTTGGACTGTTGCGATGAAGTGCGTCGGCATGGCGGCAATCTTGTGACAGCTGTGGTTGGGTTGAAATCCAGTGACAACTATAGTGGGTCATATTGACCTAGTGGCGGCTATAGGGGGTTTTGACTCTAAACAGGAGGAGGTTGTTGCTATTGCTGTTGTTGCTTCATCGTCGTAGTCTGTGTCATTCTGGTCAATGTCTTTCGAATTAACTGTTTCCTTTTGATACTTCTAAGTCACTTACATCCTTGAACTTAGCTACACCGTACTGATGAGGACCAATAAGTCCGAAACACGTGTCTGCGGTTGCGGAAATCCCTGTGAATTTTGTTCATTTGTTTATGTACTCCCCGCGTCTAATAACTACCGACTTTTGCTTTTATATTGTCCCAGGGTTGGACTTCCATGCAGGTAGTTATATTTACCTCCGTGGCGATGTTGTGTTGATGCCCTGGAATTCAGGGTCTTCCGATTGAAGCCTCAAATGTGTAACTGGCTCCTGTAACTGGTTTTCCTTTGCTTCCTTCCAGTTTTTTCTAACTGATAGGTCAGAGTGGTTTGGGCTGTTGCGATGAAGTGCGTCGGCATGGCGGCAATCTTGTGACAGCTGTGGTTGGGTTGAAATCCAGTGACAACTATAGTGGGTCATATTGACCTAGTGGCGGCTATAGGGGGTTTTGACTCTAAACAGGAGGAGGTTGTTGCAATTGCTGTTGTTGCTTCATCGTCGTAGTCTGTGTCATTCTGGTCAATGTCTTTCGAATTAACTGTTTCCTTTTGATACTTCTAAGTCACTTACATCCTTGAACTTAGCTACACCGTACTGATGAGGACCAATAAGTCCGAAACACGTGTCTGCGGTTGCGGGAATCCCTGTGAATTTTGTTCATTTGTTTATGTACTCCCCGCGTCTAATAACTACCGACTTTTGCTTTTATATTGTCCCAGGGTTGGACTTCCATGCAGGTAGTTATATTTACCTCCGTGGCGATGTTGTGTTGATGCCCTGGAATTCAGGGTCTTCCGATTGAAGCCTCAAATGTGTAACTGGCTCCTGTAACTGGTTTTCTTTTGCTTCCTTCCAGTTTTTTCTAACTGATAGGTTAGAGTGGTTTGGACTGTTGCGATGAAGTGCGTCGGCATGGCGGCAATCTTGTGACAGCTGTGGTTGGGTTGAAATCCAGTGACAACTATAGTGGGTCATATTGACCTAGTGGCGGCTATAGGGGGTTTTGACTCTAAACAGGAGGAGGTTTTTGCTATTGCTGTTGTTGCTTCATCGTCGTAGTCTGTGTCATTCTGGTCAATGTCTTTCGAATTAACTGTTTCCTTTTGATACTTCTAAGTCACTTACATCCTTGAACTTAGCTACACCGTACTGATGAGGACCAATAAGTCCGAAACACGTGTCTGCGGTTGCGGGAATCCCTGTGAATTTTGTTCATTTGTTTATGTACTCCCCGCGTCTAATAACTACCGACTTTTGCTTTTATATTGTCCCAGGGTTGGACTTCCATGCAGGTAGTTATATTTACCTCCGTGGCGATGTTGTGTTGATGCCCTGGAATTCAGGGTCTTCCGATTGAAGCCTCAAATGTGTAACTGGCTCCTGTAACTGGTTTTCCTTTGCTTCCTTCCAGTTTTTTCTAACTGATAGGTCAGAGTGGTTTGGACTGTTGCGATGAAGTGCGTCGGCATGGCGGCAATCTTGTGACAGCTGTGGTTGGGTTGAAATCCAGTGACAACTATAGTGGGTCATATTGACCTAGTGGCGGCTATAGGGGGTTTTGACTCTAAACAGGAGGAGGTTGTTGCTATTGCTGTTGTTGCTTCATCGTCGTAGTCTGTGTCATTCTGGTCAATGTCTTTCGAATTAACTGTTTCCTTTTGATACTTCTAAGTCACTTACATCCTTGAACTTAGCTACACCGTACTGATGAGGACCAATAAGTCCGAAACACGTGTCTGCGGTTGCGGGAATCCCTGTGAATTTTGTTCATTTGTTTATGTACTCCCCGCGTCTAATAACTACCGACTTTTGCTTTTATATTGTCCCAGGGTTGGACTTCCATGCAGGTAGTTATATTTACCTCCGTGGCGATGTTGTGTTGATGCCCTGGAATTCAGGGTCTTCCGATTGAAGCGTCAAATGTGTAACTGGCTCCTGTAACTGGTTTTCCTTTGCTTCCTTCCAGTTTTTTCTAACTGATAGGTCAGAGTGGTTTGGACTGTTGCGATGAAGTGCGTCGGCATGGCGGCAATCTTGTGACAGCTGTGGTTGGGTTGAAATCCAGTGACAACTATAGTGGGTCATATTGACCTAGTGGCGGCTATAGGGGGTTTTGACTCTAAACAGGAGGAGGTTGTTGCTATTGCTGTTGTTGCTTCATCGTCGTAGTCTGTGTCATTCTGGTCAATGTCTTTCGAATTAACTGTTTCCTTTTGATACTTCTAAGTCACTTACATCCTTGAACTTAGCTACACCGTACTGATGAGGACCAATAAGTCCGAAACACGTGTCTGCGGTTGCGGGAATCCCTGTGAATTTTGTTCATTTGTTTATGTACTCCCCGCGTCTAATAACTACCGACTTTTGCTTTTATATTGTCCCAGGGTTGGACTTCCATGCAGGTAGTTATATTTACCTCCGTGGCGATGTTGTGTTGATGCCCTGGAATTCAGGGTCTTCCGATTGAAGCCTCAAATGTGTAACTGGCTCCTGTAACTGGTTTTCCTTTGCTTCCTTCCAGTTTTTTCTAACTGATAGGTCAGAGTGGTTTGGACTGTTGCGATGAAGTGCGTCGGCATGGCGGCAATCTTGTGACAGCTGTGGTTGGGTTGAAATCCAGTGACAACTATAGTGGGTCATATTGACCTAGTGGCGGCTATAGGGGGTTTTGACTCTAAACAGGAGGAGGTTGTTGCTATTGCTGTTGTTGCTTCATCGTCGTAGTCTGTGTCATTCTGGTCAATGTCTTTCGAATTAACTGTTTCCTTTTGATACTTCTAAGTCACTTACATCCTTGAACTTGGCTACACCGTACTGATGAGGACCAATAAGTCCGAAACACGTGTCTGCGGTTGAAAATGGGATAAATGAGGAACATGACTTTTGTAAGGTGGGGAAGGACAAGGAAATTGTGGTCAGTTAAGGAGAACTGTAAAAAACTAAGTCAACAAAATATATTTGTTTATAAGTACGTTTGTTTATTAAGTTATAAAATTTATTAAAAACATGACAAAGAAATATAATTTTCTTAATTTAAAAGTAAGTTGTTTTGACTCGCATTACCCAAGAAGAGATAATCAGAACGGTACAAAACTAGTCAAAAAAATATATTTTTTTAACCTTACTTATTACATTTTCGAAAGCAAATACGTTTCTTAAGCTATAAAACTAACTTATTAGCAATTTAATAAAAAATAAAATGTAATATATTACATTTTAATATATCACTTTAATAAATTACTTTAATATATTACTTTAATATATTACTAATAAAATATAATATATTACATTTTATTTTTTATTAAATTGCTAATAAGTTTTATAGCTTAAGAAACGTATTTGCTTTCGAAAATGTAATAACTAAGGTTAAAAAATATATTTTTTTGACTAGTTTTATACCGTTCTGATTAATTCTGGTTAATTTTCTTAAAAAGAAGTTGTTTTGACTTCCATTGCCCAAGATACGTGGTACCTAATCATGATTGGGGGTGATAAGAACCAGAGGAATTAGGATATAAAACATAAGGAAAATAACAAACTACTCCTTTAGGGACTTAAAATACACAATAAAACATTTCAACTATTGTGGTTTATGCATGGTGTCCAGGAATGGAATTCCCTTTTTAAAGGCTAATAATAAATTTGCTTGAAGTTTTAAAATAAATTTATTACTGCAAAAATACACACAATATAGGCGGATTTTATGTTTTAAAAATTATATTGTCGAAGCGCCTTCCATTTCGGTCAGAACACTCCTGCAATACCTTCTCCATGTGGTTAAAAACTGCTAAACACATCTCAGGTGGAATTCTATTAATTTCTTCTCATATTTTTTGTTTTAATTCTAGCAAAGTCATAGGCCTATTAACATAAACTTTACATTTAATTAGTAATTACTAATAAAATTGTCCTATTATTATTTTTTGCAGTAGCGTCCTGGGAGCGATCATTTCAGCATAATTCTATTATTAATTAGATACTAAGTACCTAGAGAACTGTGCATCCTACTAGTTCCGTTGTGACTTTTTTGTGATTATTGTTTTCCAGAAACTCAAATAACTCGAAAACGGTGCGCCATATCAAAGTACAACTAGAATACCTTTATTGCAGAAAAAAACTCTGGTATTCCATAATTTGCTACCAAAATTTGGAAAAACTTACATGCGAAAAAGTTGTGGGGCATTTTACTCCACCCCCTCCCTGTTTGACCCACCCCTGAATGAAATTTTTGATTCATTTTTACACTACCTTATTGGTCATAAAATGATTAGTAATTGACCAAAATTTCATGTTTTTAATTTCACCGGTTTCGGAAATATTAACTAAAAACCATCATCAAGGAAGCACTTTTAAAGGGTTGTAGCTCCCTTAGGAAGCCTTTCTGTGGCTATATTTGTAGGAACTTCTTGCCTTATTTTTGAACAAGCTAGTAAAATGATGACCACTAATTTCGGGACACCCTGTATATGCATAATAATTTCATAAGTACAAAGTCGTGCCCAAATTTCATTCCTCCAGCTATAGTCACTTTCGAAAAAAAAAAAATCAAATCACTTTTTGGTGCCCGCTTTTGAGGAGATCTAGCGGCTCAAGGAGGCCGTTCTCGACTTTACTGTACATAAGAGACTATATTTATTTCTTGATGAGGAAATACCCTTAAGAGGTTTTCACGTTATTTCGGAACACCCTGCAGTTTTAATTTTGTAGATTATTAAAAATAGGCAGCTAATTATAGATTGATTTCCAACCAACAAAAACAATCTTATTTTATTAGATTAAGGCAATTAAATTTTTTTTTCTCTAGTTGAACGGGGAGACCCGGAGGCGAGGTCGCCTCTTCCATGTAGTGGAGGTGACAACATACCGCGTATATATATATATATATATATATATATATATATATATATATATATATATATATATATATATATATATATATATATATATATATATATATATATATATATATATATATATATATATATATATATATATATATATATATATATATATATATATATATATATATATTTATAATTTTGAGGTTTTCAAAAGATTAACGGCCTTTATCTCATAAAACTTTATTTAAGTTACACTAGCTATATACGCTTCTGGTCTTCCTTTTTTTTTATATACGCTTTTATAGCATCCAAAATAAATGGTGGGTCATTTACAAAAAGTAGTAAAGGGGTCCCACAAAAAATACTAGAAAATTCAAACCTATCTGTCAAAATCTCGACACTTAGGCAGTCTTCTGATATCCATCCTGCTTCATTGTCACTTGTACAATGAGTAAAAGCTAGCTCACTAAAAATAAAAAGGTTTAAGGATGGTGTTGTAGTGTAGCACCCTATTTAATTTACGAAAAAAGTAATAAATACACACCTATCTTTTACTGTCTCATCAGTACCAGGAATTTCTAAATTATGGATATCAATATCTACTGCCCTAAAAAAAAAAAAAATTATAAAGAACACACGAGAATAAATAGGATATTCGTAATCAAGGCGTACTATTAGAAAATCGACCATTCGATCATCTTTGGAATAAAGAGATATGCAAACCGGGAAATATCGCTGGGGATTCGGCAACACGTTCATCGAATATACTGGTTTGTATCTGGATACAAGTTGCCATAACGATGTTCCGTATCTAAACTGAAAAATAGTTCGCAGATTTTAACTTATATATGTCGATAATTTTTTTCACCCCTTTAGCAACGAGATAGACGTCAGTCGCAATAGAATTTTTTTTTATATTGACAGAACTATTAAAAAAAAAATTAATTCTCGTGTCGCGATGAGGTCGAAAATCCTGGTCGAGGGCTCTCCTACTATAAAATTAGTCGCAAATTTGTTTCCCTTTTTTTCACGATTTTCTCAAAAATGATTTCAAATTTTCTTTGCAGATAAATATTTTCACCTAGCCTTTAATTCTAATAAAGCTTAATGCTACTAATAGTAAGCTTCAAATTTAAAACACCCTGTACCTACATAATAAACATTTTAGACTATTTTAGAGTATACCATTCAGGTAATTCAGAAAAATAATACACATAAACATGAAAGCAATTATGTAATACTTACCGCCGTTTCAGCCACAATTTTTGTAGTTTCATACAAGTTGAATAGAGATACATTATTTTTATTATAAACAACACTATAAATTGTTTAAACAATATGTGCTCGGAAAGTGTAGTGTAATTTTCGGCATTGAGGTACTTTTGTTATTATTGCTGATAGATATGTAGTTATATGAGACGAAATACGTAGAATAGATCAACGAACATTTTTTATTAAAATAATTTTTTAATTCGCTGGATAATTTAGGAGATATGATTTTTTTAAAATGAAGCGCATTGTCTGGTCTACCGCGCGCGCGGTCTTGTTTCTGTAGGCAGGCCATTTACACATGATTTCGAGGCACTCGAGATGATCAAAGAATTTCGCACACGAGTTGCAAACAATATTTTTTCTACAACGACTTTAATTTGATTAAACTAAAACCGTAAAACGATATCTTCTATTATAATATTTAATGAAAATTAATTTAAAAAATATATAATAGCAGATATGTCTCCGAACTATGGAAACTAATATGTTTGACAACAAACATTTTTCACTGACGTTTTCGATATTGTGAGTGTTGAATATTGTGGGTTTTTTAAAGTAAAATAATACCTAAGATAATAATGGAAAGTCTCGAAAGTCATTCTTAGACTGTTTTTAAAATAATTGCAATGTGCAAGTAATAAAAAAGGGAAAAAATCACCACAACACGTCATTTTATACTATTTATCAGACTAGCCATGAAAGAAACAATTAAAAGACGTAACTTTGACAGGGGAATGAGTTTTTTTGGACGTACATTTAATTACTGCTGCAAAATTTCATTTGGATAGCTCAAGAATTGTGGAAATGGCGGGGGTTTACCATGATCCGTGGTCACCCGGTATAGTTCCAAATACAGTGGTTTTCTGGGGCAAACTGTTGAGGTTTGCCTTTGATACTACACTTTTATCTTGACATATTTTGACCATTTTCTTATTTCTATTTATTTTTTTAGAACTTGGCGGGATTCCCAGAAATAAGTTTAATGACTATTAATTATGGCATTATCACATAAATCATATCTATAGTTACTTACCTATAATACTCCAATTTTAGTTATATCATATGTACAAAGAATTTACAATACAACCATCATTTTATCAAGACGAACATTATTTTAATATCATTGTAGTTTTTTTAAATTAAATACCGATAGGATAGAGCATTAATTTGTTCTGTTTGTGAGCATTATTTATGATCTGTACGAACTTTTATACAAGATGTTACAAAAATGTTGCTTACCTTACAAAAAAAAAATTGTAAAATAATGTACGTAAGTAATAATACGAGTAAATACTTTTTTCTACAACTGTCAAAAACAGGTTATGTTTGCGCATTAACGTCAGTGTCTAAAATGAGACATTTTTTCATTGACATTATTTTTTTTGCGTTACCATGACCCCGTGCGCAAAATATTTTGCACATCACATGCCGATTATAAATTTAATTATTGCCTGTTTTTTATAATTTTTAATGTATACACAAGAATTAAGCAAACATCTAGTTCAAAAAGATTTATTGTTTTATGAAATAAATTAACTGAAAGTAGAAATTTTTAAATTATTTTAAAAACAGTCTATGACTTTCGAGACTTTCCATTATTATCTTATGTATTATTTTACTTTAAAAAACCCACAATATTCAACACTCACAATATCGAAAACGTCAGTGAAAAATGTTTGTTGTCAAACATATTAGTTTCCATAGTTCTGAGACATATCTGCTATTATATTTTTTTTAAATTAATTTGCATTAAATATTATAATACAAAATATCGTTTTACGGTTTTAGTTGAAATCATGTGTAAAAGGCCTGGCTACAGAAACAAGACCGCGCGCGCGGTAGACCAGACAATGCGCTTCATTTAAAAAAAATCATATCTCCTAAATTATTCAGCGAATTAAAAAATTATTTTAATAAAAAACGTTCGTTGGTCTATTCTACGTATTTCGTCTCACATAACTACATATCTATCAGCAATAATAACAAAAGTACCTCAATGCCGAAAATTACACTACACTTTCCGAGCACATATTGTTTAAACAATTTATAGTGTTGTTTATAATAAAAATAATGTATCTCTATTCAACTTGTATGAAACTACAAACATTAGGCTTTCGATTGATATAAAAATTATTAAAAAATCTTTATAAATAAGCTCGTAAATGCAATGTAAACGACAGATAATGCAATATTTAAGTTCCAATTTTTTTTTGGAAATATTACTTTTTTTGCAATTTCGCAATCTTGGCCGACATCGCGCCCTCTGGAATCGGATTCGGCATAAAATTCTGGATAATATCCATATTTTTAAAATCATATACCTCGCGAGTGCATACCCCATGATCGAATTCGGAGCTTTAGATTCTTGACTAGTTGCAATAATAAAAGACACCTGCTGCGTGCTCGATGGACGATGACCTTCAACTATTTGCTGCTGAGAAGTTTATTCGAGTCTGAAGTTTTCACCAAATATACTCATATGTATGACCCTCTAGTGTGCAGCAGGGATACTAACGTTTTATACCACAACCCAAATTCATTCTCTATTCTACGGCGGCGCGTTCTTAATAAAATTGATGTCAGTTGTTTCTTCTCAATAAGTGGTAAAATTGTGTGTGTCGTAGAAAATTGAATCAAAAAGAAAATATCTCTTTTATATGCACTCACTGGTTTCGGGGTTAATGACCGCTACCTACAATATTAATAAATTTAATTAGTACTAAATATCTCCAGACATATAATATAATAATATACAGAATGTAACTGTTTAAACCATTTTTATAAATGTATGATCTTCAAATGAATTGAAGTAGGTATTTTTAGAATATTTGTCACTGGTATACACGGTGGTGAATTTTTCGATGCCCACCATTGGTATCTCGGAAACTATAAGATATAGAGGATCGGTTAAATTAGACAAAAGTTGCGTTATTTTATGCTCTACAATTTCCTGTCAAGAAATGCTGGATATCTTGATTCGTTCGCGGTTTATCCTGAAAAAATTGAAAATCGTGATTTCAAAACAAAATTTATATCTTCTATACCATTCATGCGAATTTCATGAAATTTGGCAAGGTTATATTTTTGACCACTACCAATTGAATGGCGTTGATAGAAATGTTCTGAACCTTCTAGATTTTGAGCAACGATAGTCAACTTTCTTTTTACTTATGGCCGCCATATTGGATATTTACCATTAGTTAGAGAAAATAATTCTCTTTTCACCTATGTCACCAAAATAGACTGATTTTTTAAAAACATGTTGATATTCGAATTAATGTAAAAATAATTTATAAAATCCAGTATGCTTTGGAAAAATAATTGCAAGCAACAGTGTAATCCAAACGGTATTATTAAATTGTACACTCGTAAAAAAATACAGAAAAATGCCAGGTTATTTAAATTTCTATTAAATATTACAAACAATCAATTTATTAAAGCGTCAAGAAAACAAATAATACTATTTCTATTTTATAAATTCTTTGTAATATTTAATAGGAGTTTAAATAACCTGGTATTTTTCTGTAATTTTTTTTACGAGTGTACAATTTAATAATAGCGCCTGGATTACAATGTTGCTTGAAATTATTTTTCCAAAGCATACTAGATTTTATAAATTATTTTTACATTAATTCGAATATCAACATGTTTTAAAAAAATCAGTCCATTTTGGTGACATAGGTGAAAAGAGAATTATTTTCTCTAACTAATGGTATAAAAATCCAATATGGCGGCCATAAGAAAAAAGAAAGTTGACTATCGTTGCTCAAAATCTAGAAGGTTTAGAAATTTTCTATCAACGCCATTCAATTGGTAGTGGTCAAAAATATAACCTTGCCAAATTTCATTAAATTCGCATGAATGGTATAGAAGATATAAATTTTGTTTTGAAATCACGATTTTCAATTTTTTCAGGATAAACCGCGAACGAATCAAGATATCTAGCATTTCTTGACAGGAAATTGTAGAGCATAAAATAGCGCAACTTTTGTCTAATTTAACCGATCCTCTATATCTTATGGTTTCCGAGATACCAATGGTGGGCATCGAAAAATTCACCACCGTGTATACACTTTAAAGTTTCTTTCAAACTCAAAAAATATAAATCACAAAAACTTTCGTAACTTACCGATTACAAGAAAATCCTTTAGACACTTGCACTTGAATTAGATTAAGACAAAATGTATAAAATAACAAAATTAGTTTCAAGCGTCTATCAACATCCAATATGTCTTCCAGTCTTCTTCCAAATGTCATTGAATAGAAAATTTTGCGATTGGCTGTTCAATAAATATATCTGATTGGCTTCACTCAAATACTGGTGCCGGCTTCTTGTACCTATTTTTACTACATCTCAATGGACGCCTTTCGAAATTTCGTGTATATTGGGAAAAAAATCCTGATAATAAAAATAATACATTTTAAGAAATAAAAGAGTAATTCGTAAATGACGTAATTTTGATGGATATTTTTAAATAAACGCTGTCTTTTGTTGAAAACTTATATTATGAGAAAATTTATAGCATATCGGCCGCTAATAAATAAATTTAGCAACACTGCTTTATGAACTATGTTGCGGCATTCTTCATCCTAGTGGGCTTTGACTTAACACGCGCAACTCTACAACCAAATGCGCATGCGTCGGACAGCTTAGGTGGCTATGGCCATAAGAGCAGAGAAGAACGATCACAGAGAAGCGACAGTGCCGGCGGAACGTTTGAAGTTCTATGGCCCAGCCGATTTGAAGTAAACACACACGTTTACACTGAGAGAAGTTATCCTTTTGGTACATATACACTGAGATGTACACTGAGCGAACTGCATGACAGTGTATTATATAATATTGTTCATCGCAATTAGAGCGCATGGGTAAATGTTATAAAATGTAGACCAATTAATATTTATAATCTCTATTGCAAAACTTTGGCATTATTTATAATAAAATATAAATTAGGTTGATTCACATATAAACTAATATTAGAGATGTTTAATGCATTTCTTAAAATACATTTTAGAAGGATTTTGTGCCACATTCACACACTTATATTTATTATTAATAATATGTGTTAATAGTATGTATATAAAAATAAAACAAGATGTTTCACAACAAATATTTTTATTTATATATGAGTTAAAATTTTCAATTTTCTATCTACTTTATTTATTTTGAAATCCCTATTAGTATATTTAACAGAATAAAATATTTTAATACTTTTTCCTGATGTAATGTGTTCGCATATACCTACCTATTTCAATTTACTTCATAGCGTTTTTATAATCTAAATAAGTACATCAAAATTGGCAAGTTGATTAGGTATTTCGTTTACTTTGTCTTTAATCGTTAAATGAAATAGATTTAATAGTCGTTATTTTACTGCTTGAATATATATTTTCAATGTAGGTATAACCTAAAAAAAATATTGAAATATACGCAAAAATAATAATAATTACCTTTCGTAATCCTTGGGGAATCTAAAAAGGCTGAGTCCTTCCCCAGTTTTTGTTGAACACCCACGATATGCACAATAATATCCAGACATCTTAAAAACCCGAACTAGATAGCACGCGAAACGCGTGGCAACTACCTTTATGTTCTGTGGTGGCAACTGACAAGTGACAAGTGACAACAACACACCATAGTTGGCGCATGCGCATACGAAAACTGTTCACGCTGAAAGCCTTTATGTCGCTTCTCTGTGATCGTTCTTCTCTGATAAGAGTAATTACTCTTATGGCTATGGCTATGACAGTTTCTGATGGTTTCTGACTTTCTATGTTTCTGACTGACTATTCTACGAACAAGGCTGATGTAATGTAACCACAATATGATGAGTCATTCAAGTGAACAACAAACCTGCCGTTGTCAGTTGGCGTCGTTGGCGAGTTTCTTAAATATATCTTGTGATTTTTTAAATTAAAAATGCGTTATTCGCGAAAATCACGGAGTGGGCGACATCTATATTTTTTGGCGTAATCTCAATATGATACAATAAATAAGAGATATTAGCTAATAGCTGCTTAGTGCTTTTACACAAAATCTCAGATTATTCTCACATTTTCAGTTACCGGTACGTTTTCTTTTATTTTTCACATGTGAGTTTAAAGTGAGATTATTTTCCCCCACTACCGTGCCAACTGCACTTGCTCGGGAGTAAGATCACTTTAACTCACTTCAGGTCTTAGTTAAAGATTGAGGTTAATGTTTGACAATTTGTTTATTAAAGTGTTAGCCAGAAAAGAGATAAATTATAAAAATAAGGCATTATATTTGTAATCAGCTATTCTGTAGTTATTACGTTATTAGAGCCAAGTTAATTTCCTTATATTAAATTTTTCTCATTCTCTACTCACTTTGATCGTTTCTTTTATACAAGTGACAAGTGACGTAGTCAACTGAGATGAGTATCCTCACATCACATTTTTCTCACACTCAGTTGTGCGCAAAAGGGAAGCGCCTAAGATATCGCGCAGCTAGTGACGTCACTCGGTGAGTAGGACGCCATTATACGCCCGGCTGTCAGGAGTGTCAGGCAGAATTGTCAAGTAGGCCAGTAAAATTAAGTGAAATACACCGTAAATTCGGAACAAATTTGTAACAAGCTGTCTGTTGCGTTAAAATGTCGGGGAGGGGGTATTAAATATGTCAACAAAAATCCCAAAGAATCCGAGTTTCGCAACACACTAAAAAATCGTCCGCCATCTTGAAATTCGCGATATTTTTCGTTTAAAGTCAAATAACTTTATTATCTTAGCCGTTATCAAAAATTATGTAAATAGGAAAATTCGAGAAAACTTCAAAATCTATAAAATGACGTTTAGAAATTTTTTGATAGCTTAAAAATTAAAAAAGTTAGAGCTTAAAAATTATAAGATATCAGTTGGAATTTTCAATTTTTTTTCTATAAGAGTTGATTATTCTGTTCTGGTGC
Organism: Rhagium mordax; assembly: GCA_963680705.1. Classification (NCBI taxonomy): domain Eukaryota; kingdom Metazoa; phylum Arthropoda; class Insecta; order Coleoptera; family Cerambycidae; genus Rhagium; species Rhagium mordax. Next base: position 73,599,965 of record OY796656.1, on the reverse strand, counting down.
CGGGTGAGTCAGGTTGTATGGTAAAAAATTTATATGTGAATAGAGCATGAAAAAATAGTATTGACGTGTGGCCGGATATTGCTATAGGTATAACCTTTAAATTTTTTTTTACAAAGTGTTAAAGTTGAAAATTTTTCGTTGAATTTTTTAAATATCCTTTGATTAAAAACAGTCGTATCAATAAAATTTGGTTGGTTTATATTTTTCATAGGGCGCTATCATATGGCGATACCTATTAATTTTTCAAATCTAATCTAGTGGCGTGCGTTTACACTTTTTTTTCTGATAAGAATGCCGAAAACTGTGAGCCACTGGATTTTTTCATAAGTTGAAAACCTAATGCAATAATAATAAAATACTCTAAGGAAACAAAATCTTCATTAACGAAAATTTAAAAACAACTGTGACTTAATTACTATTTTTTAAAATAAATTTTCAAAATGAAGACCATTAACCTCAATGCACTTTCGGGCCCGCAAGGAAATTTAATTCTATACAGGATGAATCTTAGAGTGGCGGCCATATTTTTGGGGTTTATAGTACTAGTCGTCATGAACATGAATCCGAATTTTTTTTTTGTAGGTTGAAAAATGGCCGAGTTATGAATTTTTTAAAAAAATTCGCGATTCATGTATAATTCTTGTAATTCTGGCGCCGCTGGGTAAGCACTTGCTGCATTACGTGTGTCTGGTCGACAGTGTTGCCAAGTGTAGATGATATAAAACCAATCGATTACATTTTCACTTTTCATTAATAATCCAGAGATACCCAATCACGAGAGAGAGATAAGGGTACCTAGTGAAAATGAAAAATTAATTAATTCAATTGGATAAACAGGTTTATTGAAATACGCAGTTTTAACTTCCATAATGAAAATTGTAATACAAAACAAAATGAAAAAGCCAGCTGCATAGTCTGCATAATTATTATGACACAAAATGAAAAAGATTTTAAAAACAGAATTAGTTTATAGGACATTTAAAACCACCCATCAGCTGTTAGAGTCGCTGAACTGTTTACAAACTATGACACTGACCTAGTTACTTAGCAGGTGCATTAACAAAAAAGGGTGATAAAAAAAAAGGTTCTCCTGAAATGCAAAAGCCTCGCACGGCGGCGTGCCAGTTGTTTTTCTATGTTTTAGTTTTAGTGTTAGTGACCAGTCAGACAGCAGCTAGTGTGGTTGTTTGTGTTTAATAATTGAGTGAGGTGTACCTTCTACGTGTGTGTAGTTTTATTTTAGTGGTGTTTTAGAGGCGACTTTTATCTGTGGGGGCACATGAAAAGTTTGGTGTACACGACTCGTGTCAACAACGTTGAAGAATTACGGGAAATAGTAGAAAACGCTGCGAATCACATAAGTTAGAGATTCTATGATGCGGCGAGCTACAGCGTGTTTGGAAAATAACGGAGGACAGTTTCAACTCCTGCTATGAGAAATGCCGATCCAAGATAAGATAAGTAAAGATTTATTGTTATTAGAAAAAATAATTTTCTGTTCATTATTTGTTACTAAGTCTTAAGTTTTTTAGTTATTACTTTTTTTATTGTTACACTCACGGAGAATAGTTTTTACTTTGTTATTGTTTAGATAGTTCATTTTATTTAGTTTCTTGTTTGCTTTACTATTAAATTCCCCGTATTTTATTTCAATCGTGAAGTTTGGCAACAACGCACTGCTCAAGACAGGCGTGTGCGTCTCAGTTATTAGATGTTACTCTCGCTAGCGCATTCCACTGGCGGGGTACCCAAATTCAAATAAAAAGGGTTTAAACAATATTCATTTTTCATAGCGCGTTAAAAAAAAAATTTGTGGTTTTGTGTTCCCATAGTTGAACGGAGTCGCCTCCTGTAAATATGGCCGCCACTCTAAGATTCACCCTGTATATTCCTTAGTTTATGCACATTTACCCTTAAGCTTCGTTTACAACCTCGTTTTCCAGCACGCACAATTTTCGTGCTGAAGTTTGGCAAATGATTTCTTTATGACACTGTCACAGATTAACTATATCAGATGCGAAAGCTTCGCGCGGTGCCTTTCATGTCCGCGACACACGTATTAGACAAAGGCCTGTCGGCTACTCGTAACGTTGCATGCTTTTTGCACCACAAGACTTTAATATTTATTTTTGTGGATGCGAGTTAGTTGCACCACTTGAGCGCTCGAGAAAAACAATAAAAATATATTATAAAATATTTTTTATTAAAACAAATATGAAATTGTATGTTTACAAATGGGATAATATTGTAAGTTTTCTATTTGTTTTATCAGGTTTTTTTGATGTTTTTAGATCTCTATTTGTATACACCAACAAATTCGTATGACACTATTTTAACATTTAAAATCCGAACGCTCGGACTAACAATATATCGCCGTAAACTCTGCTACACGCTGTCACGATAATGCTCTCGTACTAAACCCTCCGCATATATGAGGATGGAAGTAGTGGGGACCGTTGGACAGGCCGCCACGCTTACATTCGCATCTGGTATAAGCTTTATTCGTTTTAGAAATGTTGAGGCAACATTACAGTGGCGGCGCCAGCTTTTTTTTTCGGTTGGGCGACACCCGGCAGAAAAATTTGGAGGGTGGGCAGCAAAAAAAGATGTGTACATGGGGCAAGAGCTGCAGGGGGTGCGGGGGCGGCAGCCCCCCGTAAAGCGCCGCAGGCGAAAATTTTTCATGATTTTCAAGGTCATTGTGTTTTACAAGTGCCTCAAAATTTGTATTAAACTTGATATTAATTTAAATATTTTCAAAATTGCTCTATTATTTCCCTTTTTCATTTGACTTGCAATTGATTGGTTAAAATTTTTGAAATCCTTGAAAAAAGTTCGACACGGTCCGGCTCGCTACTAACCATTTAAAAAATGTCTAGTTTTTGATATTTCTTTTTGGCACATAAAAATATGCATTTAAAAAATCAAGGAAAAAATTAAAGTCGTAAGAAAGCAAACCTAATTTTTATAAGTACCTATTATAGTGGTTACATAAATCCTAAATCTCGCCCCAAACAACTTAAGATAACTTAAAAAATTGCGACCGCACGTGTTAATTTTTTAATGTAGTGCCGACGACTGGGCGGTGTTTATTTTGATTTCCACATACAAAGGCCTTCCGATCGACGGGAAGCGGCTTAAAACAAAGGGGCCGTATTGGTATCGCCCAAAGTTTACTGTAAACTTTGGTATCGCGTACCGAAAATGCAATAAATAAGATAGGAAAATATAAGTAAAATATAGATTATGGATATTTTATTAATTCGTTTATAGTAGGTATAGAACAAAATAACAGTTCTTTTTTAATAGTTTAGGTATAATTATTATTATATAAGAACTACATAATATTGAAAGCGATGGTTTATATTTTTTTAATTTCATATTTCATCTACTGGGTTTTCTATATTTTTTTATTCAAATGCTCGATTTAGCAGGTTGGGCGAACGGTTGGGCGAGAACAATTTAGGTTGGGCGCTCGCCCAACCGCGCCCACCCCTGGCGCCGCCACTGGGCAACAACAACTTGCACTTAAAGTCATGCAGCGTCAAATTCATCACGTGGCTGTTGTGAGTTGTGTCAACACACGTTTTCCACCAAGCCGGTTCTATAACGAATATAAAATTGGTGCTAGATATAAAAATCTAACCTAACTTTCAGTTTATTATTATTGTTATTCATACCTAGGTAAATTTATACACGTTTATATAAGTTTGCAAGTATCTAGGCATGATTTTCCCTCAAAAATGTTATATTTGAAAGTAATGCGAGTGAAATGGTATAGAATAGTAGTGAGATGACAACTCAAGTCACTATTTTCAGGTTACGACCTCCATGTCTTTTGTTCATCTGAGGTTGCCACAACTAGAACATGCTCATGTAGCATGTGCACTTCACGTCAACACCGGGCAACACCAACATCGCCAAACGTTTATAAAACGAATGCGTTGAAGGCAGACCAAGATATAAAACGAATATAATTTTTTGTGACGGAATGACTTGCGTCATACAAAGTCATCTAAAACGAATAAAGCTATAGTTATAATAGTTAATCTGTGACACTGTTTCCGCAAAACTTTGTTGGGCACGGCACAGCACGTGCCCACAAACCAAAAAGCGTGCCGAAGTTTGGCGAAGCCAAGCTTTGTGCGTGCTATTGAGTACTTTGGTGAATGTGCCAACAAATGTCAAATTTGTTTATGTAATGTTGAGATTAGATATTTTTCCGTTGTTTTCTACATAGAAATATCAATAATGTGATTAATATGAATATGGATAAGAATGAATTATTAATTAATATTGTTGAATAGTAGTGTGGGGCAAGTCCTGTAAATCGTATAGAAATAATGCAATTAAGATGAACGATGAACGCATGAAAAATAATGGCAATTCTCTTGCTGTCTGTTAATAAATATACCATCCTCTTTTCTTTCGTTTCCCCATCATCATTGTTCTTACTTCTTACCCACTTTTCAAGCGCTTCATTTTAGTTTAAAAAATAAAGTTAGGTTTTGGTCAGCTTTCAGGGCCGTCAGCTGTTCGTGTTGTGTCGTGTTGTCCATGTATATTGTAAACATAGAGAAGTGGGTTCCACAAATACTAGCACGCACAATTTACGTGCCAGCGTAATTTCGATTTGGTTGTAAACGAAGCTTTAGTTGACGTGAAAAATGTACTATTCGGTCAATTAGTACTTGTTGGTTGTTAATTGGTTAGTTTTTAGAGTGAATTGAGGTTAATGTACTTTATTTTGAAAATGTATTGTAAACAATAGTAACCCACTAAACATTGAAAGTTACAAACATTTGCAGCAACTTTATTTTAATTAAGGGCGCCTTTGCACGCTACAGTAAATTGTGAAATAAAAATAGCGAACTAACGGAAATACGTCGCTGTGCCGGTAAAAGAGAAACCTGGAGAAACCATGCAACTACCGCAATTATCTAGTGACTTTCTTGCTGGGAATATGGCAAACTGTTCATACAGAGCCGTATCGTATGCATTGCGCTGTTTGGTGTTGTTCAAATTGAGAGAATTGTATTAGATTTAAATCGATTTTTAAACGATTAGTACTGTGCAAATGCCCATGCTGCCTCAGCCATCACATCACTCTTGAATATAATAGAGAGATAAATAGATTTAAACGATGAGTGAAAAAATATTCAATAGGTTCTCACTATAATATTGTAAAATTGAGTTTTGATGTTTGTTTATGGGTTTATTTCCTATAAAGCAAAGTGTAATTTTGTACCTATATTTTGTCTGTCCGAAAGCTTGGCAAAATTAGGTGGTATATGCCGTAGTATAATATACAATAAATAATAAATTTTATTAATCGCGGTAACACACCAATCAGCGTTTGTGCTAAAATTTTACATCGCGTTTTGATTTATGATTTTCTGAAGTGATTAGGGTATTCGTTATTTAAAAATATCAATTTTTAGTAGGTCAACAGTAAAGTTAATATTATTATTTATGGTAATACGAATATTGGAAATTTCTGTCATGGATTATTCCAAATTCGATTTTTTTTCGTTTTGTATTTTTTTGGTATGAAATGGCAATGATTTTAATGTACATTTTTTCTTACACACCATTTTTTTTACATTTTATTTTTCAAAAAACAAACTTAAATTGGGTATATAAAATTAGATAAAACCGGCTTGCTATAAATTGTTATTGGTATCATATTATGGTAAATTTTTAGTATAATTTTGATTCTAATAAATATTTATTTTATTTTTATTATTATAATTTTTATTTCTTTTTAAAATTTGGATTACCTACGTATTGAATTACATAGATAAGAATTTGTCAACAGTTGCTGATGACAATCCTTTTAGATGCACGATCAAGGTCACTCAGTCATTCTACCCGGCCGTAACCTTTGGCAGGTGGTGCCATTTGTTTGCAATAAAAAAGCAGGTAAAAATAAGTATGTTTTTTATTGAATTCAATATCTTTTCTCAAAATTTTTAGGAACCGGAAAAGTAGTACTTACTGTTTCACATGCGCTGCATTTCGCATGAAAGAAAAGAGGCGAAAAAAAAACTTGAAATTAATTAGCATATGATTGTATACAGGATGTCCTCACGCCTCCGTTTCATTCCCATTCTTCCCATAATAAAATATTTTGGAGGTACAAACAGTAAAATTTTTGTAAATATATTTTTTCTGAAATCGCTCAGGAATGTCTACTTTCTCGGCGCAATTTCAGACCCCAAAATAGCGTATTCTAGTATTTAATCCATTGCTAAGCAACCCATAGATAAAACCCTCTAGATAGGAAACTTGATTGTTAAGTCCCCACTTATAAATATATAGTTTCTGGATCAACCAAATGCGACGCTATTATCGCCAAACAATCAGCTCGATGGATAAAGTAGGCAAGGCTGATACCAGCTCTATGTAAAGTAGGGGCATCTGTCATTTGTCATTTGTGTCGCGTGCCATTTTGAATTTTGATTTTATGTCTGATGTGAGTATTTGTGAGTTCTGAAGCTGCGTTATTGTTCTTTATACTTTATTAATTCTTAAGTGATACTAATCCAGTGATTTTTACATACTTTGTGACGATGAAACGTATATAAAACCAAAAAGTGTTATGTTCCTGATTGTGAGGATAGGACGAGTAAAAGGCACCGCTTTCCTCTAAAAGACAAAAACAGTTTTAACGCTTCGGCGAATGTAATAAAACATCCAAAGTTTACTACCCTAATTTCGCGCAAGACATATATAAAAATTATTATGTATGTAGAATGAAATAGAAATGAATTTAAAACGGCATCGATGTCCTAGTTATTGATATTTTAATTTTATATTTTATATTTTGATTAAACAGTACAGAGCATTCACAATAATAATAAACACATTTCAAAATACTTCACTTCGTTTTATGGTTTAATATTGGTGTGTTCAAGAGTTTTCCAAAAAGAATGTTGAAATTGACACAATGTTTCTCTTATTCATTAAAGGTAGAAGTATTTATTATAGACCTGTAGATGGAATATTCCCAAATGTTATTGTGTATTTACTTTGAACTGTTTAATAAAAAAATTAAATATAAAATATCTGCAGTAAACCATAGAGGGTCGCACTATCGCATAAGGCGATCAATTTGCATGTAAGGATTTGTTGCTTAAATATCTCACCGATACCAACCAGTGTTACAGATGGATAGATATAAATATACATTTTATTTTCAGCTGCCTCGCAATAAATTGTGGATGAAAATAATTTAAAAATAATTTATTTTCATATCTACCTACCTGTAACAGTCTGGCTAACATTTGTGACAATTAAGCAAAAAAATCCTTGTGGTGCAGCGAAAATTCAGCTGAACTTGGTTCAAAATTTAAGGATACCATTCTTGCAACAATCGGCATCCTTGAATTTTGAACCGAGTTCAGTTGAACTTTCACTTAATCACTTTTATACAACTGGTCCTAAATGAGCATGTCATTTTAAATTTCCCGCAATTTGTCCGTAGTTTGCAGATCAACCACTTCAGGCGCCACATTTTCATGACTGCTTATTACAGTAAGTTTCCTATCTAGAGGGTTTTATCTATGAAGCAACCATCAAAAAACGAGTCCGGGAAAGTAAGTTTCCCGGACTCGTTTTTATCTACATTTTAGACAGTAAATAAATATACGCAGACAAATTTAATTATTGACACAGTTCATCACGGCGACATGCACCGGCCACACCAAATATTAAGGCAACCTAAAAAGTAAAAACTACATAAATATCTAGATAATTTTAGAATTCTCACATTTTAATCGTATACCTTATTCATTATGCACATATGATCTGGTGCTTGGGTAATAAATATTTCAAGTTGTTCATTTGACAGAACATTCGGCTTCTTTGGTGTATAGCTGTCACCTTGACGTTTCGGGAAAATGCATAATTTCGAATATTTTGATATATCAATGTCTTCCTTTGCACTAAGTGTTGATCTCAGCATGTGAGTAATTTGACTATAACGTATTGATGCTTTCAACTGAAGATAAATTAGAAATCATGACATTTTCAGATCGGGAGGTCATGTCTTATTCGTGACAATAATCCATGATAATTTAAAGTCACATTATTTGCAGCTGTTACCCTCTAGTGGTGTCCCAGACGCCTGTATGTCATCATGAAACTCATCATTGTCCATTTTAATTTGTAGCACGTATTGAAACGAAATAAGCACTCACATCAATAAATAAACAGTGATTGCAAAGGAAATGATTTCATAAGCAATTAGATTGCAATGAAAAAATGTTATGTATTAATAAAAATTTCTTAATTATAATAATAGTAATTGCGATTTCAGAAAAAATAGTATGTGTATCTCGTAGGAAAAGCACATTCCCGGACTCCGTGTTGCTTCACAGTCGTCCAGGAATGTTAGGCTTTTCCTACTAGGTACACAATGTACTATTTAATGATGCCATCGCTTTTACGTATTTTTTTACATTACAGTTTCAAATGACATTTCAGCGTTATACCTCTAATTCTCGGCGCCGACGGTCGACGACTGCTCGATTATATCGCGTGTTTTTCGGAATATAACATTTTCTTGTAAATACTGTAAATAGGTAAAACAATTTTTCTTGGACATAATAGACGACCATTTCAGGAACCATACTTGGGTGTGGAACAACGCCACATCCAGGATGTAAACCAAATAAAGGATTCTCTCCGCGGCAAGTACAGACACCGACTCCGAAAGATTTGGTCTTCCGAACTTTCGGGGAAGAACAAGGTGTCTGCAACTAACATGCTTGCCGTGCCGATTCTGCTCTACTCCTTTGGGGTAGTTAAATGGCGAGTAGATGAGCTGCGCCAATTGGACAGGGATACCCGCAAGATGATGAATATTCATAGGAGTATTCATCCTAGATCGTCCGTTCCTCGTGTGTACCTCCCACGTCAACGGGGGGGCCGAGGACTCTTGAGTCTGGAGTGTATGCATGGCAGAGTGGCACTGAGTATGGCATGCAACATCCTCAGGAGCTCGGATCCACTCCTACGGTTAGTGAGAGATCACGAAACTGTAGGAGTTGGCGCATTATTGTTTAGGGCAGCACAGAGGGCCGCAGATGAACTCGGTCTCGTGTTCGACTACAGACGAGGAGGCCGGCGAGGTGCTGATGTAGAGTCAGTTACTGAGCTTCCGCCGAATCGTCTGACAGCCCGCATTAAAGCTGCCGAACAGAGCATTCTGTTCAGGCAGCACGTCGATAAACCCTTGCACGGTGTTTTCTATAACAACATAGAAGCACTGGGTTTATCGACAAAGCTGACCTTCGCATTTTTAAGGTCAGCAGGGCTGAAGTCGGAGACCGAGGGATTCATTGTGGCCTGTCAAGATGGTGTTATTAACACCTTGGTCTATCGGAGTCGCGTGATGGGTGTAGAGGTCCCTGATATCAACTACAGGACCTGCCATCAGGCGCCGGAGTCGCTCATGCATTTATTATCTGCATGTCCGATATATGCGACTTCGGTCTACATCCACCGACATAACGCGGCTTTACGAGTGCTATACTACCATCTACGGCACTCGTACGAGATAGACCAAACACCAGTGCTGCCTTACATTCCCGGAGATATCGAGTCCGTTGTCGAGAACGAGAAATGCCGGATTTAATGGAACTACTCGTTCCCGACCGTCAGGCTAATTCGAGCCAATAAGCCTGACATAGTCCTCCTCGACCATCAGACCAAGGTGATGTATGTCATCGAGTTCTCAGCGCCTGCTGAGACAAACATCGCCTTGAAGGAGGAGGAGAAACGGACCAAATACAGAGATCTCCGGTACGAGCTCCAAGTGCTATACCCAGGCTACTCTGTCAAGATGGTCGTCCTGATAATCGGTGTACTCGGAGGTATGAAGCCCACGCTGCTCTCCGCATTGAAGACCATGCCTGCCTGCCAAAAATCGTCAGAGTGGTTGGCTGGTCAAATGCAGAAAGCGGTCATTCTGGGTTCCCTCCGTCTACTTAGGGCACACGAGTCTGGAATCTACAGTCACTAACCCTGCGGGATGTGGGGAGTGGCTGTAGATTATTCGCTGGCGCTTTCTCCGTGTGGTGTCGGAGGCCATGGAGAGACTGTCCAGCATCGGGCAACCGAAAAAAAAATAATAATAATAATAATAATCATTTATTGATGTTACATGTACAGAAACAAGTACTTACATAGGTAATATACTCTCGACTGTTTGTACTGATGTAGATGAAATTGTTTGTCTTGGAGATTTTAATGTAAAGTTTTTAAATTTTAACAATCCTATTGAAATGTGTTTTGAATCGTATAATCTAAAGCAGATACTTAATGAACCTACTAGAATTACTGGCCGCACCAGCACACTTCTGGACCCTATATTTGTTTCTAACACTGATTATTAATTCAGTTGGTAGGTAAGTACTTACCTTTTCAGTTAATAACCTGTCTGACCATAATATGGTGTTTTGTGATATGAAACTTAATAGAGTGAATATTAATCCTAAGTACGTACCTACCTTATAGATGTTTTAAACAGTTTGACCATGATATATTTCTACATGATTTAATTTCTTTACCATGTTTTAATATCATTCAGGAAAATAACATTGATAGGAAAATAGATTTATTTAATTATTATATATTATCACTTTTTGATACTCATGCTCCTGTTAGAAATGTTCGAGTTACCAAACCTAAAGCCCCTTGGCTAACCGCAAATCTTAAATTAATTATGAAAGAAAGGGACAAGGCTAGACAAAGATTTAATCGAACCAAATCCGATGTTGATTGGCTTAGATATAAAGAATTACGCAATTATACTGTATCTATGATTAGGAGGGAGAAAGCTGGCTATATAAATTTTGTAAATTCCGAAAATAACTTACGTAAAACTTGGTCTACTCTTAGAAATTTAAATATATGTCCTAATACTAATAAAGATATTCCTGCTGAATTGTCTGATTCTAATGAAATTAATAATTATTTCGCTACTTTTTTTCAAGATACTTCTAATGTTTGTCATGAGAAAATTGAATTTTATGACTCTAATTTGTTTAATCATAATAATAAGTTTACGTTTACTTTAACCACTATAGACGAAGTTAGTACCATCGCCTTAGTGAATTGAAATCGAATGCCTATGGAATGGATAATATATCCTTAACAATGCTAAGATATTGCTGTCCATATATTGTTCAGTTTATAGTCCACATTATTAATTGTTGTATTGAACAGAACTACTTTCCTAATGTATGGAAAGTAGCCATTGGGCGGCCTTTACCAAAAAAATCGAACCCACTTACTTTTGCTGATTTTAGAATTATAAGTATTTTACCTACTTCCTACTATCTAAAGTGTATGAGGCCCATTTGCACCAACGTCACTTAACAGCTAAGTTACACTTTTATAACCTAAGGTTAACTTACGGCATTGCACCAATTACAAAATGCTACTTAAATATGCTAATGTCAACTTAAAGTTAAGGAAAGGATTGATGGAGGCTTAAGCTTTGAGATGAAGTTTCTAACCTTGCATTTTATTGTTCTTAATATTATCTGAGCTGTGTTTTATATTTTGTTAACAGAAAATGGACTTCTTTAATGATTTTGATGCATTTAATGACGATGCCGAAATAATTGAAATCATTGATCATGGCTTTCCAAGGAAGATCTACGATAGGTCGAATTTTTTTCAGTCGTTAGACGATTTATCATTTTTTAAAAGATTTCGACTCACAAAGGAGACAATTCTGAGTCTGCTGCCTTTGATAGAAGAAGAGCTAGAATATACACACAACAGGTAAGGGGATAATTACTTTGTTTTGTGGGTTTTTATTTTGTCAATGTCACGGCTAAAACATATTTTAGAAATCGGTCTATTTCACCAATGAATCAACTTCTGATGGCATTACGTATTTATGCCACTGGAACACACTTACTGCAAATAAGCGATTTTGGCGGAATGCATTACTCGACAGTCTCGAGAATTGTAAAGAGAGTATCAGAAGCAATAGCTCGGTTGGCCCCTATTTTCATTAAATTTCCTTCTACACAAGATGAAATTCGCAAGACCAAAAACAATTTTTATGACATATAGCATCCTTCCCAAATGTAATTGGTGCTGTTGATGGCAGTCACATAAGAATAGAATCACCAGGTAAGTCTTTATAAAAAGTATATAAAAATAGGTATGATATCAACATAAATTTTTATAACTGTTCTAGGAGGAGACGACGCTGAGGTATTTAGGAATAGAAAACAGTATTTTTCTATTAACATTCAAGCAGTATCTGATGCTAACATGCAAATAACAAATCTAGTGGCTAGATGGCCTGGTTCTGCCCATGATGTAACGGTATTCAATAATTCAAATCTCAAAAGAAAATTTGAAAATAATCTTTTTCCAAACTGCGTTCTTCTTGGTAAGTAAATTTTATTATTGAGATTAATATCATCTTTTTACGGCTGGTTTATGAAGTTTTGTTTAACTTCAACTTTTATTTTGCGTTTCTGAAAAATTAGGCGTTGTAAACTTGCAAAATTAATACTGTACATTTAAAATTTAAACATATGTTATAAATTTGCACATGTAATCTCTAGTTTTCATTTAACGCTAGAAAAAAATATACAATCTAAGTGAATATTTTATATTACAGGTGATAGCGCTTATGGGTTAAAAAGATATCTTCTTACGCCTCTTCTTAATCCCATCCAAGAACATGAACAGTTATACAATGAATCCCACATATGTACAAGGGGAACTATTGAAAAGTTGTTTGGGATTTGGAAAAGGAGGTTTCCAATTTTAGCTTACGGGTCTAGATTTAAATTAGAAACTACCTTGACCATTATTGCTGCAACTGGAATTCTTCATAATATAGCCAGAAATATGGGTGAACAGGAGCCTCCTTTTCCACATGATGTGGACCAACACGAGTTACAGCAGCTCATCGGGGATGCAAATATTCCAGTTGCTCCAGTAGATAACGGCCCAGAAAACTTTATAGGAGGCCATGTGAGACGTGATTTAATAAATAATTATTTCAGGAGATTAGCAAACCATAATTGATTTAAATAATTTTAGTTTATTTCATACTGTTGGTTTATAAAATGCCTAGAGTTAAATTTATTATAATAAATTTATTTTTATAAAATAATAACATATATGTGTTTTCTTCTTCCTTTATACATAACGACATCTTAAATAATACAAACCTTATATGTTTTAATTATTAAGTAAAAAAAAAAACACTATAATTTAACTATTTATACCGGGTGACCACGAGATGAGGTTACACTCTATAACTTCTTTGTTATTAAACCGATTCATTTGAAATTTATAGGTGAGGCATAACATCTAAATGCGCAACTTTTGACACTTGGTGGCTTTATTTCTTACTTCCGATTTAGCCGGAAGTGATATTAACTTTCTTATTTTAAATACAACTCTACCTGTTTTTGTAATGTATCTTATTTGTTATAAAATTTACAATACAATGATATGTCACACATATGACATTTCGTTTCAAAATGGCCGAAAAATTAAATTTTTTCAAAAATATTAAAATGTCAATTAAAAGATATTGAAAAATAATTTTTTTCCAAAGTTGGCCGTGAAATCAAAAGAGTAATGAATTTGACATGTTTAATTTTTAATTTGTACAGAAATTTCGTTTTGGCAGAAAGATATTTAGTGCGGCAGTTTAGCTAGGATATTTCAACATATTGTGCACTTTTTGATAAAAGCACCAAATTTGGCACAGAGCTAGACCGATGTAATATGAACAATTTTGGATGTGGAGCCATCGGCCAACTGCCCCCTGGCGGTCGTGGCGGCATTTTCAAAATGGCTGCCAGTGGACACCCGAAAGACAACAGAAGTTAGATAAAATTTGCTGCTGAAGGTTTTAGTGAATGTTTATTGAATGTTTTGAATGAGAGATAGTTTGTAAGTTATATACAGGGTGGGTCAATAGTGCGTATTTCTTCTGTATCTCCTGTCTCGTTAGAGATATAAGCATGGTTCAAAATTTTAATTAATTTGTGAGAAAAAGTACATTTCTTAAAATTATTATCAATTATACAGGGCGATCCGTTAAAGTGGTAGATGAAAGAATATATATTTTTTAAATAGAACGACCCAATTTTTTTTATTATGTTTGAATACCACTATGATGGCCTATTCAGCGGTAAAATATTTTTAAAATTTCTTAGATGGTTAATGAAATATAAAATATTTTTATGGAAAACTGTCGTTATCTTCATTTGTAGTCCTTTTTCTACGATTGACTTTTTTATAAGAAATGCCACCTGTTTCTTCAAATCTGTTTTTAAACTTTTGGAAGATGCTTCTTGTGGATTGGTTCTGTGAGAATACTTTTTAGCGTTAGTTCTGGAGGCAACAAAATTGAAAGTAACTGAAATTAAATGTCTTTGTTTCTATGAAATAATTTCAAAGGTACATTGACTTTTCTGAATAAAACATACCTATTTACACATAAACAACTACATCTAGAAAATTATTCATTTTAGGTATGGGACATATCATATCAAATAAGTTGCAGAGAAATAAAAATTACACAATTTTTACAAAAATATATAGAGTGTTCCATTTGAAAAAGTTGAGTTTTGGTAGTTTGAATATTTATTTAGCAGTGCGCTTATGAACACCTTGTATGAATAAAATATTTTCTACATCAGCTAATAGTTAAAGTATGGCATACACTACTACCATGTCAAAGAAAAAAAATTACTCTCCAAAAATCAGTCCAAAATCAATTTTCAAAATGATACCTGCAAACGGCAGTTTTCAATAAAAATATTTTTTAATTCATTAACCATCAAACAAATTTTAAATATATTTTACCGCTGAATAGGCCATCATAGTGGTATTCAAACATAATAAAAAAATTGGGTCATTCCATTTAAAAAATATATATTCTTTCATCTACCACTTTAACGGATCGCCCTGTATAATTGATAATAATTTTAAAAAATGTACTTTTTCTCACAATTTAATTAAAATTTTAAACCATGCCTCTATCTCTAACGAGACAGGAAATACAGATTTCTTCTGTATCTCCGCACGCACGCACTATTGACCCACCCTGTATATAACTTACAAACTATCTCTCATTCAAAACATTCAATAAACATTCACTAAAACCTTCAGCAGCAAATTTTATCTAACTGCTGTTGTCTTTCGGGTGTCCACTGGCAGCCATCTTGGAAAATGCAGGGGGCAGTTGGCCGATGGCTCCACATCCAAAATTGTTCATATTACATCGGTCTACCTCTGTGCCAAATTTGGTGCTTTTATCAAAAAGTGCACAATAGGTTAGCTAATCCGCTGTACTAATTAGGAAAATAAGATAAATATTTTTCTGCAATTTTTAAATACTCAAAACTATTTTTTTTTAAATACACCTACCTGACTTTTTTTAAATTTTGCAATTGCTTGTTTCTTCTCGTTGATTTAATGCCATTAACGTACCGAATTATTAACAAAATATAAAAATTAAATAAAAATTTCTCCTAATATTTATTTTATTTTTCTAATATCTTGCCGCCAAAACGAAATTTTGATGCAAATTAAAAATTAAACATGTCAAATTCATTACTCTTTTGATTTCACGGCCAACTTTGGAAAAAAATTAATTTTCAATATCTTTTAATTGTCATTTTAATATTTTTGAAAAAATTTAATTTTTCGGCCATTTTGAAATGAAATGTCATTGTGTGACATATCATTGTATTGTAAATTTTATAACGAATAAGATACATTACAAAAACAGGTAGAGTTGTTATTAAAATAAGAAAGTTGACATCACTTCCGGCTAAATCAGAAGTAAAAAATAAGGCTACCAAGTATCAAAAGTTGGGCATTTAGATGTTATGCCTCACCTATAAATTTAAAATTAATCGGTTTAATAACAAATAAGTTACAGAGTGTAACCTCATCTCGTGGTCACCCGGTATATATTTTGTTTAATACGCCGGCCATACGATATTAACAGTATCAACACAATGCGTTTTTGTATAAATAAACTAAAATAAAAACAATGATGCCATAAATAACTTTTAGATAATATTAATAATTATAACTTTAAGGGTTAAAAATATTAAAAGAAGTTGTATTGCATGAATTAAGTTTCTGCAAGTATGCCTTTTTTATTTGAATATCTAGTTCCAGTGATATTTTCTCCATTTCTAATTCCACTTTATCCATTTCTTCTTTTCTTTCTATTTCATTTTTTAGCTTTTGTAGCTCAAGTGATGCTATTTCAATTTTAATATCTGCTAGTTCGTTATACTTCTTAGAAAGATCTGAGGATGGCAGGGTGGCTGCGACTGGTCGCCTTCTTGAACTCCAAGTAGTAGTAGGTGTTGTTCCTGAAGGTGCCTTTTGATTCTCTTTTATTAATAACACTGTTTCTTAGTTTCTTCCCTGCTTATTTTCTGTTTGTTTGGACTTCGGCAACAGTTTTGCATTTATTTTGGATTTTAAATGCTCTGACTTGTAGTCGCCCCAATTTGGTTCATGATTAGCTGCGACGTTAGCAACGGAGTTGCTTTCAGTATTTTCCTAAAATAAATATTTTATCAGAAACATAATTAACATTATTTTACTGATTACTCAATTCTTTTTTACTTTCATATTCATTACAAAAATTATTGCAGTGTATGCGAACTTTATATTTTGCATTTGTATTTAATAGTTCGACTATTTACATAAAGAAGCAATACTTCTCAGAAAATGTCCCTACTTCAACGATATGGGTTTATAAATACCTAGGTGCCTAATGCCTAACATACACACCTGTTCAATATTGTCCTCGATGTTGTATTCACATCTAATGGTTATTGTCTCATCAGTGTCCATGTCTATTAATTGAGGGGTATCATTCGTATCGGGATCAAATGTATTTTCAAGTCCAAATACTGTTTTTGAATTCATGGCAGACAGTGCCAATTCAGTATTAGGATCGGTTACTACATATCCTGATCCTCCGCCTGTGCATCGAATTGATGCTCGTTCATCGACAATATCTTTCCATACCTTCTTTTTTATGTTATCATATAACTTTTTCAAAGATTGTAGAGAGCGATATTCTCCAAGAGAGTCGCCATTATAAAGTTCGGTAATCTTGCGCCACGCGTTTTCTTTCTCCTTCCACGTAGTACCATCCGTCTTTTTGGACTCTACAATATGTTTAAATTTATTCACCAAGTTCAGCAGCATAGCTTTTTCATCTCTCGAAAAGTTTTGAGATCGTGTTCTCTTTTGTTCCTCCATTGTCTGGGCACCACTGCAAATACATTATAAATTATACAAATATACTATATAGGTTTATTATATTATACATTATGTATCTGGCAATATTACCTGGAGCATTTGTTACTCATATTATAACGATTAGTCAAATTTATTATCACTTATTATTATTTCTTGCACTCGCAACACTTTAACACCTAAATTTCGACGTGCGGCGGCAAAATTGCTGTCAAAATGAACGGCGTGAAGTTAGCAATTACACCTTCCGGTGGCACCATAACATTAAAGTGATTCTTTGTTAAGAAACCTTGCAAACGGTTTGGTGCAAAACGACTAAACTATAAGGCTAACTTAAAGTTAAGTGTATCTTTACTAAGAAACGGTCTTAAGTGACGTTGGTGCCTGTGAGAGAGTTTTATATAATTAAATTCATCAATTTTGCGAAATAAATAATCTTATACCTGAGTCTCAAAGGGTTTCAGAAAAGGCTATTGTACAGCTACTGCTTTAGCTAACTTAACAGACAATATATTTACGTCATTAGATAAGGGGTTGGTAAGTGTGCTTGTGCTACTTGACTTTTCTAAAGCGTTCGATACGATAAATCATAGACTTTTGTGTGCAAAACTTAAATTTTATGGATTTCAGGATTCCTCCTTAAATTTAGTTACGTCTTATTTGAGTGATAGGTGGCAAACAGTATGTTATAATAATACTTATTCATCTAAGTTAGAAATTTTATCAGGAGTACCTCAGGGGTCTATATTGGGTCCACTTTTTTTAATTATTTATACTGCAGATATATTGAAGTCCATAGAAACTAGTAAAGTCCAGGCTTATGCTGACGACACACAAATTTATTACAGTTTGTTTTGAAGGACTACTTACGGGCTTGCCATCTTATTAATAGCGAAATAAATAATGTAAAATCATTATCTTTTGACCATAACTTAAAACTTAATTCTAACAAATCGTCTTTAATGCTCTTTGGTAATAAAAACGTTTTGTTTCTAAAAGATCACCTAAATATACATATTGAGGGTTCTCCCCTTCAATTTGTAAATGAATGTAGGAATCTGGGTATTTTACTTGATACAAATTTAAGGTTTAGAGAACATGTTTAGAAACTTACAAAAATCCTATTCATCACTGAAAATTCTGTACTCCAGTCGTCATTTATTGAACACTAAATTGAAAATTATGTTATGCGAATTTCTAGTCTTGTCACAGTTTAATTACTGTGATTTTATTTATGGATCATGTATAGACTCTTTTGATAAAAATAGAATTCAAAAAGTGCAAAATTCATGCTGTCGATTTGTTTATAAACTTAGAAAATATGATCATGTTTCTAGAAATATTAATGATACTAATTGGCTCAGTATGGATAACAGAAGGAAACATCACTTGATGAATTTCGTACATACACTTCTTACCTCTGTGACCTCACCTCGTACTCTTAAAAGTAATTTCATTACTAGGTCCAATATTCATTCAGTTAATGTAAGACACAAAAATAAATTTACTTTACCACGTCATCGTTTGGCCATGTTTAGGTGATCCTTTGTTAATAATGATATTCAGCTATACAATTCGACTCCTGATGAACTAAAGATTCTCAACATTAATAAATTTAAATATAAATCTAAATTATTTCTCTTAAATGAGCAAAGGCAATAAATAATATACATATTTATGTTTTTTCAATATCCTTTACGTATATTTTATGTGCATAAGCATCCTGTTTTATTCGTGTTCGTAATTTTTTATTCCATTGTCATAGTATATTTTATGTTCCTAATTATTTCTTTTTTTATGTTACTACTTTACAATTTGTCATTGTCCTCCATATGTAGTGGGTCTGTGTTTGTGGTTAAGTTTGAGTAGCAATTCTTGCTAGACTTCGCCACGACACTTTCCTACAACATATGCTCTTTTTTCTTTTTTTCTTATAGGTTGTATTCTCTCTTTTTATTTGTATGTATACAAAATATCATTTTTTTTTCCTAATAATTATTAGTTGGAAGTATTATAAGTAGGTATCAAATTTTAAAAGATATTCTGAAATAAGTCCTCTGTACACAGCTCTTAAATAAAAAACTACAAACACGTATTTATATTATATTTGTTGGATTATACAATATAGTAACTAAATTAAGGTATATAAAGATATATACTTATGAAATCTATTACCTACTAGCCTAAGTTTGGAAGAAAAGTCTTGCACTATTAAAGCTGTAAAACAGGAGTTGGAATTCCTATAACAAATACATACATTTTTAAAACTACATTACATCACTTGTGAACTACAAAACAATAATGATTACTTTTATGATTTGCAAAGCCAAAACGGCAACTTTCTCGCGATGTACATTGGATAGACAAGAGTACTCTTAATGATCGTCATTAGCAACTATCACGAGGACTAAAACTACTGCTTCTCAACCATAATAAAGAAGAAACATATATGGTTAATTTAAATCATAAGTGATAATCTGTTTAATTATACGAGAAGAGCAGCTAAGTTTAAATTCAATTATTTACGCCATTTTTATACCAAATATATAGGTGTCATATATATTTGTAATCAAAAGGACGAAATAAATCCAAATATGTAAAAATATATAGGGTGTTCCAATTAAAAAAACCATACTTTTTTCTGCCCCTCGTATACGGTTGAAGTAGGAAAAAAAGTAATAGTATATTCAAAATCTACGGAAAATTCTGTGTTAGACAGGTTTTTGAAAAATTAAAATCGGCGGTAATTGACCGAAATAAGGGGGGGGGGGGGGTAAAGTTTTATAGGAAACACCCTGTACATGTACATTATAACAATCTTATTAGGTAATGTTTATAGTACGTTATTATGTACTGTATACGCTTATCGAGATAATATTTGTTTAAGTTACATGCAAATCTTACCCTTTCAAACGTAGAGATTCTTTTTTCTGTCAATGTTAAAGTTTGTTTCAACTTGGTATCATCATTACTAGTTAATGTGGCCTGTTCTTTAATTTTCAATCGCTCATTTTTAAATTTTCTTTGAACTGAATTAAACCAATGCAAATAATTTACTTGATGATCTTGATTCAACAACTCTATAATATAGGCTAAACCTAAAATAAAATATTTGTTTTTATATCTGTATATACTGGTAAATCAGGCAGTGTGCTCAGCCTAATATTTCCTAAATATTAGAAACAGAACATTTAAATTTGGAAGACTTATTAAAAAATTAATTTTTTTTTGAGTAAACTTCTCTACTTTGGTGCATTTTCAGTTTATCCGATAAAGACCCTAGTTTCAAATGGGACATCCTATATATTGAACTATCTAAAGAAAATTATGATTATCATAAACTCAATTTGGTGATTTTTTGACAAACGTTTTCAATTCTATTTAAAAATTTATTTGTCAATCTAGTGCTGTGGAACCCAAAAAGAATTTATTTTGGAAATTATACTACTATACGAAAAATTAATAGTAGGAGAACCCTCGACCAAAATTTCGAGTTATTACGACACGGTAATTTTATGAAAAATGAAAAATGTTTAGTTCGAGTCAAAAGAAACAAGTTTTAATTATGAAGGAAAGTCCCAGGATGTTGCGAGAAAGGGTGATAATAAGTTTTCAGTCGGTAAAAAAAAAATTACGGTGATCAGGCAGACTCGCTCTAATTTACAATAATAATAATAATAATATTGTCTTTATTCGCCACAAATATAAATAATAATTCCAAAACATAATAATAATTAATTGATGAAAGGGCGAGGTTCTCTTGCGCCACTCAGAGTGACACATGTTTTGCTCTTCCACTTAACCCATAAACTATTTAACATTGTAATTAAATTTACATTTATAAATTAGATAGGATTCGTGGGGTCAAATATAAATAAATAAGAAACTAAATCGTGCCATATACCCCAAAAGATGAAACTGGTGCAGCTACGGACACGTGTTTCGGAGTTATTGCTCCTCGTCAGCGTAGCGTAGCTAAATAAAGAATCTAAGATCTGAAGCAATAACTAATAAAGGTTAGAAAGCACAGTACACAGTACCCTATTCGTGCTTTCGTGTATCATGGACCAAATTTGTGGCCTCAGACTGTGCTTTCTAACTTTTATTAGTTATTGCTTCAGATCTTAGATTCTTTATTTAGCTACGCTACGCTGACGAGGAGCAATAACTCCGAAACACGTGTCCGTAGCTGCACCAATTTCATCTTTTGGGGTATATGACACGATTTAGTTTCTTATTTATTTATAAATTATACATTGAAGGAAAAGAGAGTTGAAGGAAGAATTATAAAAAAAAGAAAAATTATTATAACAAAGATAAATAGTGATGTGATTGAAGATAAATATCAAAATGATATATATCAAATTATGATATACAGGGTGTTCCAGTTTTTTGTAGCAGGACTTTAACAGTCGATAGACATTTGAAAATTATTAAAAGAAGTTCATATAAACATAGGTTGAGAAATGCTTAGTTCTCGAGATACAGGGTGTTAAAGTTTGAAAATAAATATGGATTTATATTAGAGATGGGCAATTGAAAACTTTCCAAAATTGGAAAATTTCCGGGAAGAAATTAATAGAGTAAAGGAAACTTTCCTTTAAATGTTACCTGGAAAGTTTCTCGGAACTTTCCGGGAATATTCCCTCTGAGTTTTGCATATCGCGTAATGTAACTAGGGTTTCCAATCCCGGGACGGGATTAGGATTTCCGTATTTTTCGGGATTAGAAAGTCAAATCCCGGGATTTTTCGGGATCCCGGGATCTAAATACATTTGACGAATATCAACATAAAATTAAAGAAGAAACGATTTATTGAGCAAGAATAATAATAATACATAAAAAATATATAATAAAACTCTAAAAAAATTTAAAAATTAACAATCTATTGCTACTTTAATCTATTGATTATCTATTCTATAAAAATGAATGCCTAAAATTTACTTTGAAAAAATTACCTGAGAATGGCCAGTGTGTCTAGGGTGTCATTCCCTAATCTGGACCGGATCTTTGTACACAGAATACATGTGAGATAAAAAGTAATATATATTTTATGTAATTTGCTCATATTATTAATACTCGGGATTGATTTTTGAAATCCCGGGATTTCCGGGAGTGAAACCTGCCCGGGATCCCGGGATTGGAAACCCTAAATGTAACCTTAAAATAACCAGTTTGTGTCATTGGTTAATTTTGAATTATTTGTAAAAAAATTTTAAAACTAAGATTCAAACCATTAAACATTTCCAATGTTAGTAACTTTTCCAAAAATTAATATATTAATTAATATATATTAATAGATTGTATTAAAGAATATTTTGATAATTATTAAAAGAAAAATCAAATATATACGGGTGAATACCAATAACTCATTTTAATTTTAAGAGGGGGTTTCTGTTGATATTTATAACACAAATTACCAATAAAAAAATATAAAAAAGAAAGTTGAAAAACTGACCTACCCTACTTAAAATTCTGGTAAACTTTTGAGTACCGCTTCGTCGCACTACTGACCCGCTTATGGGGTGAACATGCCTTGTATCCAAGTCACAGACTCCAAGTTCTAACGTAAAAAACGTCTAATAAAGTTAAGCCACCGTTCGCGGCAAAAGCGTTGGCACTGGAAACATTACACAGGGAAAAAAAATCATAAATGCAACACAGGCCGACACTGTTCTGTTATAAATTTGCGGTTGGAGACAAGTTAATTGACAGTGACAGCCAGTGGCGGCTCGCGGTGTTTAAGGCTGGTAGGGCAAAAAGCTGTGTACACGGGGCAAGAGCTGCTGGGGCAGCAGCCCCCTGCGGAGCGCCGCAGGTGAAAATTTTTCAAGATTTTCAAGGTCATTGTGTTTTACAAAAGTACCTCAAAATGTATGTACTAAATTTGATATTTACTTAAATATTTTCAAGATTGCTTTGTTTTTCCCACTTTCATTTGACGCAATATTGTTTTGTTAAAATTTTTGAAATCCTTTGAAAAAATTCCGTTACGTTAAACATTTTATTTATAGCGATTTGTGTACCTACTTAGTTTTTAAAAAAATATGAACAGCATAATAAAAACTCACCTTCAGTCCTTTGGTAATTTCATCCAAATAGAACTAGGTACGATTTTTGATAACAATAGAAAGTTTTATATAGGTAGATAGTGGTCGTAGTACCTAGCTTCTTAAATTCTTATACCGAGAATTCCAGGGATTGTTTGATTTTTCGTTAAACATTCGTATTTTTGATACCAATTTGTATTAAAACCTCTGCTTTTATTACCGCATTTACCGCGATTATCTTTTACTATTATTTATTATATATATATTTGGACATGATTTGAATGCAGAAATAAAAATCTTGTCATCTAAACATAATAAACTAAATTTTTTTGCAACTGTACTGTGTACTATAATTTATTGTTTATTTCGTACCACTAACTGGATTTAACTTTGACCGTGATTTTCATCCTGTTCCAATATACCGCTAGTAGAAGCCATTAAAAAAAAAAATTCGAATTTGTTTTAATATCAAAAACCATGAAAATTACACCAAGCGATTGTGAGGGAGCTAGAACTAGAACCCCGTCTCGAGATAAGAGAAGCCGAGAATTTCCGGAGAGTTCCGAGGGCCGGCCCATACATTGTAAAAGCTGGCGTGTCCTTCCCAGAGATATCTCTGGTCGTTCCGCGCTGTTTTAAATAACAATACCTATGCGGGCTAAGAAATAATAATAAATGTTATGTTATTTATCGTTTCACACAGATTTAACATTTCCATATTTAAAGTTTTTAAGTATATCATCTATAATTTCGCATTTTGCATTAGTGATTACGCGTGTTGGCTAGAACTTTCTTCTGTTGTTTGATCGCCAACGTTTTATGCTGGGCCGGCCCGCTTACACACGCTCTTGGCCTTTTGATATGACAAGCCGTTGTTCAGATAATTTACATTTAATCTTTTGATGCACGCCTCTGGACGAATTTTAGATAAATTTGAAGTCGCTCAGAATTTCACCAAATTTGATGGTGCGAAAAGTATCTTAAAAAGAAAGAATGAAACATTTAAAATATTTATTGTAAAAGTATATTATCATGTAAATCAAAATTTTTATAACACAAATGTATTAAAACGCAACGGTCGAACTAAAATAAATTATTAGAAACACAAACACAAAAGCTAGCAACATGTAAAAGTGTCTTACTTCATTATAAGCATCATTAGCGATGTTTCATTCTTTCTTTTTAAAAGACTTTTGTACCATCAAATTTGGTGAAATTCTAAGCGACTTCAAGTTTGTATAAAATTCGTCCAGATGTGTGCATCAAAAGATTAAATGTAAATTTTCTGAGCAACGGCTGGTCATATCAAAAAGTGCCAAGAGGCATTAAATTTTTGTTTTTTCTTGCTTTATTGAATTAAACTGGAAACTTGGGAAAATATCAGTGGCGTACTACTTTTTTGTATAAAAGAGCCTTAGTAAATCCATATATCTACGCCCACGGTTAAGTAAAGTAGTAGTTTGTTATTCTAAAATAGGCCTCTAAATTGTATGTAAAGAATTAGTAAGTTTGGATTCGATAACTTCTTAGCATTCTGGAAATATAAATATAAATCCATATTTATTTTTAAACTTTACCACCCTGTAGCTGTATCTCGAAAACTAAGCATTTCTCAACCTATGTTTATATGAACTTTTTTTAATAATTTTCAAATGTCTATCGACTGTTAAAGTCCTGTTACAAAAAACTGGAACACCCTGTATATCTGCTAATGATATAAACGTTAATAGCTGATATATATCACTCCCCCCATTTAGGCAGATGAGCAAACTTAACCTAACATTTCAGTGTCAATTGTCAATATTTTTCGATAAGCTGGCGCCGTTCTTATTTACCGATTATCTTAAAGTGATCCTTACATGCTTTTCAAGTTCATATGATGGTCTATCGGAGTTGTACAGAGAGAGGTTCCAAGTTCAGTACCCACATGATGTTTTTTTTTAAATTAAATATATCAGTTAGGTTTAGTGTGACAATATGGTGGAAGATGTTCTTTTTTAAAATAATAGAAACGTATTTGGGGGAAAAAATCTTCAAAATCAAAGTCAATCATTTAATAAGAGCGGCGCAAGCTCAGCGATTCCGTATCGAGAAATCGGCGGTTTAGTAGACAGTCCCTTTATATTACAATAATTTGAGGACTGTAGCGTATTCTCCTACATGTTAATGCTAACTATAGATAATTGTTAACCATGGAGATAAGAAAAACAATTCATTTATTTTTATTCAACATAATTTCATGTAGAACATTTTAAATATATTTTAAATATATTGTAATTAATTTCAAAACAAATTATTTATTGAATAATTTTTATTTATGGACCATCCTCCATAAATTGGTGACCCCGACGTTGAACATTTACGTGACCCCGATTTTGGACGTCTTCGTGTTCCTACGTGTATTACCTGTTCATCCATGAATTTCTGATCCCAGAACTATACTGCTATTTGGAAACGATTTTAGTTACATCCCATATTTGATCCACACCCAGCAAAAGAACATCCCCACCATATTTCGGCCACCATATTTCCACAAAATCACCAATCAGCAACTTTTGTTAGCAGCAGTGAATCCAGAATCCAGCCCATTTCCATTCCTCCATTGATAGGACAATCTGAATTTTGGACCATATCCTCGAAAAATTATTGACTTCGACCATTAATCAATTAGCAAGTTACTTTAATCTGTGGGTGAGTACTCTATTTATACAACCCCTTACAATATTAGATTGACCTATCAAGTATCAATATCAATTTATTTATTTGACAGTACATTAATCAAATATGATAAATCCTACTTTAGATAATGATATTATACCCGAACAATTACCCGATCAATCAATATATACAAGCAATATTCGCCTACCACCTTTTTGGACCTCAAAACCAGACATTTGGTTCACTCAAATCGAGGCCCAATTTAGTATCGCCAGAATTACTTCAGATCGACGAAAATATGATCATGTTTTAGCCGCTTTACCAATAGAGATAATAAATAATATTTATGATATTATTCAGTACCCTCCAGATCAAAATTTATATACTCATTTACGCGATATGATTTTAATACGTCTTTCTTCTAGCGAAGAAAAACGACTAGATGATCTGTTAACAGGCTCTCAGATTGGAGATCGTAAACCATCTGATTTTTATAGATACATGTTAAGCATTGTCGGAGGTTCTCATATGGTAAGCCAGGACTTACTCGTTAAACTTTGGAAGAGACGCTTGCCAAAAACAATTTTCGATGCCATTACTGCTTCCGGTAAATCTGATATAAACGAAATAATCGATATAGCCGATAAAATTTGGGAATCTTACCAGAACCCAAACATATCACAGTTAAATCAACAATTAGATATCCCTTCTAGTTCTTCACAAAATTTTTCCACTACATCAGCAATAACAAATTTAATAACCGAATTTGGTACTTTTACAACAAATATTCAAACTACATTAACACAGATTATTCAAAAACAACTGTCAAGTATCTTCTCTTCAGACTACTTCTTTTACAGCTCCATCAACTTCTACTAACGATTATTGTCACAACTGTCGAAACCGATCCCGTTCTGGCACTCGTTCAACAAACCATTCTCCTAATCGTACATTTTTTGATCGAACTAATAACACAATTTGTTATTATCATCAGTTATATAAGGATCGGGCTAATAAATGTGGAGGTACTTGGTGTATTTTTCACAAAAACCACTTGCAAACTCCAAAATTGACAAATTCTGTCAATTCAAAAAACTAATAAGTTCTAGTGTTTTACTATCGAACACTAGTATTCTTGACAGTAAAAATCATCTCTTTATTTATGATTATTCTAATAAACTACGTTTCTTGGTTGATACCGGCGCAGACTTATCGGTTATCCCCAGGAATCACTTAGCAGATTTTAAAAAGAATCCTGATCTTGTTTTAACTGCAGCTAACGGATCTATCATTCATACCTACGGCAAGAAATTATTATTAGTTAATTTAGGTTTGCGTCGTAATTTTTCTTTTGTATTTACTATTGCTGATATTTCAGTACCCATACTTGGTGCTGATTTTTTGGTACATTTTGGTTTAGTTGTCGATCTAAAACATAAATGTTTGACAGACAACAAAACGTCACTGTCAGTAAAAGGTACTCTCGAACAATTTTCGTTATCTTCTCTTAAAATTTTTTCAGTTGAAGATCAATACACGAAATTGTTGCTTGAGTTTCCCCATTTAATTAGTACTCCAAACTATTTCTTGCCTGTTAAACATTCAGTTAAACATCACATTATTACAGAAGGTCATTTACCATTTAGTCATCCACGTAGATTGGATGCAATTAAATATAACATTGCTCAAAGTGAATTTAAACAGATGGTTGATTTTGGCATTTGTGAACCATCTTCATCGTCAGTTTCTTCACCTTTGCATATGGTAGCAAAGAAAGAACCTAACGATTGGCGTCCTTGCGGTGATTACAGATCTCTTAATTCAATCACAGTTCCTGACCGTTACCCCTTACCCCATATTCACGATTTTAATAATCAATTATTCGGTTGTACTATTTTTTCAAAAATTGATTTAGTTCGCGCTTACCATCAGATTCCCGTCGCAGACGAAGATGTTTATAAAACAGCAATTACCACTCCTTTTGGCTTATTCCATTTTTTGCGAATGCCTTTCGGATTGCGTAATGCTGGACAAACTTTTCAACGTTTTATGAATGAAGTTCTGCAAGGTTTACCTTTCGTCTTTATATACTTAGATGATATTTTAATCGCAAGTAAAGACTCACATGAACATTTATGTCATTTGCGTACAATTTTTGAACGCCTTGACTCTTTCGGAATTAATATTAAACCATCGAAGTGTGTTTTTGGCAAAAGTTCTTTAGATTTTCTTGGACATCACGTTTCTGCTGACGGTATTTCACCTACTGATGAACGCATTAGCATTATCAATGATTTCCCTCAACCTTCAACTCTCAAACAACTTCAACGTTTCATAGGAATGATTAATTACTATCATCGTTTTGTTCCTAACCTTGCACAAATATTAGCACCTTTACATTCTTTCAGTACAGAATTAGCTCACAATAAAGTTAAAATTATAGACACCTGGACAGCCGACTGTTCTGACAGTTTCTTAAAAGCTAAACACGCTTTGGTAAATGCAACAGTTTTGGCTCATCCTAACTACAGTAAGGATGTAACTTTAACTTTGTCTGTAGATTGCTCAGCTGTATCTATGGGAGCAGTTTAGAACAAAAATTTAACGATTCGACTACACCTTTAGCTTTCTTCTCCCGTAAATTATCTGAATCTCAAAAAAGGTATTCTACTTTTGACAGAGAATTGCTGTCTCTGTACAATTCAATTAAACATTTCCGACATATTTTGGAAGGTCGTATGTTTATTTGTTTTACTGATCACAAACCATTGACTACCGCTCTATTTTCTAAATCAGAAAAGACTCCCCCTCAGACTCGACACTTAGAATACATTGCGCAGTTCACAAGTGACATACGTCATGTTCACGGTCATGATAATGTCGTCGCAGACGCGTTATCGCGCATAAACGATCTTTCTTTCCTTCAACAAGGTACTGTTATTTTATCTCCTACCTCAATTTCTTCTGTAAATTCAACTAATTTCAATTTAAAATTACTAAAAGACGCTCAATCTAATGATTCTGAACTTTCATATTTACTTTCGACACAATCGGACGCAAGCAATAAAGTTAAATATTCTTTACAGAAAATTAATATTTCTGATTCGAATGAAACACTTTGGTGTGATGTTTCTCTTTCCAAATGTCGACCTTTTGTGCCAAAATCTTTACGGCGTGCAGTTTTCGATGTGTTTCATAATTTGACACATACTGGTATCCGTTCTACCAAGAAACTTGTAAGCGCTAACTATTTCTGGCCTAAAATGAACACAGATTGCACCTTGTGGGTCAAAACTTGTTTAAATTGTCAAACTTCTAAAATAAATAAACATACGAAAACCCAAATTGGTAATTTTGAAGTTCCCAGGGGCCGTTTTGAGCACATCCATATAGATATAGTTGGTCCTTTGCCATCTTCGCGAGGTTTTACTTACATTCTTACTGTAGTTGAACGTTTTACTCGTTGGCCAGAAGCTTATCCTTTGTCTGACACTTCTGCCGAAACTGTAGCTAAAACCTTATTTCAAAATTATATCTGTCATTTTGGCATTCCGTTACATGTCACTACTGACCAAGGTGTCCAATTTGAATCAAATCTATTTAGAATTTTTTCAAAATTTTTAGGTTTTCATAGAATTCACTCGACATCATATCATCCACAGAGCAATGGTATGGTTGAGAGATTTCATCGTACCCTAAAAAGCGCTTTAATTGCTAGAGCTAACTCAGTTTCAGTTCATTGGTTTGATGAACTACCAATTATTTTATTAGGATTAAGAGCAATACCGAAAGATGATTTACTATGTTCATCCGCGGAGCTTGTTTACGGACAACCTTTACGTCTACCTGGTGAATATTTTATTAAGTCTCATATTGATCCTCAATTACCTTCGTTTATTACTGATTTACAACTTTATTTTGATAATTTACAATTTACAAATCCAAAACGAAGTCAGTTTCAGAATACTTTTGTCAGCCCTGATATTGTCACTTGTGACTATGTTTTCCTTAGGAATTACAGGCTTAAGCCAACTTTTACGCCTTGGTATGAGGGGCCCTTTAAGGTGGTTAGTCGGACCACTAAAATTATTACTATTCTTAAACGTGGAAAGAATGTTACCGTTTCTTTAGACAGGGTTAAACCTGCATATTTATTAAATGACGTAGTTGATCTCCCTGTTAGATCTAGTTCCAAAAAAGTACGTTTTGATATTGATACTTTGATGGGTTGATTTTATTTTCTTGCAGGGGGAGTATATGTAGCGTATTCTCCTACATGTTAATGCTAACTATAGATAATTGTTAACCATGGAGATAAGAAAAACAATTCATTTATTTTTATTCAACATAATTTCATGTAGAACATTTTAAATATATTGTAATTAATTTCAAAACAAATTATTTATTGAATAATTTTTATTTATGGACCATCCTCCATAGACCTACATTATTTTATTTTACAAAATAAATAGGCAATAGGCATTGAATTTAAAAAAAACATTAAATTTTGAATTACCTACATTAATAGGATTAAGTAGATCAAAATAATACATAACAAAAAACGTAGAAATTGGTTAATAACTTCTTCAGAAATACAAATATTATATATGTATTTCCTGTCAATTAACAAGGAAGACGTAAACAATTAATACATAAAAACTAATTTTAATATAGTTTGATTTTAGCAAAATCATTTGATATAATATATCATATCATATATAATATATCATATCATATATAATATATCATATCATATATATTATTATATAATATATCAAATGATATATATATCACCCAAAAATAAATAGCAAGGTATTTTACATCACTAAAGATAAATAACGAACAAAGGATGATTAATAGCTGGTTTTAGACAAAATCACTCATGTGAAACGGCAGTTCAATTGACAGTGAATAAGTGGCAACTTAATATTGATGAAAATAAATTTGTTGTAGCTGTGTTTCTTGATTTTAAGAGAGCCTTTGAAACCATTGACAGACAAATATTATTAGAAAAACTTAATTATTATGGTATCAAAGGCAAGGTTTTCAAATGGTGTCAGCAATATCTTAGTAATAGGTTTCAAATTACTAAAGTAGAAAAATCAGTGTCAAATTGTATAGCAAATAACATTGGGGTACCTCAAGGAAGCATTATTGGACCTCTATTGTTCATAATTTATTTAAATGATATAAATTACATAAAATGTGATTTCATGAATTTATTTGCAGATGATACTTTATTATCATGTAGTGGAACAGATATTACTGAGGCAGTAACTAGAATGAATGATGTGTTAGAGAAAATAAATACCTATTTAAATATAAATAAATTAAAATTAAATGTCACTAAAACTAAGGCAATGATTCTAAATACACCATATAAGTTAAGTCAAGTAAACATGGATTTAATTCAGCTAAAAATCAATAATGATAAACTTGAATGGGTGCAGGAAATTAAATATTTAGGTGTCATAATAGACAATACTCTAAAATTTAAAAAACATTCAGAATATATACAAAAGAAGATTTCAAAAAAACTTTTCTTTTTCTCAAGAATTTCCTCGCGTCTCTCCCTGTCCTCAAGAATTACAATTTATAAAACAATTATCCAACCACATTTCGATTATTGCTCTACAATGCTGTATCTTCTAGACACAAATCACATGCAATGTTTGCAAAAGTTGCAAAATAGGGGTATGAGAATTATTTTACAGTGCAATAGATATTCACCAATTAACTGTATGCTTCAAACATTAAATTGGCTTTCTGTAGAAAAACGCATATATTATATGTGTATGACTTTTATTTTTAAACTTTCAAAAAGTATGTTACCAAACTATTTGGATGGCTTCGCATTAAGAAATAATGTAGTACATCAACATTACACAAGAACAAGAAATAATTTCCACATATCCAGAACACAATACACTGGCTCAAAGAAATTGTTATTTTTCAAGGGATTAAATGAATTTAATAAATTACCGAATGATATAACGAATAGTAATAGTCTTAATACCTTTAAGAGGAAACTAATGGCACATTTAAGTATATTCCGCTTATAAACATCATTGGATGTACCTAATTAAATCATAATTATTTGTTCAATACTGGCAGCTTATAGAAATTACTGTTAAGGATATTAGTTTAATTGGTATAAATATTTATATTTATGTATATACTAAGTAGATGGTTTGTATAAGTGTATGTGTATATTGTATTAATGTAGTTTGTATATTAGTTTGTTTCCTACTGAATAAACGTTATTATTATTATTATTATTATTATTATTATAGCTGCTTTCGTTCGTGTATAAAAAGTAAATCACTGTTCACGTAAACATAATCTATGTTTTCTTAATCATGGATTATGACAGTGTCAACAATCGAACGCGTCCCTACATAAGAGTTACGTTCACGTCGTTCACGATCCAAATACAAAACAAAAACATAACCACAATCATCATGGTGCATGATACAAGACACAGAAAATCTGTATTTTATGGCATTCTGTTAATAACTCAATAAAAATTTAGTACCATTAGTAGGATGTACAAGCTCTACTTCTTCTCTTCTTCTCTAATGTATAAATGCTATCAAATATTTTAACTGCCATATAATAAATCTTAATGCACAAGGTTTTCTACACCATAAAGATGAAATAGAATTATTAATACACAATTGGAGACCTATAATAATCTGTCTAACCGAAACACATATAACAAAGGATGTTGAACAATCAGAAGTTACAATTCTGAATTTTGCTATACAGATAGCACCCATACTGGGGGAGTTATATTTTATATCAAAAACGAGGTTGTATATCGGTTGCTAAATAATATTATAATTGAAAGAAATATGTGGTGTATAGTAATGAAAATTCAAATAAATATGAAAAATTATATTTTAATAGGGGTGTATCATTCGCCAAGTGCAAGCTCGGCAGTATTTCTAAGGAATTTTGAAAAGGTACTAGAAGAGAATAATTCCAACAGTATGGACACTATTATAGTAGGCGATTTTAATATAGATATATGTCAATAGATACATTTTACTCAAAACAGTTGTCAAACATTCTTATACAAAATGGGCTTAAACAACTAATAAATGAGCCAACCAGAATCACAAATACTAGTGCAACAAAGATTGATCTATTAATAACCAATCATGACAATGTATCATTTAAGGTAAACCATGTTCCAAGAATAACAGACCATGCCTATGTAACAATAAGTCTGCAAGTATCAGATATTAAATTAGATAACACCAAACGATTACTAAGATGCTTTAAAAACTACGATGAAAGGACTTTCCAAAAGAAACTATTGAATACTGAGTGGAATAGCAATATTATAGATTCCAATACACTAGCCAATAATTTAATAAACAATATGTTAAGCTGCTTGGATGAAGTTTGCCCAGTTAAAGAAATAATAGTACCAACCAAATACGCAGACAAGAGATGAATTTCAGAAGAAGTTTTACAGGCCATGAAGGAACGAGACAACAAATACGAAGCAGCTCGAATCACAAATAGTGAGGAAGACTGGAATACATACAGAGAAAAGAGGAACAAAGTTACATCGATGATAAGAAAACACAAACAAAATTATTATGAAAGAAAAATAGATGAATGTAAAAACAATCCAAAGACAATGTGGAAAACTTTAAAACAAATTTGCAAGGCGAAGGGTCATAGTACACCGCAATATATTGAATTTAGTGACGAAAATATCTATAATGACTTGGAGATAGCTGAAAGATTTAATGCTTATTTTATTGATAGTATCTCGGATATCATTAAAAATATACCAAAGTACAACATATATGAAATATCCGAAAATGAAAGACAGAATAGATTTGAAAAATTTAAACAAATAGAAATGAGTCATCTGAGAAAAATTATTTCTTCATTACCGAACAAAATAGGCAGTGATGGAATATCCACAAAAATCATTAAAACATCGTTTGAGGTTATTGGCAACAGATTTTTAGATGTAATAAATAATTTTATGCAAACGGGAACTTTTCCAAATAAATGGAAGAGCTCTCTTGTAACACCAATTCCCAAAGTGATTAATACTGTATCAAGTGAACAACATCGACCTATTAACTCATTACCTATATGTGAAAAAATATTGGAATTGACAGTAAAGGAGCAACTAATAAGCCATTGTGAAAAAAATAATATAATAATACCAGTACAATCAGGATTCAGAGAAGGACACTCATGTGAGAGTGCCCTACAGTGTATATTAGAAGATTGGGTGAAAGCAATTGATGCTGACAATATCATATTGGCTGTATTTTTAGATTTTAAGCGTGCCTTTGAGACAATAGATCGAGGTTTACTTCTCTTAAAGTTGAAAGAAATTGGAATATGTGGGGCAGTGCATCGATGGTTTTCTTCCTATTTAAATGAACGAAGTCAAAGAACAAAGTTTGGTGTAAGTGTATCGAATGAAAAAGAAACAGAAAATGGAGTGCCACAGGGTTCCGTCCTAGGTCCAGTATTATTCATTATTTTCATTAATGATATTGTACGGTCCATAACAAATTGTAAAATACATCTGTTTGCAGATGACACTATGCTATATACCGGGTGACCACGAAATGACGCTCGCCCCTATATCTTCATTGTTTTACAAGATATAAATTTCAAATTTGGGCACGTCAAATAACGGTTAAATATGCATTATTTCAACCATTTTATCACTTTCTGTCGCTTCCGGTTTCACCGGAAATGATACTAACTTTCGTTTTTTAAATGGAACACCCTGTATATTTTTACATTTTTGGATTTAGGAGGTCATTTTGAGTACAGTTAAGGCATATTGAGATAAAAATATTATTGACAGACATTTTATGGGCAAATTTAATTTTTGATCTAGGCGGCCGTGACCCCAAAAAAATGTTTTGTTTTGCTTCAATGATTAATCAAAAAATATAATTATGATATTATGTTGTATGACATTTGTGTTATAAGATCTTAAACATTTCGGAAATCGTTTTTCCAGAATAACTAATTTTTTTTAAATGGCACCATGGTGGCTCACTATGTTATTTTAATAAAGCATTTCATTACCGATAATTTGGTACCAAACACTTCATTATTTGTTCATATTATAATACATAAAAATTACATTCAACAAGATATAAATAAAAATAAACTCATAATATTTAACACTGAATCTCTACCAAATAGGTGCCTTTGAAATGTAACGAAAGAAACAAATGAGTAGTTTCGTAGCTCAAATGTCAAAAGATATTTAAATCTATGAGTATCAGGTATTATATTATGCTGCGTATTAAAAAATTATGGTTTATTCACAAAGTGACAAAGTGGTGTTCTTGATCTACTCTCTCTTGTCTCAGCTCCCGTTCTACTCTAAGGAAGTAGTGTCTGCCAGGATGATTTCTTATTGGATAGCGCATATAAATCACGGGCTGCCAGACTATTTCTGCGACATTCCCCGTATCGTATATCAACAGCATATCCACTTTGTCACTTTGTGAATAAACCATAATTTTTTAATACACAGTAAAATAATACCTGATTCTCATAGATTTAAATATCATTTGAGCTGTCAAACTATTCATTTGTTTCTTTCCTTACATTTCAAAGGCACCTATTTGATAGAAATTCAATGTTAAATATTATGAGTTTATTTTCATTTATATCTTGTTGAATGTAATTTTTATGTATTTTATGTATTATAATATGATCAAATAATGAAGTGTTTGGTACCAAATTATCGGTAATGAAATGCTTTATTAAAATAACATAGTGAGCCACCATGGTGCCATTTAAAAAAAATTAGTTATTCTGGAAAAACGATTTCCGAAATGTTTAAGATCTTATAACACAAATGTCATACAACATAATATCATAATTATATTTTTTGATTAATCATTGAAGCAAAACAAAACATTTTTTTGGGGTCACGGCCGCCTAGATCAAAAATTAAATTTGCTCATTAAAATGTCTGTCAATAATATTTTTATCTAAATATGCCTTAACTGTACTCAAATGACCTCCTGAATCCAAAAATGTAAAAATATACAGGGTGTTCCATTTAAAAAACGAAAGTTAGTATCATTTCCGGTGAAACCGGAAGCGACAGAAAGTGATAAAATGGTTGAAATAATGCATATTTAACCGTTATTTGACGTGCCCAAATTTGAAATTTATATCTTGTAAAACAAAGAAGATATAGGGGCGAGCGTCATTTCGTGGTCACCCGGTATAGCAGGTGAAAATGTTGAGGACATTGTAAGAATAATGAATGATGAATTAAATAATCTGTATATGTGGCTTTGTGATAACAACCTTAAGGTAAACATTAACAAATGTAAATGGATGATGTTGGGGAAAAAACAGAAATTAAACAAAACTGTGTGTATGGACCCTATAACAATAAATAATCAGACAATTGAAAGAGTTACTGAAATAAAATATCTAGGAGTGGTCTTAGATGAAAATTTAAGTTTTAAGCAAAATGTTAATTATATTGTAAAAAAGGTGGCTAAAAAAATTAATTTTCTAAGGAGACTATCTACAAATATATCAATATTTGCCCGGTTAACAATATACAAAGCAATAATTGCACCACATTTCGAATACTGTTCAACTCTGTTACTATATTTAAATATCAATGAATTGCAGATTCTACAAAAAATGCAAAATAGAGCAATGAGAGTTATATTACAGTGTAATAGATATACTCCAATAAATAATATGTTACAAACATTGAATTTTATGACAGTAAAGCAGAGAATTTTATTAAAAACACTGCAGTTTATTTATAAAATAAAAAACGGTATGTTACCAAGTTACTTATATGACAGAGTTATATATGTTCGAGATGTACACAGTTATAATACTCGCAGGACAAATGATCTGCAAGTGGAAAGACATCATTCATTGGTAGCTAGCAAGTCACTCTTCTGTAAAGGCTTTAAAGAATATAATAGTTTGCCAAATGAAATAAAAAATTTGAATGGATCTGTTCAGCATTTCACAAATGTATGTACTAAGTATATAAAAACCTTACCAATGTAAACTAAATTAACTTCCTTATAATTATTGTTAGTATTTCAGTTAGTTAGTTAGTATATAATATAGGTGTGTGTGTTGATATATATGTATTAATTTTGAACATTTGTGTCATATTAGAGTTACACATGAGAGTATTAAATTACTTGTTAATGTTAAATATTTTATGTATAGCAGTTTGTTTTTGCTAAATAAAGGTTATATTATATTATTGTCTGGAATCATTCATTTTTACTTTACCGGCTTTGACTGACAAATGACAAATAATTTCGAGGTTATAAGTAGATGAAAACAGGATTACTTAAAAATGAACACGAAAAATCCATGATTCGGAGGGGCAAGGGGATTGCTGAACATGATTCTAAAAACAAGAGAGGGAGAAAACAAATCAGAACAAACGAACATGTAAATATGAATCATGATTACCTTGTTCACGTATGATTAGCACGAACGAAAGCAGCTCAAATTGCAATTAAAGGCCAACCTTTATTTTTTATATTTAATATATTTAATTAAATAGACATTGCAATGAAAAGAAATTAAATTAAATTTGTGGAGCAAAAAAAAGGAGCATAATTGAGAAATATTATGTATTGAACACCATTCTTTAAAGTTATGTAACTCTTTACAATATGATATGGATTCCGGAATTTATTTGATCTTGTATTGTAGAAAACTCTTGTGTGAATATCAATTGCTTACGTATTGCTTTAAATGATTCAATCCTCAATAATGTTTTAAGTTTGTAAGGCAACATATTAAAATATTTGAAAATATTATAGGAGAAGGAGCGTTTATACAAGTTGGTGGTATGTTTTACAGGTGATAACAGGCTTCGTTGTCTGAGATTTAAAGAGTAATTGTCATCGCAAAATTCTATTTTTTCATAAAGGTAGACTGGCATTCTACTACCTATAACTCAATGATACAAGCAGCAGCAATGAAGTACTCTTTCTATCGCTCATGGTCAACCAATTTATTTCTTTAATTTTTTCTGATACTGAGTCATATTTCCTTAACCCAAATATAAGCCTAATACAAGCATTTTGAACAAGTTGTATTCGTTTTTCGGTTACTTTTGTAATACAGAAGTTGTAAACTACGTCAGCAAAGTCAAAATAGCTTAACACCAGTGAATTACATAAAATTGTTTGTTTGTTGTTTTGTCCAAGATATTACGAACACCATAAATCAGCTTTAAATTAGAGTAAGCTTTTTTCACACAGTGTATTATATGTTCATTAAACCTCAAGGTGTAATCTAGATGCACACCCAAATTGCGAGCGCAATTTACAAATTGTAATCTTTCACCGCCAATAAAAATTTCAAAATTATCTAGAAGGTAAGAACGCTTCAACTTATTACCAAAAAGAATTACATTTGATTTACTAAGGTTGATTGACAGGCAGTGGTTTTTTGAGGCTAGAATTAATGATTCCAAATCTGCATTGACTTATAGAGAAGCATTGTAAATTATAAAAATCAAAAGATAAATATAAGTGACCATCATCACCATAAGAGTGAAATACGCAAAAGGTCACATAAGAATATAAATTTGCAGTAAATATTGTAAACAAAGGCCCTAATATGAAATCTTGAGGAACTCCATTATTAATATTTAATGGTTCTGACAGTATGCTATTTATTTTGACCCTCTGCAGACGATTTTCTAAGTAACTTTGAACCATAGCTGTTGAATCAACTCCAAAACCATAATAGTGAATTATTGCCAAAAGTAACCGATGATTTATTCTGTCAAATGTCTTGGAAAAGTCCAGAAGAATCAGGGCTGTCATTTGGTCTTATCTGTAGCTGACAGAATATCATCAGTCACCTTTAGCAATGCCGTAACAACAGTTATGGTGCGTTCTGAGGCCAGATTGAGTAGGTGGTCAAGTTTTGAAATTATCAAGATGTTCACGTATTTGTAAATTTAGTATTTTTTCAATTAACTTAGAAAGGACTAGTAATACTCCCGTGTCAGAGGATTATGTAAAATTTGTGAGATTAGAAAAAGATGCGAAATGACTGCTTCAAGAAATTTAATTTTAACCTCAAAATTTTCGTCAAAACGTCAAAATTCCACTTTTTCGTTCGCTTCTACTGCCTTGAAAATCGCAGCGAGATCGTGTGACGCGTCCGCGCCTCCCTCAAGATGGACCGGTGGCGTATTTTCTTTTGAAAACTAATGTAATTTAGAAAATCCTGAGGCATAATCGTTTCCGGGTTTTTCCGGGGGCCCTTGCTCTCCTCCCTGGAGGACCAAACTTTCAGGAGAGCTAAAACCAACCTTCCTCTCCGATCTCTGAAAATTTCGTTGCTTAACACGTTGACTGCCGTCTCGATCAATATGACCAAGAAAATAATTTCCCCCAAGCCGGCGTGGTCTATATGACCAAGAAATTTTTTTCTTTTTGATCAATATGACCAAGACATATTTTCACGATTTTCTTTGCAGGGGTGACGATTATATGAAAATTTCTTCTGCGAGACTTCATTATTCGTGGATATCTATTTCGGTACATCATGGCTCAAAGAATGAAAATTTTGACTCCACATGGAATATGCCCCCGGCCCGAATGGAAGATACAATAAAGGAGGCTCCGGCAGTGAACGTGTTAATATCCATACGCGGCCGAGCTCGGATAATCGAATAACTATTATGACCCATTTTTTTTACATCTTCCATAATTTTGTTTCACCCCTTTAGCAACGAGATAGACGTCAGTCGCAATAGAATATTTTCATATTGACATGAACTGTTGAAAAAAAAATAGAATTCTCGTATCACGACGAGTTCGAACATCCTGTTCGAGGGTTCTCCTACTATAATTAACAATTGCAATAGTGGTTTTTAAGCATTTCAAATTTTAAAATGTAGTTTTTACTAAATAACAATATTGTTTCTTTAAATAGTAGAGTAGAGTAGAACACTAACCTTTTTAAATAATCATTTCAATAATATTAAAATTTTGTATTTTTAAAGTAAGGGCAAAACTATTATATATGTTAATAATGCAACCAAGCTTTTAGGAACATACGAGCAATAGAGAATGGACTTTAGAAACAAAACTAGCACATATCTATTAAAGATTGGTAAACAAGAAACAAATAACATTGCCATAGTTGCAGTATTTTATTGGGGGGGGCATTTGGCCTTGAATTACTTCCATCAGTCACAGGTGATAATAGTAGCAATTTGATATGACAGGATCATGTCTCCTGCCAGACAAATTTGCCAGTGTCGGACTGGGCCATCTGGCAACCGGGTAAATACTCGGCGGGCAAATGAATTGGTTCGGGGGGGCCAAAATGAAAATACCAAATATCTTTAGATATCAAAGACAAAAATTGAAATTTACATTTAACACAAAAAGAAATTACCCTGCAATTTATTTAAATATTTATTGCTTGTAACCTATGCATGTTATGCTCAAACTGTGATAGTGGGAGTTGTAATGAGCAATGTAAGCGTAGTAAAATGCATGTTACACAACATAATATATATTTTGAGGTTCCCAAAGTAAAAATATGCACTCTTGATAGGTACTTTGTTTATATTATAGTTCTACAACCTATTAATAATAAATTAAAAGATATCAATCAGTTAATATAATAATTTAAAATTTTGCAGGGCCTTTAGAAAATAAAAACTTGTGTCATTTTGAATGTATTTTTCATGATATATAATTTTAATAATAATAATAATTTTACATATGTTTTGTATGGGCAATTATGGAAACATATGGCGTATTTTTAATATAGGTTACATCAATTACCTAAAGCAAATCCATCATCAGTAAAGGCACAATCAGCCTTATTTCTCTTGTTTAATTTTTCTTTGCAATTCAAGGAATGTTCTATAAAATTTATTGTCAGTGGTGGGAATATCATATAAAAATTCTTCAGATGCATATTATTTGTGTTCCTTAAAACTGGCACAAAAACTTTCACTAGCAGTTTAAAATATTCAGTTGCATCTTCTATGTTATCTAAAAATGTTTGTAAATCTTCTAATAAGCAAGTTGACGAATTTTTAAATAATTCTGACATATCTTCCTCTTTAACAACCTCATTTAAATGTTGTATCTTTTTTAAATCCGGAATAAAGCAAGTACCATCTGCTAGACAACGTCTTCCTCCTGATCTTATCAGTCGAATATATCCCATCGCATTTCCTAAAAAAATGGAACTCTTCTTTAACTTTAATTTTTAAATCAATTACACAATGACCATCTATTTAATTCAATAAATCATATCAACTAAAAAAAATACCATCTTAGATATCACCATTTATTAATTGACAGTTTAACAAACATGAATTTTTCCTATTTGTTTAAGTTCTATAAAGCATAATTTTCTAAATCCACTAGGAATATTTTTTTACCCTTATTTCTTGCCATCGTAAATAAAACTATGCAGGTGATAAAATTAAATTATTATTGGGATATCTCTGTTTAATCCAATCAAACATCATTTCAAATTTTCAATTACTAACTAGTTTGTTTTTATTACAGCTTAACCTGTTGAGACTCAGTAATACCCCTTTCCAAGCCATTAGTAAGAACCAAATCTACAAGACATCTTGGTCCCTGTACAGGGTGTCCAGCTTAAAGGTGTTTCCCCCTTTATTTTCGCTATTCTCAACAGATTTTTGCCATTCAAAAACTTTTCTTGATCAGTTTTTAATGAACTTTTTGGATCTGTAATAACATCTTCTCTACGTCAACAAAATACAGGGCCTTAAAAAATTTTTTTTCTGTTTGTTATCTTTATTATAATGTTATTTTTTGTGAAATAAATATATAAGTGTTATATATTTTTGAATTCAGCTTGAAAGGGTCTATCGAGATATATAATAAATATAGGGTCATTATATTAAAAAAAATAATAATTTTTTAAACGCCCTGTATTTTGTTGAAGTAGAGAAGATGTTATTACAGATCCAAAAAGTTCATTAAAAACTGATCAAGAAAAGTTTTTGAATGGCAAAAATATGTTGAGAATAGCGAAAATAAAGGGGGAAACACCTTTAAGCTGGACACCCTGTACCAAAACAACCCCAACAAACTTCTATGCTACGTTTCGTATAGTGGCCCTGTTGGAATTTATGAACCCACTATTCACGATCTTACAATCTCATAGGAATTGTCAAGTTTTGAATATTTACTTTG
This sequence comes from Rhagium mordax, assembly GCA_963680705.1. Lineage (NCBI taxonomy): Eukaryota > Metazoa > Arthropoda > Insecta > Coleoptera > Cerambycidae > Rhagium > Rhagium mordax. The sequence continues at coordinate 73,557,742 of OY796656.1, read as the reverse complement.
CTTTTAGTATTAATTTCAAAGAGTATACCAAATATGATACCTGTTCAATTTTGCCAAATTATTTCTTTCACTTGAGGGAATGTACATGTTATGCACGTAACATTTTACCCCTGCTAACTTTTTTGTTTTTTACCTAGAAAAAAATTATAAAGACCAACGTTGTAGGAAATTTTTTTGCGATTTCGATGAACTATTCAAAAAACAATTGAACTTCACATTTCGGAGATACAAATCAAACTTGTGTTTTTTATAATAGAACACCCTATATATTTCCCATTTTTTTTGGAATTCCCGCCTTTTTCTGATTACAATGATATATACGTTTGCTGAAACAGTTTGCACAGTATTGTGCTTTGAAATTGTAAATGTTGCATAATGGGCAAAATCTAAATTGCCATGGAAAAATCAAAACAATTGTAATACGATGTTGAAACACAACTAGAACTGTCAAAATGGTTAAAAACTTTAGATTGTAGAGGCATAGTCCTAGTCCTAACGTAATTCTCAATTTTTTATTTTTAGATATTACAAATTATTTATTTTCGAAAAAAGGACAAATCTAATTTTACAGTGTCCCTTCTTTTAAGTGGACACCTCAATAAAGTTTATTTATGGGTTAATTTTAGACGAATTTGAAAAAAAATTGTAATTATATACTATTAATTATAGCTAGTACATCTTTAAATGATGTATTTTTTGACTAGGTTTGTAGAGAAAGAGATGCCTTCTTAAATTTTTATTGACGTAAAAAATTAGGAAATCATATTAACAAAACTGCTTCAGTGTTTTTCTGTTTATTTGCTATTTGTATTTATGAAACAATGTAATATTGTCTGTAAATAAACATTATTATTATTATTATTATTATTATTATTCTTTGATTGCAAAACTGAATGCATAATGGTGTTCAGAACCTTCTGAAATATCTTATACTAAGTTTTGTGTGGACAGAACATCTATTTTTCTTATCGTATTTTATCACATTTCAAAAAAAGTATTTTGATAATTTAAATGTCTAACTTTATGTTTTTGAGGTCGCTGAATTAATATCTAATGTCAAATTGTCGATATTGATTTTCCATCCGTGCACGTATAATCGCATCAATATTCAAAAGTAAAAATGAGAATCGACTCTCCAAATTGTAGCAGTGATAGAGTAAATTACAGCTCTTGACGATTACTTTAAAAAAATTACTGCAATCGATTGTCTCGATTTTTTGACGAAAAAAAAAACCATAAATTTCCAACTGTGCGCCAGCGCCTATAATGTAATTTGAGAAACACTTGTGATTTTGTAAGAGAACGTTGTTCCAAGAGTTTAATTAATGTCCATAAATTTTTTTTTTGCTCCGACAAATACACGATTTTATTATTTCTTTGACGAAAAAAAATTTCCTGTCCCAAAGTTTTGCGCTACTTTTGAAATTTTTGCGCCGCAAGCCCGGGCTTCTTAGTCTTCTGCTATAATACGTCACTGAGCATAGGAGAAAAGGACTAAAACCTTTGATGTAACAGTAGCATTAAGGTAGCTTCTACAAATACTAACATCATCCGGAAGAAATTAAAACTGAGTTTTAATCAACTGTGCCTTCTAATCCTGCAAAGTCTAATTTTCCTTAGACCCTGAACATTATGATGTCTTCACTGTAGCTACCTGTTTTAAGCACAGGCGCTGTATCAAGAGTGATAGTGACATTTCTGTGTGAGAACCGAAGTTCTATGTGAACTTGTATAAGGTCACTCGAATATTGTTTTTTAAAACACATGTTTACATAAATATATTTGTCAAAACCAATATTACGAACCTTCATAATTAAAATTATGGGCTTACCTATGTGTGTAATAAGTTTTCTAAATAAATCCAAATAACTTTCTCCATTTTGGTTCAGTCCCAATTTTTTTATGCCTATATTAAATTTTTCTGCTCTTTCATAAGGATACATTTGGTTTAATTCATTTTTATGTTCTGAAAAGTATCTTAAATCTTTCAATAATCTTGATTTTATATGTTCATCAAACATAAATTGTGAAAAAATATAAAACTTATTCCTTAGAAATTGATAGGTAAAATTGACAGTTGTATTCATTATACCAATACCATGAGTACGTATAGAATTAGCTACATGCGATATGTTGATTGAATTTAAATGTTTGCTATTGCTGGATTCCTCAATAAATACTTGGCTATTAAGATTATAAAGATATTTGCTAACAAAAACATTTATATTACGCATTATTTCTAATACATCCAATCCTTGCTCTAAAGTTTGCATTGGTAAATTGTCATCAACTGTATCCAAACCATACTGCATGTAGGCTAACCTTAAATTATATGACTTTATGAAAAAAATTTATTAAAAATAAACAAACAAGGTATTTGCAAAATGCATTTTTTAAGAAGACTGAAAGAATACATATTTGCAACAAAAAACTAATTTATTATTTTTTCATTTTATGCACAAATAATCAAATAAATTTGTATAAGTATAAGTATAAATCAATTATATAAAAGCACTACAGTTGCGTTCATCAAATAACGGAATAATTTTTAAAATTCCAGTAAAATAAAGGGTTGAATGAATAGAGAGGTTATAGGGCGCTCTAAGTACTATGTTATTGTCGTCAATTCTGTTACTAACACGTATGATACTCCTAAATAAAAAGTGTTATGAGGTGTCCTCTATTTCCGCTTCCGTAATGACCAATTTAAAATTAAAAAACAAATATAGTTAGTAGCAAGTAAGCTTGATATCTAACAAAGGCACACAACTGTGTTAATGTCATACAATTAAATAGGTACTGAACAACTAAGATAGATTAAGCCACTTCCATAAAATATGGAAGAACTTTTGATGAAATTATTTTTTGTTGCAAATAACGTTACTATTGGTATTTAAATTGGAGCACTTAGATACACTCTACGTATTTGTATATAAATTACCTTCTCATTTCTCCATATGTTTTCCAATCATGTAGTATCACAGTAGTCAAATTATAAAACATTGTGCTTAGATAATGTTCTGTTTCATCCTTGATGCTTTTATAATATCTGTCCATAGGAACTGGTGGATATTTAAGAAAATTTAATGAAAAGCAGTTTTGAAATGGATCTGAAGGTGGTAACTGTAAATGGAGGTGTGTTTGTAGTCTTAAATTTGTTTCAATTATCTGATGTAAGGGCATGAAGAAGTAATCCTTAATTATCTTACTTGCAGTTTTGTTTACTTCATCTCCCGCAATCATGGAACAATCAGTCAATGCATGTAAAATAAGCTGAAATCATTATGTATTATCATTATTATTATATAGTACACCAGGAAACACAGCAAATTTAGGGAGTATAACACTAATTTAGTGTTGGCTAAGCCATATTGTTTGACATGCTTATGCTCCTCAAATTTCGTTTTGATAAATTTACAAAACAAAGAAAATATAATGGAGAGAGCTGAAGGACTTCGGTCAATTGCCTTTTGAATGTTTTTCAATAAAGATCTAAAATAATAATAATAATATAATGGAGAGCTGCTACATTCCGTCACATAATAAATATGTGGGTATTCGATTCACTTAATATTATCTGCTCAATATAAATATTCTGATCAAAAGCAATCAATCAAAGAGAGCTAATTTGAAACATGTGATATCAGGTCATAACTTTTAAATATAAAAACACCACAGAAATTAGACAACCCCCAATTCCAAAGCCAAAGGCTGTCCGGAAGGGGGCTACACATTAGAAAAAACGTAGACAAACATCCATACCCACAGACATTGCTATCTGCCAGTGCCGGGCTTCGAACCCGGAAGCGATAGGCAGTGTAGCCAGAGCCATGACTGTCACTCATGCTTTAGCCCACTGCGCCACCGAGTCGCAGAGAATAGAATTTATTTTATACCAGGGACAAATACAAATTTGTACAATACAAGTACATCTATACATAATACATTTAAAATACACTGACCGGCAAAAAAACCAGCCACCAATTTGAACAAAGTCGATATTCGTAGATTTGATTGGTCAGCATGCAATCCGGACTTTAAATCTGATTGAAATTCTTTGGGATGAACTCTAGGGGGTTATTGAAAATGAAGCAATTCCTCAAATGTGCTTAAGAAATTTGATACAGTGCCACGACAGTTGAATGTTGTAATTCAGGCTCGAAGAGGACATATACGCTATTAACAATAACCATGAGGTTCATTAAGAACATCCACCGCAATTTTTAAAAAAGTGTATTTTTGTTCCTTTATTTTTTTGATTGGTACCCTATTTTGCTTATTTAAAATACGCCTCGGCGTGTTTAAATCCAACTTTAAAACACGCACGTGTTTTAAAGTTACCATGGCAACATCAATAACCTGAGAAACGTGAAGTGTAAATGTCAACTTTTTAATTATTGTTCTGACAGAAGTACCTTGTAACGTCAAATAAAATATTACTAACAAATGTTTCAAAAGCTTTAACCGTGATGATAACAATTAATCTTATATGACAGATTGCAAATTAATTTTTGTTTTTCTCATTTTGATGACAACTAAAGGTAACCTGATGTCACATCACAAATTTAATCACTTTATATTATTAGATCTTATTTCCATTTTTGTAGTATTAATACTAATATTATTTATGATTTCAAAGTGTACCATTAAAAAAAAATAGCGTAAAGTATTCGTGGATAAGTGGTCTTTAAAACGCTTGCTCTATTTCGAGCCGTCGTGCTCGAAAAATCAAGCGTGTTTTAAAGACCTTAATATCCACTTATACTTTAATATACTATTAAGTAATTGAAGTGTAATTTAATACGATCGTGCAAAAAACAGTATAAGCATCGCGAACGTCAAGAGTTGTTCCTTACCGTTCTTGATACTTAATATACAATAAATTACCCGCAAATAACTGATGATTAACTTTAATTACAGAAGTAATCACAAAAGTAATGCCATTAATAAAGATCTATAAGTAAAATTCTTGGGAGTCTACCTTGATAAAAAGTTAACGTGGGAAATGCACGCAAATTTTATCTGTAGGAAAGTCTCTAAAAATATATATTTACTACGAAATCTCTCGCGCAATGTCTCACAAAAAACATTACTTGCTGCATATCATAGCCTAATACATTCAATTATCTCTTACGCAATTCTGATCTGGGGGCACTCATCTGCTAGCCTAGCAGAACAGTCTTTAGTACCCAAAGAAAAGCAATCAGGATAATTGCTGGCCTTAAGTACAGAGATGATTGTAAATCGGAATTTATTAAGTTGAATATTCTTATAGCGTTTTCTACTTGACGAAAACTGAGCACTGAGTGCGCACCGAGTGCAACTAACATGTTCCACTTAGTTGCACTTCCACAGTTTCGAGTGTTCTACTTGGGCACTTGCACTCATATTGTCGCACTGAGTGCAGTTTTTTAGCACCGTACTTTGATGACGGTGCTAGTGCTAGTGCAATAAAAATATGGCGTCTGATTTGAAACAAATAGTTAGAGAACTTTTTAGTAACGTTTTCCCCATCAAGTGATGACGAATTTTTGGAACAAGTTATGGATTAGTTTAGTTATATAATTTGCAGCATATTCGTCGTCAGCTGAAAATGAATTCCTGCATGTTATTTTATAAAATATATTAAAGTATACATATTTGTTAGCTGGGAGAAGAGATTTCTGTCACATTCAGTATTTATTGTTATTAGCTCCTCATTAATTAAAAAACAAATATTGAAATTGGCTGAACCGGCCATGATTAGGTTAGGATTATTGTTGATAAGATGAATTAAAAATCAGTGCACACTTGAGAACGTGTTCTATTTACCCCGCACTAGTGCAGCACTGGCTGAGTACTAATTGTACTAAGTGCGCCCTCGGCACTTGCCGAGATTTTGCAAGTAGAAAACGCTATTACACTGCCATGTGTATTTATCTTGCAGTCAGTGTTATTTGTCAAAGAGAATGAGCAAAATTTCATTACACACAGTCAACTTCACAATCATCAAACACGAAATTGAGATAAAATAAATATAGATTTTTTTAAGGTTAAGGAAAACGCGTAATGGTGCAAATTATTATGGTATATTGTTCTATAATGCCCTGCCAACGCATGTGAAGCAACTTAACTTGAACAAGTTCAAAAACATTGTGAAGAGTGTTTTGCTTATAAATGCATTTTACTCATTTGAGGAGTTCTTGGATACTGATTTTAATAATTGGTAATTGTTGGTTGTATTTAATAGTTATTTGTTTATATCATTGGTAGTTGTATGTTAATATTTTAGTATCTATCTGTCTTCTCAATTTTAATATTATTTATTTATTATTTTAACAATATATATTCTATGTTTACATAATGTATTTTTTTTAGACATTCTACTCGTAGGTACATCATATTTTATCTAGTCATATTTCTTACACAAATTAGTGTTAGTATTAAGGTAATTTGTATTCATATTCTCCTTGTTCCGTTTCTGACTTGTGTAAATACTCCGTGTATAATGCACCAATAAATGAATTATTATTATAAAGATAAAATAAATGTATTATAACTAGGTATAATATTGTAAATAAGATAAATTTAATACAACTCAATATTCAGTAGGTAGTGTTGAACAAAGAATATTGATTTTAATTTATATTTGTGTTTTGTTCAACATTCTTCTAACCACAGTTCGAATATTTCATAAAGAAAAATGTAGAAATTTATTAAATAAGTACACATAACATCTTTTTTTTAAATCGGCATTAAAGTACCTCAAAATCGTCATTAAAGTGATAGAAATAGTCATTAAAGTAATCCATTATTGTACGATTTTTGTAGTTGGCCGAGGTGACAGATAAACGTAAACCTTAATGTTTTATTGCTTGTGATAATAATTGTGTTGTAACAAAAGGTAAATAAATACAGTTTTTTAAATTCAGAATTGTATTATCACTATTATAATTGCTAAAAATAATGGTTTTCTTATAAAAAATTATTCCGACTTGACATTTAAAAATAATTATGACATTTCCTAATGTCACTTGAAATTTTAAATAATTATGACATTTCTTAATGTCATTGAAAATTATTTAAAAAATAGAATTAATTAATCTTAATTTCATAGTTTTTGGATTTAAAAAAAAAAATGTAATATGCACCTCGGCATTAAAGTTCCTTTTTATCACTCATGTGGTTTATTAACTAAACTCCACATTAAATAAATAAATAAATAATAAAAACGTCTTTATTAATAAGGCGAAGTTTAGCCATAGGCTACTCTTACACTTAACCTTAGCTTAAATCTAAAAAAAAATATTTAAACACATTGCAAGTGAGAAAGAATATACCAAATCAACAGATTAATTTGAATAAATAAGCTAAGTAAAAGCTAGATAAATATAAGCGCACAGAAAAACGAGAAAGAAAAAATAATAGAAGTAAATATATTATACATAATTAAACTATTATACAGAATGAATGAATCGTCATCCTAGCGACATTAAAATTGTTGACATTGTAAATTAAATAATTTATTTTTTATATAATTACGAAATTTTTGTATCGTAAATGTTTTTGCAGCTCTATCAACATTATTGTAATATTTTACAGCATTAAAGGTAAATGATTTTTGAAAAAAAGCAGAAGTATACAGGGGTATTGTAAAATTGTCAGTGTTTCTAATATTGACAGCGTGAATCTGGTTCCGTGGTATAAGTCTATTCTTCAGGTATTCAGGCTCAGAAGTAAGCAACAAACGATGTACAAGCACCAAAAAGTTAAGTTTCCAGGTGCTGTCAATTCTTAACCATTTCAACTCCATGACTTTTGTACTTATGTGATCGAATTTACGCAGGTTAAATATAAAGCGACAACAAGTGTTTTGGACCCTTTGTAACCTATTTTTATTAGCATGATCTAAAAAAGGATAGTACACAGTCAGACAATAGTAAAAAATAGGCAAAACCAGAGTATCACAGAGTTTTTTTTTAATGCAGTAATTTAAAATATGTTTGCTGGCATAAAGTAATTTTAATCTCAAATTCGATTTTTTAATTAAGTTATTAACGTGTTTTTGAAATTGAAGTCTGTGATCAAAAATAACCCCTAAATTTTTTACTTCCGTTTTGAAAGGTATAGCCTCATTATTTATTTGTATGGACATATGGTTGGTTAAATAGGTATATTGATTTTTTCGGCTGAATAAAATCACGGCAGACTTGGATGCATTTAAAATAAGATTGTGACTTTCACTATAACTATAAACTGACATAAGATCAGAATTGATAAGGCTTACTGCATTATTATAATTGTCGGGATGAAAACTATAACGTAGTTGTGTATCGTCAGCATAAGTTTGCATATGACAATGTTCTATATGGTGATGCATGTCACTAGTGTAAATGAGAAAGAGAATGGGTCCCAATATGGAACCCTGAGGTATCCCAGATTTCACCGACTTGGCCTGAGAGCATCCCAGTTTGGTACGTACTACTTGGTGTCTATCAAGCAAGTATGATCTAAAAAATAGCACAGCATTCTCCTCAAACCCATAATATTTCAGTTTTGCACACAATAATGAGTGACTTACACAGTCGAACGCTTTCGAGAAATCTAACAAAATGAGGGCACTTGCCTCATTTTTATCTAAGCGTTTCACTAAATCATCAGTAATATTAAGTAGCGCGGTGGCACAATTGTGACCTGTCCTAAAGCCAGATTGGTTTTTTGGAAAAATCTCGTTAGAGGAAAAATATTTTTCAATTTGTATATATACCAGTTTTTCGAGAAGTTTACTAAGAACTGGTAATAAGCTGATGGGTTGTAAGTGATTATATTCAGGAGGATTCGTTGTTTTCGGTATTGGAGAAATTACGGCAATTTTCCACCTAGCCGGAAAATAACCTAATTCTAAAATGCAATTTATTATATGGGTAATGTATATGGACACACCCGGTAAACATAATTTAAGCATTTGAAGGGAAATTCCATCAATACCATAAGAGTTAGATTTTAGATCGTCTATAACTTTTAGGACTAAAGCATGGTCGACATTAAGAAATTTGAACTTGATATTATCATTAAGGGCCGGTATTTTCACCTCCAGTTAACTTTATTCGGCAGTTATTTACCTAGGATACAATTGTTACAACAATGAAAATCAACAGCTTTAACTGGCGGATAAAGTTAACGGGAAGATGAAAATATCGGGCCTAAAAGTTGTGTTTTTATAATAATCGACAGTATTTTCGTTGACGGTATCATTGTCAAAAGCAGATAGAAAATAATTATTAGCTTGATTGAAGTCAGATAAATTATCAGGTAGTTCAACATTTTTTTTGGTTTTTATATTCATTTTATCTAAGCTTTTCCAAAAATTACGAGAATCATGTTTTTCAACATACTTAAGGTAGGCTGATTTTTCTCTGCGAATTGATGCTAGATGAAAATTACGCAAATTTTTATATTCTTGACAATTTTGATCTGTTTTGTCGTTCCTGTATTTAACGTGTGCTTTATCTCTTAAGGACTTTAATAGTTTTAAACCATCTGTAAGCCATGGAGCAAAAGGTTTATTAATTCTAGCCGTTCGAAGTGGTGCATGCACGTCAAAAAGAGAAATTATATTATCTGTTAAAAAGTCAACTTTTTTATCAATATCATCGATGTATAATATATTATGCCATGGAATTTGAAGTAAATCTGCATTAAATAACTCTTCATTAAAATTATTAAAATCTCTATAAGTGTGAAATTTTTGTTTAACCTTTATTATACTATATTTAATATTGCAGAAAACAAAAAAATGGTCGCTGATGTTGTTTACATCAATTGTCCCACTACTACAAAATATATCCTGATTATTTATAAAGATTGGGTCGATAAGTGTGGAAGAAAATTGAGTGACACGAGTTGGCTCATTAATAACCTGCGCAAAACCGTATGCATCAAAACATGGTGTCAAAGGATTATTTAAATTTAACAGATTTATATTAACATCGCCAGTAACAATTACTGAGTCATAAGAAGGTACTAAATAAGACAAAATGTTATCGATTGCATCAGTAAACTGAGGTATGCTAGTTTGAGGAGGTCTGTATATTACCCCTAGAGCAACACTTGAATTATCTAATTTAATTTTAAGCCACAAATTTTCAAAAATCGAACTTCCTAGAGCATCTATAGAAATATATTCACAATGGAACGTACTCCTCATAAAAATTGCAACACCTCCGCCTCTGCTGGGCCTGTCCCTTCGGAACAACGTGTACCCCTTTGAACAGCTTCACTAGGAATATGTTCAGACAGCCATGATTCAGTTATGGAAAATGCATCAAATGCATGCTGTAAAATTAAATTTGACAGATCCGCAAAACCATTTATCATAGACCTAGTATTTAAATGTCCTATTCTAAATAATGCATTATCTTTATTTTTCATAATTTGTTTTAGATATTAGTGACTCAATTTGATTTTTGTGAACAAAACAAGATTTAAAATCGCTGGCTGAGTGTTCAATGCAGATGTTAGCATTATTTTTGTTTAATTTATTAACATAATAAAAACAATTGCTGCACTTTTTTATGTCTGGTTTACAGTCTTTACTTTCATGTTGACCTGTGCATTCAGAACAAATAGGTGTAGGGCTTTTGCAATCCTTTTTCAAATGACCATATCGCTGACAGTGATAACAACGTATAACTCTTAAATAATCCTCCACATAATACTTCTGCCAACCAATAAATAGGTATCCCTTATTAATTATTCTGTTTCTTAGAGCAGGTGAAACTTCAATCACAACATTTTTTCCATATTTCATTTCAATATATGTTACAACCCTGATATCAACTACGTCAATGTCATGCAATATTTCGTTGCGTAAAATATTATTTAATATGTCGGTATTATTTAAATCTTTATCAACGCCCTTTGATAGTAAACGAGGGTTGAACTTTTTGACCACACTTGTATTAAACTTGTCCCCAAATTTTTCTTCATCTGCACTCTTGAGTTTATTTAATGAATTATGATCGTCGCAGTTAATTAACATTCCACCTTTGATAGATTTGGTTTTATTTATAAAAATATTTAAATTTGTAGTATTGACATTCTTTTTAATTTCATCCATAACACACACATTAGGTTCGTGTGTCTTAATTAACAAAACAGCTGACTTTTTTTCCTCTTCCTTCATGGGGTCGTTTTTCAATGCTCTACTATAGTCGAGTATCTCTGGCTTATCACTAATGGTACTTACAGTTTTTGTGGTGGATTCCAGCAGACCTTTTTGTAAATTATTAGTATATTCTAAGTTAACCAATATTTTATTAATTAAACTGTTTTCACGCTTAAAAAAATCAATTTCTTTATGTAACAATACTACACTAGACTTATCTTCAGTTTGACTGCACGTATTACTCTCAGGGTGTTCATCATCAACATTCATGATAAAAAGACTAACTTTAATGCCTTGATACATAAATAACTATTATTATTACATTTTGAGTTTTCTTCAAAATGTCGAATAAAAAAACTAAAAACGCAAGTATTACAATAAAACATGGATTGTTAGTTTTTTCAATTCAATTAAATTTTTGGCTTATTGCAACCATAACGATGTAGAGTAAATTAGTTATTAATCAAAATTAAAACATGAACTTTCTGTGTAACTGAGGTAAAATAAATGTAATCATAAATAATAATTATTATATGGGTACTAATTTATTTATTTATTTATTTATTGTGTACACAATCTACAGATTATATCCATTTACAGATTGCACTAAACCTAACCTATCTTAAAAACTAAAACAAAACAAAATGATTTTAAACCAACAAAAAACAAAACAAAAAAATAAAAAATAAAATTCAAGCAATAGGCAAGTTGACCCATATATTTTTAATTACATTAGCCTTAAATTTGGACAATGAGTCATCGAAAATGTCACAACAGCTTTGATGCAAATTAAAATTAGTACACATTGTGTAAATTGGAGAATTGACGAGGTAGTTCTGCCTTGGTGTAACAAACGTAAATGTTCTATTAAAACGAGTATTCAGCACAGGTACATAGAACTTAATTGAACCAAGTAACCACTCATCAGATATTTTTGAATTGACAATTTTGTATAAGTAAATGACGCTAGAGAGGACACGCCTGTTAGCCAAAGAAAGAAGATTGTATTGTTTCAAATTGAGCAAATATACATTATTACTCGGATAATGACCTGTTAGTATAAATTCACAATGCTTAATGAATTTTTTTTGAATATTTTCAATTGCTTGAATATATTTAATGTAATAAGGACTCCATAATATGCTACAGTATTCCAGTTTGGACCTGACAAAGCTGTTAAAAAGTATCAACAAAGTTCTTTTGTTGTGGAATTGTTTACTACGCAATATGAACCCAAGGTTACGATATGATTTGTTTACTAAATTCTCAATATGGTATGAAAAAGTTAACTTTGTATCAAATTTAATGCCCAGATCAGTGATATCATTTACACGTTGCAAGATCACATTATTTATTGTATAGTCAAACAATATTGGTTTTTTACATACGCAAATGTCATGGTTTTACACTTGCTGATATTAAATGGAAGTTTATTAATAATAGACCATTGATATAGTTTGTCTATGTTCATTTGAAGCTTTAGACAATCATCGACAGATAATACCTCCTTATATAATTTAATGTCATCAGCAAACAATAAAATCTTACATTCATCAACATTGCAGACTATGTCATTAATAAACATTAAGAATAGAAGGGGTCCTAGATTCGAACCTTGAGGCACACCAGAGGTTGCAATGTACTCATCAGATTTATAATTATTTACTGAAACATATTGTATCCGATTGCTCAAATATGAAGCCATTAGTTTAACAAGTGAGGATGACATCGAAAATTTTGACAACTTAGATAATATCACTTGGTGGTCAACTTTATCGAAAGCCTTGGCAAAATCCGTATAGATTACATCAACCTGATGGTATCTTGACAAGGCTTCCGAAGTATTTTGTACAAAGTTAATAAGATTTCCACACGTTGACTTTTGTTGTTGAAACCCATATTGATTTTCAGAGATTTTGTTCTTGACTGCATTATATATATACTTGTAAAGGATGGACTCAAAAATTTTTGAAATGTTTGTTAGTATGGCAATAGGGCGATAATTACCAATTGCATTTTTAGGCCCTGATTTATGTACAGGCGATATTCTGGATATTTTTAATACATCAGGAAAAGTATTTGTTTTGAGAGATAAATTAAATAAGTAACAAAGTGGCGCGGCTAGAATATCTTTACAACCTTTTAGAATATAAGCTGGTACATTATCATGTCCCATTGCCTTACCACACTTAAGATGATTAATTGCTTCAACAACATCATGTTGACCAATAACATTCAATACAATATGATCACTCATATTTGTGCAATCAATATTTTCGGAGACTATGTCATTTGATACAGTAAATACCGATTGAAAGTGATCCGCGAACCCACTTGCAATGTCAGCATCGTTTATTTTATTTCCATTTAAGTTCATTTCGGATGGTACACGAGAGAAAGATTTTTTAGATTGAATGTACTGCCAAAAATATTTGGGCTCATTTTGCACATTTTTTCAACATTTAAAAGATATTGTTTATAAGCTGCCTGCGTATCTCTTTTGATTTTAGCCCTTAGGAATTTATAATCCTGCAAACATTGAGGTAAATGAGTCTTTCTATAAAGTGCTAAATTACGCTGTTTGGATTTTATATCTAGTATAATTTCTCTCGTAAACCATGCAGGAAATTTTCTTTTTTTAGATAAAACCTTGGGTACACATTGATCAAATATATTATATAAAATTTCATAAAACCTCTCAAAAGCTTCATTTACATCATTAATTACATATAACAAGTTCCAATCAACGGTCAATAGTAAATTATACAAAAGACGGAAATTGGCGCCTTTAAAATTGTAGTAACTCACAGAGTCCATAGGACACATATTAGGCTTGGCTTCTAACTTGACAGAGATATTTAAACAAGGATGGTGTAGATCTTCCGGGACAAAAGGAAGTGAATCCCTACTAACAGCACACTCTATATTTGAAACTACTACATCAAGCGTTCTGTTATTACAATTCGCAATGTTATTATATTGTTTACTACCTGTTAGATTTATGAAATTATTAAATCTGTGACATATATTAGGATTTAACCCATTAATGTTTAAGTCACCAACAAGGAGAAAGTTATCAGTCTGAATGTACGGTAAAGCTTCCAAGGCATCAAAAAACATATCATATTGAATAAGTGACAGAGAATTTAAAAGATATGCTACTATGAGATATATAGATTTATGCATAGTTTGCAATTTAATACATAATAAATAGGTGAATTATAATTAATGACCATTTTTTTCGGTTTAAGCTGAGTTTTAATTGCCAGGGCAACTCCCCCACCACGACACTTATCAATAGCACTTAAATCTCTATCATCTCTAAACACCACATAGTTAGAAGGAAAAAGTTCATTATTTGAAAAACCTTCACATAGCCATGTCTCTGTTATTGCAATAACATCATAATTATCAGCTACAACACTTGAGTAGAATTGATGGGTTTTAGTTCTCAGTCCACGAACGTTTTGGTAATATATCGATATAGGTATAACCATTTTCGATTATTAATTAAAGTCTGTTCTTGAATTGATAAGCTCAAGCTGTTTTTTAAATGATCCACACCTTAGACTGAAAACTGTATGATCTGTAGCAAGGTTAGTTTTGAATTTGTTGTTCGACCTGATACAATTTACACATTTACTTTCCACAGTATTGCAGTCATTCCCCGAATGAGCCCCAGCACATTTGGGGCAGACAATATCTGAATTACAATTATCTGCTATGTGATTAAAGCCACTATATTTAAAGCAACGTGTAACATAAATGTTCTCATAAACCGGACATATTTCATAAACCATACATACTCTACCAATGTTCATTAATTTCTTATAAGCCGAACCATTACATTGTATGATTGCATAGTATCTGTCACCTTTTTTCGCTTTTTTGAATGATTTAAGTTCAACTATATCCTCATTTGTCAAGAATGAATTTTGGTTTCTTAAAGCATCAATAATCACAGATTCATCCATTTGCTTCATATTCGCAATTCTCACAGAAGGCTTACGTAATTTTGATTCATCTATAACATAATCTTTCCCTAGATTCTTACTCATTTCATTCTTTATTCTTGCAGTCGAATCATTTGAAGAGCATTTAAGGATTAACGATCCATTTTTCCCTTGTTTTACCATTTTTATCCCAGCAGAAACAGACACAGGATTAACTTTGGCTTCCAAATCTTTTTTTGTAATATTTACATCTTGGTGCTTATTTGGTTTTAGAATTATACATGGTAAATTGTTTTCATGTTGATCAATGGATAATACTAGTAATGTCCTGATTCTCAGGTTCTCTATAGCCAGAATGAAGAATTTACGGATAGTGGGAAGTGGAAAAAGCGTAAAGCCAATGGCTCTTCGGAGTCTGACAAGCATACCTTACATCTCCTCCTTACTTCATCCGTTTATTATCGCACAATTATCAATTTGGTTTCTTCCTAAATGCGGTACTGGTAATTTGTTCCAGCTATCGTGTATAAAGCATATAAATATAGGATTTGGTGATTTTTTATTTTGTTTTGCTTTTGTAAATTTTAATTCAAAAAGTGAAGCAGGTAAAATAAAAATACAGATATCTTGGTTGTCACTATTTATCAGCGTGTCTCTAATAAAAAATTTAATTAATAATTTTTTTCTGTAGTAAAATAAGAAAGTGTAATATCTACCTAATAATGAACGTCAGAAAAGTTACCAATTATCCAACATTATTTAACAAACTAAAATTGCAAAATGAGTTGCGGATTTTATATATCGATAAAGATATTTTCGGAAATTTCACCATCCTTAGTGATGTGGTAATTTTAGTTACCAAAATTCATTGTAAGATAATGTTGCAGAATATATAAATTTTCTTCAATATTATGATTACCAGCCATCTGGTTTCAAGGAGTGTTCCACAACACCAACCAACACTAATATAATGTATAATGTAATTAGGAAATATAGCGTTTTTACAAATTAAAAAAAAAAAATAAATAATACAAATAAAACGTTTCATGAGAAATACGACTTGTTGAATAATTTGTCAATAATAGCAATAGAAAATGGACTAGTTAAAGCATTAAAAGATCAAACCTTTTATAACAAAATAATCGACCATTTTGCTATTGGTAAATTTAATTAATTCAGACAGACATTTAATATTGAATTTATTTTTATTTATTATCGATAGGTATTTATTGAAATTTTAATATTATTTTCATGAAATGTTTTAAAAAGAGTGACTAAATTTTTTTAAGATAAACATGTTTCATTAAATATTTGTGTTTTTTTATTTTACTTTTTGATATACTTGTGTATAAAGAAAACTTTGAATACATTTTGTAGAGTTATATATTTTTGTTGTTAATTTTAATTAATTTTAGAGACTTGTTAATTTTGAAAAATGTTATGTTCTATATAATAATGAATTCAATTGACTAACATGAAATGAAAATCCAGGTATTTTACAAAAAAATATGGAATTTTAAGTTTCATCACAACAAAAAATTATAATTCTTGCGAACTATAGGTACTTTGCTGATCCAGAACAAATGACCATGAGCCTCCACTGATGTCTAAAATGTTTATCGATTGTTGAAGATTACTCAATTGCAGATATAAATAAATCGAAGCTCTAACCATCGGAGAGTTGGATTAAATTGGGAGTTCGGTAAGAGGTAGGTAACAATTTAATTAATTCATCGAGTTGTATTGTATATTTTGTTTTATAAATCTAGAATACTTAGTTTGCGAAAACTGTAAACACAAACAATATTTTTTTTGTTACTACACCCATGGTTTCATATCAATTAAAGTTTTTATCACACTGCACATCCTTAAAATATCAACTGTAGTCGTCAGGATTAAAGGTATAGACACAGAATAGCCAGATTCCCTGACCTTGGCCATATTCTTAGAGAAAAAGTTCAGGAGCTTACTTGAATAATTTGTAGCCCTTTCATGAACAGTCTAGTGGTTGTATCGTTTCTTTCATTGAACATTATTTCTTTTCATAGGCACTTCTATTCAATGCTATTTAGGATTAATAGGAAACATGATGATACTGATGAAAAATTAAAAAGTAAGTAAATAATTTGGAATTACATAAGTAAAGATGAACAAGAAAAAATTACTTTCAGATGCGGTGCTACAAGAGAAATCTAATTAATATCTCATATATTTAACAGATTAAGAATTAATGAGTATCAAAGACTTTAGGAAACCATACACAAGAAAATAATTCGTAATATGCTAGAACACATGGTGAAATACAATACGCTGTATTAGTGATGACGTATAGCAGCCATTTTTGTTAATCCTGGTCAAGCCGTTGTATCCAAACAAACTATTTTGATTGTGAATTTTAAATGTATTTA
This sequence comes from Rhagium mordax, assembly GCA_963680705.1. Lineage (NCBI taxonomy): Eukaryota > Metazoa > Arthropoda > Insecta > Coleoptera > Cerambycidae > Rhagium > Rhagium mordax. The sequence goes on along the minus strand of OY796656.1, from coordinate 73,540,235 downwards.
AAGCGGTTTTGACAAAAGTCAAGAAATATAATTATCAACTGCTATCTCCTTTTATAAAATATTTAAATCTTCTTAACCCTTTCGGTACGGGGCCATATTTCGCCAACCAATACACCAGACGGCTGCATTTTCGGTGCCGATAGGACGATTGCCGTATATATACGGCACCCGTTTTTTTTTTTTTTGGTTGCCGTATATTTATGTTAGTGCAAATGCCACTAGTTGGCGGCCATCTCAAAATCAGAATGCAACACACTAAAATCAAGTGTACATTGTGCACGCAGGCTTCGACTTGCCGTTGACGCATGCGTATAATATGTTGCCGTTTATAGACGGCATCCGTCTGAGCGGCATGTCACAAGTGCCGTTTTTCTAAGGCATTCGTCTTATCAACGAGCTTGAATAAGCCGTTTAACAACGGCAACAGTCTCTCAAAGATACAATTTTTAAAGTTAGGCGTATTTAAACGGCGGCCGTCCTAAAAGCACAATACCTTTAATAATAATAAATAATAATAATATAATAATAATAATAATGTTTATTATTTAGAAACAGGTAATTTAGGTAATTATAATGTATAGGTAATTACAATATATATATAAGTATAAATAAAATATAATAATAAACACAAATACTCACTAAAGTTATAAAACTTGAGAGTGAGAAGTAATAATGATATAATAAAATACTCGACAATTATTACTCATTAGTATAATATAACAATACTAAACCTAAATAAATGTAAATATAATATTGATATAATTAAAACATACATAACACTGTAACTCGACAAACATTTAAAATTTAACAAATAACAATAATGAATCTAAACAAGTTAATTCATGGGAGAGTATGTATACAATTATATTAAAAATAAAAATTGAAATAAATATGTAGGTATAACTTAAAAGAAGTTGTTTTAATTTTTTTAGTAGTTTTAATATCACCAATTTAATAGTTCATATATTCTGTTTCTATCTTCTTGAAGAAAACTTCTTTTTAGTAGGTATTTAAACTTTTTCAAGTTTTGTACCTTTTTTATACCTTCCGGAATGGTGTTATAAATCTCCGGGGCAAGATAATCGAAACTGTGTTGTCCTTTTGTTGTTGATTTTAATGGTATAGTTACACATTTTTCTTTGGAGCGAGTACTGTAGTTATGATCAATTGGAATAAAATTTTTCCTCTCGGAATGCGCTTTTACTGCGACTTTGAGATAGAATAGTTGGCGGATATCTAAAATACCAAGCTCTTTGTATAAGGCATTTGACGAATAAATGTTATTTTTATTATACATGCATTTTAGTATCTTTCTTTGCAGTATGCCGATGTCTTTAAGGTACGTTTCGTCTGCTGCTCCCCAAGCGGTAATACCATAACTGAGGTGACTTTCCACTAGAGCATGATAGATTATTTTCAACTGTTTCCAGTCTAGAAAATCTTTTACTTGCTTTATTTTACATAGAACATACCTTAATTTTTTTTTAATATCTCAATGTGCTTATTCCATCTTAGATGCCAATCGAATACCACCCCCAGGTAAGTAACTTTTTCCTTAGGATATATAATATATTCTTGATCATTTATTTTTATTTTTAGGTTTTGGAAGTCTGGCTTGCTACCTTGCTAATAATTTCCATAGCCTACTTAGTAATTTTCTTACATCGCATTCATCTGACGAGGCCATGTTGTACAAAATAAAAAATCGTTCGTATCTCACTTATTTTTTGGAATTTTTGAAATTCGAAAAAACTGCTGCAATTAGAATTTCATGTTTTATAAAACACCACAAAAAAACATGGTCATTCCATTTAAGAAAAAAAAGTTGATGTCACTTCCGGTTCAACCGGAAGTGATATTTTCGTTCCTGTTAGTCTAAAAATAGCCCACTTTTGTCTTATTCACGTATACCAAAAACGAAATTTTTAAATTCAAAAACAACCAAAAAATTGGGGGCGTACATTGACTCGTGGCCACCCGGTATATACTCCCAATCTGTTTGTGATAATATTTGGCGCAGCTTATCCATCTCTAATTTTTTAATGTAGTTTACTTGTGATTTGTCTATGTTATTATTTTTATTTGGAAAAATTATTTGTAGTGCGATTGTAAAATGATCTGTAATATCAGTTTCTATGATAACTGGAATAACAAAGTCAAGTTCATATTTCGATTTTAGGAATGCATGATCTATACAAGTTCCGCTTTTATTATTTGTTCTTGTTACATTGTTTATGGCTGATAGAAATGAATTTTCTGACATTATATTTAAATAATCATTTGCATAGTCCTTGTCCTTTAAAATATCTATATTTATGTCTCCTATTAAGAGAGTGTATTCGTCGTTATTATGGGAATTCTCTAAAAAAATTTTGAGATTATTATTAAATGCGAAAGGACATGATGCTGGGCTTCTATATATAGCAAATATCTTAATTCTTTTATTATTTAAATTCATAACTATTTCCACTACATTTAATTCGTTGATCTTTATCACTTTATATGTATGTTTAATGTAATTTTTTATGTAAATTACTACCCCATCTGATTTATTGAGTTTCCCGTTGTTATAGATAATATCATACCCTTTTATTTTGTAGATGTCTATGTTATCGATTTTCCATGTCTCAGTTAAAACAATGCAATCTATATTTGAATTTATTTATTGTAAAAATATTTTGAATTCATCTATATTTTTATTTATACTCCTAATGTTTTGGTGCAAAATAGTAAAATTTATATTCCTTTTGTTTACTGCTAAAATCCCATTTAATTCACGAGGTGAATCTAATACATAAGTCTCAATGTTATGGCCCTTAAAATCACGTAGATACGGATTCATGATGAATCTATGGATATTAAGAAATTTACAACATGGACACTCTTCTAAGTCGAGGGGCCAATCACGACTTTCAGAGACATACACAAGGTGGGCCACGGAAAGGTAAAACAAAAGAGAAACAGAGGATTATAGCGATAACTTTTTTGTAAAGTTTAGTCATATAACATTTGGACTAAATAGATATTTTTATTATATTTCTTGTATGATTTAGTTTAAAATATGTGATGTTCTATTTGATTACTAATAATTAAAGACAATAGTATCAATTTAGTAGTAATTTATTTTTTTTCAAGCGTTTTTGTGGGAAAACGACTGTCCGTGGTGGTAGAGTTTGCTCTCGTCTTTCTTTGTAATTCAGGCTTTTGTATAGATGTTTTATTCGTTTTTCTCTCTCTTATTTTCTCTGGAGTTTGGTTTTCGTTATTTTCAGTTAATTCTTTTTCCATTTGTTTTTCTCTTAATAATGGTGTTGGAGTGGAGGGTGCACTAACAGTTGGACGGCTTTCTACAATTTCAAATGATTGTTCTATCTCATTAGACGTTTTCAAAACTTGATTTTCATTTAATTCTTCCGGCGTGAATGTCTCGTTGTTTATGAAAATATGAAAATCGAACCAACGATACTCTGTTTTACGGAGCATTGGTTTCCACCACAGGACGCTTTTTCAATGCACCTAGAGGGTTACAACTTGAAGTCATCTTACTTCAGACGTGATACGATACATGGTGGTTCCTGCATTTTCGTACAAAAGGATGTAGATACCACAGAATTTGAAGAACTCAAATTGAGGAGTGTGGAGGGTGTCGTGGAATGCTCATCCATTGTTTGTAAGCTATTGCACTCAATAATTATATGCATTTATAGACCTCCCACAGGTAACCTGGAATTGTTTTTTTCAGTTTTAAGTGAAGTACTAGATATTGCAGAAGATAAATATAGAAATTATAGAATATTGCTTTGTGGGGATTTTAACTTAAACTTACTCGATAGTGATAATATAAACAATCAGACATTTTTGACTATACTTCATACGCACAATATGACTCAAAAAATAAATGAACCGACTAGAATAACCAAATCTTCGGCTACATTATTAGATAATATTTTTATTAATCTTGACAGTAATCACTTCGGAGAAGTAATTACATCAGCTTTATCTGATCATGAAGCTCAACTCTTAATAATAGACTTACCTGAAAATAATAAAACTATAAACAAAAATGGAAATAGACAAAGAATGTTTTCTGATGCAAAATTGCAAAACTTTAAAGAAGAATTGCAGAATACAACCTGGAATGATATCTTTTGTTCCAACAATGTCAATATATCTTATCAGATATTCTCACATAAAATCAAAGAAATCTTAAATATCGTATTTCCAGTAAAATTAAACAAAAGAATTAATAAAACCAAAAATTGGATTACAAGAGGCATAAAAATGTCATGTAAAACAAAAAGATGTCTTTATAGGCAAAAAATAAAAGGTGAAATATCTGATACTAAATACAAGTGCTACTGCAAGGTCTTGAGGGATGTCGTACGTGAGGCAAAGAAGATCTCAAATATTGCATATATTAACACAGCAAAAAATAAAAATAAGGCAGTGTGGGACCTGGTTAAAAGTTATACGGGCACCAAGACTAAAAATGAAATCTCTTTTCTGAACAATATAAATTCACACGAAGACAATAAACATTTAGTATTAAATAATGTAAACGATTTCTTTATAAATAATTGTCCTAATATTAATACAAACACTAATTACGTTAATTGCATTCCGTACACAGAGGCAAATATATTTTTATTACCCACTAATCAAGAAGAAGTATGTAATGTTATAAAGAGTTTAAAAAATACGAAATCCGTTGGTGAAGACGAAATACCTGTAAAATTATTAAAATTTGTTGCTGCAGAGATATCTAGTCCGCTTTGTCATATAATAAATCTAATTTTAAGTACAGGCACTTATCCAGAAAATCTAAAGATTGCTCTTGTAAAGCCGGTATATAAAAAGGGCGACACAAGTAATTTGAACAACTATAGGCCCATTGCCCTGCTCTCAAATATTAGCAAAATTATTGAAAAAATAATATATAATAGAATAATGTCCTATCTAGAAAATCATGAACTTCTAAGTAATAGTCAAAACGGTTTTAGGAAAAATAAATCAACAATTAGAGCAAATTATCAAACGTTATGTGAAATAATCACATCATTAAATAACAAAGAACATACGGTCGCTTTAGGACTAGACCTATCGAAAGCGTTTGATAGTGTAGACCATAATATATTAATAGGAAAACTTGAAAAATATGGAATCAGGGGTACTGCATTGCAATTATTTAGATCTTACTTAAACAATAGAATACAGTGTGTTATAGAGAAGGATAGATATGGAGAACTATTAAAATCAGCACCACTACAGATAAAGAGAGGCGTCCCACAAGGGTCAGTACTTGGACCATTATTATATATTATTTATACGAATGACCTACCAACAATACTGGACGATTTCACAGTACAATATGCAGATGATTGCTCCCTAATTATTAAATCTCCTGACCCTACAGCCTTAGAAGAAAGGATATTTTTGGCATTAGACAAACTAGAAAAATACTTTACACCACTTAATCTTCGACTAAATAAGGATAAGACGCAAGCTGTATCATTTACCAATAGTAACTTTAACTATGAGAAAATGTTTTCTGATGGTATCACAACTATCAAAACAACACCAAAAATGACCTTCTTAGGCATTGAAATAGATCATAGACTTGACTGGAAATCCCACACTCTTCAGCTGACACGAAATATAGCTAGATACTGTTATGCGCTAAAGGTAATATCACAAAACGTCAGTAAAGAAGCTGCACTCTTAGCCTACTATGCTTATGTAGGTAGCAGACTTAGATATGGTATTATCTTTTGGGGAGGCACGAATAACATATATAAAATATTTATATTGCAGAAAAAATGTCTTCGAAATATCTTTAATATAAAACAAACGGATAGCTGTAAGCCAGTATTTGAAGAAAACAACATACTTACCTTAATTGGTCATTATATTTTTGAAGCTGTGGTGTTTGTGGCTGGAAATGCTTCTTTGTTTTTTGATCACGACAGGAATCACTCATATGATACCAGAAATAAAAATGATCTATTAAATATTAAAACTAGTTTTGCATATATTCAGAAAAATATACCTTTCTCTATAATTAAAGTATACAACAAACTTCCAGAAGCATTTAAAAATATCCCACTAAGAAGTCTAAAAGTAAAACTGAAAACTATGCTTACACAGAAGGCATATTACACTATGGATGAGTACTTCAATGACACACTCTAATATAATAATTATTTGTTCTGTATTGATTTTGTGTTGATTCTGTTTGTTCATAATAGTTGTTTATATATGCTGATTTGTATTGTTGCACTGTGTGACATTGTGTTTATAGATCCCTATTGGGTGCTTTCTGTTGTAATATGTATTATGTATTTTATTTTGTATTTTGTATTTTGACATGTTCTACAACCTTTGGTTTTGTTATATATGAACTAATAAAGACGTATCTATCTATCTATCTATCTATTATGATTTTTCCATTTTTGATATGAGAGTTATAACCTTTTTCTCTTGCTTGTTTGAGGTGACTTCGAAGTATTTTGTTTTTATCTTGATCTTCTTTGCACAAATCGTGATTTATGTATATATTTTTTCCCTTTAATTTTTTCACTGAGCTAAAGACTACTTTTTTTGACATGAGACGAATTCTACTTTGATTGGCGAGATCTTTTGTTTATTTACTTTATAGATGTCGTTTATATCGTTCTCACTTAAATTTATATTCAACAGATCATTTAATTTATTTATTACCGATGACACAATGTCTTGCTCTTCTATTTCTAATCCAAATATAATTATATTGTTTTTTCTGGCTAGCCGTTCTAAATGTAATATATTACCTTCGAGTTTACTGTGATTAATTTCGATTTTACTTATTTTCTCCCGAGTTATTTCACTTTCTTTTGAGATTTGTAGATTTATTTGCTGTATATTGTTTTTTAAATCATCGGTTTGCTCCTTTAGAGCTTCTAATATTTTCTTGTATAAATCATCTAAATTTGTCATTATTATTTTTGAAATTTTAATAGGTAAGAATCTACACTCGAATATGATTTTATGTAGAATCTCGTTTTCTTGTGAGATTAGGCAACGTCGCATATATCGTTTCGCAGAATATGTACAATTTTAATCCGCTGTTTCCAAAATATTAATTAAAACATTCATGAATTCGGAGAAAATTACTTTATAAATACCTGATTTTCTTATTTAATCGACTTCCTTAGGAACTTAGTATAATATACACAGTTAATTTTAAAAATTTAAGTTGATATTTTTAGAATTTCACATTAAAATTTGCCACACGTGAATTTACACACTACTCTACCATGTAGCCACATTAAGCAAACAAAACGTATATATACGGCAATCGACTGTGGGACAAATCTCCAAAAATCATTTATATACAGCGACCGTCCCGAAAGGGTTAACCTTAAAGTTTGTTTGGATACAGCGCTATGACCTAGGGGCTAGGATATTAAATGGCGACTTTGACGTTTCTTGCAACATGTATGTATGTGTAATTTATTTTTTATCTAAACTCATTTGCAAATTAATAGAAGTATTCTAATGACCCAATTGCACCGAGAAAAATCATAAACCACCAGTATTCCATTACGTTATCGTCAAAAATGCAAGAAAACTGATTTGTGAAGTAGTGATCGGGAAATTTTTGTTTTGATATTTTTTATCAAGTCGTTTTAAGTAATACCACCAACAAGAAGCGACAGTTTATGCTCTCTAATTTGTTGTCGCAACAACCAAAAAAAATCCCCGGGAACGAAATTTTGCCGATTTCTGACAGTATCATACAAATTGAAGTAAAAGGTTTAAAGCTGTAAAGCGAGAAAGGAAAGTACACACTTTTTTCTGGTACACTTTCCTTTAATTTCACCTATATTCTAATTATTGCATTTTTATTAGTCAACGTAACAGTAGAGTGAATTCTTAACCTAAAATAACCTAATAAGTAAATGTTATGAATAATACTATTAATAGTCAAACTTTTATTGGAATAGGTCTACAGCAGAGACCACTTTGAAAAAACGCGCCGGGAACCTACCTCTTAGGTGGTGATAGATATAAAGATCGTAATTCTTTATAGAAAAAACAACTAAAGGAAATAAAATCACTATATTAGAATAATAAGTCTGCTTTCTACTACTCAGTTTTTAGCCATTTCTATGTGTGTTTTTAACTACCCATTTATTTTGTGAGTTAATGACTCGGAAACTAAGGAACATTCTTTTACTTACAAATTTGTCATAAAATAACGCGTTTAAGCAAAAAAACATCGCCAGTCACTATTGGGGGTGAAAATGGGGTGAAGCACACCCCTGGGTGGTGGGAACTCTTTATTTATTTATTTATTTATTTAGAAAACAAAGCCCAACAGACAAAGTCCAATAATAGGGCCAAACATAATTCTTACAAAAAAAGTAAAAATAATAGGTAGGTACCTACATGAAAAACAAACAAATGACTTCAATATTGCATTCGTTCTGGCAGGTATCAAATAAAAAAGCTCAACGTTCCTGGAATTAAAACTGGCAATTCGAAAATAGAGTGGAGCAAATAACTCGGAACAGTTAATTTTTTCATGTAACAGTTTGTGAAGGAAAACTATACTAAAAACAATTCTTCGGATTTGAAGAGAGTGAAAATTATATTCAGATAACAAAATAACCTGATTATATCCCTGCAGAGGGTAGATACCATTTTGTTTAAGATATAGAAATTTGAGAAATTTTCTTTGAATGTTCTCCAACCGGTCTATGTGCGTTTGATACAATGGTGCCCAGATTAAGCTAGCATATTCAAGTTGAGATCTAACATAAGCACAAAACAAAACTTTTAAACAATCTACATCATTATTAAAGTCCCTACAAGATCTAATTATAAATCCCAATGAACGAGTAGCTGATGAGGTAATATTATCTATATGTTTATCAAATGTCAGTTAATTATCACTGTTACACCCAAGTCTAAAACATGCTTCACACCGCAGTAATTCAGCAGATCCAAGAGAATACACAAATGTTATTAAATTAACTTTTTTGGAAAAAGTGATCGCTTTACATTTTGCAATATTAGGTTCGTATCTCACTTATTTTTTGGAATTTTTGAAATTAGAAAAAACCGTTGCAGTTAGAATTTCATGTTTTATAAAACACCACAAAAAAAAACACGGTCATTCTATTTAAGGAAAAAAAGTTGATGTCATTTCCGGTTCAACCGGAAATGATATTTTCGTTCCTGTTAGACTAAAAATAGCCCACTTTTATCTTACTCATGTATACCAAAAACGAAATTTTTAAATTAAAAAACAGTCAAAAAATTGGGGGCGTACATTGACTCGTGGCCACCCGGTATACATACATCTTTAAATTTGAAGGATTCATACTCTTTCTCTTGGTTGAATATGAGTAGCTTATAAGTTAGACTTCGCCATGGTAGGAGTTAATGAATTTCTTCTAATTTCTGTTTTTTATATATATATAACTTGTGCTTCTGTGTTGAGTATATACAAGTCTATTATTATTATTATTATTATTTTATAAATTTGTTCTTCTATTTTTCCTAATTTGAGTGTACTAACAAGCTATAATCATAATGTATCAAGTTTTTGAACCAAGTCTAAATTAACAGATAGATTATGGGGACCTAAAATTTTAAAATCTCCAACACGTTTTATAACTAAATCCGAAATTTCAGAAATCTTCCTTTTTCTAGCTCTTTTGACGCTACTTTGACGGGAATTGACACATCTTTAAGCCCTCATCTAGCTGCACTAAACCACTGCTTTTTTCTATGAAATTTGGTACACTTATAAAAAGCTTTTCTGGGTTATTTATTGATGTATTTATACACCCAGGAACAAAACATCACTTCTTTTTACTAATTTTCACGCTGTTTGAGTATTCCATCCTATCTTAACAAAAACACATATATGATATAAATGACTTCTGAAACAAAGAACTTATAAGTAGGTAAAGTTTTGCAACGTAACGTCTCATGTGCTAGTCTCGCTGCAGGAATCGTTTGCTAGCCTCGTTGGTTTCGGTGATTTTATTTTTAGTTTATTTTCAAGAAATAAAGCTCTTTAGGTGTTTTACTGGTTAGTACGTGTTTTTGTGGCTTTATAACTGTCATTTTTTATTAAAAGACAGTTAACTTGGGAATGTAATAATATTCTTATAGATGAGCAACATGGATTTATTCTAGGTAGATCAATAATTAATACTAACTTATTATAATTTATGAAAATTTTATAATTAACTCCTTCGAAAACAGGCTTGACTTTGTTTATACAGACTTTTCTAAAGCGTTTGGCAGAGTCAACCACAGCTTGCTTCCTTCTAAACTAGAATCTCTCGGGGACAATGGTAGAGCGTTGATGTGGATTTGTAGCTATTTATCCTCACGCACTCAAGCAGTTAACTATGGTGCCCCAGTCTCAAAAAATGATCCTGTAGAGTACTGTTATTATGAGAAGATGCCAGGCAATTAAAATGCGCAATGACTTTATGCATGCCCTTCATTTTAAGCCAATTAGAGCGACTTGCATCATATTCAGGGTTGTGCACAGTGGCAGCATCAGTATACAGGGGGTTTTGTTCGCAGGCGGTCGGTGGTTGAACCAAGAAATATAATTATTCGCACACGTTACCTCCGCCCCGGGCATCTTCTCATAATAATATTACTCTACCATCTGGAGTTCTGCAGGGATATCATTGTGGTTCTCTTTTGTTTAATCTAATTATCAATGATATCTCTACCTCCATACAGAACAGTCAGTTTCTGATGTTTTAAAGATTTTTAAGGCAGTTGAGTCAAATAATGATGCAGTGTTATTGCAATCTGATCTAAATTGGTTATCAAATTGGCGTGATTCTAACTGTATAAATCTAAATGTCAATAAATATTATAAAATAACATTTGCAAAAATTAATGCACCAATGCCACCAATACAATTTGACTATAACATAAATAATAGTCCCCTGATTTCAGAAAATGATGTAAGGACCACTGGTGTAGTTTTTGATAGTAAATTGCATATCAACAACATATTGTCAAAATCTTTAAAAATGCTTGGTTTTATAAAACGTTTGACTTGTGATTTTTCTGCAAACAATTTTAAAACGCTTTACTGTTCACTGGTTCGCCCAATTCTTGAATTTGCATCTTCTGTTTGGTGTCCGTGTTATGCTAACGGCATTGATAGAATTGAAAGGGTACAGCACAAATTTTTGAGACACTGGTGCTTTAAAATAGGGAACTTTCATATAGATTATGTATATAATGATTTACTCTCAATACTTAATATGCAAACATTGGAGCAGAGGAGATTTGTAGCTGATATGTGTATTTTTTATAAAATAATAAATAATCAATTTAACTCTCCTCATCTCCTAAGTTTGATTTAATTCAATGCTACTGAGAGACGAACACGCAATTCTGTAACATTTTTTGTTCCATTTCTTTCCTCAAATTATGGTATTAATGAGCCATGTACTAGGTTCGTAAGACAGGCTAATGAGTGTGTGGGTTTAGACTAGTTCTCATCCAAGCTCAATCAATTCAAAAATCAACCTAAACATTTAGAGAACTATAACCGTAATAATAAGTAATATTTTCTTTTATGATTGTTCAGTTTGTTTCTTATGTATTATTTATAATAATAATTAGTTGTATAATTTACTGAGTACTTATGTATTTAACTGTTTTACTTTGATTGTAATTTATAAAATGGGTTGCCTGTTAAAATAAATAAATAAATAAAATAAAAAAATAGTGAAAGTTCCTATCGTTATCTAAATTTTTACCATTTATATGATACTTACATAATATCTGGACAGGTCGGCTTTGGAAGATATAAGTTTGGAAAAATATATTGGCAACATATAATTTTGGTGCCAGTATAAAAAAGAGCAATCACATACGTTCCTCAATATTGCGGTAAAATTAATCATTAATTCTAATCTATTTAGTATTGATCTTATTTCCTGTATGTTAGACGGACTCAATCCACTTGCTGATAAAGCTAAATTTGTAACCAACAGACTCTCATTAGTACTAGGCCCTATAAAATAAAAGTTAATATGATATGATACAAATTAATAAGTAATTAATACCTTTTAATGTTTGTTCACAAACATTTAATGATGACAAAACGTCTAACTGATGCTCTTTATATGATTTCTCTTGAGTAAAATGTTTCTAAAAAGTAATACATTAGTTTAAAATAAACACCATTATCTATTCAATAATTTTCTGCTTTAACGTTGGCTACTATACAGTACTCGTTAAAAGTCTGCCTGTTTGTGAACGAATTGAGTTAAGAGGCCAGACAAAATTGAAATTGAATCATTAAATAAACAATTTGTTAATGTTTTACAGTTCAGGTGACAGTCACAATGTACCACGTTTGACAGGTGACTTTAGTTGCAAAATATATACAGTGTGTCCCACTTTTCACCACTACACCCCAATATCTCGGCCATTTGTTGATCGATTTTGATCAAATTTGGTATATTTCTTTTCTTTCAGATTGTGTTTAAAAAGTTATTAATAAAAAAATTTTTCAAACTTAAATACGCCTACTATGATCAAAAGAAATTGGCAAAAATTAGGAATTTATATTAGAGATTGAGATAGGGCTTTTGTTTTTACAGATTCTTGTTCAGCATGACCTAAAACCCCTGTATACCAAATTTCGTTAAAAAATATTCATTCCTTCACAAAAAAAAAAATTAATAAAAATCTAAGATTTCAATAATAATCACCCTACTACTCCAGTTATTTATTGTCGGATATTTACATAACTTGGTAGTCGGGTGATATAATGACGCTAATTAAGCATTAGGACACTTTTTTTTAGAAAATATCAAATAACTCAACTTTTATTATTTTTTATTATTGAAATCTTATATTTTTATTACTTTTTTTTAAAAAAATTTTTTAACGAAATTTGGTATACAGGCGTTTTAGGTCATGCTGAACAAGAATTTGTAAAAACAAAAACCCTATCTCAATCGCTAATATAAATACCTAATTTTTGCCAATTTCTTTTGATCATAGTAGGCGTATTTAAGTTTGAAAAATTTTTTTATTAATAACTTTTTAAACACAATCTGAAAGAAAAGAAGTATGCCAAATTTGATCTAAATCGATCCACAAATGGCCGAGATATTGGGGTGTAGTGGTGAAAAGTGGGACACACTGTTCCAAAATTATGCGGCCTAACTCTTACAGCATGTAGAGGGGCTCAAAACAAAACGAAAATGTTCTATACATATTTGGTCAATACTGCATATTAAAGGAGTTATGACCTTCCAAAGATGAAGAGAATTAATTTTTTTTATGCTATAATTCAGTATCCGAAAATGGTAGGTACATCAAAATTTGGAAGTTACCTTTTATTTAGGTTCTCGACCATATCCTAAATTCATTTCTGAAAAAACTGTTCAGGAGCGGCGCGTATGGACTTTAGGTTAGGTATATTAATAAATATTTTTGAATCCGTTCGCGTTATTAAAAGTTTTACTTTAAAATTTGATTTTTCAATCATTATTACAGATGCGCCGTTTTCGAGAAAATCCACTTTTAAATTTTGATAGCACTTCGGGCTTCAAGTAGTGTATTAGAATAATATTATAATAATAATTATAGTAGGTTTCTATCAATCAAATTTTTATCATTTTGCGTAATAATGATTGAAAAATCAAATTTTAAAGTTTTAATAACGCCAACAGATTCAAAAATATTTATTATTATACCCAACCTAGGCCCAAGCGCACCGCCCCTGAGCAGTTCTTTCAAAAATGAATGTTGGACACAGTTGAGCATGTAAATAAAAAGTAGCATCTAAATTTTGATGTGCCTACCTATATTGGATTCTGAGTTACAGCCTCCGTTAGAGCATAAAAAAATTGATTCTCTTCGTCTTTGGAAGGTTATAGCTCCTTTAATATGCAGTATTGACCAAATGTTTATAGATGATTTTCGTTTTGTTTTGAGCCCCTCTATACGCATAATTTTGGAACACCCTGTATATATAGGTCACTGAAGCGAGTAGCAAATTTAGTTTTGCACTTAATAACATGCTCAAGTATTATTAAAGTTTAAATATATAGGTTATTTCTTGAGGATTACATTGCCCCAGCCAAACAAATTTGGCAAAAGTATATATCTAAAAAGATATATTTGATATTTAGCTATCACTGTGAATTTCTTACACTTTTACCAACAACAGACAATTGTTTCGACCTGTTAGGTCTCATCAGTGTTGTACAGGTTTGTTACGGGTATATCAGAGATATCCCAAGTGAAGACATTCCAGCGTAGTAAATATCGAATGTATCTCAGTTTGGATCCGATGAGAGTCGGACACTTATAACTTGCGCCATTTAACAGATGAGTAAGGAAGACATATATTCCAGCATTTTTACGGTGAGAGCACTGTTACATGCAAACTCTCCAACTGCATCGCAGAAAAAAGCTTAGGTATATGCAACCCGTTACGCACAGCTACAAGTCGTTGCCTAACCATATAGGTTATTTCTTGAGGATTACTTTTGCCAAATTTGTTTGGCTGGGCAATGTAATCCTCAAGAAATAACCTGTATGGTTAGGCAACGACTTGTAGCTGTGCGTAACGAGTTGCATATACCTAAGCTTTTTTCTGCGATGCAGTTGGAGAGTTTGCATGTAACAGTGCTCTCACCGTAAAAATGCTGGAATATATGTCTTCCTTACTCATCTGTTAAATGGCGCAAGTTATAAGTGTCCGACTCTCATCGGTTCCAAACTGAGATACATTCGATATTTACTACGCTGGAATGTCTTCACTTGGGATATCTCTGATATACCCGTACCAAACCTGTACAACACTGATGAGACCTAACAGGTCGAAACAATTGTCTGTTGTTGGTAAAAGTGTAAGAAATTCAAAGTGATAGCTAAATATCGAATATATCTTTTTAGATATATTGAAGTTTAAAGCAAATCAACTAGTAAGCGTTTTTATCAACCAACGGATCCTAGAAAAGTAATTAATAGGGTCATCCCTCTTATCAAAATCGTAATATTCTAATACCTGTGGCGAATAACTTAGGGGTTTTAATTAACAAAAGTAGCAACAAAGTCTTGATTTATCGTCTATGAGTATTTTATTCTAAAGTTTGAAATTTGCATAAGCACTAAACAATTTTGAATTCCCATATTCAGCGACCTCCTAAATCCAGTTCCCAGCGCACGTGCATGATTCCGATTAGGCTAGGCTAGGCCTGAAAATTAACATTAATAATATTAACAGCGGATCATGTAGGATGTTTGTTTTCATTTTCTTTTCCCCTGTTTTTTTAAATTTTGTGGAATATGGAACGAGGTTTTGTGAAAGGTGCATCGAACAACTTGCCAAATGTGGATTCATGCATGATAGATGAATTTTATATGGACAATTTAGGTTTTTTAAGTGTGGAGTTGGGAAACATAAAATTGTACCACGACTGTTGCCGAGTTTTATCTGCTGGCACCATTATAAATAACTTGTCAGGCATATTTACAAGGTTATTTGTACATATTGGCACAAAGCAACATTTAATCATAGTAATTTTCAATTCTTAACAACAATCGCCAAACCCCAAATTCTACTAAAACACTGTTGACGAACAAAAAGCATTCTTTGGCGTATCAAACCACTGACTCCGATTTAGTTTGTGATTAGTATATTTGTAAATAGGAATTTATTTTAGTCAATCACAACGAAGGTCCGCAGTATCTACCTTATCGACAAACGACAACCAATGCGAACAACTAGGGGTTTACGCCATCGCGTGTTTTGATTTATGTTTCATTTAACTTTTCTTTTTTTAAGTTAAACGATGCAATATAAGAAAATAAAAAATACGGGTGTTGTATTTTTTTGTAAAATTTTATAATTTCAAATAAAAAAATAAAGGGGATGACCCTATTCTCTTGCAACAGGTTATGTGCCCAGGTCACAGCTTTGCAAACAATTTTAACTGAAGAATTTATATCTATTCTCTGTCTCGCCAACAGATATAAATAGAATCCGCCCCATTAATTTTATAGTAGCGCAGAACGGTGTAAGCAATAGTCAGTTTTACAGGATGAAATGTACATGTTTATTTATTAATATCTATCGTAAGATTACTTTCGTTTCTTTTTACGAATAGTCGTGAAATGTTCAAGCAATAAAAACTATACCAACTATACCGGGTGACCACGAAATGACGCTCGCCCTTATATCTGCTTTGTTTTACAAGAAATAAATTTCAAATTTGGGCACGTCAAATAACGTTTAAATATGCATTATTTCAACCATTTTGTCACTTTCTATCGCTTCCGGTTTCACCGGAAATGATACTAACTTTCGCTTTTTAAGTGCAACACCCTGTATATTTTTACATTTTTGGATTCAGGAGGTCATTTAGGATACAGTTATGGCATATCGAGATAAAAATATTATTGACAGACATTTTTATGAGCAAATTTAATTGTTCATCTAGGCGGCTGTGATCCCAAAAAAATGTATTGTTTTGCTTAAACAATTAATCAAAAAATACAATTATGAGATTATGTCGATTATGTTGTGTTATAAAATCTTAAACATTTCGGAAATCGTTTTTCCAGGATAACTAATTTTTTTTAAATGGCACCATGGTGACTCACTATATTATTTTAATAAAGCATTTCATTACTGATAACTTGGTACCAAACACTTCATTATTTGTTCATATTATAATACAAAAAAATTACATTCAACAGATATAAATGAAAATAAACTCATAATATTTAACACTGAATCTCTATCAAATAGCTAGGTGCTTTTGAAATGTAATGAAAGAAACAAATATACTAAACTATAAGTTTTAACATATCCAAATGAATAAAACAACACATACCTACCTATTTTTTCTTTATTTTCACAAGGTTCTATTGCAACTCGTATAGGAAAGCTATGAGATATCAATATACTCGTAATAATAAAATGCTTTATTCATCATTTCAATACATTTGGTAGAAAAAACTACGTGTTGCACATATAACATAAATTTGTAAATAATATTAAAACAAATCGGCCTTTGTCAGTCAAATCTAGCGGTTGCTTTGTAATTCGGGTTCTATAAATACGACCAATTGAGAAATTCCATTCAAATTTAGCGGACATTTTTGAGGCGGAGTCTATTTATATCTGTTGGTGAGACAGATTATAGCTGTATTTCACCATTTTACTGAAATGACAGACAGGAAAAATTGATGTTAGCGTCATCAATAAATTTGAAAGAAAGAATGATCAACAGTGAAAATTGCAAATAAAATGTACTTTAAAAATGCGAAAGGCCGAAAGGCATTCACGGAGTAGTAGATGCCACAATATTAAAAGCATGTAAGACTAGTGGCTGTTTCTCAACCAGCATTTGCGGCGAATGCAGCACTGGCTCTGAACTTAAAAAAATCTGCATCTCTGATTTAAAAACCGCTACCGGTCTTGGCCACTTTCCTAATAAGTGCTACTACGGATCTGGCACTAATTAAGTTGAGAGAAAATTGCTAAAATATGCTGGTGAAAATATATGCAACTTATTGTTTAAGTATGGAAATGTTAGGCAACATGATTGTCTTTGGATAAAACCTTACAGACAATACCAAATTTGAGAGTTGGTCTTTTGGATGAGGAGAGGAGTCTAATATCGTTTGAAGAAGTGGAAACCGTACTTGTAACTTTATCATTGTAAAAAGGCAAAAGGAGATATAAATATGAAAAAAGAGGTAAATTACATTTTCTGTGTTCTTGTTATCACTGTCGTATAACCAGTATAATACTAGGCAACAAACAGCATTGTACTGAAAGGAAAAAGCACAAATAAAATAAAGAACTAATGGTTTAATGCAATGACTAACTATGTACTTTTTGTACGTGAACTAAAAAAGAACCTGTTCTCTAAAGGTGTTGTTATAAATAAGGGGTTGAAAATGGTGAAAGAAAGACAATGGAGCACATATATATATATATAAGATGAAACCGACTTTATAGCATGTCCAGTTTGTGAATTGAACAATTTCTACAAAATGTTTTTTCGACAATTATATTCAGTGCTATCAACAACCAGCAGTTTAAGAAATTTGGTACAAACATTTAAGCCATGTAGACTTAGATACCTACATAAAATGTTCTCTACAAGATTAAGGTTTGGTTTAGATATGAGATATGAGTAATACGGACAATTTTTGTGACCTGGCATCTTTGAAAGCAACTACAACTACTATATAAAGAATATAATATGCTATAAGAAAAATATTATTGATGTGAGGAAGAAGCAAAATCCAGGAAAAGCAATATATTATCCACTCGATGTCAGGTTCAAGGTACCTCTTTAGCTTCAAAGACAGTTGGTTAGGTAAAAGAGGCTATGGCAAATCAGTAGAGACATTGTTTTTTAAATTAAGGGCCAATGCTGTACTCCCTGTACCTCTGGTTGATAAACCTTCACTTATTTGTATGATGTTTAGTATTATAAATCTAAATAGAATGCTACCAATTACATATTTTTGATTTTGTATTTATGAAGTTAAATAAACGGGCTCATAAAAAAGTTTTCTTGTAATTATTTTTATAAAATATATCTTACCTATTTGCATAAACCAATTTTATATTTATCCAAACAAAACAATACAACTTCTATTTTGCACTTTAGAAAAATAGGTACATATAAAAGTTTGACTTACTCGAATGTTATGCAGTACAGATATAGCTTTATGTGACAAATGTTGAGATATTAATAAAATTATATACACCATGGATATTACATTTTTCTTAAAAATAATATATATTCCTTGTAAAACTTCTGTAAGCTTGCAGGCAGCTAGTAACACAGATTTGGTAAGCGGTAAACCTTTATCCGTATGTAGATTCAGGATCCATTTAACAATAGAACTGATTTTTTGTATTAATTTTAGTCCTTCTATCATCAAGTTTCCAATATTTTGTAAATGTTTTGCTCGTATATTACTTGTGTTTAGTGTCGTAATTCTTTCTAACTCTATCAAGAAAAAACCAGCCTAAAAATAATACTATTAACACTATACTTTATTTTATAAATACTACCAAGTTTGGATTAATATTTGTATATACGCATACCTGCAGGCAAAGAACATAAGACTCTCTTGGAAAATTTTGAGTCTTCAAATTTATAACATTCAATCTATAACTCTCTGCATATTTCTCATCAATAAGTTTAGCTAGAGATTGCACATGCTTCAACAAAAATTGTTCAGGATACCATACAATATTTCCAATTAAAGTACAAGCAGATGTCTGAAACATAAAAAAGTGTATTTTCGTATCAGGATTTTATTGTGGATTCTCTTCCGCATTGAAATTTTTTTTAATTCTTGTGCTCTCAATCATTTTGTCGTAGTCCTCTTCTACAGCAAAGTGAGCCCTGCTGGCCCAAATTTCTGTATTTATATGCCATTCACATTTTATTTACATAAGGGGAGGCTATGATATGTTTTTCTTAGGTTGTCTCAGGGTTGTCTACTATTGACAAAATATTGAAGTGTCAGATTTAATTGATCGTCACTGTCATTTATTTTTGGCTGAATTGCCAAATTTTTTATTAATAACGTTGCTCTGCTTTCTTTAGGGTCTCACTCTGGCAACTATGTAGAACCATTTTGAATGTTTTTGACTTTTCAACATAACCTCAGTAATTAAAACTGTCATTCATACCAACAGAATTCAGATTTTCCAAAGCCTACTCTAATGTAAATAAAATGTGAATAGCATATATGCATTTAGCTAGAGACGAGCCTTCCTTTCACTGACGTTGCATGGTGAACCATGTGTGCTATTGATAACCATATCATTGATGGGGACAGCTTATTTCCACCAATGTCTAGTGGTCAGCCATAGACCATTGAGCTCACCACCATCAAGATGAGTGGCTGTTACGTGGCTGGATATGCATACTATTAGCTTTGTTTGTCATCAGCCACTAGTGTACACTTTTTTACACTTTTTGCCAATAAGTCGTTTGTTATAAATTAGTGCAGACAGTGCTAGCCGTTTGGTATACCAGTATAGTGTACACTTTCTTGCACTTTTGACACTGACTCCTGAGGAGGTGTAAACGAGTGTCAATAGTGCAGCGCAGGCACCTGAGTTGAAGTTTGAAGCTGTTCTGTGGTTTGAAGTTTGAGATTTACTGAAACGGGTTGTCTGACAGAGGTATGAATTGAAATAATGTGATTTTGTCACAGTTATTTAATGATGAGAGTGAAGATACTGGTAGTGAATCTACTATTGCTATTATTTATAGGTTATGTTGATTTTCTGACAAGAGTACGTACACTCTAAAGTTGTTTGTTATAGAATTACACATCTGCACTAGTTAACATTTTGTACACTTTTAAACCTACACTTTTCTGTACTACACTTTGATGACAAACAAAGCTATTGATTGGAGTAGGTGTGGTTCCGTTCCATCAAAGTTGTATGGCCAATCACGTACATCATTAAGTTTTACATTACTAGGAGAGGTGACTTCCTTCTGATATCATTGAAGTCATGTTGTTAGTCCTGCAGAACGTTGATTACCATGTCATCAGTAGTTAATACCATGGTTGGTATTATTTGAATTTTTATATATTTCAATGCTTTCTTTGGACCTTCTCAATCAGTAATTTCTTGTGGGTGCTAATTCTTCTGTTCTTTAAAATTTTATCTCACGACCGGTTTCCGTTAAATGTTTAGCACATGCAGATTTGGTAATGTTCACAGAGCCTATTTTGCTTCAGATAAAGACCATGACAAGATGATGGAAATGTCGAGAATTCAAAATAATCAACATGGAAGAAAAACTGAAAATTCTTCTTAAATGATGAAATTTCTATATAACTTTTTACATGATATTTATACATTTTTTATAAAGCAATAGATACAAGATAGCTGTAATAGAAAATATTAGAATCGACACATGAAGAAAACTATCAACTGTGGCTGGTGAATTTTTAATGTTCGATATTTCATTTTAAAAAAATTCAAACACATAATATTTCAGAACCTTTCAGAGGGGGGGCTAAGGTTTTCGAAAATTTCTTTCGAAAATTAAATCTCAATTTTTTTTTATCAATATTCTTATTTCGAACCCTAATGAAACCTCTCATACCAAATTATTAGCGATTTCCTTAGTTTGCACTTAGTGATGTCACTCTGAAAAATTTAAACTTTGAATTTAAATCATAATTTTAGCAGTTGGAGAGGATTGGCAATAATATATTACTTATTTGCTATGAAATTTTTCTCGTTTTATTTTTGTGCTGTAAAGTTACAAATATTTCTTATGTTAAAATATAAAAATTTGGAAATGTAAAAATTATTTGCACAGAACTTATAAGGCTGAAGGACCCCGGTCAATGGCCTTTTGGGTTAACCAATAAACAACGTTTATTATTATTATTATTTTCATAATTTTATTGTGCTACATACATAATAATTTTTGCTGCTCCAAAATTACTAAAAAAAATATACATATATTTCCAAATACATACACGATTTATTGGTAAGTGTACATACTTTAAGTGCATATGTAGGTTACTTGGGCGATTCCATATCACCTATAGTTAGTGGGTCAATAATACTTAATTACCAAGATACAAGGTGTTTTATTGATTTTGCCTATTTTTGTCTTGAACTATAATTTTAAAACCACTGGATATAAAAAAGCAAATTTTTGTGTGTATATTCTACTCAATCAGCTGTACCGATTTCTCAATTTAGTGGAATCAAAATAATGGGCCGGACAGAAAAAAGAGGCCAAATTGTTAAATCTCAAAAACAACACCCTGTATCGAAAATTTTAAAAATCTGTTTCAAGGTTTGGAAAGAACATAAAAAAATAAGGCAAATAAAGTACATTTTCAAATTGTGCGTCTCATTTTTCTATTCACTTTCTTTGATAGAAGGAAACATATATGACTGACGGTCGAGATGCCTTTTTTCCTTCCGGCCCTGTATATTAATTCCGCTAAATTGAGAAATCAGTATGGCTGATTGAGTAAAACACACAAATCAAATCAAATTTATCTTTATTATACCTAATGGTTCTAAAGTTATGGTCCAAGACAAAAATAGGCAATATCAATATAACACCCTGTATCTTGGTAATTAAGGATTATTGACTCACTAACTATAGGTGATATGGAATCGCCCAAGCAACTTACATATGCAGTATATACACTTACCAATAAATCACCCATCATAAAGATTTAAACTTTTTTCATCCCAAATCAATAAAATTTCTCCATTGCATGAAATTAATATTAATGTTGAAGCAACAGAATTACCCGATCAGCTATCCCAGTTACTATATCCATTTAAAACATTATTTTTTCTGATTTTGAAATATCAAATGTAAAAAATAGTAGGTACTAATTTAAGCACTTTCAAAAGGAAACTAATGAATATTAAAGATAGAAGATCATAATGTACTTTTTGGTTTTTTCTTTCTTATTAAGTTGTGTAATTTTTAATTTAATTTCTTTTTTTAATTTAATTTCTTTTTATTATTATCGCTATTTTAAGTAGAATGATTATTGATGATTATTAATCACTAGCAGGGGCGGTTTTACCACTGGGCACACTGGGCGAGTGCCCAGGGCGGCAAAATCTCATTTAAGCAAGTAAACCGTAAACCGTTTGTCCGTTAACGAAATAAAAAATAAATTATCTGGGGTTTGATAAAAAATTATAGTTGACTACATCTTGATAATAAGACGCATAAAAAACCGCCTCTCGTTTGATGCCGATAAAAACTTTAAACGGACCGGTTTTTTTGCGTGCACTATAAAGATGTAGTAAAGTTTTTACAACTCGCTCAATTTCTCTAAACGATTTAACTGAACTAAAGAAAATTGTAATAAATAAGCCATTAAAAAAATAGGTAATATTTAATATGTGTCTACTCTTGCTCTTGTGTTCCATGTTTTTAATCAAAGATCAAAGTCGGCTTTGTTTTTTAATGAAAAAACGTTAAGTAGTATTCTTTTTGATGGGATGAGACACATTTTTTGTATAGTATATATTATGTTATATTTTTTAAGAGTAGGGGCACTAGCTGTATAATAGTATAATATTTTACTGACACGTAGGTTAGGTTAAGTTAAGTTATTAATAGTTGGTGCATGTAAGTACCTAATACACCTTAAGCTAAAATAATGTTTTGTATAAAGCAATGAATTTTTATATTAGAATTTTTTCCATTTAATAAAGTACTACTACTAAAACATTAAATAATTTCACAAATCACCATAATTAATCTACATACTATACACTATTGGTAAGGACGAATCTGGGAGGCCGATATAAATGAATCAGACGGAGATAACTTAAAGCATTTACAAGTTAAACAGACAACGCGGTATCCCCTACCTCCCACCTTCCATTCTTTACAACACGCAGTCGAAGGGAACAACGGAATCGGATAAATGTGTCGTCCGGCCGCGATGTCGCGCCAAACAAAGTTATTCATCAATAAGCCTTCCTCCTGCGAAGTACAAACTGTTATTTTTAAAATACAAGTTTTTATTTCGTTTTTAGGTTTAAGGCTAATAAATAAAATCAACTCTTAAATCGCTGTTGTATTGTCAAATGCAACAGCGATAAACATGATAAAAGAATGAAAACATCGTAAAAATATCTCACGGCCGTAAGCTGAACCGATGGCTGTCGTCGCACACATCCCCTCTTTAGTAGGAGTGTAGGAATGGTTAGGCGTCTCTTGTTAACTGAAGGCTTTGCCTCTATGTACCTTCTCTCTTAGTTGCATTACAGATTTCGCACTCCTAAATTAATACTTGCCAATAGTGTATAAAAATCATCTTATTTTCTCTTAGCAATATTTATTTGTTACCTTTTTGTTCAGTTCTAATACTCTTTTTATCAACTTTTTATCGGTATTTCCAAATATATTAAGATAAAAAACAATAAGAGTGTTCAACTTTAACCAGTGTTCTGTAAATAAAACATTTTCTTCATCTTTCTCCAAGTCAGTTAATAAAGAAATTATAAAAGCACTAAATTCCTGATTTAGACTACAACTTTTAATTTGAAAACAAAAATCTTTGTCTTCTAAGCATTTTTCCATTGCGTCCTAAAATAAAAAAATTTATTTATATATTACCATGTCGTGCGTGTGTGTGTAACAGTTAAATTAATGTATTTCTTTCATAAAACTATTGTAGTTAGTGCATCCACTTAAAAACTCATTTTTCTTATAAAAAGAATCACTAACTTACGCTATACTATTTATCGAATGGAGTGTTACATTTGTATATGTTTTGAAATTTAGATACTAAAATGACATTCATTCAAATATCAAAACTAACATTAATTTAATTTTTGTAAATATAATAGGATATAATAGGAGAATTAGAAACTCAGAACTTTTTAAGATTCCCTTTCATTCAACTAATTACGATAAAAATGAATAACTAGAATTTTAAAATCAGGAAATCAGATTAGTCCAAACATAAATTTGTTTAACACATCAACAGGTTCATTTAAAAAACAACTGAGAAAAATATTATAAATATTCATGCATAATTAGTAGACATACGGTGGTGAATTTTTCGATGCCCACCATTGGTATCTCGGAAACTATAAGATATAGAGGATCGGTTAAACTAGACAAAAGTTGCGCTGTTTTATGCTATACAGTTTCCTGCCAAGAAATGCTGGATATCTTGATTCGTTTGCGGTTTATCCTGAAAAAATTGAAAATCGTGATTTCAAAACAAAATTAATATCTTCTATCTATACCATTTATGCGAATTTAATGAAATTTGGCAAGGTTTATATTATTGACCACTACCATTATTGAATGGCGTTGATAGAAATTTTCTAAGCCTTCTAGATTTTGAGAAACGATAGTCAACTTTTTTTTCTTATGGCCGCCATATTGGATTTTTACGCCATTAGTTAGAGAAAATAATTCTCTTTTCACCCTATGTCATCGAAATAGACTGATTTTTTAAAAACATGTTGACCAAATTAATGTAAAAATAATTTATAAAATCCAGTACCTATGCTTTGGAAAAATAATTGCAAGCAATTAGTTAGAGAAAATAATTCTCTTTTCACCCTATGTCATCGAAATAGACTGATTTTTTAAAAACATGTTGATCAAATTAATGTAAAAATAATTTATAAAATCCAGTACCTATGCTTTGGAAAAATAATTGCAAGCAACATTGTAATCCAAACACTATTATTAAATTGTACACTCGTAAAAAATTACAGAAAATGCCAGGTTATTTAAACTCCTATTAAATATTACAAACAATTAATTTATTAAAGAGTCAAGAAAACAAATACATAATACTATTTTTATTTTATAAATTGTTTGTAATATTTAATAGGAGCTTAAATAACCTGGCATTTTTCTGTATTTTTTTTACGAGTACAATTTAATGTCTGGAGTGCGTTCGAAATTAACCTGATGCTTTTGTATAAGTTTAAGTATAGGTATAATGTCACGTGGTCTTTTAGTTAATCTAGTTTAAGAACGCAAAAGGTAAAAATAGGTGTTATCCTAGTTACTTTTATCATCTTGTTGTTTCTTTGAAGACTGGCATATATGCGCACGTGTGCTTCAACTTTTCAACTTAAAATTATGACAAGTGTTATATGTACCTACATGTCTCAGAAATTAATTTTTCTATAGGAAAATGAATATTTGCAACACAAATACCAAATACCTATACATAAATAAGAAGAATAAACTTTAAAATGGATCTTGTTCGCTATGGGACATATTTAGCAATTCTTTAAGTGAATGCAATCTATTTCCTCTACAGAATGAAGAAAACCAAGAGGAAGTTTGTATTATTACTTCTCGAAATGTTTTACTGAAAATTCAAAATTATATAGAATTGAATATTCCCTTCCTAAGTGATAAGACAGTTTCAAAATCATTTCCGAATAAATCACACAACATTTGAAAAGCTGTTACCTATTGTACATCTCCGATTCTAACGCCAGAAAGCTCATCAGCGTATGACGAGTAAACTTTAACGTGCTCGTCGAGATGGTTAAAGCCGCGTGCACTCAGAGTGTTATACCGGAACTTTACGAACAACAATAATATTTAATCAGATAAGATTTCCATCACTTTTCGAACGGCCAGAGTGCACTATGGATAATATTTAGGGTATTTTCGAACGGCCTCCTGGATTGCAATGTTGCTTGCAATTATTTTTCCAAAGCATACTGGATTCTATAAATTATTTTTACATTAATTCGAATATCAACATGTTTTTAAAAAATCAGTCTATTTTGGTGACATATAGATGAAAAGAGAATTATTTTCTCTAACTAATGGTGTAAAAATACAATATGGTGGCCATAAGAAAAAAAAAGTTGACTATCGTTGCTCAAAATCTAGAAGGCTTAGAAAATTTCTATCAACTCCATTCAATTGGTAGTGGTCAAAAATATATCCTTGCTAACTTTCATTAAATTCGCATGAATGGTATAGAAGATATTATTTTTTTGAAATCACAATTTTCAATTTTTTCAGGATAAACCGCGAACGAATCAAGATATCCAGCATTTCTTGGCAGGAAATTGTAAAGTATAAAATAGCACAACTTTTGTCTAATTTAACCGATCCTCTATATCTTATAGTTTCCGAGATACCATTGGTGGGCATCGAAAAATTCACCACCCTGTATGTATACTTTAAAAACTATCTGTTATCCTATTTTGTTTTGTATTCCTTTTATATTTTTTCTTTTTATTCCAACTTTTTCTTATTGTGATTATTTTTTGTTTTTTTTTCTTTTTCATACTACTGTTATTGTAAACTGCAAATGTCAATTGGCGTTAATGAATAAATAAATAAATAATGCTAAAGGATACATCCATTTGGGCACGAAAAGTTCAAGTTTTACATTACAATAACTGACAACACAAAGTAACTTTTGTACATAGTTGATAAATGTATATCTTTTTGTGAATATCAATGAAAAAACCAATTTGAACAATGAAAATAGATTGGATTCAAAATACCTTCAGAATTCTTCCCATTAATAAATCATTTTCCAATATCATTAAAGTTTTATCAAACGACGTCAACTGATCTCTTTCAAAATCATATTTCGTATAATTTCGTGATATATTTCTTATTGATCTTCTATATAGGACCCAATGGTCCTTAAATATTTGTGTTTCCAATAAACCATCCAATTTTAACAGACATATTAATAAGTCTCCAAAATTATGAAATACTTCCTAAAAGAAATCTAAATTAGTTATGGATTGATATTGATGAATATTGATTATATGATTATATGAATAAACAATAGTATATTAAGTATCAATGGTCGCGCGTGAACACTGATTTTATGTGTTCTGTCAGTGGCACTAGGGGTGAAAAGCTGTGTGCACAGGGCAAGAGCTGCAAGAAATGCGATAAATTTAACGTCACTGCGTTTTACAAGTACCTCAAAATTTATATTAAACTTGATATTAATTTAATTAATTTAAATATTTTCAAGATTGCTTTGTTTTTTCCCACTTTCAATTGAGTTGCAATTGTTTTGTTGAAATTTTTAAAATCCTTGGAAGAAATTATGTTACGAACTGAATCTAATACATGTATGTATTCATGGTGTAGTGTTGTTATAAAGAGAGCTCTCCAAATAAAAATAAATACAGTAGTTCAGAAGTGGAAATTTTAGTTCAAATTTATATCAAAATATTGCTAAATACATAGTCAGTCCAGTGATTAAATAAATAAAACTTAAAAAATCATTGCGTGATGTGAAATAATCAATAAGCATTAAATTATAGACATAAACTGTAAAGAAGTTTATCAGTGAGTGAAAAAAAAAAAAAAAATCTTATCTACAAGCACATTTTAGTATGCTGTAAAAACAATAAATGATAGTAACAGGGTTAACTAAATAAAAAACACTATGGAATGCGATACATGTCAAAATGTAGGAACTAAAGATCAACCTATAGTAATATGCGATGGATGCAAAAAACACTTATGTAAACAGTGTGGTCATTTATCTTCAAGTGAAAGAAAGAACAATGAAGTTTTTCTGCAAAAATTGCGTTGATATACAAACTATAGGATTACTACAAAAAGTTATTGAAACAAAAAGTTCCCTAATTGAAGCCAAGGAAAAAATAATTGAACTTATGGAACAAAAATTACGTGAAGCTAACCAAAAACTGGAAAATGCTCAGAATACACCAAAACTAGATGTTATGACTTCATATGCCAGCGTCCTAATGGCAAATACGCAGCATAAAAATCAGCAAGAAAATATTCCCTGTCTAATCATAAAACCAAATAGTTTACAACAATGTTCTACAACTAAAGCTGATATAGAACAACATGTGGATCCAATAAAACTTTCAATAGGGATAAATTCTATTAAGAATGGA
Organism: Rhagium mordax; assembly: GCA_963680705.1. Lineage (NCBI taxonomy): Eukaryota > Metazoa > Arthropoda > Insecta > Coleoptera > Cerambycidae > Rhagium > Rhagium mordax. The sequence continues at coordinate 73,511,785 of OY796656.1, read as the reverse complement.
AGAAGCGGATCGCTCCTATTAAAGTGCAATTCAAGAAATTCTAATGAAAAAATAATAAATGAGGTAAATAAAACATTAGGGCACAATTACACAATTCAAGAATCAAAATTAAGAAAACCTACAATTACTATAGCCAATATTAGTAAAAACGTAAAAGAGAATGAAATCATAGAAGCAATTAAAAACCAAAATAAATTTCTAAGAGAAAATAATCACCTAGAATTAAAACTACTCAAACAGACCAGAAAAGGAGATAGCAATTATGCTATAATAGAGTGCAGTGGCTTAACATTTAATAAAATAATGCTGACAAAGAAAATTAACATTAAATTTAACGATGTCCCGTCTATGAAAACGTTAGCGTAACACAATGTCGCAAATGCAATTACTTCAATCACAAAGCAGCAAATTGCAAAAAAGAAAATGTTATATGTGGGAAGTGTTCTGAAAATCATGCAACAAATGAATGTCAAAATTCACTCAGAAGATGCATCAACTGTGCCAACTTTAACCAGAATTACAAAACTACATATAATATTTAACACGAAAGTGATAATAAAGACTGCCCTATTTATAAAAAACAAATCGAGAACCTAAAACAAAGAACTGATTATACTCTCTCTCAATAGTTTTATGGATCAGTTCATTAGAGACTATGATTATAAAGACATTAATACAATAGTTTGTGATAAAGTCGAAGATCTTGATACCATTATAAATGTAAATGAAAGCTACTTCAAAATATTTCATAACAACATTTGTAGTTTAAGCGCAAATTTGGATGGTTTTGCATAGTTTTAAATTTCAATATGACTGCATCATTTTAACTGAAACATGGAAAGTGTATGATTTAAATATAGTACAAATTCCTGGTTATCATATTGTTTACAATGGAGGTAATGTTAATCAAAATGATGGAGTCATTATATACATAAAAGATCATTATAAATTCTCACATGAGATTGTAAAAGTAGGTGAAATATCGGTCATCCAAATGTCAGTTAATATAGTCGAGGAAAATTACGTAACGATAAATGCCATATATAGATCACCATCACTATGTCCCTTTATATTTAATAATGATCTGGCAGTGTTCTTAAAAAGGTTACCGCAAAATTGTAAAAACATCATTGGTGATATAAATATTGACATTTCTTCGAGAAAAAATTATTGTCATGGGTATTTAAATACATTGTATGAAGAAGGTTTTGAATCCACAATAAACAAACCTACTAGAGTTAGAAAAGATAGCAAAACAGTCATAGACCATATTTTCACTAAAAATATTACAGATTACATTCCTATTATTTTAAAAACATACATCACAGATCACTACTCTACACTTCTCTTCATAGTAAGTAATAAAATAAGTACTACTAAAAATAAGGTTCAATATATAACAGATTACAAAAGATTAACTAACAAAATAGAAAATATAAACTGGGAAAACATGTATAACTCAAATGATGTAAACTTTACTACAAATTATTTCATAAATACAATAAAAACTAAAATATCTGAATGTAAAGTAATAAAACGAGGACAAAAGAAGAAAAAAGAATGGATAACCCATAAAAAAACTATTAAATAATGAAATAACTGAACTGGAATACAAAACATATAGAAATAAATTAAATACTCTAATCAAAAAAACAAAAAGTGACTTCTATAAAAAACAAATTCTAGAAAAAAAAAATAGCCCAAAACAAATTTGGAATACCGGAAATACGCTCTGTAAGAAGGAAAAAAATAAACAAAACATAACTGAAATAAAAGACGAAAATAATGTGCTACAAACAGAACCAAAAGATATTGCAAATACCTTCAATAACTATTATATAAATGTTGGACGCAATTTAGCCGAAAACATCCAACCTAATGGAAATTTTATAGGTAAAAAAAAGAATGTGGCAAACTCATTATACTTTCTTGAAACAAATGAAGGAGAAATTAGAACTGTAATAAGTAAATTAAAAAATAATAAATCAGCTGGACATGACGGCATTACAGATTAAAGCCAATATTAATTCGCTAGCTAAACCGATTACATATATAGTAAATTTAATCTTGAAAGAAGGATTATTTCCAGACATTTTAAAAATTGCAGTTGTAAAACCTCTGTATAAAAATGGCAACACACAAGAATGCATAAATTATCGTCCAATTTCTCTAATATCTACCATAGCCAAAATCGTTGAAATTATAATAAAAACTAGAATTGTAGATTTTATGAATAAATATGACATATTATCCAAATTACAATATGGATTTATGCAGGCGAGATCTACGCAAGATGCAATAGCTGAATTAGTAGGGAAACTTTACAATTCACTGGACAAAAGTAAACCATCTTTATGTATATTTGTAGACCTAGCCAAAGCCTTCGACACCGTCTCTCATATAAAATTATTAGAAACTTTGGAAAACGTGGGTGTTAGAGGAATTGGTTTGAAATTAATGAAAAGTTATATCGTGGACAGAAAACAAATGGTAAATATAAATTACTCTTATAGCGAAACAATGATGGTTGAATATGGGGTTCCCCAAGGCACAGTTCTGGGACCTATTCTGTTCATTATATACCTAAATAATTTATTTTTTCAAGACATTTGTGGAGAAATAATAAGCTTTGCAGATAATACTGCAGTGTTTTACTCTGGTAATACATGGGAACAAGTTATAGAAAAAGCTGAAAAAGATTTTGCCATAATAAAACAGTGGTTTGATTCGCATTTATTGACGGTAAACTTCGACAAAACAAAATATGTTCCATTTGCTTCCAGCAGTGGAAATTTTCCTAATTTTACCCACTTACAAATTAAAATTAAAAATTTTGTATATAAAATTCCACTTGCTTATAAAATTAAATACCTGGGTATTATAATAGACTCACATCTACGATGGGATTCTCATATCGAAGCTCTGGTAAAAAAGTTAAGAAGCTTTTTAGCTAAAATTAAGTATTTAAGAAGGATACTAGATACAAAACATCTCATTATGGTATATTATGCATTAGTCGAATCTCAATTGAGGTATGGTATAATAGCTTGGGGAGGTGCTTATAATTATCAACTAAGAGATCTTGAAATAATGCAAAAGTGGATTATTAAAATCATATTTAAAAAAGAAATTACGTACCCAACCAATGCTCTTTTCTCCGAAACAATGTTACTAGATATTAAACAACTTTATGTCTTAATCATATGCGTCTATCATAGGAAAAATCAAACACACTATGCAAAAGTTAATCATCACTTTAATACAAGGTATTCCTTAAATGCTTTTAAAATCAAGAAACCTGCTAAAACGATAGGTCAAAGATGTTTCACCTACTTAGCTCCGAAAATTTTTAACGCCTTAGAACAAGATATAAAAAACTGTATCTCCAATAATCTATTTAAGAGTAAAATCAAAAAATGGATTCAAACTAGGAGTAGGTTAATAATACATCAGATGATTGATCTAAAAAATAATTACCTGTATAATAACCATTTCTATGCCTAAACCATTGTAACATTAAAGACATAATGATTACTGATATTAATGTATTATATATATATTTTATGCTATTAAGATTAATGATATAATAATAATGATTATTGAAACATATAACACAATACTGTACATACATATATGATATTTATATCTCACGGTCAGGAACTTCTGGTTCCTTAGTGAGGCATAAAAATTGTAACTTTATAACCTATAACTTATACCTATCTATGTCAAGTTCATTATATTCATTATATATATTCATTATATATATTCATTATATATATACAGGGTGATTCGTGAGGAGAGGGTCGTACTTTACCAACAGATAGGGAACATTGAGGTGATCTTAAATCCCCATATAGTAATGGCTATAGCGGCTTCGTTTCCGAAATACAGGGTGTTTTATATTTTTTGGAAAAATTTTCTTTTCGCCATACATCTGTAATGCGTAAACGGAATTCAATGAAATTTTGTATTTTTGTTACAGTAGACATTCACCATCAAATGCGTGGGATATTAATAAAATATCAGAGCCGGACCCAGAATAAAATTATTTTTAAATTATTCCTAGAAAATAACACTCTGTATACTGTTTATGAAATTCTTGATATTGAAATATTAATTTACATCTAGAAAGAAACAAGATCCCATAAAAAAATATTTAGGCACCATTTCATTGTTTAAGTAAAATAATTAAATTGTTGAGGAATCAATTTTTTTTTGAAAAATTGAGAGAAATTAGTCACTTCAGATATCAGTAACATATTTTTTTTTTCTTCTCTGTTTGCACTATCTTTTATTCGTATCACATGGTACCTAGTAAAATAATAAAAATATTTTGTAATGATTGTGTAATTAATAATCTTAAAAAAATAACACATAATAAAAATTAACAATTTAACAGTCAAATTTACTAAATACAATTAAATTTTTTGAATCACAGTCTGTTTTCAAAATGACCACCGCCAAATTCGATTCATTTTCTTGATCGATTTGTCATTTGATTTATGCTTTTTCTAACAATTTCTAAATTGTTATTAATTTCATTGCAAAAGTGCTCAATTCTTGCAATCAGCTGTTCTCTGGTGTTTATTTCTTCTTTGTATACCTCAGTTTTAAATAACCCCACAAAAAATAGTCAAGGGGTGTGAGATCTGGTGATCTCGGGAGCCATGCAATAGGACTGACGTGACTATTTTCTCTCAATTTTTCAAAAAAAAAATTGATTCCTCAACAATTTAATTTTTTTACTTAAACAATGAAATGGTGCCAAAATATTTTTTTATGGGATGTTGTATCTTTCTAGATGTAAATTAATATTTCAATATCAAGAATTTCATAAATAGTATACAGAGTGTTATTTTCTAGGAATAATTTAAAAATAATTTTATTCTGGGTCCGGCCCTGATATTTTATTAATATCCCACGCATTTGATGGTGAATGACTGCTGTAACAAAAATACAAAATTTCATTGAATTCCGTTTACGCATTACAGATATATGGCGAAAAGAAAATTCTTCCAAAAAATATAAAACACCCTGTATTTCGGAAACGAAGCCGCTATAGCCATTACTATATGGGGATTTAAGATCACCTCAATGTTCCCTATCTGTTGGTAAAGTACGACCCTCTCCTCACGAATCACCCTGTATATATAATCTAACCGAACTGCAATATTTATCGAGCCCTAACATTCAAATCTGTACTGCACTTTAAGTGATTAGCAGAAATTGCTTGTTTTTTATTTTCCTCCCAACTGCCGGAAAGAAAAATAATAACAAATAATTTACGATATTAACTAACAACTGCAGTTTAAGTTTCAACTGTTCCAAATGTTTTTTTTAAACTTAGGGTCAAGGGGAGAAAATTTAGTGTCGGTCAGCCTAGCTCTTTAACTTTAGTTTTGTCTTCATAAGACAAAGAATTAAATTTATGTTGTAAAAATAAAACACTATTCATTTCGGCTGACAATACTGACATTATAAACACAAATGTACGAATGGATTCGCTGCAAACACAGAATATATTACAAGGCGACACACGGGTTGCAAATAATGCAGCCACAAAACCCCATATCTCGGTGTACTGAGTCATGTGTGTAAGTAGCCAATAAGAATAAAAAATTGTAGAAATAATTTGCTGTCGATACATTTTGTTTAGCCGGTTGCATAGACTTCTGGCACTCAATGACGAATACGGGAAGCGTTTGGCAAAACTGAAAATGACAGAAATGTGGCAAATATCTAGTGATTTGTAATTCCTTATTAGTATGCTTCCGGAGCCCTCTTAAGAGACAATTTATATGTGTCTAACCAGTCCTTAATTCTATTTATAGTGCAAATTACTTTATTTGTTGTTTCCACTCACGGGTTACCTTTATCTTTAGTAAAGGGTAAATTTGAAATACACCACAATATTTTAACCTGTAATCCCTTATAGCCTTATTAATGAATCCACAGTGTTTCCCTAAATCCATTCCACTGAACATACACTAACCGATTAACTTGACATCGAACCTCACACAAACAAATTTCCTCACAAATACCTCTATGCTGTATTCACAGTGTTGCCATACTTCCTCAAAATCAATATTTATTTATTTAAAAGATATAAGTCAGTTCACCAACCATTCACTTTATGCAAATAGTTTTTTAGGGCATTAAGAGCTAGGGGTATTAATAATAATATAATAATAATAATTTATTTAACTACTTGTACATAATATAACAATGTTTGTAGCAAGTCATGTGTGCGTATATAAAAATATACTGAAAATAAAATATTTTGCACTTAATGTACATAACAGAATTACAATTAATTAAAAAATAACAATAACAACCAATAAAATGGTATCCATTACAAGAGTAACAAATGACAAATATAAAAATACAAACAAAACATACAACAACTAAGAGGTGAGCATATTACATGATACCTAAAGAAAAGATGTCTCCATGAATTCAAGTATCGAATAAAAACAGTGGGACAACAAAAACCTTTTTATTTTTATTTTAAAAGAATTATAATTTAAGATTTTAAAATTTGAAGGTAATTTGTTGTACAAATTAAAATTTAAAGAATTGCGTGCTGAAATTGCAAGTCTAAATCTAGGTGCCCTCAGAAAATCACCTGTCCTAGTGGGATAATTATGTAAATCTGACTGCAAAGAATAAACATTTTTATTTTTATGAATTTCTAATATGGTATGTAATATGTAAAGTGATGGGATCGGTAAAATTTTATATTTAACAAATAAGGAATGACAAGGATCGGCAAAACCTGCATTGTCTATTAATCTTATGGCACGCTTCTGTAGGCGAAAAACTCTGATGGACTGACTTGAATTCCCCACAAAAGCACACCATAAGACAGATGCGAGTGGAACAGAGCATGATAGGCTGTTAATAAAATGTGAGGGCTGAGAGTTATTTTTAATTTTCGCAATACGAAAAGTTGAGTCGATAATTTATTACATAGTATGTCAATATGGCTGGTCCATTTCAAGCCATCATCAAGCACAATTCCTAATAACTTGACGTTATTGCCACTAATTAAATTATTGTTAGAGGAAAACATTATTTTCTGCGTTTTCTCTCGATTCATTCTGAGGTGATTAGGTATAAACCATTGTTCGGCTTTGTCTTTGGCTGCAGAGATCTTTTTATTCAAGAATAGAATATCCTCATGAGATTCAAGTAATGAGGAATCGTCAGCGAAGCAAATGCATGTTCCAGGGTACAGAAAATGAAAAATATCATTTAGATAAATTATAAATAATAGTGGCCCCAGGACTGATCCTTGGGGCACACCATGTTTAACAAATATATAATCTGAGGAGAGGCCATTTATTACGACTTGTTGTGTTCTAGACTGTAAGTAAGACTGAATAAAATTTAGAGGTATACCTCTCACTCCGTAGAAATTTAATTTTTCCAACAAAATGTCATGAGAGACACAGTCGAAAGCCTTGGTGAGATCACATAGAGTAAGTGCTGTGAATTTACCCTCCTCAAAGCCCTCAAAACTATGCCTCGCACCACCCTGCTAACAGCCTGAACTCTGGAGCAGTTTTTGCGAAAACCAAATTGACAATTATCTAATAAGTTATTATTTTCAAAATATTTCATTAACCTTGATTTAAAAATAATTTCAATGATTTTACCGAAAATTGGAACAATTGAAATAGGACGATAGTTATCTGCTGAAGTTTGGTCACCTTTCTTGTAAATTGGAATTACCTTTGTAACCTTGAGGATATCAGGGAAAATACCTTGCGAAAAACACAGATTAATAAGTTCAGTTAAAGGTTCAACTAAAATATCAATAGTTTCTTTGATGATTTTACTGTTTAAGTCATAAATATCAAAACAGTCGGAGTTTTTTAGATTAAGAAGTACATTTCTGACCTCTTCCACACAGGTAGGTTCTAAAAAGAAAGAATTATTGTATTTGGATTTAGGCATTTCTTTTAAAAAGTTTGAAGCACAATGCTCCGAGTCCGGTAAAGTTTTGATTATATTTTCAGCTATGTTTGTAAAAAAGTCATTGAATTCATCTGGAGATATATCACAATTTCTATTATGAGATTTTTTGTGGTTTCAATCAAAATTAATAATTTTCCAGCTGTCTCTAGCTTGTTGCTTGAATTTATTATAAAAGAATCATTTGCTGTCTTTTTTGCTCTTATAATTGCAGTTTTATATTCATTTCTATACCTGGTGAAAGCAGATTTGCTCAGAGGGTCCTTAGTGGCATCATATATCGTTTTTAAGGAAGATAAGGTATCCCTCATATCCTTAAGTTCATCTGTGAAAAAGTTTACCGGAGGTTTATAAAAAATCTTACATTTTCTAAGTGGAAAATATTTATGAACAGAATTACTATATACGTTAATCAGAAATTGAGACAAATAGTTAACATTGGAATTTTGACTCGCAAAAATACTCCAATTTGTGTCTAATAATGATGATTTTAGTTTTTTAAGACCTTTATTAGTAATCTTACGTTTGACGATATTGTTGGAGGATATGTCAAATTTACTATCAAATTTAATAAACTGACCATAATGATCAGAAAGGCACGGGTCTACTAACCCAACCATATAGGTGCCATCTAAAAGATTAGTTAAAATATTATCTATGCAGCTTGCAGATCTATAGTCAACCCTTGTATTTTCAGTTATAGTAAAAGTTAATCCAAAAGACTGTACCATATCCATCCAAGCTTTAGTAATCGAATTTAAGTTATTCAAATTAATATTGAAATCACCAAGTACAATGATTTTACTAAATTTACCTGAAAGCAAAGTCAGAAGTTCATAAAACTTTTCTAAAAAAATATTGATATCACCATAACTTGATGATCTATAAACTGTGATTATACACGTTTTAGTGGCACATAATTGAATTCCACAAAATTCAGCATGCAACTCAATGTTAAATTTTTGTAGATTAATGATTTTAAAATTTACTTCATTTTTTGTAAAAATACAGACACCACCATGTCCTCTATCTTTCCTGCAGTAAAATTGAGCCAAATTAAAATTAGCCAAACTAATAGTCCTTAGACAATCTTCTTTGAGCCAATGCTCGCTCAGACAAAGCACATCGTACTCAGACTTATCAAGGTATAATGCCATTTGATCGACTTTATTAGATAGGCTTTGTATGTTAATATGTAATATACTCACCATATTAGACTCAAGTTTACTAAGATTAAAACTAGTTTTACACACTACTTTGTTCTGGATTTTATCATAGCTTTGTTCATCAATGGTTACTTCACGGACGACACTACCGGCCTCTTCTGAAAAAACTTGCTAATGCACGCGCCATCAGGCCACAAATTCGGGTTCATAGCTTTCCTAAAGTTTTCCTCATAAATGGTAACTTTAAATGACGAGTATTCATTGGGGTATTTGGGCTTTATTGATTCACACTGAACTTCTGAAAACGACTCTATTAACAATTTTTGTAAATCCATAGCTGATGTACCATGGTCCACTCGATATACATGTAAAAATGCTAATTTACGCACTCCTTTTATTGCCGAGTCTTTATTATTTCCCACAATCATCCTTCTCCTATGACTTCCTGCAGTTCCTACCTTATTGTAGACAACCTTTTTCCATTGATTTTCAACATTTTCAGAAAGTTTTTCATTAGAAGATGACTGAGCATCCTTCGGGATATCACTAGTGAGATGAATAATTTCATTACATTTTACCTTTGATGCAATATTTAGCAGCTCAGCTGATATTTGTTTATTATTTTTGTCTACGGAAGGTCTAGGTTCATTCACCTTCACTTTTTGTTCATTATCATTTAAAGAAACAGTTGGTAGTTGTTTTTGCGCTCCACTACAAGAAGCTTTGTTAACTTGTTTAACCCCTATTTTTTTACTAATACATTTATCTGAGTTAGTTTTTGCTACCCCACTAGTTTTTATCACATCCAACTGGTCATTTTTACATATTTGTACTGTATTAAATTTATTTAAAATTTCAATGTGTTCGTTTAATAGTTTAATTTTATCCTGGAGTTCGTGAATAATGGCATCCTTTTGTTTAATTATATAGGAGAAGATATTAACATCTATCTTATTGTTAACTGATACACTTTCTATTGCATCAAAAAATGCCTCGTCATTAGAATCATAATTTTCACTGCCGCAACAGATAATTACAGAGTCACTAATCACTTTGACACCTTTAGAAATTCTTGCACAGCTTTGGTGAAACATACTTTTACATTTATCACATTTCAAAAAATTTTTTGCAATGTTTTTACCACATCTTTTGCATATAATTGGAGAGCCAACGTTAGGCATACCGTCTGTGGCCATGTCAACCAATACAAAAATCTAAATTAATTTTATAACAATTAGCCATTATCCTATTAATGGGGTTAAGCCCATAAAAAGTTTTGTGATATTCTGTGCCAAAATTGTAGAAATTTACAAGTACAAAAGAAATACAACCAAATAGAATATTATAATAGCTTTGTTCGTAGAACCGATTTGTGATAGTTTGATGACTGTTGAGATGTGATTTTTAATAGAGCTTTGAAATTTAAAAGTGCTTTGACTTCACACGCGCAACTCTACGACCAAATGCTCATGCGTCGGACAGTTTCTGATGGTTTCTGGCTACTCTACGAACAAGGCTATTAAGTAATTAAATTGTCAACTTTCCAATTATGAATAAATTATTATTATTATTATTATTATACTGCATACAAACAGAACAAATCTAATTACATGTAGGTATACAGTACAGCACAGTTAGGCAGTGTTACTTCACAACCATAACAAAAATATACGTATATAAAAAATCTTGAAATTATCGCAACTAAAGGTATTTTACATTATTAGTTCTTATTTCCATTTTTTGTAGTAATTATTTATGATTTCAAAGTGTACCAATAAAAAAAAATACGCGCGTTTTAAAGACCTTAATATTCACTTATACTTTAATATACAATTTTTTTTATCACATTTTTGTACTTTGTCTTTTATATTTTATATGTATTTTTACCATTATTTATATTTGCATTTGTACTTGTACTTGTGCTGTAAATGTTATTTTATGTAAAATCAAATTTTGTAATGGGATTTTCCCGTAAATTAAATAAATAAATAAATAAAAGTACTTTATCAAATTCCGACCTTTGGCGTTCATATGATATCAAAAAAGGATATATCCCATGTTTTCGCTGGTACATACATTGATCTCAAAAGTTTTTTTTGGATTTCTCTAACATCTCAGTATTCTCAGTATACAGTGACCACGTAAAGGTTGGAATAAATTTCGTAAAATCGTTACAAAGCAAGTGCCAATTTGTTCATTTAAAAAAAATGTTTACAAACTTTTTTTAAAAAGTTATGACGTCATAGGCAATTTTTTTAAATGGCAACCCCCATTTTTTTAAAGATGTCATTTGAAAGAGCACATTTTTCTGCATACAGTATGTTAAATTCTATGGCATGTTGCATGACAAAATTATCGAGAAAATATATTATGTTATTTTATTTTGTTTGTTCGTAAACTCTAATTAAGATCATACTATTTACTTTTTTTACTTATACAGGGTGAATCTTAGAGTGGGGGCCATATTTATAGGAGGCGACACCGTTCACTATGGGAACACAAAAATACAATTTTTTCTTTTTAACGCGCCATGAAAAATGATTATTGTTTAAACCATTTTTATTTGAATTTGGGTACCCCGCCAGTGGAATGCGCTAGAGAGAGTTTTATATCAACTACACTTGGCAACACTCTCGACCGGTAACACGTAATGCAGTAAGTGCTTGCCCAGCGGCGCCGGAATTAGAGGAAACTTGAATCTCGAATTTTTTTAAAAAATTCATAACTCGGCCATTTTACAACCTACAAAAAAAAAAATTCGTATTCATGTTCATGACGACTAGTACTATTAACCCCAAAAATATGGCCGCCACTCTAAGTTTCACCCTATATATACCGGGTGACCACGAAATGAGGCTCGCCCTTATATCTTCTTTGTTTTACAGGATATAAATTTCAAATTTGGACACGTCAAATAACGATTAAATATGCATTATTTTAACCATATTATCACTTTCTGTCGCTTCCGGTTTCACCGGAAATGACACTAACTTTCATTTTTTAAATGGAACACCCTGTATATTTTTACATTTTTGGATTCAGGAGGTCATTTTGAATACAGTTGAGGCATATTGAGATAAAAATATTATTGACAGACATTTTTATGAGCAAATTTAATTTTTGATCTAGCCGGCCGTGACCCCAAAAAAATGTTTTGTTTTGATTCAATAATTAATCAAAAAATATAATTATGATATTATGTCGTATGACATTTGTGTTATAAGATCTTAAACATTTCGGAAATCGTTTTTCCAGAATAACTCATTTTTTTTAAATGGCACCATGGTGACTCATTATGTTATTTTAATAAAGCATTTCATTACCGATAAAATTTGGTACCAAACACTTCATTATTTGTTCATATTATAATACATAAAAATTACATTCAACAAGATATAAATGAAAATAAAAATATTTAACACTGAATTTCTATCAAATACTAGGTGCCTTTGAAATGTAACGAAAGAAACAAATAAATAGTTTCATAGCTCAAATGTCATGTGATATTTAAATCTAAGAGAATCAGGTATTATTATGCTGCGTATTAAAAAAATCATGGTTTATTCACAAAGTGACAAAGTGGTGTTCTTGAGCTACTCTCTCTTGTCTCAGCTCCCGTTCTACACTTTCTTAGTGGATAGCGTTCTGCATATAAATCCGGGTTGCCAGACTATTTCTGTGACTTTCCCCGTATATCAACAGCATATCCACTTTGTCACTTTGTGATTTTAATACGCAGCAAAATAATACCTGATGCTCATAGATTTAAATATCATTTGAGCTGTCAAACTATTCATTTGTTTCTTTCGTTACATTTCAAAGGCCTATTTGATAGAAATTCAGTGTTAAATATTATGAGTTTATTTCCATTTATATCTTGTTGAATGTAATTTTTATGTATTAAATATGAACAAATAATGAAGTGTTTGGTACCAAATTATCCGTAATGAAATGCTTTATTAAAATAACATAGTGAGTCACCATGGTGCCATTTAAAAAAAATTAGTTATTCTGGAAAAACGATTTCCGAAATGTTTAAGATCTTATAACACAAATGTCATACGACATAATATCATAATTGTATTTTTTGATTAATTATTGAAGCAAAACAAAACATTTTTTTGGGGTCACGACCGGCTAGATCAAAAATTAAATTTGCTCATAAAAATGTCTGCCAATAATATTTTTGTCTCAATATGCCTCAATTGTATTCAAAATGACCTCCTGAATCCAAAAATGTAAAAATATACAGGGTGTTCCATTTAAAAAACGAAAGTTAGTGTCATTTCCGGTGAAACCGGAAGCGACAGAAAGTGATAATATGGTTGAAATAATGCATATTTAACCGTTATTTGACGAGTCCAAATTTGAAATTTATATCCTGTAAAACAAAGAAGATATACGGGCGAGCCTCATTTCGTGGTCACCCGGTATATTAGGATTCCTATTTAAATAAATTACTTACTTACTTATTTACACCCAGGTCTTTAATCTCAATACAGTATAACTTCGATAGTTCGGACACTCGCTAGCCCGGACACTCCAGTAATCCGGACACTCTTGTAATTCGGACATTTTGAAAAATTTACCTCTGTAGTCCGGACTAAAATAACAAAGCAAGAATTTTCCTGTCTGGACAAGCAAGCAATACGTTTTCGCGCGGCTTGTATCATTCTGCAATAGGCAATATAATGGCTACAAGCAAAAGAACGCATAAAACACTTAGCCTCGCTGATAAATCTAAAATATTAGTTTGTCTTGATGAAGAACAAAATATATGTCGAGTTGCGGTGAAATATCTATTGATATATACTTCAAGAAATGTAGCATTTTCTGATTATGTACATAGTACATATTTTATATTTGAAAATGTTTTCGTTTGACATACTATGTAGATGATATTTTATGAGAATATACTGATTTTGTTTCATATGTTTTTGAATTATATATATAAAAGTCATGATTTTCACGTACTCCCACCCTAAAAAAATACAAAACAAAAACATAAGTAGGTACCTCCAGTAATCCGGACACCTCGGTAATCCGGACATTGGGCAGAACGATATGTGTCCGGACTATCGAAGTTATACTGTACTTCAATTACACTACATTGGCATTAGTAGTGATAAATTTCTTGGCAATATAAAAACTAGCATTATTCCCCTATTTGAAATTGAAGATACTATAAACGAGGTGAGGGATGATATATTTAAATTAAACAATAAAAATAGCAAAGATATATATGGATTTAATACAAAAATTTTGAAGTGCATTGGCAATCTAATAGTAGTACCATGGACTAAACTCTTTAATTTATGTATTGCAGAAGGTATATTCCCGGAAGTACTTAAGATTTCAAGAGTTGTGCCTATTCCTAAAAAAGGCTATTAATAAAAAATATATTACCGAATACACAATCGAAGACTTTGGATAAGTCGCAAAACAGTGCAGCTGTATAACTGCCTTCTTCATACCCTTCATTAATTTTTTATATTAACTTATTAACAGCTACTGTAGTTGAGAGTGAGTTTCTAAATACAAATAGTTGTTTATTGAAGAGACTGTTAACTTCCATATGTTCATTAATTCTTGATTTTACTAGTTTTTCAAATAACTTTGCAAATATAAACTGGTGCACAATTGAAGTGGATATTAGAAAAATATGGACCAAATTTGAATGTCTATATTTTTGGAACGGGTTGGTTAATCTTGATACGATTTTTTGTGACCATTAGCAAAATTCATTGACTGTCAACTGTCTCAAATAGATTTTTAAATTGTGGTTGTTTCTTTTATCCACAGGGTGATTAACCAGACCCTTACATTTTCGTTAAATTTCATCGTTCTCCCAATTTCCTAAAAAAATTTTGGGATTTTTTTTAACACATTAATTATGATTTACAGGCAATTCTGAAAGACCAATTTGAAATTATTTTTGATAGCTCTGTTATTTTCAGAGATACCATTTGTTATAGGAAAAATTGCGATTTTTTTACATTTTAGTTTACAGTATTTTAATACGATAGTCAATTACAATTGTTTCTTCAATATTCAACGCTCCCAGGGTGCCCTTTTCGAATGCAAGGCGAGCAAATTAATTTGGGTATAAGGAAATGAACCAACATAAAAATAAATAATTTAAACTTTTTGGTATTTTTACAAATTGGCGTTTCTTATATTCGACACTACCAAAAATCTGAAAATGAGCTTTTATCAATTTTGATAGAAAATTTTGGAATCTTGGACAATACTGCCGAAACGGTTTCAGAATTTTTGCGTCATCCCTATTATTAAAAGAGATACATTTTTTGGTAAATAAAAACGTATAATTTGCAATTGAGAAAACCTTGATTTACAAATTTGTTCGGATCTATGGCAGTCTGAGGTGATATATCGATATGAATAAGACGGGTCACTCTTTTTGGTCCATTGACGTACTGGAAACATTTTCTAAGAGGTCAAAAATGTGTTTTATTTCTAAATTTTTGCGGTGACACCACAGGTACTCGTAGGTGATATTCCTTAACTCTTGATATACCCCTAATATTTTCAGCCCCCTCCTACTCATAGGCGTAGTGGGAAAAGTAAAAAAAAACAAATTTTTGAATTTGATTGTGATCAAGACGCCACCAAATGACCCTTTCAAAATTCGCCCATGGGATTTATGGAGGTTTATCCGTGTTTCATTTTTGTAGAAAAACATCTTTGCAGTTTTCATAATTCCAGTTTCCGTGGTCGCGAGTCTATTGTAGACTATGAAATGGGACATGGTGACCGACGGTTTGTTCTGCTCCAAACATATTTATTAATTGATATTTATAAATACACTGCTTTTAATTTATGATCTCTAATTCATTTTATTAAATTCTTTTTAAAAATCTAGCCGTCACTGGAAACAATTTCTTGTCATTTAATAAAATTCAATTTGACAGTGTTTTGAGATCAGTGTTTCGAGTTAAAAGTAAAACACAAAATACAAACAATAATTGTTTCATTGATTACATAATATCTTACATAAAATTACAATAAAGACTTGGTTTTGCCGTGTTGTTGTATTCCAACAATAATTACACAAATATTAATTTTTAAAGCAAAAAAAACTTATTGGTAACCCTATATGACTACATTTTATTAGGAGGTAAATGAATGATTGAAGTTTTTTCACATATTCCAGTTTATTCAGTTTGATGAATAAATTGAAATTTGTTAGAACATAAACTCCTGGACAAAATTAACGCACCACCATAAATTTGCAACAAATTTGATGCTACTTTTTTTTTGAACCTATGGTCCGATTTGAATGATATTTCTAACATTTCAGGTCCATTCCTTGATAATGTCATTGTCCTCATTATGTTTGATAAAAAGTTCATTTTACTTTTATACCGGGTGTAATAAAAATGTTGTGTTTTTTTATCCGAAAATTTGTATCACCCTGTGGCGTATACTAGCAATCCTAACATATCGCAGTTGAAATTAAACTGTAGCCTCATCTTTCCTTAACATTTTCATTTCTGTTTCACTTCATTATCTCTGTTATTAGAGGAGATACACCCTTTTATAAATATACGTATACGTATACGTTCATTTTTATAAATGTTTTGCAAGTAGGCTATGGATCTCCTTTGACATTTCAATAAAATTTTGTTAACAAATGTTTTAGTTTGGAATTGTCAAATAGAGTCAGTCTTGCTGATTAAAATCTGTTCACAAATTGCTTATTAAGACCAGTTCGTTTTGTATACCAAGTTTTTTTGTTATCGTATTTGTCAGTTACGAGTATCGGCGGAGGAGGCAGTAAGAGCATTAACTTTGTTGGATGAGGGCCTACACGATATTAACATCACATTGTCCATCACCATCATTTCTATTGTTTTCTTTTTTTTTCTGTTTTCCTGTTTCATTCGCTTCATTCATGTAATTTTGACTTTATTCTTAATTTTAATATTGTGATTAAAGTAAGTTTAATTAAAAAGTGATTCGTTAATTTTGTTTTCATTTATCGATAAACATAAACATTACAGTCATTACATTGATTACATTAATTTATAAAAATGAACGTATACAAAAATAAAGTTTATAAAAACATGTTGAGTTATAGAAGGGTGTATCTCCTCTAATAACAGAGATAATGAAGTGAAACAAAAATGAAAATGTTAAGGAAAGATGAGGCTACAGTTTAATTTCAACTGCGATATGTTAGGATTGCTAGTATACGCCACAGGGTGATACAAATTTTCGGATAAAAAAACACAACATTTTTATTACACCCGGTATAAAAGTAAAATGAACTTTTTATCAAAAATAATGAGGACAATGACATTATCAAGGAATGGACCTGAAATGTTAGAAATATCATTCAAATCGGACCATAGGTTCAAAAAAAAAGTAGCATCAAATTTGTTGCAAATTTATGGTGGTGCGTTAATTTTGTCCAGGAGTTTATGTATTTACTAATATCTCGTAGGTCCTCCTCTGGCAGTTATAACCGCGAGACATCTCCTAGGCATACTTTCAATAAGGCTGTTTATAAAATTTTGAGGTATGGCCTCCCACTCTTCCCGAATAGCTACGACAAGTTGTTCCAATGTCTGCACTGGATTATTCCTAGAGCGAATCTTTAATTTTAAACGAGACCATACGTGCTCAATGGGATTTAAATCCGGTGACTTTGATGGCCACTCCATTCTCATAATTTGAAGTTGTTCTATGGCATCATTTACTATTCTTGCCCTATGGGGTCTAGCATTGTCATCTACGAGAATAAAGTTATCACCAAAGTTTCTAGCGAGGGGTGCGACTAACGGTCTGATACACCTATCCCTATAAATTTCACCATTTATAGACTGGTGACTGATGAACAAATCTGTTTTTTGATCAACAATCACTCCACCCCACACCGTAACTCCGCCACCACCAAATGCCTCTTGTGCAGCCATATTTTCCTCAAAATATCGTTCGCCCTGTCCTCGCCACACCAAAATTCGCCCATCAGATTTATACAGGTTTACACGTGTTTCATCTGTAAACAAACATCTTCTCCAGTTTTCATAATTCCAATGTGCATGGTGTTGAGCCCATTGCAGACGCATAGTTCTATGACGAGGGAGAAGCCTGGGACATGGTGCCCTACGTCTTGCTCTAAAAATATTAGTTGATGTTTACTTTCCATTACAGAAAGGAATTATAAGTAAATAAATATACGCTAACCATCATTGTTGTACATACCTTAGGTTATGCTCATAAAGAGTTCTTTTAATCGTCATATTCGAGACGACGATACCAGTGGCAGCTCTTAAATCCTCATTAAGTTTTCGAGCATGTTGTGTCCTACTTCGACGAACATTTCTCATTACCAATCGGTTTTCCCTCACGCCTATTTTTTTAACACGACCGCCACCATGCCAAAAGTTAACAATACCAGAGTCAGAAAATCGTTTGTGTGCTCTAGAAATGACACTCTGGGAAACACCGTATATATCTGCCACCTCTTTTTGGGTCATTCCCGTATTTAACAATCGAATGCAATTATTAAGTTCTTTTAAAGTGAGACGAGACATTTCTAATTGATATTTTCACGCAAAACTCAAAACACTGTCAAATTGAATTTTATTAAATGACAAGAAATTGTTTCCAGTGACGGCTAGATTTTTAAAAAGAATTTAATAAAATGAATTAGAGATCATAAATTAAAAGCAGTGTATTTATAAATATCAATTAATAAATATGTTTGGAGCAGAACAAACCGTCGGTCACCATGTCCCATTTCATAGTCTACAATAGACTCGCGACCACGGAAACTGGAATTATGAAAACTGCAAAGATGTTTTTCTACAAAAATGAAACACGGATAAACCTCCATAAATCCCATGGGCGAATTTTGAAAGGGTCATTTGGTGGCGTCTTGATCACAATCAAATTCAAAAATTTGTTTTTTTTTACTTTTCCCACTACGCCTATGAGTAGGAGGGGGCTGAAAATATTAGGGGTATATCAAGAGTTAAGGAATATCACCTACGAGTACCTGTGGTGTCACCGCAAAAATTTAGAAATAAAACACATTTTTGACCCCTTAGAAAATGTTTCCAGTACGTCAATGGACCAAAAAGAGTGACCCGTCTTATTCATATCGATATATCACCTCAGACTGCCATAGATCCGAACAAATTTGTAAATCAAGGTTTTCTCAATTGCAAATTATACGTTTTTATTTACCAAAAAATGTATCTCTTTTAATAATAGGGATGACGCAAAAATTCTGAAACCGTTTCGGCAGTATTGTCCAAGATTCCAAAATTTTCTATCAAAATTGATAAAAGCTCATTTTCAGATTTTTGGTAGTGTCGAATATAAGAAACGCCAATTTGTAAAAATACCAAAAAGTTTAAATTATTTATTTTTATGTTGGTTCATTTCCTTATACCCAAATTAATTTGCTCGCCTTGCATTCGAAAAGGGCACCCTGGGAGCGTTGAATATCGAAGAAACAATTGTAATTGACTATCGTATTAAAATACTGTAAACTAAAATGTAAAAAAATCGCAATTTTTCCTATAACAAATGGTATCTCTGAAAATAACAGAGCTATCAAAAATAATTTCAAATTGGTCTTTCAGAATTGCCTGTAAATCATAATTAATGTGTTAAAAAAAATCCCAAAATTTTTTTAGGAAATTGGGAGAACGATGAAATTTAACGAAAATGTAAGGGTCTGGTTAATCACCCTGTGGATAAAAGAAACAACCACAATTTAAAAATCTATTTGAGACAGTTGACAGTCAATGAATTTTGCTAATGGTCACAAAAAATCGTATCAAGATTAACCAACCCGTTCCAAAAATATAGACATTCAAATTTGGTTCATATTTTTCTAATATCCACTTCAATTGTGCACCAGTTTACATTCACCGGCACGAAAAACGGGTCACTTAAACATTGAGCCAAATTAAAAGTTCTATAATTTTTTTCTTTATGTATCGATTTAAAAAATCTTTGCAGCATAATGTAGGTAAATTAGTCTTTTTTATACTCATTTGTCAAGGCATAATGAGAGATGATTTCGCATCATATTATACCGTGAGAAGCAAAAGTGTGTTTTCTAGGTCTAATTTTGAATCACCCTGTGGAGTTGTTAGGCAATGTAGAAACTAAACGCTTTTGAGTACATTGCCTAACAACTCCACAGGGTGATTCAAAATTAGACCTAGAAAACACACTTTTGCTTCCCACGGTATAATATGATGCGAAATCATCTCTCATTATGCCTTGACAAATCAGTATAAAAAAGACTAATTTACCTACATTATGCTGCAAAGATTTTTTAAATCGATACATAAAGAAAAAAATTATAGAACTTTTAATTTGGCTCAATGTTTAAGTGACCCGTTTTTCGTGCCGGTGAGTGTAGGTATCAAGGATATTGGCC
Source organism: Rhagium mordax (assembly GCA_963680705.1). Taxonomy (NCBI): domain Eukaryota; kingdom Metazoa; phylum Arthropoda; class Insecta; order Coleoptera; family Cerambycidae; genus Rhagium; species Rhagium mordax. The sequence continues at coordinate 73,491,217 of OY796656.1, read as the reverse complement.
TAAGGTTTGACACATTATTTATAAATAACTGCACTGTTTTGCGACTTATCCAAAGTCTTTTATTGTATATTCGGTAATATATTAGGTAATTAATAAATTAAAATATTATAATTTTTCTGCAAACAGCAGTTCAGTTTATTAAATCATACTTAGCAAACTTACAGCAGCTTGTTTCCTTGAAAGGATGCAATTCAGGTCTTAAAACAGTTGCTTATGGAGTACCTCAAGGATTAGTACTGGGGCCTATGCTATTTTTAATCTATGTTTATGATATATTAAGTAGCGATTCCAACACTGATTTCATTATGTTTGCTGATGATTTTTTTTTCCTAATTCCAGGGCCGTCTGCTGGGTACAGTACCGGTGACACTGCAGCCATGTAGGCTTATTGTGTCATTCCCTGGATGTTCAAATCCTTCCGGTAATTCCTGTGTTGCTAATTAGCCGATACAGTTCTTTGACCGGTCTGTGTGACAGTGTTCTCGGGTGCGTTTTTAGTTCCCCAAATATATTCTGTCTTTTAGACCCAATGCCTCGCATTGGCAGAGTATGTGTTCCGCTGTTTCCGGCTCCTCTCTGCAGAGTCTGCAGCTCAGGTCACCTTCATACAGCCCCATTTTTTGTAGGTGTTGCTTCACTGGTGCATGACCTGTGAGAAACCCTGTTACGATTCTCAGTTGGTTCCTGTTTAGAGTAAGCAGTTGCTGAGTTCATTTAGTGCACGGTCCAGTCATAAATGCTTTGCCAGTCTGACACACACTTCTTTGCAGTACACTTTGGTATCGCAAGTGCTGGCTCTGGTCCAAGAAATGCTGTGGCTGATCCTTGTTTAGCAAGCTCATCAGCTTTTTCGTTTCCTAGTATCCCAGTATGACCTGGCACCCAGATCAGTTTGACTGTATTCCGTTCTGCCAGGATATTGAGTTCTTCTAGGCTTTCCCATACCAGTCTTGACGTCACCTTATAGCATTCTAGTGCCTTCAGTGCCGCCTGACTGTCTGAAACAATGTGGATCTGCTTGTTTGTGTAAGCTCTCCTTGTGTTTTCGCGAATACATTGTTGAATCGCGTGTATTTCGGCCTGGAATACTGTGCTGTGGTTACCAAGTGCATAGCTAAAGCTTGCACTTGGGTTTACGCCATGTATGCCAGACCACCCTGTTCCTGCTTCAGTCCTGGACCCGTCTGTGTACCAGGTCAGTCCCCTGTTGAGGAACTCTGGAATGCCCTCCATCCATAGCTCTCGGTCTGGTATGATCACCTCGAAAGGCTTATGGAAGGAGTATTTGGGTACCATGTGGACAGCATCTCAAGGATGGGGTCTGCTACAGTGGCTTTGATTCTTTCATAACTCGAGTGAGGACTATGGCGCATAGGCCTCCCAGAGTTTTGCAGTCTAAGGAGTCCCATCCTCGCCTCCCCCTGGATAACTATGTGAAGTGGGGGAAGGTTTAACAGAACTCCCATTGCTGCAGTGGGGGTTGAGCGCATTGCCCCCGTTATGCCCAAACAAGCCAGTCTTTGTACCTGGCTTAGTTTGTTTGAGGCTGTTGCTTACAGCACCTTGGGCCACCATGCCAGGGCTGCATATGTAATTGAGGGCCTTACAACCGTGGTGTAGAGCCAATGCACCATACCAGGCTTAAGGCCCCATGTTTTGCCACAGATTCGTCTAATTACCGTTAGGGCAATTTCCGATTTCCGTTTTATTTTGTCAATGTGTTGGTTCCAGGTAAGTTTAGAGTCAATCATAACTCCAAGGTACTTCACCACCCCAGACAGTGTTATTTCTTCACCTAGAAGTTTTAGGGGTGTCAACCCCTCCAGTTTTCTTCTCTTGGTGAATGGTATGAGAGTGATTTTCTGGGGACTTAACTTTAGTCCCTCCCTCTTCACCCATTTCTGTGTCACGTTTAGGGCCTCTTGCTTTAGTTCCAGTGTTGTTAAATTTACCCCTTACTTTGATGACTATATCATCAGCATAGCCCTGGACGGTAAATCCTTTCCTGCTGAGTATTTCAAGGGGCTCGTCCACCACCAGGTTCCACAGTAGGGGAGAAAGTACTCCTCCCTGCGGGCACCCCTAGCAACTTGAGCTCCAAGAGTCTCGTCAAACATAGATGTGAATACCACCCTGCCTTTGAGCATGTTCGCGATCCACCTGCATGAGGTGGAATCGATCCCACGATCTCTGGCAGCCCTGGTAATTGAAGAGAATGAGGTGTTGTCAAATGCACCCTCGATGTCAAGGAAGGCTCCCAACCCAACCTCCTTCTCTTCTAGCGTGTCCTCCATTCCCCTAATTAGATGATGGAGTGCTATTTCTGTAGATTTTCCTGCCTGATATGCAAATTGGTCGGGGTGCAGTGGCTTCGTGACCAGCGAACCATCCCTAATGTGTCTGTCAAGCAGATTTTCTAAGGTCTTAAGTACGAAGGACATAAGACTTATTGGCCTTAGGGATTTAGCTTGAGAGCGAGCGACTCTCCCTGCCTTTGGTATAAATGCCACCCTACTAGGTTTCTATTCCCTTAGTATGTGGCCCAGAGCCAAACTGACTCTGAGTATTATACAAAGTTTATTTAGGAGCAGGACAGATCCCTGTTGCAACATTATTGGTATATTGCTGATGATACAACTGCAGTAAACAAAAACAAAAATGTGGATATATTAAAAATAGCATTGGCGGATGCACAATCGAAGGTCACAGATAGGTTTCATACCAATCAATTAACTCTTAATAATTCCAAAACAGAAACAATGTATTTTTCTTTATGTGATACATCCTCGACAACTAATCCTGATTATGTAAAATTTTTGGGAATATATTTAGATCACAAGTTAACTTGGTACTATCATATAGATAAAGTTTGCAATAAAGTATCATCGTCCATATATGTTCTTCGCAACTTATGAAATAAAGTTTCTACACCTGTTCTAGTAACTGCATTTCATTCCTTGATTTAATCAAAACTAGTTAGTTAGTTAGGTAGTTAGTAGGATTTTTGCACTTCAACGAAAAGCTGTCAAGATAATAAATGGCCTAAACTATCAGGATGATTGCATGACCAGTTATAGTCAGATGCACATTATCTCAGTCCCATCCATATATATTTTGCAATGTCTTCTGCATGTAAAAAACAACCTATTCGACTATGTTTCTCATATTGATATACATAATTATGAAACTCGTAATAGAACAAATATATATTATTATGTAGACTATCAGAGACAAGCAAGAACAAAATTTGGACTAAACTATTACGGCCCTAAAATGTACAACTTGCCTCCTATCGTGAAGGTGTTACCACTTGCAAAGTTTAAAAATGTGATAAAAACTTATTTAATTCATAAGTGTTTTTATTCGATTGATGATCATTTTAATAATAATTTTAATGATTTAAGTCTGTAAATTTTGTTTTAAATTTTAAAAATGTATAATGTATTTTAATGTGTTATTTATGTCATATAATCTAATGCACCTACAAATTGTTTTCTCATCTTATTGACTTGTGTAAACTATTTTGTAAAAACACCAATAAACTTACTTACTTATAAGATAGGCTTTTAAATCATCAGCAAAGAGTAAGAATGCAAAATATTTAATGTAATCAGATATGACACTAATGAACATGACGAAAAGCAATGGTCCCAGAATGGATTCCTGGGGTAGTCCTGAAGTGGTAAGAAAATTGTTGGATTTATTATTATTAAATTTCACAAATTTGGGACAGTTTGTCAGGTATGATTTAAAAAATATGACGTTATAATTTAAAGAAAAAGACTTCAATTTTTCTATTCGATACTCCAGTGGCATCACAAAAAAAAAAAAAAAAAAAAAAACGCTAAGTCGTCGTCGAGTGTAGTTGCTAGCTCGCAGAGCTCTTTCTATAAATGTTGTAAAACTAAAACGGTTACTCATTATGTATGTATAAATTGCTTAATGGTGTTTCATAAATGCTGTATTCCAAAATATAAATCTCAAGTTCGTTTTGTGGGACAAAATAAAATTGTTTGTTGCGAAGAAAAAATTGCAAACTCTGAAGAAATTACGGAGGTATTGGAAAAAACAATCTGTGAACTTTCTATTGAAGGAGATAATAAGGATAAATACATGAAAAAACTAAAAGATGAAATTGCTGCATTTGTAAAGGAGGCTTTAGAAAGAGAAGATGATATGAATGCACTAATAAAAAACACAAGAAGATTTGATTACAAAAAGTTAATGAAATGTGTATGAAAAAACCTGTAAAAACGGTGAGTACACAAACAATAATAAATAATAAAAACGCATCAACTTTCACTGACATGGTAACAAATACAGGGGATATCGGAATGACGCCAAATTTATCACAAACAGAAAATTGTAAATATCAAGAGACGGAGAATAATAAGTTCAGAAAAAGGCAAAATTTAAGCTTAAATACAAATAAACAAAAAATAATAATACTGTGTGATACTTTCGGCCGTGATGTTAATAAAATATTGACGAACAGGTTAGATCGTCAAAAGTTCTTTGTAGAAACTTGTAACGAAGTGATTTTTATCTGTCAAGGATTGCCAGTTTTATTTCACTATCTCCGTCACTTGGGTACACCCTGTAACTCTGTCATTATTTAAGTTATAATTAAATCAGTTAATTATTCAAAAATAATGTTCAAGCCGGAAGTAAAAATCATTAGTTACGAAAACTTGCTAAAATATTAATCCGTGTCCGTTTCAAGCCGGTTCTTTTTGGAATATAGTTTAAAAATTATTAGCAATGCATTTCCGTTTTCCGTTAGCCCGGTTGAATAAGATAAATTGCGTAACCCGCGCGGACCTAGTAAACCAAGTTCTACATTCAAGCCACCTGTCCGAGTGCTACATATTGTATGAGCGCGCCGACCGCATACGTCAGCGGAAAAAGATAATAAATTCACCGGGAACGGTCAAATCGACATCAATCGAATTGTCGATACCTACGCATTCGAAAGCAAAGTCCAACCCGAAACGTATATTTTGCAATTTTTTTCCGTAAGCCATCTTGGTAAACTAGTAATTCAACCGCTGCTCCGTAGCTTGAATAATCACCGAGATTCACTGCAGTTTGTATTGAGTAAATATCGCCGCATTGTAAATCTATTTAATCAAATCAGAGTTCGGTTTAAAGTTTCCGTTGAATTGTATTTAATGTTATATCACACATTCGTCGGTTGTACCTTCCGATAATCAGTCTGGTAGTTGGGTACAGCCACCAACGAGTGTATTTTCAAAACGTGGATTTATCATACACTGGCAAAATAATTCGATAATCAGTCTGGTAGTCTTATGGCCCCAGTGTATGGTTTAAATCTTTATTTTTCGGTAAGGAAATATAATTCCTGGTTAACAAAACTCTGTATTTGAGGCCGTAGAAACCCGCGTGTAATAAGTAGTTTTCAAATCTGAAATAAAAGTCAAAGAGTCTCTGTGCCTTGTTCACCGCACTCCGTTAATTTGGGTGTTTATCACTTGCTTTCCGCCAACGCCGGCCGATCCATTCAATAGCGTGTTTATATTTCGATTCTCTCGCACTGCGAGCCCGCGTTGTCCGAAATCTCATTGTACTTCCTTTACCAGCTGAAAATTAGTTGTCACATTTTTGTATATAGCCGACTGTGTAGTCAATTGAGGCTTTACTGCATTTTATTTTATATTATTCTGTTTCGTCATAGATCTTTGTATTAAACGTCCGAATTGTATATTGAATAAATCTGTTATAATACCTTTCAGAAATTCCGAGTTATCATTTCTGTTAAATTTCTAATTAACCCGTTTGAGAAATTATTCAAGTCGTCCGGACATAATAGTCATCTCAAGACCCTCTGGCAAAAAACCGTTTCTTCACTGTTAGCTATCTAGGGTTTTCCTGGACACCGCCAGGAAACAAAAGTGTTGTTCTTTACACTTCAAAAAGGGAAAGAACTGGCGCCCGAGTTTTCCGTATAAAAAAGAAAGGTTACGTAAGTATCTATTCAACGAAAGGAAACGGCGTTACAAACTATAATTAAACCTGGAGCTAATTTTCAACAGGTTACTCAAGACATGGAAGCTTTAACTTTTACATATATGCCGCAGGATCATATTTTTATTATGGCTGGTTCTAATAATTTTAACAGACATAATAAATATCCATTATTCAAAGATATTTGTTATAAAGTAAAGATGTGTGCCAGGTTAAATATAACAATTTGTACAGTGGCGTACAGAAAAGATTCTAGAATAAACAAATATACCGGGTGACCACGAAATGAGGCTCGCCCTTATATCTTCTTTGTTTTACAGGATATAAATTTCAAATTTGGACAAGTCAAATAACGGTTAAATATGCTTTATTTCAACCGTTTTATCACTTTCGGTCGCTTCCGGTTTCACCGGAAATGACACTAACTATCGTTTTTTAAATGGAACACCCTGTATATTTTTACATTTTTGTATTCAGGAGGTCATTTTGAATACAGTTAAGGCATTTTAAGATAAAAATATTATTGACAGACATTTTTATGAGCAAATTTAATTCTTGATCTAGGCGGCCGTGACCCCAAAAAAATGTTTTGTTTTGCTTCAATAATTAATCAAAAAATACAATTATGATATTATGTCGTATGCCATTTGTGTTATAAGATCTTAAACATTTCGGAAATCGTTTTTCCAGAATAACTCATTTTTTTTAAATGGCACCATGGTGACTCACTATGTTATTTTAATAAAGCATTTCATTACCGATAATTTGGTACCAAACACTTCATTATTTGTTCATATTATAATACATAAAAATATCATTCAACAAGATATAAATGAAAATAAACTCATAATACCTATTTAACACTGAATTTCTATCAAATAGGTGCCTTTGAAATGTAACGAAAGAAACAAATGAATGGTTTGACAGTTCAAATGATATTTAAATCTATGAGAATCAGGTATTAAAAAATTTTGGTGTATTCACAAAGTGACATAGTGGATATGCTGTTGATATACGGGGAAAGTCGCAGAAATAGTCTGGCAGCCCGTGATTTATATGCAGAACGCTCTCCACTAAGAAAGTGTACAACGGGAGCTGAGACAAGAGAGAGTAGCTCAAGAACACCACTTTGTGAATAAACCATAATTTTTTAATACGCAGCATAATAATACCTGATTCTCATAGATTTAAATATCATTTGACATTTGAGCTATGAAACTATTCATTTGTTTCTTTCGTTACATTTCAAAGGCACCTATTTGATAGAAATTCAGTGTTAAATATTTTTATTTTCATTTACATCTTGTTGAATGTAATTTTTATGTATTATAATATGAACAAATAATGAAGTGTTTGGTACCAAATTATCGGTAATGAAATGCTTTATTAAAATAACATAGTGAGTCACCATGGTGCCATTTAAAAAAAATGAGTTATTCTGGAAAAACGATTTCCGAAATGTTTAAGATCTTATAACATAACACAAATGTCATACGACATAATATCATAATTGTATTTTTTGATTAATTATTGAAGCAAAACAAAACATTTTTTTGGGGTCACGGCCGTCTAGATCAAAAATTAAATTTGCCCATAAAATGTCTGTCAATAATATTTTTATCTCAATATGCCTTAACTGTATTCAAAATGACCTCCTGAATCCAAAAATGTAAAAATATACAGGGTATTCCATTTAAAAAACGAAAGTTAGTGTCATTTCCGGTGAAACCGGAAGCGACGGAAAGTGATAAAACCGTTGAAATAATGCATATTTAACCGTTATTTGACGTGCCCAAATTTTAAATTAATATTTTGTAAAACAAGGAAGATATAAGGGCGAGCGTCATTTCGTGGTCACCCGGTATATATAAATTTAATGAAAAACTGAAGGAATTTGGCAAAAAGCTAAATAATTATGTACCAGGCAATATTAGTATACTAGAGATAAAAAAATACTTTCGAAACATGCTTGACGAAAAGTGAATTGTGTAATGAAACTATTAAAATTGTTAATAAGAAATATCAGTCAAAAAATTTGGTGTTTATTAATACAAGCGAAGATCTGGCTCAAAATCTCTCAGTCACTGTTATCGATGTGGATAATTTGGCACCAGAGTCCCAGAATAACAACAACTGTCGTGATGTAATATTCTTATCTGATGAATTCACCCAGGTTATACATGATGATAACAATATGTCTCTAAACTCAAGTAATAACAGAGAAGAAGGCGATACAAATATTTTTTATATCCAAGACTGTCACAGTTAAACCTAATGTGATCTCTAATCTAATAAATATTGCACATGTAAATGTCCAAAGTTTAACTAATAAAATGAATGAGATTGAGTTTTTTACTAATAACAAAAACGTGGATATTTTATGTATATCTGAACATTGGATTTTAAATGACAATATGGATTATATTAATCTACCTAATTTTAAACTTGCTGCCCATTACTCCCGTGCTAATCATATTCATGGGGGCTCAGTAATTTTTTTAAGAAGTAATTTAAACTTCTGCAATGTTAGTATATTTAATAATTTCTCAGTAGAGTGTCATATTGAAATGTGTGGAATTTTGTTTTCAATTAATAATAACGTTAAAATAGTAGTGTGTAGTATATACAGACCTCCAACAGGGTGCTTAGATATTTTTCTTGACAATCTAAGGGTGGTTTTAGATTATGCAACTAAAAAATACGATTATGTAGTGCTTTGTGGAGATCTCAATATTAATTTACTAGATAAGTCTCTAACTAAAAAAATCATGTGTGATATATTTGAGTCTTATCAACTTCACATCACAACAAATAAGCCCACGCGTATATTTAAAAACAAGAACGGACAGGTAAGTTCTTCCTCACTTGATTATGTTGTTACAAATATTTCTTCTTCTAGTTATGTTGTTGAATTGTATGACTCTCTGTTAGCAGATCACTTGGCTCATATATTTTCATTGAATGTTAGCTGTAATGATGAAACCATAATTCAAAACGAACAATATAGTTTTAAAAGAATAATTAAAACAGAAAATTTACTAGAATTTAATTGGCGGCTACTTAATATAAACTGGAATTATATCTACAATCTAAATATTAAAAAGGCCTTCAGCATGTTTATCAATGATATAATCTGGTGTCTAAATGTCACTTGCCCCCTTAAGTATATTAGAAATAAAACAAGAGGTAATAATTTGATAAACGATAATCAATGGATAACAAACAACATAATAATTGAAAGCCAAATTCTTAAAGATATGTTTAGTAAAATAAAAAATGGTACTGGTCACAGTGACTTACTTGAATACAAACAGTTGAAAAGGGAACACAGAAAAAATATAAGGAAAGAAAAACAAAATTATTATAAGAATAAAATCAACATGGCAGATAATAAATCTAAGGAAACGTGGAAAATTGTAAATAGTAGGCTTGGGAAAACTAAAAAAGATAAAAAAATAATTACTTTAAAAAATGAAAGTGACATCATAATTGATAATAATATGGTATGTAATCACTTTGCATTACACTTTGCTACGGTTGCACCAAATGCCATAAATAAAAATTTCGGATTTAATTTATCCATACCACATACCTTATCTAATCGAAATTGTGATTCAATATTTTTTTATGAAGTGTCTAAGCTTGAACTAATAGATGTTATACATTGTTTAAAAAATAAGAAATCTGCTGGCCTTGATGAAATAACTGTGACTATTCTAAAAAGCATCTCATGTAACATTATTGATCAATTGTTATATCTAATTAATAGGTCAATACTTGAGGGTTATTTTCCTATTGAATACAAAATGTCCACTATAATTCCTATATTTAAAAAGGGAAATGAGGAAGACGTAGAAAATTACCGTCAAATTACTTTAGTATGTGTAATGTCCAAAGTATTTGAAAAAATAATATCTAATCGAATAATGTCATTTTTATCTAAAAATAATTGCCTCACTGATTCTCAGCACGGGTTTAGGCCAGGTAGATCTGTAGAGACGGCGTCCGCCAAACTGTTTGATTTTATATACCGAGAGGTCGATAGTGGTAAAATGGTAGTATCAATTCAATTTGGCCTTTCTAAGGCGTTTGATACCGTAGATAAAAATATATTATTTGATAAGTTAGAAAATATTGGAATAAGAGGTAATTTATTAACCTGCTTAAAATCATACATGGAAAATAGAAGATTTATAGTAAAATGTAATGAGGTTGAATCTGACATACATGATATAATTTTAGGTGTGCCACAGGGTTCTGTCCTGGGTACACAATTATTTTCTATTTACATTAATGATCTGCCTAGTTATATAAAAGATGGTTTCACAATTATGTATGCCGATGATACCACTGTTTCTGTATCTGCTACAAATTCTGATGAGTTGTGTGAACTTGTAAACAATGTTGTTGTTGAAATGAATGATTGGTGTAGTCGTAATAAGCTGATATTGAATGAAAAAAAAACAGTTTTTGTAAATTTCAACTTAAGAAGGAATATTGTACTAAATACCCTTGACACAACCCCTTGCACAAAATTCCTAGGAAGTTACATAGATAATGCACTGTCTTGGGAAGAACAATAGGCTTGTTTTGGTTCAAAATTTTCGCAGTCCTAGAACCGTTCCCGTCTTGCGCAATTTAAAAAATTATCAATTTTAATACACAGCGCATGGCTGTTTCTTCATTGCGCATGACGGGAACTGATCCTGAACTGTTCTAATCAGAACCAAAACAAGCCTAATGTAATCATGTATGCAGTAAATTAAATAAAGCATATTTTGCAATATTGCAGTTAAAAGACACTTTAAGTGAGGTTGGACTTATTGACGTTTATTATGCACTAGTATATTCTCATCTGTCCTTTAATGTATGTTTGTGGGGTAGATCTAGACAAATGTATAGAGTCTTTGTAGCACAAAAAAGAATTATAAGATTATTATTTAATCTAAACCATAAAGAAAGTTGCAAAAATACATTTCCTGAAAAGAAAATTCTAACTTTGCCCTGTATATATATTTATAAGTGTTTAATATATGTGAAAAGTAACTTGCAGGAGTTTAAAACACGTCATAGCAGTCACACATATAGTACAAGACACGGGGAGCTTTTATCTATGCCGCGGCACAAAACAACAAAATTTAAGGAATCTCTTCATTATAATAGCATTGTATTATACAATAGTCTCCCTGAAAATCTCAGACACCTTCCAATGTCGAAGTATAAAACCGAAATTAAAAAAATACTTGTCGAAAGTGCTTACTATAGTGTGGATCACTTTGTTAATAGATTAACTATATAAATATAAACCTTTTTATAATTGATTCTTATATGTGTGATGCTTAGTATTTTGTGTATGTAACTTTAATTGTATTTTTATATTTTATTTATGTATGTAGATGTATGTATCTACGTAAACTTTTATCTATGTCTTTGTTCGTATATGTATCTATGTTAATATTTTTGTATTATAAACATGACTTATCCTATATCATGCATCGTGATCTAAAGGATTAATAAACTATTATTATTATTATTATTATTATGTAGCTGGTAAATTTCTCGACTAGACTGAAGCGGAAGCATTTAAAATAAATTTTTGTTTCCCAAGATCGATTATTGTCAGCCATAGTTCTTTAAATTTCATATTAGAAGTTCCATAATTATATTTGAGAATATGAGCAATATTTTTTGTGAACTGATATTATTAGTACGCCTCCACCACGCGTTTTACCCATGGTTTCAAGATCACGATCTATTCTAAATACATTATGGTTATTAAATACCAATAGATCGAGTTATAACGGAAAAGGTATGGTATGACGTCATAAATTCTGTGAGTATGCTATATTCTATAGACAAAAGGCTAATAGCTTAATCCCAACTGCGTATTCTTTTCTATAAACCACCTAGTTGAAGACTTCCTGTATCTGTAGTTGCGGACAAAATTACTCTCTTGTTGTTTTCTTATCCTCTGAAATTTGACTTACTGGAAGTCATTTCTACTGTTCATGCTTTTCTATAAATTACTAAGGTTTTCTCTTACCCTCTAAGCTTTGCCGACGTACCCCAGGTATAATATATATAGGAAGAAGTTGCATACAATGACCAGACGCTAATTCAAGGTTTCTCCCATTGAGCACATGTTATCCACGTCACCTTTGCTAGAGAAATCCGGTAGGTTATCTAAAATGCACCTCTTTTACTTGTTTACTTCTATGTCAGCTTCTGTATATTACCCTGCATTTTCTTATGAGTTAGTAATTAATTTTACTAAGTGTTGTAACGAAGTGATTTTTTCCATCAAGGATTGCCTGTTCTAATATTTCCATCACATGGATACACCGTGCAGCCTCTGTTAGTATTTATGCCCTGTTTTAGTTAAGTTAACTTTTGATATGTAAATGCCGCTAGTAACCAAGTAGTAAATTAGTTGATTCATTTTCGATAATCCCCAGTATAACTAAAATCCGTGAATTTATTATAAATAATGACCGAGTCGGAAATAAAAATCATTAGTTACTAAAACTGGTTAAAATATTAATCCGTGTCTGTTGTAATCCGTTTCTTTTTACAAGATAGTCTAGAAATTGCAAGCAACCCATTTCCGGTTATTGTTCCATAAAATATGCATCGGCTGGTTAGACTTGCTCGTTTGGGTAATCTGTAAGGCCTCAGTGCATATATCAACAGGTTCTAACTGCAAACTTAACTTACGTAGGCGGAGAGAGCACTTGCCGTTTGTGTTGACTTTCTTTTGCCTCGTAGGCCCTAAGTTTAAGTACCTTCAGTAGCCAAGGAAATACACTCCTTGTTAAATAGCTCTACGTTTGTGGCAGTAGTTCGTCCTATTGTCAGAAAACCCTCTGTATAGGGGAAAAAATATCTATTGCTAACCGACTGCCCTCCGCTCGTACTGTATCCTGTTGGAAATTCCGTTTGCTTGCCAGCCGAAATCGTTTCAGACGCGAAAACTACCCACTGTCCGAAATCGCGAAATAAACATACCTTGTTTGCCAGCACCCGCTACATTTTAGAGAGTAAAACTGTACACAATTATTGCTTTTTGTTTTATCACTGTGTGTGATATCGATAATTTCTTAGTGTTAATTTATTACTTTATTTGTATCCATAAATTACAATGAATAAATAATATGGAAATTTGTGAGTTATCATTTCTGTATTTTAATTCTAATTATTCCGTTTGAGAAATTGCTCAGTCCGTTTAAATAAGCAGTCATATCATTGACCCACTGGACAAAAACCGTATCTTCACTAAGCTACCCCGCTAGCATTTTCACCCCCGGGTAAGCCAGAAAGTGCTGTTCCTTGCACTTAACAAAATTAAGGAACTGGCGCCCGAGATTCACTTTAAGAATAAAGGGTCACGAAGCTAGAAATACTGTTTGTAGAAGTAAGTATCCAACCATCTAGCTTAGGTAAGTAAAGCCAGGTTACAGTGTCTTACATTTTCAATGGGCTCATTTCGTGATATTTGCTTTTTAATTTATTTTAGCATTTTCCGTAAGTATTTCATCCTCTAAGTATATAGTGAAAAAATTAGATCGCTAGCGTTAATATTAACCCTAATATTTGATTTCAAATTCGTAACATATTTGAAACGGCTATGACGTCACACCACCCGACTCCACTGGTTCTATGAGTAATGCGGATATATGGTATTTAGATTTCGCTGTACCAAGGACGAAGCACTTAAAAGATGAACGAAATTACCACTTCCGCCGTGTGTGTAGTAACTGCCGCCGGTATGAAACTATAGGAAACAAGCTAGCGGCCGACCGCTGCGAGTGGTGTGACGTCACAGCGCTCTATTTTCATTATTTATTTTGAGGGAGCAGTTGAAAAAACAATTTAATATTTTGCACATTTACTAATTACAAGGTGTACTTTCGGAATATGAATTAAAAAAAATTTCCGAAATGAGCCCATTAAACAAATTCATGTTTTCATACAATGTCTAAAATTCCTCTTCTTTTATTTGTACTTCAATAGCTTATTACGTATATAAATAATATACACATTGTTATTATAATCATAATCATAATCATAATCATTTATTGATGTTACATGTACAGAAACAAGTACTTACATAGGTCAACAAGTATGGTAAAAAAACATTACATAACATTTTAAAATTAATAGGATATAAGATCATTGATTAAAATTAATGAAAGACAAGAATAACTACTATAACAAATCATTAAAATTCTTTAGCAGGTACTCCTCAAAGCTGTAGAACGGTTTTTTCTTCATATGATTTTTAAGTTTATATTTTTCTTCTTTATTGGCGCCGGGAGAGCATTGTAAAATTTAATGCCATAATATCCAGTAGCATCTCTTGATTTTGTTAGTCTCAAGAAACTGGGTAGAAGTTTATTGCTATCTCTAGTTTGGTAATCGTGCAGATCTTTATGCATTAAGTATTCAGATTCATGTTTTCTTACATATAATAGACATTCCAAGATAAAAGCACATGGAAAGGTGAGTATATTTAGCTTTATAAAATGATCTCTGCAACAATCTTTATATCCGATTTGAGCTATTATTCTAACACATCTCCTCTGGACTTTGAATATGTTGGGTGCATGTGCAGAATGGCCCCAGTTTATTATAGCATAAGTCATATTAGAATGAAAACACCCATAATATGCGCTTAATAGTGTTCTTTGTGACACACTTTTGGATAAACTTCGTATAAGAAACGTATTTTTTGAGAGTTTTTTGCCTAAATGTGCAATATGATCCTGCCAAGACAGTTTAGAATCCAGGTAAACACCAAGGAATTTAACCGGATCTGGTTTGGTATTCACTTCAGAGTTGCAAAGATTAAAAAACATAGATTGGGTTTTATTCTCATTAACAGATAGCGAATTAGTAAGAAACCAAGATTTAATACTTAATTGTGAATCTGTCACTTTTTCGTGCAATAGATGTAACATTTTATCTTGATTGATAGTTGTTGTGTCATCCGCAAATAGTATCAGGGAATTATCAGGTTTACAATTTGGCAAATCGTTTACATATATTTGTGAAGCCTGTCAGTGTTAGGGCTCACTAAAGTAATGTTTAAATAAAGTTATATACAGTATATTCTAATGTATAATCTGTATATTTTGAGGATAAGAATAGTCCGTTGTTAAGCCCTCCCTGAAATTTGCGTACAATGTATTTGAACCATATTGTAACCAAATGTTGATTGTATACAACTCGATACATTGTTGAACCCAAACCCGAGCTCAATAGCGTAATTTTGGGCTTCAATGACAATGACCGATTATTTATTGTACGGCCCCATGGTAGAGATATAAGATGGTATGTCACGGCGCACATTTTGACTACCGCTAGGACTACGTCATCAAGTAGAAATCTTGGCGCGAATTTTAAATGTAAAGTAGAATAATTGGATAGATTTTGCTGTTTCTAAATAACATCTAATCTTGAAATTAAGTACAAATTGAAAATCTACAATTTATATATAGCTCGTGCTTATTGTAATGTTTACCTGCACTTTTAATTAGAATGTATTTGACATAATATGAAATAAACTTTGAAATTAATCATGATTTTTAATAAATAAAAGTTGTACTCGAAGTTGTAACATTTCACATTTGTAGACTTTAATTGAAAATAATTTATTCTTTCATTGAATATTAAGAATGTTAGATAATGTTTACATAATTGTTCATAATATTCGATGAAAGAATATATAGTTTAAAGTAATGAAGGGATATTCAACAAAGTTGAAATCTACTTACTATTAAAAAGGACATGAAAAAACATAATAATAACTACATAATAAAACATAATGCATAATATAACTATTTTTTGAATCCTGTAAATTTTGTGATCTTGTTTGTTTTTCTAGAGTTATCTTGTATTTTTCTGTTCATTTCTCGTAGACGAATTTAAGTAAGTTCTTGTCCAAACGAGACAATGAATAGCATAGCTGGCAAGCATCTTTTGCTATATTGTCAAAGATTTGATCCTCTTCAATTTCTCGCCGTGGTTAAAGGAGTCCTCCATGACCTTTGGGCATTTTTCAATTAGAACTGATACCACCAGACTAAATTAATAAATTCAAATAACGAAATAACCAAAACTTAACATTAATAATAATAATAATAATAATAATATATTTATTGTTCATCAAACTCACAAAATCACAACAAATACATTGGTAACATAGTTACATAGTTACATTATTTATATTTAAATAAGTTGAAGAACAATAGGCCAATGTTCAGTCATCTGCATACACAGAGACTGGTCTTCCATAAACGCCTCGATATTTATAAAACCCAAATATACAGCGATTAGGTGAAGGAGAAAAGAGAGTGAAAAATAAAATAAATAAAAAAAGAAAGGAAGAGAAGGAAGCGAAGAAAAAAGTATAAATAGCATTCACTGATTTTCTAATAAGTATTTTTTGTAATTTTTTTTAAAAGTAAGGTTAGAGTGAGCAGAGCCGGACACATTAATGAGATTAATGCAGGTAGCAATATTATATGAAAAGGACCTTTTAAAAAGTTGTTTATTGTGCCGTGGAATAGTAAGTAAGTTCTTTCTGCGAATGTTGATATTATGAATATCAGTCCTATATGATATTTTATCATGGAGATATGAGGGAGATTTATATTTCACTATTTTATAAAAAAAATAAGTCATGTGTAACTTGCGACGATTATACATGTTAAGCCATTTAGCATCCCTCAATTTATGTGAAATTCGCTGTCTATGTCTAATGCCATAGATTAGACGCAAACATGAATTCTGCACCTTCTGTATTCGTCTTACATCACAACTATCAAGGCATGGGCCATAAATACTATCACAATGATTAAAATGCGAAAGTACCAAAGAATCACATAATAAAATTTTTGTATCTTCATCTAAATAGTGTCTATGACCATAAATCATTTTTAAAGAGGTATACGCTTTTCTTAACATATAAGTTACATGGCTTTTAAAACGCAGATCACTGTCAATTACAAGTCCTAGACTTTTAGCACTGGTGGCAAAAGGTATTAAAGATTCCCCGATTTTAAATTGTACCTCAGTTTTTACTAAGTTGGTAAAACTAGAATTTCCAAACAGTTGACTTGCTAGGGTTAATTTTCAAAAGATGATCATTGGAAATGCTATAGAGTATATTTAAATCATTATTAATACAATTACCAGCATAATCAATATTTTCAGGAGTAAACGAGCAATATAATTGAGTATCATCCGCATATAGATGATAGTTACAAAATTCCAGCGATTCATGAAAACACGAAGTATATATGGTGTATAAAATAGGACCTAATATACTACCTTGTGGTACTCCGGACCTAACTGTTAGTGTTTCGGATACACTGCTGCCAATTTTTACTTGTTGTGCCCTGTCTGTTAAAAATGACGCCATAAGTTCTCGTGCACTGTCACAAAACCCTATAAAATGTAATATATTTAATAAAATTTCATGGTTTAACATATCGAAGGCTTTGGAATAATCATGGAGAATTAAAGCACTAATTTTGTTGGCATCACTTGCTCTAAATATGTCGTCAGTTATGTCAGCAAGAGCAGTGGCACAACTGTAACCTGATCTGAAGCCAGACTGTTTTTTAGGCAAAATATTGTGTAAATTTAGAAATGGTCTAATTTGAGATTCCATAATTTTCTCTAAAATTTTGGAAAAACTAGGGAGCACACTGATAGACCTTAAATGACTGTATTCAGTAGGACGAGTAATTTTAGGAAACGGTATCACATATGCCTGTTTCCATTCAATGAGAAAATAAGACGTGGCCAAACATTCATTCAAAATATGCGAAATAAACGGCAAAAGAAAAGGACAACAAAGATGAATCATAACAATATTAATCTGATCTCTACCATAGGCTTTGCTCTTAATATTCTGTATAATTTTTAAGATGTCTAAGTCAGTTGTAGACTCAAACGAAAATAAGTTATTAATATTATTTTTCATATTATCAGCATAGTAATTCAAAAGATCTAATTTAGGAGGCGTAGCATTTCCAGAAGAAGTAAAAAATGTGTTTAGTTCATCCGCGTTATTTAAGTTATCAGGAATCATTAAGTTTTTAGTTTTACTTAAGTTAAGTTTTTTTAATTCAGTCCATTTATCTTTTACACTACTATTTCGAAATTTAAATGTTAAATAGGCTTTTTTTTCAGATCTTATTGCAGCGGTAGTATAATTCCTTATTTGTTTATAATAGGCCCAATGTTGAGGTAATTTGCTAATTTTAAATCTGCGTAATGCATTACTGCGCATTTTTTGTAAGAGTTTGATATTATCAGTAATCCACGGACTGTACTGCTTGTGTGACCATTCTTAATGTTGTATAGCAGATTTGACAATTTGTTATTTGACAGTTGACAGTTCTCACTTTGCAGAAAACATACAGCTCAGTGTTGTTGGACGCGTCGATCGTAAATGTCCGCCTGTATTCTGAAAAAAGTCCGATCTTATCCAATATTATCCGCTCGCTGAAATGCAGTAAAAAATTCAACTAGCATTGCATTTTTGCCATTTTTTAATATATAGGTACATGTTACGGCTTTTTCTTTTCCTTACTACCCAATAATTTATAATTTATAATAATTCGTGCTGGAGAGAGGAGACGTTGCCAAGTATTACCACCACAGAATATAAGTAAAAGTATTACTAGAATTTTAGGTTTAGTAGGCACCGATTCGCGATAATCACGTATCACGAGATGGCGCTGAAGATTTAGTGTATGTATATGCACTAGTAGTGAACAACAAACCTTTGACGAATCTGTCAGTGTTTTGACATTTACAATAAAGTTAAAGGTTAATTTAAGCAACACTTTTTTTATTAGGTATCGTGTTAACCGTTTTATTAATTGATTGCATTGCTATATTTTTTATAAACTAGTTGAATATAATAACACTTTAAACACACTTTTAATTTAAAAAATCACAAGATAAATTTAAGAAACCCGCCAACTGACAGTGACAGTAGCAAAGTTTATTGACCGTAGCGACAGTGGTTTGTTGTTCACTATCATATTGAGATTACACCAAAAATAGATGTCGCCCACTCCGTGATTTTCGCGAATCATTGTTGTCAGCAGCGCCATCTTCATTTCGGACAAACTAAGTGGCCAAGTCACCGACCGAGTGCTCTCTTTCTAGCTATGTAAGTACGTAGCGAGGAGTGCTAGAAAGAGAGCATGTCGGGCCAAGTAATCTTGACTTTATCTTGGTTTGTGTCAAGAAGACTAGAGTCCTCTTCACGTCTGTGTATTCGTGCCCTGTTGCCAAAATCATCAAAAGATCCGAAATGTCTTAGGATCCGAAAAATATCCGCAGCATGAAAAAAAGTCCGCAAATCGGACTATTATCCGCCAATTAACAACACTGATACAGCTACTTAGTGGCACTCAACAAGTTTTTCTACTTGCGCAGTTCAGTACGAAAATCGAGCCGAGATAAAACTAACCATATTTTATCTCAACCATGGTACGGCCCCAACAATATCTGTTTGTAACTCTTTATATACAGGATGTCGGGGAATAACGTTCATATATTTTAAGGGGTCATTCCTCAGCTTAAAATATGAAGAAAAGTTCATGTCAACATGAGTACGGAAATGCCTACTAATGGAGCTACATCCCCTTAAAGTTGGTACCCAAAAACAAATAAAAAGACAAAATTTGGTACTCGAAGGTTTTCAAGTATGACAAATCTTTTGGCAATTCTAAAAATGTGGTTTCTCCATCAGTGGCATAGTTAATAGGGGGGGCTTCATTTTAAATGGCCCCAAATTATTGGTCTTGACTGTTAGCGAACTTTTGTGAAATTAATAAGATAATTAATAAGGTTTTTACATTAAAAAGTAATTATGGCAGAATTTCGTAGGAGTTACCGTTTTCGAGAAAAACACGTTTTTGTGATGTTATGTTCGCACGCACGGCGGGGCGCCTAAATTTCTTATTTAATAAAAAACAAAGTAGGCATCTGTCAAACTTGACAACTTTTGTTAAAATCTTCGAGTACCAAATATTGTCTTTTTATCTCCGATAACACGGAAATAAAAGAACAAATTTAATTTTTGGGGCCCAACTTCAAGGGGCTTGGGGGCTGTAGCTCCCTCAGTAGGCATTTCCGAATCCATGTTGACAACTTTTCTTCATATTTTCAGCTGAGGTATTACCCCTTGAAATATATGATAGTTATTCCCGGACACCCTGTATATTAGAAATAGTTCTATAAGATTATTATACCATTAATTACTAATTTTTATAATACACTTTGAAAATATTTCTATCACATTCAAAATTGTATGAAAATTATTTAAAACCGCTTCTTTGCCAATTGTGAAGATATAAGTACTAAATATTATATAAATAAAAAAATAAATATTAAAATTATTTTAATGAATATTAATAAGTATAAATGAATAAATGAATAGTGCCATATACCCTGAAAAAGAAACATGATGCAGCCACGGACACGTGTTTCGGAGTTATTGCTCCTTATCAGCGTAGCGTAGCTTGAATAATGAATCCGTGTGAAAGGATCAGAAACAATAACTAATAGCGGTAAGAAAGTAGGTATATGGCACTATTCATTTATTCATTTATTTTTATTATCGAACCCTGCTAAACATCACGTTTGTATTTATATGTGCCTGGGTAGAAATTGAGCAGTGCGCATAGAGCTCTCTGTGCTGACTGTTATCATTTGAGGCCATAAATTGGCACATGGTGCACGAAAGTACAAATTGAGTACTGTGTGCTGCTACTTTCTTACTATTAGTTATTGTTTCTGATCCTTTCACACGGATTCATTATTCAAGCTACGCTACGCTGATGAGGAGCAATAACTCCGAAACACGTGTCCGTGGCTGCATCATGTTTCTTTTTCAGGGTATATGGCACTATTCATTTATTCATTTATTTTTATTATCGAACCCTGCTAAACATCACTTTTGTATTAATAAGTATATTATTGTTTATTTTCACGATGATCCAATAAATTTTACATTTCACTTACCGGAAAACTACAAGTATTACTCGATACATAAAAGCCCTTTCCTAATATTGCACTTAGTTGTTTTAATGTAATAACTATCACCTGCTGAACTCGAATGACAAAACACTGTACTTTCTGTAAGGTTTCAATAATTTTGCTGATGGTTAGATGTCCTAAAATTTTTCCTGTAACTGCAACGTGAAAAAAGTAATTATTAGTTTGATATACTACCACCACTACATATTTACCTTCCCCGTAGTATATAAATTCTGGATATAATAACTCTGATTCTTTTATTAACATCCTAATTTCTTTACATATTCCACCTAAGCTTGCTAAAATTCGACTCAATATTTTATTATCCGAATGAACCAAATTTAAAATAGACTCATATTTATGAATTTGTTCCTAAAAATGTTTGAAAAATGGTTAAGTTTATGCACAGTTTATTAATCTATTATATACATACAGGATATGCAGGTCAAATTAATACAAAAAGCTTTATTATGGATATACAGTAACCGGCAGCCAAGTAAATATATCAGGCCGAGTTTACATGAGAAATATATGGGCAACCGACTTGCAGTACACGCAGGTGTGATATTGTAGACTGTAGACTAACGCCAGCGCTCGAGCCCCCACCATTTAAATGACTTTGTATCGTTGCATATTCAATCTGTCGCACCCGTGAATGTGAAATGTCTAGTTACCCATAAGTTTGTACATGTACATACTTGCCGGTTATAGGCCAGTCAATATCGACACAAGAAAAGGCAAACATCGCAAACGTGCATGTATCCACGATTATTTTATATGTTATTAGGACCCCTGAGAGTAGTTTATATCCAAGTTTGCAACCCTGAAAACCCTGTGCTACTCCTGTGGTGCTCGAAAAACTGCGAAATTCTGACACTTGTTGCATTTTTTTTGAAAATAATAACTTAAGGAAGCGTTTTTCGGGTATCTTCATTATACTTTTGTAAAGCAAACTAAATTTGCTATAATTTAAGCCTAACCAGAGCTCTCTAGGTCCATTGGTTGTGGAGATACAGCCAGTGAAAGATGGACAATTTTTTATAAAAAGTGAAAATTTATCGGTAGGTCATGAAAATGAATTTGTAGAGAATTAAATTAGCCTCAATTTGATCCCAAAATGGTGCCTCTAGGCCTCATAGTTTCCTCAATAACGAAACAATAGTATAACATCGGATTTTGAGAAAACATTGTACTGAATAATGTTGGTATATATTTCTTTAAAAAAAGTGCATGAATTTGAATTTAACATTTTAGATGATATATATGGCTTCAAATAAACATACACTAAACAAATACTAAACAAATACCAAAAATTCATTAAACAAACAAAATTACATACCGTTTTTCTTGTTTTATTTAAAATGAAATATGTTGAATATATATATGATGCAGCCAGAGCCATCGTGGCGGGATACGTCAGCTACGTTGTCAACCGCTTTGGCAAAAACGTAGCTGTGGTTTTTGATGGATACCCACAAGCCACAAGCCACAAGATGCAGCTATATAATGAGGAGCACTAAATCAGCTGAACGCCTGCGACGCTCTGCTTCTCTCTCCTGCAGTGACATTTTGTTTGATGAATCAACACCCATCAAAGTGCCCCAAGCAAAACCGCTCTCAAATGAATCTAGCAAACGCCGACTGATCACCATGAATTTGTGAGGCAGGGTATCGAGGTACATCAATCTCAAGAAGACGCCAATGCTGATATAGTGAGGACTGCCCTCTCCAAGAGCTCATCGTTTGACCAAGTTTTCATCATTGGAGAGGACGTCGACCTACTGATCCTTCTCAACGGCTTAAGCTCTCTACATGCGAACGTGTACTTCCAGAAAGGCGACAGAGATGGGTCAGAGTGCGGCCAATATCCAGCAAATTCCTTCACATGTGGAGAAATGCAGGTACCTCAGACGGTTTTGTTCCTGCATGCCATCAGTGGGTGTGACACCACCTCTGTCCTTTTCTGGCAAGGCAAGATGAAGTGGTGCAACGTCTTCAAAAAAAACCCACTGGATAGACCTCGCCAGCATTTTCCTTGATCCAAACTCCAACCAGGAAGAAGTAGGAAATGCTGGCGAGAAAATGTTGATGAACCTCTACGGAGAAGATGAGGGAATGCTGAACACCCTGCTATATCAGCATTTGTAAAATCGGCCGCCTCCCCGCCACCACAAAAGCTGCAAAATATCATTCTTGGAGGAGCTATCACCAGGTGCAAAAATGGTTGGGAGTCGATAAAAACCCGTGTGACTGGGGATGGGCTACCAGCGAACAATAAAAAATATTTTTTTTAATTAAACTTTGACCCCCTGTATCTCAGAAACTTTGCGGTTTTAGATATAAGATTATTAAAGAAAGTCCATTTATTTTAACGTACTCTATTAGTTCCCGAAGTTTAATCGGTAAATTCTGAACCACCCTGTATATATATTTTAACGAATAATATTTTAAGTTAATTTTTGCACTCCCCAACACCATAAGCGGATCCAGAAGGCCCTTCTGGGGGGCATTAAAATAAACAATAATATTAAACACCAAAATTATTTAAAATATTTTTATTATTTAAAAAATGCACTAAAAATTTTAGGTGCTATAAAACAAACTAAAGAGGTGTTGGTACACCTCCATTGTTTTTTTTTGGTAATTTTCTATATTACGGAACGTCCGATTTTTTAAATTTTTTTGCTTTTAACATACGTAGTTTTGCCTCCTGAACAAAAAATTCTAATAAAAAAATCGGCGCTCGGCACCGGCTTTCGAGATATTTGGCCCCAAATTCTCTGAAAGTCGTATTTTTTTCACTGCCATAATCACTTATTTTTACCAAATTTTTCACTTTATGCTTATGGACACCTTTAACCTTTGAATGCCGGTGCTCCTGAAATGAACCTACATGCCGGTAAGGGGTCCTTCAGGGACCCCAATGAAATATGGTATTTTTTGCAAATATTTTCATGCATTTTTGAAAAATAATACACCTAGAAGTATTTTATACAAATGTATTTAATTTGAACAAAAAATGGAATTTTTGACAAAGCAAGATAATATCGGTGTACATTGAAACACTTATTTAACTAAAAGAAAAAAAATAAAATGTTACTACATGACAAATAAACGTAAACCTATTAATCAACTGGATATCTGTTTATATTTCAGTTTGACTTTCCCAACGCTTCATTTTGAGTGATAATTATAAAAAAATCGCATTTAGTAACATAAATTGTTGGTATCGTTTAATGCCGAATCGGGGTCTCACCGGGACCCCACTTACTTTATGACTTTTTGGTGAGACACTATGGCCACGATGACGCACTGCAGCATACTGAAATATTGTGCAAAACGTATTTACCGACACATACCTAGGAGCGCTGTTGCCAATATGTTCAGAAAAAAAAGTTATTAGATGAAAACACCACTTGGGGTCTCAGCTGGACCCCGAACAGGCATTCAAGGGTTAATACAGACTTATTTAAACACTTTTAAATAGTTTCAACATATTTATTACATCAATAACTATTTTGTGAACCTTATAAAAGCCATGAAAACATAACCTAATATAGTGCGGCAGTTTAGCTAGGATATTTCAACATATTGTGCACTTTTTGATAAAAGCACCTAATTTGGCACAGAGGTAGACCGATGTAATATGAACAATTTTGGATGTGGAGCCATCGGCCAACTGCCCCCTGGCGGCCGTGGCGGCCATTTTCCAAAATGGCTGCCAGTGGACACCCGAAGACAACAGAAGTTAGATAAAATTTGCTGCTGAAGGTTTTAGTGAATGTTTATTGAATGTTTTGAATGAGGGATAGTTTGTTACATACAGGGTGAGCCAATAGTGCGTATTTCTTCTGTATCTCCTGTCTCATTAGAGATAGAGGCATGGTTCAAGATTTTAATTAAATTGTGAGAAAAAGTATATTTTTTTAAATTATTATCAATTATACAGGGCGATCCGTTAAATTGGTAGATGAAAGAATATATATTTTTTAAATGAAATGACCCAATTTTTTTAATTATATTTGAATACCTCCAGAACTTACGCTCAAAAGTATTCTCACAGAACCCATCCACAAGAAGCATCTTCCAAAAGTTTAAAAAACAGATTTGAAGAAACAGGTGACATTTCCTATAAAAAAGTCGTTGCCTTCATTTGTAGTCCTTTTTCTACGATTGACTTTTTTATAAGAAATGTCACCTGTTTCTTCAAATCTGTTTGTAAACTTTTGGAAGATGCTACTTGTGGATGGGTTCTGTGAGAATACTTTTAAGCGTAAGTTCTGGAGGCCGAAAAACAATTTCTGTCACTTTCACCAAGGGTATACATCCTATCAATTAATTCATGTTTGGTAAAATTCATTTTTTAATGAAAACTAGGAGGTTTGCAACAAAATAACTGAAAGTAACTGAAATTAAATGACTTTGTTTCTATGAAATAATTTCAAAGGTACGTTGACTTTTCTGAATAAAACATATCTATTTCCACATAAACAACTACATCTAGAAAATTATTCATTTTAGGTATGGGACATGTCATATCAAAGTTGCAGAGAAATAAAAATTACACAATTTTTTTACAAAAATATATAGGGTGTTGAGTTTCGGCAGTTTGGATATTTATAAGTTAGCAGTGCGCTTATGAACACCTTGTATGAAAGAAATATTTTCTACATCAGCTAATAGTTAAAGTATGGCATTCACTACTACCATGTCAAAGAAAAAAAATTACTCTCCAAAAATAAGTCCAAAATCAATATTCAAAATGATACCTGCAAACGTCAGTTTTCCATAAAAATATTTTTTGTTTCATTAACCATCCATAAAATTTTACAAATATTTTACCGCTGAATAGGTCATCATAGTGATAATCAAACATAATTAAAAAAATTGGGTCATTCCATTTAAAAAATATATATTCTTTCATCTACCACTTTAACGGATCGCCCTGTATAATTGTTAATAATTTAAAAAAATGTACTTTTTCTCACAATTTAATTAAAATTTTGAACCATACCTCTATCTCTAACGAGACAGGAGATACAGAAGAAATACGCACTATTGGCTCACCCTGTATATAACTTACCTACAAACTATCTCTCATTCAAAACATTCAATAAACATTCACTAAAACCTTCAGAAGCAAATTTTACCTAACTTCTGTTGTCTTTCGGGTGTCCACTGGCAGCCATTTTGGAAAATGGCCGCCACGGCCGCCAGGGGGCAGTTGGCCGATGGCTCCACATCCAAAATTGTTCATATTACATCGGTCTACCTCTGTGCCAAATTTGGTGCTTTTATCAAAAAGTGCACAATAGGTTAGCTAATTCGCTGTACTAATATATTTCCCGGATAATCAAGCTTTTTGAAATTTTGTTTGTTCAATGATCGATTTAATATTATTTATGAAATATAAGTTAAATTTATCCGATATAATATCTTCCTCATTTTCAACTACCCACTCAAAACTTATGTTATCACTTATTTTGGCATTCTTTTCTGGTAATATTTTTTTAATTCCTTCCATAGCTCGGCACTTTTATTATTTTTTATTATAATTTTATAAAATTCCTCTTTCCTATCTCTTATCAATTTGGTGACAATTTTTTTTTATTTCTGTAATTTTCCCAATCAATTTCATTATTAGTAAAAACAGCTTTTTTGTACATACAATCTATTTCTCGATTTGATATTTTCTATAATATCTCCATCTATCCAATTGTTTCCTATACCATTAGTACTATTATAATACCGGTATTATTTTCCTGCGGACCGGTAACGGCCCACGAACCACGGTTTGTGCAACGCCGCGTTATTTCATAATTTTGATATACTTACTTATCTAAATAATTCTTTGTTCTTCTTCTTTTTATTTATACATACCGGGTAACACAGATTCATGGTACACCCCCCTTTTCTCCTTTAATTTCCCAGCCATTTTTCTAAAATTTGGAACATGGGATATGCTTATCAAGAGGCACTTTTTGACATACTGGGAGATTTTTGTCTACTTCCGGTTTTACCGGAAATGATATCAACTTTCGATTTTTAAAAGGAACACCCTGTATATTATTGCATTTTTGAAATCTACATAATTTTCTGAATCCAATGATACCCCATAGTTGATATTTCAACTGTCAGAACACTTATTTTATTTTACAATCTAAATAGCCATATGAACCCCCTAAAATTATTCCAAATGATCAAAAAATGGCGGCATCACCCAAATGTGAACGGCAAAATTTACACTTTAAATCAGGGATGGGCAACATACGGCCCGCGGGCCAACTGCGGCCCGAGAAAGTGCTTAATGCGGCCCGCAAAAATCTGTTTAGAATTGGCCCGCAGATCGCAGAACTCAATATAACTTTTAATTTTGGTATCGATTCTTGAGACAAATTGGCAAATTCTTAAAAATATTCGAAAAGGTTAAAATGTTTGATTTTCAGCATTTGCGGTATTTCAACGACTTTTGAAGATTTGTAAAATTGCTGACTTTCGTAAAGGGTCGAGGCTTGACGCAAACACTAATGCGCTCAAACACGTGAATGCGCACGCTTGCATCGTAGGTGCGTGCAGTTTTGATAGTTATTTGTGCTTGTGTTTATCTGCTTCTGCTTCAGTTTCTTACTGTTGCCTGTTTATTTTTCTATTTTTTGATGTTAATTGTGTTTTTTGAAGTTTATTAATATAAAAAAAAATAAATAAATAAAAATAAATATTTTTTTATAAAAATATTTCCATTCTGAAACCTGATCCTTCACTGTTGTTCCGCGAAATTCGTTCCTCGTCCTAAAAAAAGCCTAGAATTTTTTTACGCGAGCGAAAAAAAAATTTCTGGCCCGCGTCATCTAGTACGAACTCTGACTGGCCCATCACCTAAAAAGGTTGCCCACCCCTGCTTTAAATCATAGTCGCAGTAAAATTTGATAATAGTTGTCAAATATATTTGGCATTAAGAGAAAGTTAAAAAAGTAAAAGTAAAGATAACTATACGCCAAGGCATTCAATTAAAGTGCAAAAAGCGAGGGCTATAGCTAAATTGGAAGAAAATCGGTCTTTGAGTGAAGTGGCTGTTAATTTAAATGTTAGTAAAAGTTGTATATTATATATCAAAAAGTGTTGACAAAAAGAACAAAGACTACAAAGACTTGTAAGGCAAGGTGTAGGGAAGGTGTCCAATGAGAATGAAGACAATGCTCTGGTCAAATTTATCCATCAGAATCCTTTCGAAACCGCTGTCAAAGCTTGAGAAGAAACATTATTTCCAGGGTTTCTCAGAACAGCACAAAGACGTCTTAATCTGGTCTGAAGAACTGCGCTGTTGCTCACAAAGTATTCCTATCTGACGATCATAAACAAAGGAGAGTTCAGTTTGTAAATGAATCTTAAATCAAGACAATGAATTTTGGACCAATGTAGTGTTTTCCGATGAGAAGACAGTCCAATCTTCTAATATTGGTAGGCTACGTGTTAGGTGAATAACAACATCAATGTCTTGCCTTGGCCGGCAAAAAGTCCGGACTTGAACCCTATTGAGAATGTGTGAGGCTTCATAAGCAAAAAGATATACCACAGGGATTTTAGGCCGGCAAACCGCGATCAACTCTGGCAAGTTATTAAAAATGCTTGGCACTTTCCTTTGCGTGTACTTACATGACGTTTCTGTTAAATGTCATGAATTTGCATTCTTCTCACATAGCACACTAAAAATATTGGTACTTTACCATCTAACAAAAGCCGCATTTTAGAGTAGTAGTAAAATTTTCATATCAATTTTACTTGCAATTACGGCATCCTATCGACGTTGAACAGGAGTACCTTTTTCACGCAGAAAACTTCATACTTATTCCTCTTTAATTCTAATAATAAGATAAGATTACACCAATAATTTTATTATCATCAAGATGTTGTTTCCAGCTATGAATTAGTGTTTGAATTGCAATTTTACATGAATAATTATTCCGAAAACCAGCTTGAAATTTAGTTAAAATATTGTTGTAATCTATGTGCTCTAAAATTTCTACAACTTTATGTTTACTAAATGTGATTAAGTTGTTTTTCTTCACATAATAATAATCTTTTAAACAATAAACCCATCAATTTCTTACGTCAGCAATATTTAAACATTAAACATACGACACGCTTCCTAGATGCGAAATATCACTGAAGCCGTCTGAGGCGTGAACTGTAAACGGTGGATGTGGTCACAGGGCACGATTTCCCCTCTACTCCAAATCTACATGATCGCTGTATCTCTATGTAGGTAGGAAACTTGAAGACATGGTATATGCGTTTTTATGGAGTAAGTATTATTATTAGTTTCCACTTTCAATAAAAGAAGCGATTTAATATTAATACTCAAGGAAAAACATATATGTGAAAAATACTCACATCAATTAAAATTGGTTGTATTGTTATGTTATAAACTTTTGTAAATTTCTTTTCATAATTATTCATTTTTTCGCCAAATTTTTCTAAAAACAAACCAAACTCGTGCAGTTGAGTTTCACCAATCAGTCCTAAAAAGTGAATACAATACATTGTTATTAATATTACTATTATTATTATTTTAAGAGATTTAATTGAGGCTTACTATGGGTCTCTGCATTAAATTTTTTCTCGGCAACGTTAGATGGTTCCCACATTTTTTATTATTTTAAATAAAAATATAAACACACAACCTAAAATCTAAAAGGATTTTATACTTAAAATAAGATCACAAAATTCACAAAACATTTGGGTTCAAAAGATAAGACCATAGATAAGATATTATAATAGTAGATAAGACATCACAGAACATATGAGTCAATTTCAAGCGATCTACCGGTAAATATCGGTTTTTACCACGGTGTAAAATGCACCGTGTCGTTAAACTCGGCTTATATTTAAGTATAGTTTACCTACGACCTACGACCACTACTGTAAGTACTTAAAAACACACCGTCTGCGATCAATAAGATTCCTATTACGCACCATGATACAACAACACAAGATATGATATGAAAGCGTTCAAATTTCGTCCGGTTTGCGCATGACGTCACACAGTGAGTAATTTTTTAAATCTATGTCGCGCTTTCGAATTTAATATCAAATTTTGTTAGTTAGGAACTCTGTTTTATGGCTTTTATTCATAATATGGGTTCACTGCTTATAGTGTAATACTAAGTTAATGACGGCTATTTAAATTATTACATTTTAGATGAAATTTATTAGAGCCCAGAGGATAACACTGATTATTACATTTGATTTATTTTATGCAGATATTTCTATATTATACGTGAATATAAGTATAGTAATACGAAATTAACTCCCAATTTATATTTTCGTAGGCATGTATTTCGATTTGTAATTGTTGAATATGTCTGGCCCTACAAATTAATAATTTTGGGGTTCTTGTTATTCGAAGTTTTCGAAATTACAAAAATGGCAAGTCAAATGTAAAAAAGGATAAATTAACCATATATACAGTCAATATATTTGATATTTAAGAATTTTGAGGAATGTTTTTACGTAAAAATACAGTGCGATCGCCAGACAGGATGCAGCATAATAGAAAACTTATTTATAATTAATTTCTCAAAAATTGTTTCTTGCCGAAAGTTAATTATACTAAGAAAAACCAGTTTTGACGTCAAATATTACCTTTAATATGTAGGAAGTTAAAAAAATATAAAAACGTTAATAATTAAGGTAAAAAATGTAAATAAACTTTCTCTAAAAATTTTCTAGTTACTAAGAGAATTGATGCTAAATAGTACATTGTGTGCTTAGTAGGAAAAACTTAATACATTCCCGGACGACCGTGCAGATTGCTTATCGAGGCGTAAGCAACACGGAGTTCGGAAATATGCTTTTACTACGATGATACACATACTATTTTTTCTGAAACCGCGTTTCCATACACCCTGCAGTTTTTTTTATTTCAGGGAGCTAAAAAACTTTATATCGTGCGTAGAATCTCTTGATTGATTATCAGCATCACAATCGTATACAGCACATCTCATTTTCGACGATTTCTTAACATTTCAAACCCAAAAATATCCGCAACAACTTGACAATTCTACCTGACACTCCTGACAGCCGGGCGTTTAATGGCGTCCTAGCTCACCGACTGACGTCATGAGCTGCGCAATATCTTATCTCTTATTTATTGTATCATGATTACGCACGGTAAAAAAATCGCACAACTTGGAAAAAAAATCGCACAGTTGACAGTTCGTACAGTTTTCCTAGCAACCGCCTAGCAACGGTCAATACAAACAAACTTATTCTCTAAAAATTATTAAAAATGACAAGTGCACTACTTAATTTTCTGACGCTATCAAAACTGACATAAGCGATAAATAATAAAAATGAAATACAAACTTTCAATAAATACGGTCGTAGGTAAAGTATAGTACATAATTGAGTGCAACAGCAAAAAATCCTGCCTACATTGCTCAGAAGAACATGATGATAAAGACTGCCCGAAAACAGTAAAAAAGTGCATTAATTGTTACAACGCCAACAATAAATATAAAATAAACCATAACATCAATCACGAAACCACTGATCAAGAATGTCCCACATACAAATATCACCTACAAATACTAAGAACGAAAATTGACTATGGAAACTTTTATGACTAAACCGCAAGAGATGGAAATATTAGACATACTAAGTGAAGAAGAACCAAAGAATAATTTAATTTGTGCAGACAACCTTGCCAAGATCTTCAACGCACACAACACTACGCTAAATATTATGCATTTAAATATACGCAGTATTCGTAAAAACTTTGATGAACTTTTAATTTTTTTAAATATATTCAAACTACATAACTGTGATGTCATCATATTGAGCGAAAGCTGGCAAATCATGTCGATTAAACAATTCAATATTAGAGGTTATACTACATATTACAATGGGGGAGACTACAATCAGAATGATGGTACTATCATATTCATAAAATCGGAAATAAATGCCGAAATTGAATTAAATAAACTACCCAATTCACAGGTTAGTATGAACAGTATAAAGTTCACAACAAACAACATCGCCTATCAAATAATAACACTATATAGACCACCATCAACAAATATTCATTTATTTTTAAGAGACCTTGACGAATACCTAAATAATAGTACAAGAGAACATGTTGATATATTCATGGGTGATATTAATATTGATATTATAGACAATAGTGATAATATTGCGGGTGAATATAGCACAATGCTTGCACATTATGGCTTTACTTCCTATATAAACAATCCAACTCGGATCACAAAAAATTCTTCATCATGTTTGGACTATATTTTTATCAGGAAAAAATTAAACACAGGAATTATTAAATTCAATACCGCTACAGTAAACTATGACATAACAGACCATTTCCCGATAATACTAAATATCACACAAGAAAGTAAAACAACAAATAATAACACAGTAAATACAAAAACAAGATATGACTATGACAAAATAACACTTCTACTGAGGGATAAAAACTGGCAAAATATATTAAACATACATGACCCAAATATAGCAATGCACGCATTTGTGAAAGAACTCACAGAAACTATAGAATTATCAAAAACAACAGTGACTATGAAATACAAGCAACATAAAAAACACAAGCCATGGATTACCAATGCAATCATAACATCCATAAAACACCGAGACAAAATAAAACGCAGTCTTTTAAAAAATTATAGTGACGATAGGGAAACAGAGTATAATACTTACCGAAACAACTTAAACAGAATCATAAATTTCGTAAAAAATAACTATTATAAAAATAAAATTAACGCCACTTCTGGAAATCTAAAAAAAATATATGAGATAATCTCAGAGGCAACAAATGAACATTCCAAGAAAAACAGCAATATTCACATATTAGACAATGACGAAAAACAATTTGACACAGATTATAAAATGGCTAACTTTTGTAATAAATACTACATCAACGTTGGTGAAAATATGCTAAAAAACATACCGCATCCACAAGATCCATTCGTCCTACCTGCAGCATGTAGTTCATCGATGTACCTGAAACCGATAAGTGAAAACGAATTGATTAAATATATTAACGATCTAAAAAATAATAGTAGCCCAGGTATTGATGGAATTTCCACAAAAATTATAAAAATAGTACATCCATATATCAGTATACCTCTCAAACACATTATAAATAACTCTTTTAAAACCGGAACAGTACCGAATCATTTTAAAGTATCAGTTATCACACCAATCCACAAAGCAGGAAGCCACAAGAATATTGCAAACTTCAGACCCATCAGTCTTATTAATCACCTCGCAAAGATTTTTGAGAAATGTTTAAAAGAACGACTAACTGACTTCCTAAATATGAACAATATCCTATCCCCAAACCAGTATGGTTTTGTAAAAGGACTAAGCACTGAAGACGCATTGTATACAGTAACTAAGGAAATTACAGATTCACTAAATAATAGCAACAAATGCATTGCAGTATTCCTAGACCTGGCAAAGGCCTTTGATACTGTGCCACATAACATACTTCTTGCAGTTCTCCAACAGTGCGGTGTAAGAGGTGTAGTGTTAGATATTTTTAAAAACTACTTAGGCCTAAGAACCCAATATGTAAAAATTAGAAATACTCTTAGTGAATCCCAATTTATTAAAATTGGAATCCCACAAGGAACAGTCCTGGGCCCCATCTTATTTAATCTGTATATTAACTCGCTAACCAAACTTCAAATTGATGGTAAAGTTATATCATACGCAGATGACACTGTCATACTATTCTCTAACAACACCTGGAATTTAACGAAAGATCTGGTTAAAAATGGAATGCATAAAGTTGCAAACTGGCTTCACACTATGAAG
Source organism: Rhagium mordax (assembly GCA_963680705.1). Lineage (NCBI taxonomy): Eukaryota > Metazoa > Arthropoda > Insecta > Coleoptera > Cerambycidae > Rhagium > Rhagium mordax. Next base: position 73,457,326 of record OY796656.1, on the reverse strand, counting down.
TTATCTTTAAACATTAAGAAAACAAAATATGTTGCCTTCTCTATAACTGATGCAAATCGACCAAACTTTAATACTATTACAATAAATAACCTAAATGAAAAGATCGAGGAAGCTACGCACATAAAATATCTAGGGGTGATAATTGACAAACACCTAAAATGGGATATTCATGTAGCACAGTTAACTAAGAGAATCAGATCCCTTCACATAAATTTTACATACTTAGAGACATACTAAACCAAAAGCTATTAATTACAATATACAAAAGCCTAGTAGAGTCACTATTACGCTATGGTATAGTGGTTTGGGGTGGTCTATATAGTAACTCACTAATTCCACTAAATCTTATACAAAACTATATTCTAAAAATAATCTACAAAAAAAACAGAACATATCCAACTGAACATTTATACTCTGGCGAAATTCGGAATGTTAGAACTTTATACTTTCTATCGGCCTGCACCTATATTCACAAAAATGAAAAACTAAAGATATATTGTACATATCAATATGAAACCAGAAATAAAAATAACAAATGTATTGTAATACCCCACAGTAACAGGAACAAGAACCAAAGATTCCTGAACTACTTGGGTCCCAAATTATACAACCTAATTCCATTAAAAATAAAACAGTCAAAAAATCTGAAAAGTTTTATACATCAAAGTAACCACTTTATTATTCAATACTATCGTACATTTATAAACACTGTAGTATAATACCTCGCCGCACGCACAGTATGATGATTGAACGTGTAAAAGAGATAATAAGTATATATTCTTTGTTTATTTATTTTTATTTTTTTATTTTTTCTACTTTATTTTAGTTCATAAATAGATATACATTTTTTTCTTTATCTTGTTGCTTCATATCATATAAGTATACCTACCTAATTATTGTGCAATGTAATTATTTAAAGGATAGAGACACCTTTAATATGGCACATACAGATGGTTTACATCTAGGTGCTACAAACATGCTATAGTAATAAATTACAGTTTGTTAAACTAGAATTAAGTAACTGAAGTGTAATAATTGTTGGTAAATAAATTTGAATTTGAATTCGAGTTGTAAAGCAATTACGCACTCATGGAATTATCACACTCGACGCTAACGCGTCTCGTGCATAATTTTTCCATTCGTGCGTAATACGCTATTTACAACTCTTAACGTAATATACTATTAGATGTGATATTATCCTCAGTTACACGCATTGGTAATGTCACATTCTAAACTATACTTAAATATAAGCCGAGTTTAACGACACGGTGCATTGGGTAAGACAATTAGGTCAATTAGGTGATGAAACGCCTCAGTATCGTATGGTTAGACGGTTAGAGTGTCGCCAAACTGTTAACGCAAGAGAAGCGAAATCGTAAGACAAAGAGACAGAGTAGATGGCCGCGAGGGCCCGCGGGCTGCGCCTCGCATCGTCTCTAGTTAATTTCCACTTCATTTTACCAGGTCGAAAAATATACCATTCGATGCAGAAAAATATGTAGAACACGATTGTTGAAAAATTATGCGTCTAAATTGTCGGCTACTGTGCAAAAAAAAATAAAAACCATAAATGAAATTGGACGCCGGCACGTTTAAATCGAAACGCTGCCAAAACCGTTAGAGTTATGAAAAAAATGGACATAAACAATTTTATAGAGAACTAAATTTCCTATAAAAAAGTCAGTGACGGCATATATGTCTATCTTGAATATTTTAGGCGTGAGGGTGGCTCACGACGGTGTGGCTGAAAGTTGTGCGCTGGAAAAAGATTAATTTTCTATAAAAAAGACTTTTTTATAGAAAATTAAGTTCTCTATAAAATTGTTTATGTTAATTTTTTTCATAACTCGAACGGTTTTAGCAGCGTTTCGAGTTAAACGTGCCGGCGTCCAATTTCATTTATGGTTTTTATTTTTTTTTGCACAGTAGCCGACACATTTAGACACATAATTTTTCAACAATCGTGTTCTACATATTTTTCTGCATCGAATGGTATATTTTTCGATGGTAAAATGAAGTAGAAATTAACTAGGGACGATGCGAGGCGCAGCCCGCGCGGCCCTCGCGGCCGCCTACTCTGTCTCTTTGTCTTACGATTTCGCGTCTCTTGCGTTAACAGTTTGGAGACACTCTAATTGAGGCGTTTCATCACCTAATTGTCTTACACCGTGGTTTTTACCAAAGCATTCAA